>JAVIAB010000125.1:51289606-52003230 GCA_032433765.1 Megaustenia siamemsis | reverse complement strand
TTGTGTTCCCTCTGTACCCTCATCATTCAGCTGTTTTACAAGCTTCCACACTTTTCTTGTGTCTCGTTCTAGATTCATGTACTCTGTTTCTCCTTTCCAACTTCTCCGTCTGGCTTGTAGTTTAGCCCATTGAAATTTGGCTTTAGCATGTGGTAGTTATTGGTGGTGTTCCTGGCAGGGGTTATTTTCTGCTTGTTTTTCGAGATGTTTCCATGTCATTGTGCAGTTGCTCTAGTTCACTATTCCAGTATGGTTTGTAGTGTTTCCGTGCCCCTCTGGGTATTGTTTCACTGGCAGCTTGTATTATTAGTCTACTGAATTCATCAACTATTTTGTTGATGTCTCTGTCTGTATTTAGATCTTTAGTCAGTACACTGTGTAATGTTGATACATTTTCAGTCTGCCTTTTGTAATTCCATCTGGAGAGAGTGCTGCTCTCCCTGACGGCCTCATTTGCACCACTAAAAGACAGGTCGGTGGTCGCTGCTCCAAGTTGGTTCCCAACAATACGTGTGATATTCCAATCCAGGTCTGGTGAATGGAAAGCAAGGTCTGTGTAGATGTGGTATGCCATGATCTGAATAGAATGTTGGTGGATCTGTTGCCTGGTTTAATAGTATAAGCCCATTGTCATCCTGCCAATTTTCAGTTCTTCACCTCTCTTGTCCATATCTTCATAGCCCCAGCTCTGTGAATGGCGTTTAAAGTCTCCACATACAATTATTCTTTCTTTTAATGTAATTGTGTCTAGTGCTAGTGGGCGGTCACTCGGACAGTAGTAGTTTAGTAGATGGAAGTCTGTATTTCCTGTCCTGAGGTGCAGTATTTGATATTCCGCCCCATCCATATACACTTCAATCTGACATGCATTATGTTGTTCCTTACAAGAGTCAGTATTCCGCCCTTTTGTCTGTTTTCCTGTCAGATCGGTAGCACTGGGATCCCCTAATCTTCAAGGCTATGTCGTTGTTTAGATGGGTTTCCTGCAAACAGCATATGCTTACTTGTTCTTCATGCAGGATATTTTCTAATTCTATCTTTTTACTGTACCCATCTCTTTTGCTGTTGATGCCTTCAGCATTCCAGTGCATTATTTTGAGTGGTCTTATTTTGGGTTGCCAGTACTCTATTCTCTCGCCCCCTGACTCCACAGAGCGATGAGAAGGACATCCAGTAATATAGGTTGGCCCTTTCGAGGCTGAGGGCCCGGCGCTGCACCTGCCTGAGTGTCCATCACAGGGCGAGTGCCATATCGATTTGCAGTTATAGGGCATGCTTCCCATTGGCGTGAGTGCGTGGCATCCTGATTTTTGTAGTGCGCCTTTTGGCTGGTTGCCTCCGACTTCAGCACTTAAAATTGCTAGAGCAGACTGTGGTCTTGCACGGGTGTAGGAAGGCCTGGCCAGTCTTGGTTTTCAGTCCCTGGTGACTGTTAAGCCCATCCCCACGACAAGGAGCTGGCCTTGATGGGGATTCTGACCTATGGAAGCAAATCGACAATAGACAAACAATTGAAAGGATGATTAGAGGCCACAGAGATGGGATTTCTCAGAAGAATGTTGAAAGTTCCCTGGACTGCTACAAAGACCCAATGAGGAAATTCTCATAGAGGTCAAGACTAAACTAAAAGGGAGCTGCTAAAAAACATCAGAAAGAAACAATCAACATTTTTCGGGCACATGATCATGTCAAAAATGTCATCATCATCATGAGAAGAGGAAAGTTGGTCAAGTTGGAATACATGGTTACATCTGGCAAAATAAAAGGAAAGAGAGATCGCGGACGACAAAGAGAGAAAATACTGGATAGCTTGGTGCTGTCATGGCGTGGAAAACAGTCAGCAACAGAATTGATACGATGCACTGTAGATAGAAGATTGGGGAAGGACATGATCGCCTTACGACGCAACCCGGCCAACCGCCGGTATGGCACATGATGATGAGATGATGAATATAAAGTCAATTTCAAATTACAAACATGATTCAAAAATAATTTCATGAAATTTATTTTCCACGTGGATTCGTGGAACATCATCATGTCATCATGGATGAAAAAATATATATCGGATTTAATTATAAAATAATTATATTAGACGATCCGACACAAAAATTAAATATATGACATAATGACTAATATAATATTTATATAACATCATAATCATCCATATGACATGACATCATATGATAATGAATTGAACTTAGAACTACTAACTTAACTAGATATTGATTTGTTTGATTATCATGGTCATGATTATGTTAGTATTGTTAGTATTAGTATTTTAAAGTATTGTTAGTTCAATTGGAATTCAATTCATTCATTATATTATCATATTACTTACACTATTTATACTATATCACTAGTGACTATAGACTAGCAAATGCTATACTTAAAGCTGTCTATATAAGTAAAAGATTAATTAATATTATTATTGAATAAACATCTATGATCTATCGTTTCAACTTGCTCCCTTTCTAGTGCACGTTTATTTTGACATTGTTAAGGAGGCAGCCATTTTTACTAGTATCAAAACGCAACCCAACTATTTACGACATTTCAAACTGCGTTTTAAGCTATGTAGTTTCAGTTTCATTCGTTGGCTAAAATTATAATTGATTGGGCATTAATTTCATCAAAAGAATCAATTGATTAATTTGTTAACAAGGAATGATAATGCAATGTAATATTACGACATAAATATTGACTAGTCACAGCTGTCGATAATCGTCGACACACGCCCTTAGTTGAGGTGGAGAATGTGGCGTCATCGTCATGAGAGTGGTAGAAGTAGAAGTAGAAGCATATGTTTCTAAATCAAGTGTTTTAAGCAGATCCTGGATGTACAAATCAGCGTTGCAATGGCTAACGTATTTGAGCAAGAAAATCGACCAAGGCTACACTGGATGATACAATTCCTTTGACGTGTGCTATAGAAACTGCACAAAAAAAGGATGATCACATAGTAGGTCGAGAATTGGTGGTGGTGGAATTATTACAATTAAATTAAATTATATTATTAATTCATTATTTATCTTACACTTTTACACCTGGGTCAGGGTAGTTATTTGTTTATTTACTTTGTTTTAGAAAGAGTCATATTATTTTAATTTTTGTGGACTAAAGATATTCCTGCCTTACGGTAGTATGCGTGTGAAAGCTGGAAAACAACAAGAGATATAGAAACAAAGTTGAACGCATTCGAAAATAAATGTCTGAGGAAAATACTTGGTATAGAATGGAACGAATTCAAAACAAACGAGGAAATTAGAGAAATCGCCAATCAGCCACTAATATCTTCAGTAATAAAAAAAAGACGATGGTCATATGTTGGACATGTGATGAGAAGAGATAATAACCGAATAGCAAAGCAAGCCCTCATGTGGGAAACAACAGTAAGAGAAAAAGAGGAAGACCCAGGGAGACACTGAGAAGAACATTGATGAGAGAGGCAAGAGCAGCAGGATTCGGCTCCCTCAATGAGATAGAGCTGCTTGCACAGAACAGAGACAGATGGCGAGATTTGATAAAATATCTTTAAAAGAAAACTATCTATCTATCTATTGACCTTTCGAGCCGTAACCGGCCCATAGGGCGTAGACCAAGATACACCTTCTCCTATATGAATTTTTGTTCTAGCAGTTTTCTTTAAAGATATTTTATCAAATCTCGCCATCTGTCTCTGTTCTGTGCAAGCAGTTCTATCTCATTGAGGGAGCCGATTCCTGCTGCTCTTGCCTCTCTCATCAATGTTCTTCTCAGTGTCTCCCTGGGTCTTCCTCTTTTTCTTTTACCTGTTGTTTCCCATATGAGGGCTTGCTTTGCTATTCGATTATTATCTCTTCTCATCACATGTCCAACGTATGACCATCGTCTTTTCTTTATTACTGAAGATATTAGTGGTTGATTGGCGATTTCTCTAATTTCCTCGTTTGTTTTGAATTCGTTCCATTCTATACCAAGTATTTTCCTTAGACATTTATTTTCGAATGCGTTCAACTTTGTTTCTATATCTCTTGTTGTTTTCCAGCTTTCACACGCATACGTAAGGGTTGATAGTACATTTGATTTGAATAGCCTAAGTTTTGTGTTTGTGCTAATGAGTTTTGATTTCCACAACTTTTCAAGGCTTCTGAAAGACATTGCTGCTTTAGCCAGTCTGATTCTAATTTCTTTGCTAGAAAACTGCTAGAACAAAATTTCAGATAGGAAAAGGTGTATCTTGGTCTATCAAAGTCTATGCCCTATGGCCGGCTACAGCTCGAAAGGTCAATAGATAGATAGAAAGATTATTTGTATACTTTTATATACTAATACTCAAAACCCACAAGTGGATGTCAAAATTGAAGGAATAGACCTGGAGACAGTTCAGTTGAGTTCATAACTACAAACTAAACTACCTTGGACATGACATACTTAAACTATAACCAGTGATGGAAAATGTACAACTGAAATAAACAAAAGAATAGGAATGGCAAAAAGTAATTTTAATGTCATGAAGTATGAAGAACATACTAACATCAAAACTACAAAAAACACCAGGGCTAGAACTAAGAATAGCAAAATGTAACATTTTCTCAACATTCTTATATGGTGCAGAAACATAGACATTAGAATAGAAAACAGAACAGAAAATTGAAGCCTTTGAAATGTGGATATATAGAAGAATGGGTAGAATTGGATGGAAAGAAAAGAAAACAAATGAAGTCTTAAACAACTAAAAATGAAAAGAGAACTACTAAGCACAATTCAAACAAGACAAATGCAATTTTTGGCCATGTTAAAAGACACAATAGCCTACTAAAAGTAATCCTGGAGGGAAAAATACAAGATAAAAGAGGCAGACCAAGACTAACATGGACGAGTAACATCAAAAGATGGACAAATCAGCCTATGACAACCTGCATTATCAAAGCAAGAGACAGAGCAGAATGGTGCTCCATGGTAGCCAACCTTCGTTGCGGAGACGGCACTCGATGATAATATACTAATACTTTATTAAAAGTAAAAATAGTAAAATATGTTTCATTACATTTATTATGTATGATTTATAAACTATAAACCATCACAAGTTTAGCTTAGCTAACAAAAATGTTTCAGTTTTTAGTTAGTTTTTTTTTTTATTAACACAAAGAGTAGTCAGTAAGTAGTTACAGTTTAGTAGTAAGTCAATAGAAATAATCTAGGAAGTGTACATGGATTGCAATTTAAATTTTCATTAATTAATTATCTAATATCTTAAGAAAAAAAAAAGAAATTGTTCTGTACTGTTATCAGTGTTATAATAATTAATATTACTGTTAAATATTATTAATTTAAAAAAGTAAAGGTTCCCTACTATTCCACTCCTTGCTAGACGTATGGGGGATATGATGTTAGTGACCATATTTTTCTATGACCACGGCACATTTCATTTTTTGGGTGATGATGATGTGGTTACCGGGGCCTCATTATGAAGGAAGTAAAGAATAGTGACACTGTGACCTTCCAGGCATGTCGTAAGAGGCGACTAAGGAGGTTGATCGATGGCTTGACAAGCTGTCATTGTAAAAAGTGTTGTTATGGAAACAGAGCCATAGATTTTAGAAGCAGTGATCTCTGCAATATGTGCCATTTTGGCACGCAAGGTTTCTGTTTTTGAGATTGTGGTTCTGCCCTATGTGCCGTCTTCGGCTCGAAAGGACAATAGATGATGTGGTTGGTATTATGAGGCCGCCTTTACTTCCCTGAAAAATCTCTCACCCGAGAAGACTTGTTGGGTAGAAAAATAATCTACCACTTCTGGGGATGGAACCCAGACCCTTCGGATCAGGAAGCAAACATACTAACTACTCAGCCACTGAGGCTGTTTGGTATAAAAGAAAATAACAGTATAAAATCAATCTCCTTGTTGTGTCTGAAGAACAAAAGTAAAAAAAAAAATAAGTGAAATTGCTGTGTTTATATTCAGATTTGGGAGCCACGATAGCTCAGTGGTTAGTGAACTGGACTACAAAGGACAAGAGGTAGGGTTTGATCTCAACCGACGGCTTCCGGTTCATCCAGCCTTTAATGGGTACCAGGTTTTTTTCTGGGAAAGTAAATCAGCATGGGTGTAATACCGACCACATTACTCCAAAAATCATGTGCCAAAGGTCTGTAAAATTAATGGTCACTAACACCATATTCCCTATACGCCACTTGGCGTGGCGGGGATACTTTGCTTTGCTTACTTATATTCATATTTATTATTGTTGTATAATTTTGACAGTGAAGGAACGTATAAGTATATGTATAAGTATGTATAAATAATACAGGAATGTATACGTATAATAAAATTATAACATAAATTAATCTTAATTATAATATAGACCTGTTTAGAATAAATGCTCTGAATTTGTCATAATGATTTATCATTGAACTTCAAATATTATATTATGTTTCATGCATTAATTCTGCTGGCATTGCCAGTCTTTGGTCTCAGCCACTTCTTATAGAAGTTCTTTTCTTTGTACTGTAAGAGTGTAGATTGTGATAGATACAATACCATATTCTTATTATAGTTAATATATTTTAAACATCACTTCTATTTACATATATATGTATTTCTGACATCAAGAGGAAACAGTAATAATATTTTGGTTATGTTCTGTTGTGTTGAGAAGGGAAAGCTGGGATACCATTGTGACAACTGGAATTATTAAGGAAAGGATAGCAGAGACTACTTTAAAAAAAATTTGACTTGAACACATTTGTGAAGTTTTTATGATTTATTTTTTTACAGTATGGGTAGCCAGTCTCTTGCCTGACCCTCTTTAGCTGCCTCTTACTATATGTGTATGGTACTATGCCACTAATCTTTACTCTCCTTTTGGACCCTACAGTGCACAAGTCTTAGTGCAGTATAATCACCATGTGCCATACTGGTTGGCATAGGTAATCATGTCCTTCCACAATCTTTTATCTACCGTGCATCATATCAGTTCTGTTTGTGACTGTTTTCCATGACCAGACACCAAGCTATACAGTATTTTCTCTCTTTGTCATCTGCAATCTCTCTTTCCCCATATTTTGCCAGTTGTAACCATGTATTCCAACTTTCCTCTTCTCATGATGTGCCTGAAAAATGTTGATTGTTTCTTTCTGATGTTTTTTAGGAGCTCCCTTTTTGTGTTGACCTCTTTGAAAATTTCCTCATTGATCTTTTTAGCTGTCCAGGGAACTTTCAACATTCTTCTGAGAAATCCCATCTCTATGGCCTCTATAATTGTCTTTTCATTTGTTTATTTACAATCAATGATTCACTTCCGTAGATAAGAATTGGTTCTATATAGCATCGATGAACTCTCTCACTTCTATTGACATAGATTTGTTGCATAAGATATTTTTCATTTTCTGAAATGCTATTTTGGCCTGAGCTATTTCTGTGATGCATCTTCCATCTGATGATATTATTGTGCCCAAGTATTGCTGTATAATATTATACTATAGTCCGTTCAGATTCGTTTGCCGAGATGTTATGATTTATAATTCAAAAAGTTCTTGATGATTTCACATGATTTTTGGCATACGGTGTTAAAATGTCCATGTCACGAGAACATATGTGTTACTCGATGTCTAGCTATAACGGTTTTCTTAAAGCGGCGAATTCCTTTGATCTTTGCCCATGTAACTATTATTTTGACCCTAATCAAAATGTTTTACAGTAATCTAGTGCAACGATGACCCATAGGCGTGTCCATAAAATTTTACTTGGTGGCAAGTATACAAATTTTAAATTATATATAGAACTTTTGTTCGTAGAGTCAATTTGATATAGTTCCATGCTCTTGGTGTGAGTTTCCCAAATGTTGTCGCTGCCTTTCAAATATGTACATTTAGTTCCTCATCTAAGGAAAGTGTGGCTGTAATAGTGGATCCAAGATAGCTGAACTTCTGTACTGACTCAAGCAGGCTTCCATTCAAAGTAATGGTTGTTGGTTTGCTTATAACATATTTTTGATTGCTTGGGTGGTCTTGAACAATAAACTGTTTAACAAATCAACTAGGAAATTTTGCAAATCAAACTATTTATCTGTAGACTTAATCAGAGTAATGATCATTCAGAATCAGACGAGTCAAATAGGTCGATTATTGCTTTCGGCTGAACAAACAACAAACCATCCTTTTTCCAATATTCCTCTTCTTGTCGTAACACATGATCCTCACATTTTACCCAGTAGTCTTTATTTATATTTGATAGAGCCTGATTTGTAAGTGTCTCAACATCGCATAATTTGAAAGTTTTATTTGTATATGCTACGTGTCCTTTAACTTTTGCCCAAACTAGTTCTATAGGATTTAAGTGTGCATGATATGGAGGTAGTCTCAAACATCTATGGCCATGTTCTTGAATTAACTTGTCTATTTTAAATATCTTTGTACGTTGTGTCTGTTTTACAAGGCTAAGCAATTCGGGTTTCAAGTAGCTGTCGTTAACTTGTATGTGTTCTTTTATGAGCCACGTTTTGATTGCATCTTTTGTACTTGATGATGTTGGGATTCTATCTTCTACGTTAACTACGTTATGGTATGAAGCATTGTCCATTATCAGACAAGAAGGTCGATCTAATATTGGAAGGATACTTTTCTCGATCCAGTCTTTAAATATGTGCCCATTCATTTCGGAGTGGTAGTCTCTATTGTCTATGGATTTTGAAATGAAAACGAGATGAGCATTCTGCAACAACCCATTATGTCTGCTACCTGCATGTGCAACTATCAAACGTTGCCCTTTACTGCTTGGTACTGATCTTTTAATACTTCCATCTGCTAACTGCCATTCCTTTTCATTTGTATGATGAGCGTTGATCCAAGTTTCATCTAAATAAACAATATCATAATCATTTTCGCGCATTTCCTTCACTTCACGTAAATACTTGCTTCTAAGAGCTACTAGATGTGGCTTCTCACAAATAATGTTTTTTCCACCAGCATACTTTCTAAAGGTGAAGCCTGCACTTCTTAATATTTTCCATAATGAAGTTTTTGATATTTCAATGTCGTTGTTAGTTTTCAGCCAAAGCTTCAACTTTCTAAGTGTCACTTCTTCGTTTATATCAAACATTCGACAGATTTCTCTTTTTACTAGGTCCTTATCAAAACTGTCTAACGTTTCTTTCCTTCCTTGCTTTCTTGCATTTGTTGGCAATAAATATCCGCTTCCTTTAACTATTCGATCAAATGAACGTTTACACAAACCTAAAATATGCATTGTTCTCTTCTCAGGGTTTGATAAAGAACAATAAAGATGTCCCTTTTTACGCTCTCTGCAGAAGTATTGATAAATCTTTATAGCAATGTTATGCTCAGTAAAATATTTTGCCTTTATATTCATTCTCACATAGACTTGCAGAAGATAATATGGATAGTGCCGCCTCCTTTCTGTAAATATTGAGATTTGCCTCTGAATTATGACTCGAACTCGAGTCTACGGCCGTGATTTTGACGTCACATAATTTCCGGTTTCGGCTAAAATGTCATTTTGTGCTAAACGGGAAATTTCATATGTAACATTTCTTTATAAAAATTTATAGTGGAAACATAACTATTTTAGGACGGTGCGCATTCAGCCGTGAAGGTCATGCCTATATGTTAAAGAGTCAGCTGTGAGATGTAAGCATCTACATAATCCCTCCAGTGTTTATAATATCGATTAACTTTTTTTAATATAGGTTAAATAAGGCATCTTTGAAACTGGATCACATTTCTTTGATAAAAAAATATTTTTATAGCGACATTAGTATTCTAAACCTAACTTCAAAAGATCAATGCAAATGAACAATAAGTTTTTGAAAAAAATAAATTAATGTCTAGGCAAACGAATCTGAACGGACTATAATATGGAATTCGGACTATATATTATCAAAGGGAAAAAAAACAAAAATAGTTCAGAACATCATAAATAGATTTGTCATCATTATCATCATTGCTTAGAATTGTCAAAATGGATATAAAAATAAGATTTTAATTACAAAATATATCAAGCATGTTGTCTGCTGTTATCTGCTTAATAATCACCTGATGGGTGATTGGCTGTATTTAAACATTTTATTTAGTTTGGCAAAGAAATATTTATTTAAAAAAATATATATCTGAGAACTTTTACACATATTTTGGCACAGTAATTAGCAATATTTTATGTTTGTGATTCCATCAAAATACAAAATATTATGAGGCCAATAAGACCTGCAGAGAAAAGAATTTCTACACATAATTTAGCTCTTAGGTTTGTCTGCTGCTATATAACAGTAACTGGAGCTGTTACTATCATACCAATTGCCCTATGGGTAAATAAAGGTAGGAATCAGGAGAAAGAGACTCTTTGTCAGTCAATGGTAAGATGTGTTCTGCCTATCTTTTAGCATGCCCCACAACCCAGCTTCCATTTTGAATGTATGTGTTTTACCCTTTCAGCTACAAAAGCGCAGTCTGGCAGGGTGATCAACAACAACAGTCTGCATCTATCTGTAAAGATGAAAAAGGTCCTATAAAAAAAGATGTCATTGCCAGTAAATACCAAAGACTACTGCCATTGCTAATGGTTCTAACTAAAGAAGTTCTTGAACAAAAATTCTTTCAACCATAGTTTGGTTTTAAAGTTGACACCTAATGAGTTAAATTATTGATGCACTACTTATTCATTTGCGTATCTTTTGACAGCCAAATTTTAAAAAAAACTATACCCTTCAAAATCTTAACCAAATCATGAAAAAAAATTCATACACAAGTTATGTTTCTTGAAAATCCAAGATACATAAATATCAGTTACAAAAACTGTGGCAAGACTAGAAAAGTTATCATAACAATTCATAGACATATAATTGCATTGCATAAAGATGTAGAGCCTTTTAAAAATATTGATACATAAAATGTATAAATAATACAAAAATAATTAAAATATCAGGTGGTAAGATAATATTGTTTAGAGGTATATTTACTTCCTCCTGTGTCTACTTTGTCATAATGTTTTTAAAAAAATGCCATTGCAACATCAACAGGAGGTGTTAATCCTCACTTGACATGAAAAGATGTAAGATAGTAATGAAAAAATGTTATATGTAGACAGTACATTTCTATGTAAATTACAAACTATGTTATTTTGATTTGCTGCATTCTGTAAGATTTTCGAACTCACTATAAACTTGAAAAAAAGTCAGCAGAATTAGTGGATCAGAAACTGATAATAGGTGATAAAGATAGGTCGGGCTGGAAACTTCATTCCTTTCAACTGTCGGTATTGCAAATGCCTAGTGTAGCTCACCTATGGTCAATGAAGTAATTTCATATTGCTTATCATCTGTGCCTCAGATATACAAGGATTATCTCTCAATCCTTTATCACAATTATGACCATTATCTCATTACTATGTAATTATGATTTCTCAATCCTTTATCACAATTATGACCATTATCTCATTATTATGTCACTCCACAACCCTAACACCACCACCAGCTTTCTAATGAATTCAACATCTAGCAGCTCTATATGAAGACAGATGTTGAGATTGAATATGAAAGAATTGTTTCAAATTTGTATATTTATCATCTGTTTGCTTGAACACTGTTTATTTTAAACTTTTACAGGAATATATAATTCGTGTTCAAAGAGGCCCACTCAGAGATCACTCATGGCAAATAAAAAAACGGTACAGTGACTTTGAGAAGCTTGATGCACATCTAAGAATAACCAACATTGAGCTTCCTTTGCCTCCAAAAAAAGTTTTTGGCAATTTTGACAGAGACTTTATTGCTGAAAGGCAAAATGGTCTGCAGGTCAGTAAATGTTTCTGTTATACACATGCATAAGACAAGAGGTTGGGTTTGACCCCAGTCTACAGATTCTAGGTTTACATTTGGTGCAGTATATTTTTTCAAGCAAAGTAAGTTGGACTTGGCTGGTTTATAAAAATATTTATGTTTATATTAGAAAAATCATCATCATCATCAAGTACCGGGCCTGCTGGCGTAGGTGATCATGTCTCTCCACAACTTTCGATCTTTGCAGCTATTTATCATTTCTTTTGTTGACCTTCTGCCAAGCCATTCTCTTAAGCTGTCTGTTATTTTTTTCTCTTTGCTTCCTTTTATCTCTTCGTCCCTCAACTTTTCCAGCTGTTACAATATATTCCAGTTGTTCTCTTCTCATTACATGGCCAAAAAATGATGATTGTTTCTTCTGAATATTGGAAATTAGCTCTCTTTTTGCTTTGACCTCTCTCAGAACATCTTCATTACTCTTCTTAGCTGTCCATGGTACTCTCAACATTCTTCTGTAAAACCACATTTCTACAGACTCCAGTGATTTTCTTGTCTGTTGTCCTATTGTCCATGATTCGTATCCATATGTTAAGAATGGCTCTACATAACATTTAAGAACTCTTTTTCTTGTTTCTATTGTCAAAAATGGATTGCATAGTATCTTCCTCATTTTTTGGAAAGCTGCTTTTGCCTGAGCCATTCTGCATCTCACCTCTTTTGTACATCTTCCGTCTGAGGTTAACAAAGTTCCCAAATATTTAAATTAATTTACCTGTTTTAATATTGTTCCACTTGTCTTTATTTTGCATTGAGGTGATGTCTTTTTCTTTGTTGTTACCATTATCTCTGGCTTTTTGCTATTAAGGCTGAGTCCTTTATTTTTGCTTTCTTTCACTATAATGTCCAACACTTCATGTAACTCATTTTCACTCTTAGCGATTAAGACTGTATCATCAGCATACCTTAGATTATTTATATTATGACCTCCAATTGTTATTCCAGGCATGCCCATTATGGATCTTAAAATAATCTCACTATAAATATTAAACAAATCTGGTGACAGCACACAACCTTGTCTAACACCCTGTATTATTTTTTGAAACATTCCCAATTGGTTTCCAGTTCTTATGGCCGCTGTTTGTTGCCAGTACATGTTCTTTATTATTCTTAGATCTTTGCTGTCTATGTTTATGCTTTCTAAAATTGTGATTATTTCTTGGTGCTTTACTTTGTCAAATGCCTTGGTGTAATCTATGAAACATAGGTATAGATCTGTTTTCACCTCTGTGGCTCTTTGTACTAAAGATCTTATGATATAAATGGCATTGCTTTTTCCTTTGTCTCTAACAAAACCACACTGTTCATCACTAATTTCTGGACTGATTTTGTTTTGCACTCTTTACATGATGATTCTTAGTAATATCTTAGTCATATGACTCATAAGGTTTATTGTGTGATGATCATCGCATTCAATCGCACCAGATTTCTTTGGTAGGGCTATGAATATTTATTTGAGCATGTCGTCTGATATATATCCGCTGTTGTAGATATAATTCAATAATTTTGTTATTATTTCTATTCCAAAATTACCCATGGCTTCAATCTCTTCTTTAATTATATTATCTGGTCCAGAAGCTTTGCCTGCTTTCATATTGTGCAAGGCGTCTTCCACTTCTTCTCTGAGTATTTCTGGTCCTTCTCCATTATCCTTAATATTTACTTCCGTTCGTTCATCATTATAAAGATCTTTAATGTATTCTGTCCATCGTTGCCTTATGTTTTCTTGATCAATCAACAGTACTCCTTCCTTTGATCTTAGACATCCAGTTTTTGATTGCGTTTTTCTTCCTGTTAATTCCTCAATTTGTTTGCATCTTTAGCATCTCCTTTTAGTTGCATTTCAATCTCTTTGCATCTCTCTTTTAGCCATGCTTCTTTTGCCTCATTGCCTTTTACTACAATTTATTTATTTAATCTCTTATACTCATCTTTATTTTCTTTATTTCTTCTTCTTGTATCCATTAGCTGCAAAATGTCATTGGTCATCCATTTCTTTCTTGAATTTGTCCTCACTGGTGGTATGAACACTTTTGATGTTTGTTGCATTGATTTTTTTTAGCATTTCCTACTGTTCGTCAATGCTTTGTATCTTCTCTATTGCATTGTACCAGTTCTGAATTGCGATTTTATATTTGTCTTGCAGCTTCTTGTCTGATTTTAGTAATTCTAAATTTAACTTGATGTTAACTGAGGCTCGTTTTAGATAAAATATTAGAAATGTTATAGAAATTAAGAGATATAAGAAAAAGAGATACAAGAAATATTAGAAAAATTAGAAATTAATTAGAAAAATATGGACACTATATTCCTTATGTGCCACACTTGAGTTGAGATTCAGACATACACAAACAAAATTGAAAATTTGCTACATGATCATCAAGTCTGACTGCTGGCCTAGGTGATTATGTCTTTCCACAACTTTCTATCTTTACATTTAATAGCTGTTTATCAGTTCTGTTGTTGATTTCCTACTAAATCATTCTCTTAAAATGTCTGGCATATTTTCTCTGTGTTTCCCTGTCTCCTCTTCCCTCAATTTTTTTCAGTTGTCACAATATATTTAAGCTGTTTCCTTTTCATTACATGCCCACAAAAATTATTGTTTCTTTCAGATGTTGGAAATTTGCTCTCTTTTTGCTTTGGCCTCTAGTAGAACATCCTCGTTACTCTTTTTTTAGCTGTCCTTGGTACCCTTCACATTCTTCTGGAAAACCATATTTCTGTGACCTATTATGTCTGTTGGCCATGATTCACATCCATACATCAAGACCAGTTGTACATAACACTGAAGAGCTCTTTTTTCTTATTTACATTGATGAATGTGTAATACATAATATCTCTCTAATTCTTTGGAATGCTTTCTTTGCCAGGAGCATTCTGCTTCTCACAACAGTATACATCTACCTTCTGTAGCTAACATTGTTCTTAAGTAATGTTAGAATTCATTAACATGTTTTAATACTGTCCCATTTACCTTAATTGTGCTTGTACATTTTACTATAAAATATACATTATATCATATATTAATAATGATTATTATATTTATTAACATGGTTATCCTCATCTTCTTTTGTGCTGTGCTTCTTTGCATAGGTGATTTTGTGTTTACATAATCTTCTATCCGTAGTATTATGTAAAGTTTCTGCTTGTGACTATCTGCTACAAAATGAAGATGTCCAGTATCTTCTCCCTTTTATTCATGATAGCTCTTTCCATGTATTTTGTTCAACAGTTTCTCTGTTCCCATAACATATCCAAAATAAGTTTATTGCTTAATTTTCTTTAGAACATTCTTTGTGTATTGGTATCATTAAGAATTTCTTAGGTGGTTTTTTTGATTGTCCAAGAAACACTCAATATCCTTCTAAGAAATCATATAATTTTGCTTATTAGTTTTCTATATGTTTACTTGCTTCTTCAATGGCTAACTTTTGATATGCATCTAGACCAGCAAAGTTTAAGAGCAGGGCTATGCACTTGAGGTTTTCTCTGTCTATCATAGTTTGGCCAGCAAGCTGTATGCCAACCCATTGGTTTCTGTTGAGGGCAGTGCAGTATTGTTGAACATGCCTGGGTGCTCTGCAGTTGTAGGCGAGTCTCTGATACCCATTTTGTGAAGATGTCCTCTAAGTCACTGTACCCTGTTCTGAATAATGTTGGGCTGCTTGTCTTTCAAACCTGTTTATGTTGTCTGTTCAATTCTTTCCATTACATTTGCTCGACTTGTTTTAGAAGTGTCTTTACTTTAATTAATCTCTGGCTTTTGAAGATTTCCTCTGTCTTTGCAAGTTTTCTCCTTCATTTTCTAGGCATCATGCCATAGGCTGATAATCACAGTAGAACTATTTCTATTTTCCTGACAACAAAATTATATCGCTCTTTATTTCTTGAATAAGCTTATATTCTTTGAGGCTTGAAATGACTATGGAGCCGCGATAGCTCAGTGGTTAGTGAACTGGACTACAAAGGACAAGGGGTAGGGTTCGATCCCAACCGACGGCTTCCAGGTTCACCCAGCCTTAAATGGGTACCGGATTTTTTTCTGGGAAAGTAAAGCAGCACGGGTGTAATACCGACCACATTACCCCAAAATCATGTGCTGAAGGTCTGTAAAATATAGGGTCACTAACACCATATTTCCCTATACGCCACTTGGCGTGACGGGGGTACTTTACTTTTTTACTTGAAATGACTGGAAAAACAGATTCTGTGGTGCTTAGTTCAACTGATTTGTTTCTTTATTATTGAGCATCTGTGTAGAGTGTTCTTAGGAACTTTGTACATGTTTCTCTAGCTGAAGTGTTCATCCATGTCTCACTTCCATATATTTGGATCAACTTTACATAGCATTGATGAGTCTTTATCTCACTTCTTTAAACTCAGAAATGTTGCATGGTTAAGGAAATTACTAAAAAAAAAATAATGAAACTATTTGATTATATAATACTTATATTTTTCACTTTCTTGTGTTCATCTGATAACAACAGAAAAAAAAAACTCCTCTTCATCTTTAAAGGGCTTTAGGTGGGCATAGATGCCTTTTGTTTTACAATGAGTTGTGATGTTTGTTGTTTTTCAGCCCGACACATTTGACTTCTTTGTGGCGTTTTAAACTTCTGGTTTGAGGAAATGGGTGGGTAACGTGCCGGCCTCTTTCAGTCCTAGTCATAATGTATATATAAAAAATATAAAATTCTTCATGTCTTTTAATCCTGTGATTTTTATTATAATTATGGTATGTAAGCTGGTGTTTTATAATTTCGCATCATTCAATGGTAGATAGATAACCTGCATCACTTTATTTTAAATGAAGAATTGTGAAGGGCTAAAACAAATATAGCTGCCAGTGAATGTATGCTATTACTTTGTTTTCGTCTGCTTACAGAATTACCTAAATGCAATAGTAAGCATTCCTGTGATATCCAAAAGTTTGATTGTGAAGAAGTTTCTAGACAGTAACAATTACTCATCCAACTTTGTAGGTAAGTGTTTCTCTTGTTAATCACAGTAACAAAGTTACTTAAAATAGTCATCTTTACAGCTATCTTCTTCTTCATCACTTCTTCCTGTACTCATTCAAGTGTTGAGGTACATTCAAATTCTAGCTTTTAATATATGCTTTGTATGGTGAGGAATAGCATAGCATTTTTTCTAGATGGGCAAACCAGTTTATTTATTGTCTCTGTATCTAGCTCAGGATTGGTTTAATGCTTACTCTTTCTTTTATATCATTTCTGATTCTGTCTTTTCTGGTCACTCCAAGAGCTTTTTTAATGATATCTCATTTCTATGATAACAAGCTTTCTTTTATGCTTAGTCATAAGTGACTATGTTTGGCATTAGTAGCATAATGTGGGAATGAATATGCTCTGTGTAAGATGTTTCTTGATGGCAATGGGTATTGCTTTGTTTTGAAGTGTAGGGGATAGCTGTCCCAATAGTTCGCCTTATTGCTTCAGATGTCTATTTCTAAGAATAATTTCTTTACAGCAATACATTTGCCAAAATTACTCTTCCTCTTCTGCCTACTCTTTTGAACTTCTACTTTAATTGTTATAAAAAGAAGATCAATTAAAGTTGCTGTGGTGGTTAAGTTAATGATCCTACAACCTGTAGTGTCAACTCGTTTCATTGCCATTTTATTTTTTCAATATATTGTTGGAGTATGAGAAGATTTTTTTCATTAGTCAGAATTACTTTCAGAAATAGACTGTCATTGGCCTAGGATGACACAGAATGGGGCCTCAGTGCTGCTCCAAGATAGATTATCTCAAGTGCAGAGATTATAGACAGGCTCATACTATCTGAATGAAGCTTCTTCATAAAAGATGCAGATCATAGCTATTTCAATCTTCTCTGTTTCTCAAATTTCTGACTCTATCATTATATCAGAACCAAAATTGCACAATGGTAACAATTTAATAACTATAAGATCGTTAAAGTTATACAGGAGGAGCTGATTTAGAGCAGATCTTAACTGCCAGGATTTACATTTCTCATTCTTTGCCTGTTTCTTTGAATTTCTTATGGAAGGAGTCCTTGATGATCTGTTCTATTGTCTGCCAGGCCACCCTCTTCTTCATAATGTTGTACCATTTTAAATATATATATATACATATATCATTAAGTACCAGGCCTGCTGGTGTAGGTGATCATCTCGCTCTCCAACTTTCGATCTCAACAGTTATTTATTATTTCTGTTGTTGACCTTCTGCCAAGCCATTCTCTTAAGCTGTATGCTTTCTCTTTGCTTTCCGCTATCTCTTCGTCCCTCAATTTTTCCAGTTGTTACAATATATTCCAGCTGTTCCCTTCTCATTACATGACCAAAAAATGAAAATTGTTTCTTCCTGATATTAGATATTAGCTCTCTTTTTGCATTGACCCCTTTCAAAATGTTTTCATAACTCTTCTTAGCAGTCCATAATATTCTCAACATTCTTCTGTAAAACCACATTTCTACAGACTTCATTGATTTTCTTGTCTGTTGTCCTATTATCCTGAATTCACATCCATATGTAATGATTGGCTCTACATAACATTTAAGAACTCTTGTTTCTATTGTCAAAAATAGCATAGTGTCTTCCTCATTTTTTGGAAAGCTGCTTTTGCCTGAGCCATTTTGCATCTCACCTCTGTTGTACATCTACCGTCTGAGGTTAACAAAGTTCCCAAATATTTAAATTCATTTACCTGTTTTAATATCCATAATTGCTCAACCAAAAGTGATAATATGACGTCATGGGACGCACCAAAATGGCAGCTTATTTATATTCGAGCTATGGACCAAGCAATGTTTACATTGAACAACACGATAAATGTTATTGCTGCGAGTTGGCAGATTTTTGAAAATGTTTTCAAGGGTTTGAACATAAATGTTTGTTCACAGTTCGTTAACCTTCTCTGTAGATAAAGTCGTTAATTGGATGGCTTCGTTTCAGACATTTTTGACGTTGGTAGCTAAGGACCTAACTAGTGCAAACCGATGGCATTGGCAAGGATCATTTTGAATCTACGAAGTGGGCTCATTGTGTGTTTAACTCAAACGCATATGTGCTTTTTAACCAAAGACCTTTTTTTGGGACTCAATGCAGATATCCCCGATGGAAGAATAAATTGTACTATTAGTCCCATAAATGATTCGCTTCCAGAGGTTTATGATGTAAACAAAGCAGTTTTGTCATTGCAAGTGAATAATTTCCACACCTATAATTGGTCAGGATTGTGTAGCAGCAGCAGCTTTATAGCGAACACAGAAAACATCACAGGATTGTGCTGTTCTGAAACAGCTATGCCATGCTACCCTAGAATTGACTTTAATGGGATTACTGTGACCACAAACCACTCTCCATGTGTGTGCCACATATTTACACCCCAGAAAGAAATACTGAATATAACAACACCATGTGCCGTCTGTGATATTAATGACCACAGACCAGGAGCCTCCAGTATGATTGATACAACTGTTGCACCAAGCACTTCATCAGCAGAGCCATATCTATGGAATGTTAATCTGACATTGTTCTTGAATGATGTCCAAGTTAATGAGACATCAGAATCGTGTGGCAGCAGCTACAAGAAGGGAGCGGAGAACATCAAGTTCTTCTGCTATAAAGGAGACTTGCCTTGCTATCCCAGAATTGCCTTAAATGGAATCACTGTAGTTGAAAACTTCTCCTCTTGTGTAAACTACACATTCACATCTAAGAGTGAATCAGTGAAGGTCACAAAATCATATTCTCTCTGTGGTTTTACTAACTACAGGTCATGTGGCTTCTGTTGGATTGGAAATGACAAATTACCACCACTGTGTGTCTATATGTTTGGAATTGGAGTCATCAATGACGGCCTAACATCATCAAGTGCTATGACGATCATCAATTTCGGGAGGACGTGAACTCCCATGGTATATGGTGGATAGGCGGCAGGAACCATTGAAGGCTATGTCTGAAAAGTGTTCCTTCTTGCAGTTTCTTCATATTCCAAGTCCGGCTTGTTGCAGGAGCTACTGAGTTAAGTGCTCTGTGCACACCGTGAGCTGTGTGTCTCGTCCGTTTTGATCCTGCTTCGATATCCCGCTTGTTTACGATGAATGATGATATCGTATGACAGGGAACAGTTGGCTGTGTTCACTTTCTGCGCGGTTTCGCCTTATGTCTTTTGGCGTGTGCTGAGACTGCTACGATGGGGACTACAGTTACCTTTCTTTGTTTGGGAGATGAGTTGGTAATTCGGATGATTCCACTGGCACGGGCGGTTGAGCAATTATGGATTTTAATTCGTTTGCTGTGATACCGAGGCCTTCCATAACCAATAACCAATAACCTGTTTTAATATTGTTCCACTTGTCTTTATTGTGCACTGAGGTGATGTCTTTTTCTTTGTTGTTACCATTATTTCTGTCTTTTTTCTATTAAGGCTGAGTTCTTTATTTTTGCTATCTTTCACTATAATGTCTAATATTTCCTGTAACTTATTTTTACTCTTAGCAATTAAGACTATCATCAGCATGCCTTAGATTATTTATATTATGACCTCTGATTGTTATTCCAGGCATGCCCCATATAGATCTTAAAATAATCTCACTATACATATTAAACAAATCTGGTGACAGCACACAACCTTACCTAAACACCCCGTTTTATTTTTTGAAACATTCCCAATTGATTTCCAGATCTTATGGCCACTGTTTGTTGCCAGAACATGTCCTTTATTATTCTTAGATCTTTGCTATCTATGTTTATGCCTTCTAAAATTTTGATTATTTCTTGGTGCTTTACTTTGTCATATGCTTTGGTATAATCTATGAAACGTAGGTGTAGATCTGTTTTCACCTCTATGGCTCTTTGTACTGAAGATCTTATGATATAAATGGCATTGCTTGTTCCTTTACCTCAAACAAAACCACACCGTTCATCACTAATTTCTGGACTGATTTTGTTTTGCACTCTTCACATGATGATTCTTAGTAATATCTTAGTCATGTGACTCGTAAGGCTTTTTGTGCTATGATCATTGCATTCAGTCGCACCAGATTTCTTTGGTAGGGCTATGAATATTGATTTAAGCTGATCCTCTGGATTATATAAATGCTGTTGCAGATATCATTCAATATTTTTGTTATTAATTCTGTTCCAAAATCACCTATGGCTTCATACTACTGTTCATTCATCATTATAAGGATCTTTAATGTATTCTGTCCATCCTTATGTTCCCTTTTGCTTTATATATATATATATATATATATATATATATATATATATATATATATATACACATGCGCACGTACACACACACATGGACAATAGGACAACAGACCAAAAAAAATCACTGGAGGCTGTAGAAATGTGATTATACAGAAGAATATGAGAATACCATGGACAGCTAAGAAGAGTAATGAAAATGTTCTTAAAGAGGCCAAAACAAAAAGACAGCTAATTTCCAAAATTAGGAAGAAACAATCATCATTTTTTGGCCATGCAATGAGAAGGTAACATCTGAAATATATTGTGACAACTGGAAAAATTGAGGGATGAAGAGATAGAGGGAAGCAAAAAGAAAAGATACCAGACAGCTTAAGAGAATGGCTTGGCAGAAGGTCAACAACAGAAATGATTATTAATTGTCGAGATCGAAATTTGTTTATAGACATGAGCAGGCATGGTATTTGATGATGATATATCTGTATTCAGTACATAAATCTTGTGTTACCACACAGAGGATACAAAAGTATCATCAACCATATACTGAAGAGATAACATTATCATCAACCGTGTATCAGTATTTATGACACATGACGAATATTTGTATAATTCATGCCATGGTAATCAGTGAAATGACAGAGAAATAACTAACTCATCAAAAAAAGAATTAACAGATCATTGAAGTATTTTATTTTTCTCCTTGACTCATCATTAATAGGTGAAGGAATCAGTGATTTATATTCTCTTGACATCATTGAGCACATTAAAAATGATAAAAAAGAAAGTGGAGCAAACTAAAATAAATATTAATTTTGTTCTTCTTTCCCAGAAATAGCACTGCAGCATGTGTCCATGTTATTCCGATCTGAACCAAAATGGGATGTGATAGAACCATTACCAGAGTTAGGTATGTAAAATGTTTTATCTGTCATTTATAACTATCTATTCTTGTCATTTCTTTATATAAACCCATTTTTTTTTATTTGCATTGCTAATAATAATTGATCACAAAGAGTTTGTTTATTATTAGATTACAGTTCTTCTTCTTTCCTTCTTCATTTGCCTTTTGTTGTTGAGGGGAGATATAATTTGCGGTCTTTTACTTTTCTGTTTGTCTCTGCTGCTGTTAGGTTTCCTAGTGTTTCTAATATTCCGTCGATCTATCTTTTTCGTGGTGAGACCTTAAGTCTGGTGTTCTCGCAGTGTTTATTGAAGGCACATTGTGTTATGTTTTGATCTTACTGCCTTATCACGTGGTAAAACCATTTTATCTGTGGTTTCTTTATATATTCTATGGCAGGGGGGTTATTCCTGGCTGTTTTCTGAGTTCTTTATTTCTGATCTTATCTTTCAGACTGTTTCCTGTCATTCATTCGTCTAACAAATTTCATCTCAGTAGAGGTTATTTTTCTTATTGTTCTTGCATCTATGGTCCAGGGCTGGCATTGGTAGCACAATGTTGGGATAAAGATTGTACTGTAGAGTGCCCATTTTGCCTCAAGAGTTATTTCCTTGTTGGACAATAGTGGTGATAGCTTATTTTGTCAAATGATTTGACAAACTTTGTTTCATCTTGAATCTGTTTCTATTGCTTGTGAATTGTCATTTGTCACTAGACTTCGGTGGTATTTAAATTCCTCTACTTGTTTTCGTTGTCTAAGAGGCTATAGAGAAACACTTGAGAGATGAACAAGCAGGTTTTAGGAAGAACAGATGATGTGCTGATCAAATAACTACTCTACGTATAATAGTTCAACAAAGTTCTTGGATTAATAGATTACGAAAAGGCATTTGATAGTTTAGACAGAAGAATGCTTTGGAAGTTGCTGAGTCATTACGGAATCCCCATAAAGTTTATTAACCTGATAAAAACAATGTATGAAGGAACAAAATGTAGTGTGGTGCATGAAGGACAGCTTACAGAAGCATTTGAAATAAGAACAGGAGTAAGGCAAGGATGCCTTCTGTTTCCATTTCTCTTTCTACTGGCCATAGATTGGATTATGAAAATAAATCAAAACAACAGAAATGGATCCAGTGGTCACTGACCAAACAACTTGATGATTTAGACTTTGCTGATGACATAGCTCTCCTATCACACAGCCATCAACAGATGCAGGATAAAATGAGTATATTAGATGAGAGATCACAACAGCTAGGACTAAAGATTAATAGAGATAAGACCAACATTATGAGAATTAATGCAGTTTGCAATAAACAAATAAAACTAGGAGAAATACCTCTATTAGATGTACAGTCTTACATATATCTGGGCAGTAATATAGATAAAGAGGGAGGTACAGAAAATGATACCAAAATAAGGATATCAAAAGCAAGAGGAGCTTTGGGAAACATATGGAAATCCAAAGAAATTAGGCTAAATACAAAAATAAAAATTTTCAACTCCAATGTTAAGTCAGTCCTATTATATGGCTGTGAAACATGGAGAATAACAAAATTGACAATCATGAAGGTACGTACTTTCATTAATGGATGCTTGCGCAGAATAAAGGGATGGAAATGGCAGGACAAAGTCACTAACGTGGAATTATGGAAATGTACCGGTCAAATACCAGTGGATAAAGAGATATAGCGAAGACGATGGCGATGGATAGGACACACACTACGAAAGTAAACTGAGAGTATTACACAACAGGCCCTTTTTTGGAATCCCCAGGGGAAAAGACAAAGAGGAAGACCAAGGAATTCTTGGAGAAGGCAGATCGAAGCAGAGATGAAGATGATGGGGAAGACATGGAATGATCTTAAAAGAATTGCAAAAAACAGAACGACTTGGAAAGTGTTTGTTGAAGACCTATGCTCCACTGGGAGCTAAAAGGTAGAAGAAGAGACTTGTTTTCATTGTCTGCTGTCTGAAGTTATGTTTATGTTCTGTTTCTCTCTTGCAATATTTATGACTTCTGTTTTGTTGATGTTTATTTTAATATTGTATTTTGTGTCTGTGCTGTTGAGTCTATTTAAATGTGCTTGTAGGTCTTCTATTTTTCCATGTATTAATGCCATCTACAAAAAGAAGCTCGTTGATCTCCTCGGTCTCTGCTGAGTTGGCTAACTTGCCTCTGTAGTTCATGTATGTAATGAACAATATGGTGGATGGTACGTGCCCCTGTGTTTTTGAAGTGGTCTGTGTAGCCTCCCGCTGTTCTGACTGTGCAGCTGTTGTTGATGTAGAGACTTTAATCTAGGTTGGTTAGATGTTGGCTTACTCCGTATGTTGTTAGTATCATAGTTGCTGTCTGTTTACTCTGTTGTTTCCTGGTCTATGTACAAATTTTGATTGTTTCTGTCATATTTTCTGCTAGCTGTTTTAGGGTGAATAAATCGTCAGTAAGTTTCCAGTTGTATCCAAGATGGAGGAATTATTTTTCTCCGGCTTGGTATAGAACCGTTGATCAGAGGTTTAACAAGCCGATATCGTAAAAACGATTTTGTTAATGAAACGTAGACTTGATACAGAATGTGTAACCGAATAGCAAAGCAAGCCCTCATGTGGGAAACAACAGGTAAGAGGAAAAGAGGAAGACCCAGAGAGACACTGAGAAGAACATTGATAAGAGATGCAAGAGCAGCAGGAATCTGCTCTTTTGAGATAGAGCTGCTTGCACAGAACAGAGACAAATGGCGAGATTTGATAAAATATCTTTAAAAGAATTAAAAACTGCTAGAACAAAAATTCAGATAAGAGAGGGAGTATCTTTGTCTACGCCCTATGTGCCGGCTACGGCTCGAAAGGTCAATAGATAGATAGATAGAAATCCTCTGTTTTTTGGAACCTTTTTTGAGAACTGCTTAATTGTAGTTTTATTGCCATTTTTTCCATAATTTTGATGTATAACTTTCCCACATGGCTGAGAAGTGATTGATTGCAGCATCTTTTGCTACCTCTCTTTTTTCATATTGGTACGATGATTGCCTGTTGCCAGTTTTCTGGGGCTTTTTGTTGGTGTCGTGCTGGATTGAATATTCTGTACAGCCATGTAACTCCTGTTTCTCCCTCTGCTGCTATTATTTCTACTGGTATGTAGACCCGGGAGATCAACCATAGATATGATCTTCACTCTTAGACAACTGCAGGAAAAATGTTGGGAACAAAATATGCCGCTCTATATTGCCTTTGTGGATCTCACAAAGGCATTCGACACAGTAAACAGAGATGGTCTCTACAAGGTGTTAGAAGGCATAGGCTGCCCTCCTAAATTACTTAGGCTGATAATTTCCTTCCATGAAGACATGAATGGCAAAGTCCATTTTGATGGGAGTCCATCAGAGAATTTCAAAGTCAACAAAGGAGTGAAACAGGGATGTGTCCTCGCCCCCACCCTTTTTGGTATATTTTTTGCTGCCCTCCTAAATTACACCTTCGAAAACAGCTCAGGAGATATTTACATTCGCACTAGACCAGATGGCTCACTGTTCAACCTAGCACGACTAAGAGCAAAAACCAAAACAAATGTTGCCCTACTTAAAGAATTTTTATTTGCTGACGATGCAGCCCTAGTCGCTCATAGTGAGGCCACCCTACAGTCGCTGATCAACAACCTGGATAAAGCATGCGACCTTTTTTCACTGTCAATTAATGTTCAGAAGACAGTAATACTAAATCAAGGTGACTTCAAACCTATATCTATTACTCTAAAAGACTGCCCACTAGAATCAGTACAGAAATTTACATATCTTGGATCCACAGTTACGCAAACCATCTCTCTTGATGAAGAAATAAACTGTCGAATTGGTAAGGCAGCTACGACCTTCGGCAAACTCACAAAAAGGGCATGGAACAACACGAAACTAACTCAAAAGACTAGACTCTTAATATATCAAACTTGTGTGCTTAGCACACTACTATATGGATCCGAAACCTGGACAACATACTCAAACCAGGAAAAAAGACTAAATGTCTTCCACATGCGATGTCTCCGCAAAATAATGCACATCAAATGGCAGGACAAAATAACCAACTTAACTGTCCTGCAACGTGCTAAGACCCTAACAATCATGTCGATGCTCAGAAGTCGAAGGCTAAGATGGCTGGGGCATGTCCAACGGATGGAAGAAAAACGCATTCCTAGGCAAATACTATATGGCGAGCTAAAACACGGAAAACGACAAATCGGCAGACCTAAACTACGATATAGAGATATCTGCAAATCATCTCTGAAAGACTTCTCCATCTGTGAAAATGACTGGCAACATCTGGCAAGTGATCGCACATCATGGAGAGCACGTATAAGGAACGGTATAACAACATTTGAGACTGTTCTAAGACAGGACTTAGAAGAGAAGAGACTCATGAAAAAGGATGGTAAACCCTGTGGACCAGCGAGCCTGACCTGTTCATTATGTGACCGCGTGTGTTTGTCAAACATTGGTAGAATTAGCCACGAGAGAAGCTGTTCGGCAAAAACAATACCTCAAAAAAATATGCAATAGCCTCCACTAGACCGTCTGACAAGACGAAAAGGGCCATATATATATATGTTATCTATACCTGATGCTTTATTGCTTGGTGCGTATTTGATTACTTCATCGATTCTTTTTTCATGATGTTGAGTTCAGTGTTTGTGTATTCTTGCCTGGTTTTTGTTGTGTTAATGGTAGCAATGCTATGTCAATAGGTCTTAAAAAATATTCTTTCTATCTCTGTTGCATATATTGGTTATTTGATATTAGCTGTCTGTCTTTGGCATTTATGAGTTTGATGATATCATGGTTTTCTTTCCTAGCTCTTGCTGCTTTTACTGGTTTGTAGAAGTCTCTTGTGGCTTTTACTGGTTTGTAGAAGTCTCTTGTGGCTGTCTTGAAGTACCTGCTCATGCTTTGTCCAAATTCTGTCCTGGTGTCTTGCTTAGCTTCTTTGTTCAAAATTTTAATTTTTTGTTCCTGACTAAGGCATATTTTTCATATTCTTCTTGGTTCTTCTCCCTCCAATTTTTAAACAGTTTCTTCTTTTCTTTAATTGTTTTTCTGATTGCATTGTTCCACGTAAGGGACCTCTTTTCTTGATCTTTTGTTTCGTTTTTAGTGTCTCTTCTTTTATTTATTTTGTTTGTTTGTGTACCTTCTCTTTGTTTTTAGCTGAGTATAATCATGATCATTTTATGATCCGTGTTATCTATGATATTAGCGACAGCTCTGCTGTCAGTTACTCTTTTCTTGTTCTGTTTTGTTGTTAGCATAATGCCTATATGTCTTCTACATGTTGTGTCATGTCACTTGTAACAGGGGTATATTTGCGACTCTCCATGTTTGAAGAATGTGTAGGTGATAAACAAATCATTCTGATTACATAATTCCAGCAGTCTGCTTCCTTTTTAATTTATTTTGGCTGTGTCACTGCCAGAGGGTCCCAGAGGGATATCGCTTACCAGATATGTTTTCACTGTTGCATTTCCCAAGCCTTCCGTTAAAATCTCTCATTACTAACATGTCATCGCTTTTATCAGTCTTGTTGACAATTTCATTTAGTGTCTCATAGATCTCAGTTAAATACATTAATTTGAACTTTCTGTACTTTATATTGGGTACTAGAAAATTTCATGCTCTAAAATCTCTCATCACTAACATATCATCGCTTTTATCAGTCTTGTTGACAATTTCATTTAGTGTCTCATAGATCTCAGTTAAATACATTAATTTGAACTTCCTGTGCTTTATATTGGGTACTAGAAAATTTCATGCGTTTGTACATTTTTTTGGTGAAAGAGATGATATTAATTCAAAATTGAACCACCCTATAGATGGTAGTTAATTGCCAATGTTATTAAATTATAACTTTTCTTATTGTGAGGTATATAGTTAAAGGGAGGGTTGGGGGGGGGGGGGGGGGGGCTGCCATCTTTAATCCTATTTCTGGGGTCTAACAGTTTTCTGTATAGAATAAAGGCTGCATATTCATTGCTGTTGCAACAAAGTGTTTTGGTCTGAGTTTTTACTTCAACCATGAAAAAAACATCAAGTTTAATTAAGCTGGAATTCAGAATATCCTATTTCAGTTGTTTTGTGTGTTGTGCAAATGCAGAAATATATTCTTGTTGTCCTTTATATTGGGCTGAAATTGGGTTTATTTTTGTTTTATTTTGCATTTGATATAGGATGGAGAATTCGGAAGCAGTACATTTTGGTGAAACCACTGTCACAGCCAAAGGTTCAACAGCTGCTTCTATGGGTTAGTCTTACCAAATTTTGGACAATATTGGGAGTCATATAATGGAGGATGTGCTGTATTATACCAATATACTTCTTCTTTTTTCCTTCCTCATCTGCCTTTCAGCGTCGAGGGGAGATATAATTTGCGGTCTTTTGCTTTTCTGTTCGCCTCTGCTGCTGTTATTATGTTTCCTAGTGCTTCTATTCTAATATTCCATCGACCTGTCTTTTTCGTGGTTGACCCTTGGTTCTGGTGTTCTCACAACATTTGTTGTAACCAATATACAGTCAAAATTACTATACATTTCAAATACTGCAGCCCTTGATGTGTTTTTATTTTTTAATCTTTAAAAAAAATGGCATCCATCACACCAAGTGGTGTTTGGAGAATATGGTATTAGTGTGTCCATATTTTTTTGTTTTAATGATTGTGGACACATTTTTTTAACCCTAAGTCATTACACTTTTTAGAGAAAATCTCTGGCACTCATTCTGTAGTGTGTGAAAAGAACCAGTAATAATTTATAGATATAAATTATTTATGGACTTCCGTTTTCAAGATGGCGGAATTGAGTCACGTTCTCTCTATCGCTGCAGAAATTCCGTTGGATTCTTATCAACTTCGGGTTTCCGTTCCAATTTTCTGCATTCCAGTCGAAATGATGTTCTACTTGTTATATCTGCGCCATTGAATTGGCTTTGCACGCACAGCAATACTCCGTTTTGACAAATCAAGTGTTGTGAATGCGCCTTCCAACGTCTAATGTTGATCTGCGTTTTACGTCACACAAAGTGCTGTTCAGTGACCATTTGATGGAGATGTTTGCCGCAAGTTATTTACAAGTTACAACGAATTAATGTGGTGGGCTCCGTCAAGTCAGTCAAGTCAGCGTCTTTGGGAAGTTTGTACCATGTTTCGTTCGTTGTAGACTGCATTCAGTAGAGTAATAATGAATACATGGGCGCAGACATGTTGTGCGTGCTACGTCATCATAATGGATCATCGTGTGTCCCAAGACCGACCATGCGCTAATCTTGCGATCTTGCGTTTGGTGTGCATCGGGGATAATCTGAAGACGAACTGTGTTTTGTATGTTCGGAGTTGGAGTCAAACACGATGTCCTAACATCATCAAGCGCCATACATTTACTATGACGATCATCATTTTCAGGAGGACGTGATCTTCCGGGCAATGTGATGGATAGGCGGCAGGAACCATTGAAGGCTATGTCTGAAAAGTGTTCCTTGTTGCAGTTTCCTCATATTCCAAGTCCGGCTTGTTGCAGGAGCTACTGAGTTAAGTGCTCTGTGCACACCGTGAGCTGTGTGTTTCATCCGTTTTGATCATGCTCCGATATTTCAATTGCTTACGATGAATGCTGATATCGTATGACAGGAACAGTTGGCCGTGTTCACTCTCTGTGCGGTTTCGCCTTATGTCTTTTGGCGTGTGCTGAGACTGCTATGGTGGGGACTACAGCTACCTTTCTTTGCTTGGGAGATGTGTTAGCAATTCGGATGATTCCACTGGCACGGGCGGTTGAGCAATTATGGATTTTAATTCGTTTGCAGTGATACCGAGGCCTACCATAACCAGATAACCAGAATTATTTATAGAACCCAAAATACAATAAATTAGTTTTTAATCATCACAGTTCGTTCATAGTTGGCAATTGAGAGATAACAAAGAATTTATTTGACATGGTGTCAAATGAATATATAACTCATTCAGACCGAGAGTGTAGGGATAGAAAAAGAACTTTCCCTCCATACCTTAAGGCTTTTCTATCTATTGACCTTTCGAGCCGTAACCGGCCCATAGGGCGTAGACCAAGATACACCTTCTCCTATATGAGTTTTTTTCTAGCAGTTTTCTTTTAAAGATATTTTATCAAATCTCGCCATCTGTCTCTGTTCTGTGCAAGCAGTTCTATCTCATTGAGGGAGCCGATTCCTGCTGCTCTTGCCTCTCTCATCAATGTTCTTCTCAGTGTCTCCCCGGGTCTTCCTCTTTTTCTTTTACCTGTTGTTTCCCATATGAGGGCTTGCTTTGCTATTCGATTATTATCTCTTCTCATCACATGTCCAACGTATGACCATCGTCTTTTCTTTATTACTGAAGATATTAGTGGTTGATTGGCGATTTCTCTAATTTCCTCGTTTGTTTTGAATTCGTTCCATTCTATACCAAGTATTTTCCTTAGACATTTATTTTCGAATGCGTTCAACTTTGTTTCTATATCTCTTGTTGTTTTCCAGCTTTCACACGCATACGTAAGGGTTGATAGTACATTTGATTTGAATAGCCTAAGTTTTGTGTTTGTGCTAATGAGTTTTGATTTCCACAACTTTTCAAGGCTTCTGAAAGACATTGCTGCTTTAGCCAGTCTGATTCTAATTTCTTTGCTCGTATCCCCTTCTCGATCAATGTGACTTCCAAGATAGATAAAGTGATCGATCTCTTCTACTGGTTTGTTTTCCATGTATATTTTGTCACTTGTTGGAATTAAACTTTTCATGACTTTAGTCTTTTCATGATTGACCTCAAGCCCAATTTTGCTGGCTATTGATGATAGTTCATTTGTGTTTTCCTGCATCGTTTTTATCTGACTGCTGATGAGAACTATGTCATCAGCAAAGTCGAGGTCCTCCAAATGGTCTCCTTGTATCCATTCGATGCCTTTATTACCAGTGCAGCATTTCTTCATTATGAAGTCCATAACAATTCCAAATAACAAGGGCGATAAAATACATCCTTGGGGCTAAGGCTTTTGGGGCATATGATATTGGTGCCCATATTTTTCAATGACAACGACACATTTTATTAGTGATGTTATTGGTACCATACCAAACTCTCTTACTTTTCAAAAAATAAAATCTTGTACTCTTTTAAAGCTAAGTGATCCTAGGAGCTGTTAATCTGGATTAAACCCGACCTCTGGTCCTTAGATGTCCAGTTCATTAGTCACTGAGCGCCTTAGCTCCCATGTAGGAATCAAAGAGATTTGCTTTGGAAAAAGTGGCGGGAAGGATTTTACAAAATAGTGTAATTGTCACAGTTTAGCTATTCTATAAAATGTGAAACATTGCCCAAAAAAAAAAGATATTTACAGGGTGAACAAGGAAGAATCATCAGCAAAGAGCTGACGATCAGTATGATCACTCCTAGACTAGAAAGTAGTGATTTATAAAAATATGTATATGTCATGGACAGTTATAATAAAATAAATAAAGAATAATTGTGCTGTGCTTTATTTCTTTTTTTTTTTTTTTTTTTTTTGTGTGTGTTGGCCTGATAACTTTTCTTCATTGTCCGCCCTTGTGACATTTAAAAATGTATGCCAAGATATAATGTACTTAAGAATAAATCCACTTGAAACTGCACAATCATCTCCTGATACATATTTCTCTATATGTGCTGTTCTCTGAATATTAACTGAATTCACAGAACTTCCCATTATTTTTTTTTAGTTGCATTATGTGTCTGGTGTGTATTTAGAAGAATCGACCAGAGAATTGCTAAGCGGGCTCTCAAATGAGAAACATCAGGTCAGAGGAAAAGAGGATGACCAGAAGAAACACTGAAAAGAACTCTAAAAAAATAGGCAAAGTTGGCAGGCATAGACTCACTCTCTATAGTTGAGCAGCTTACTCAGAATAAAGGCAATTGGCAGGAGACTCTACAAGCCCTATATGCAGTCTAATGGCATTGGAAGGATCAAGAATAAAAAATGATGTGACATAAGTTGTCACTTGAATATAATTACACTTTTAACTTCTTAGCAACATATAATAGAAAGGTAATTCAAACTTTGGCAAAAATTGTAGGAAATGGGACTCCATAATAAATTTCATATTTGTACGTGTGCATGTGTATTTTTTTAAAAGTGATTTCTTTTCTTTGGTTTGATTTAAAGTTGGCATTGTTTGTATATATTAATTTTAGTTATAATTGTTATTTCAGGTAGAGTTTGGTCCAGACATGTATCTACCCTTGAAAGAGCTTAGTGCTATAATTAATATATTACCAGCAATTAAGGTCAGTTGTATTTCTTGTTTCTCATTTAATTTTCATTTCCTTTATTATTTTAAGCCTCAACTTTATAATTAAACTTTATAACGGCCACGTTATATAATGTAGAATGCTTTTTAAAACTATATTGTTTACTTTAGTCTCTTCACTGGAGCATGACAGCAATAATCCAACAATAGCTGAGCACAACATTCAATGTGCATGAAGACACAAAGGCTACCAATTCTTCTTTTTGTTAAGATGCTGTTGGGCTGTAAGAGGGTTGTAAAGTAAAAGTCTATACCCATCATGCCTTGTTATATATGTGGAATATAGTATAATTAGAAGAAATAAAGAGCCCCCATCATGCCATGTGGTGGCCTACAGTGGACATGGCATTAGCACAGTTGTTCATTGATGATATTTTAGTAGTCTTGCTAAATTTTCTCAGCTTCAAAACATGACTTGAGTATAATTTTACAATAGTTCATTAAAAATTATCATAAAGGACGTTATGATTAAAATGTGTTACAATATTTGTGGTTAAAATATGATTGTTTTACACCAGATAGGGTAAAATTAGTCCAATTTTGAAATATTTCTTCTCATAAATGTAATTAGACTAAAATATCAATAACATAAAAATTAACTGTTCTAGAATATTAATATTTTTGTACAGTGTCACTAATCAGAAACACTCCAATAAAATGTTAATCTTAAGAATGAGTGGAATGTAATTTCCTCAGGATAACTTTAATCATGCATGTAAATACATTTTTTATGATTATAGCTAAAATACTACTTTGAGACAAAAGCAAGCAGCCGTGTTAGAGCCCATATTTTTATAAACCTTAGCACATTATTTTATTTGGGTAATGTGGCCAATATTACGCCATTGTCATCTTTCCTTTCCAGAAAAAAATCTGCTACTATTTTAGACTTTGGTTCTTTGGTTATGGAAGGCCCCTGTATCACTGCAAATGAATTAAAATCCATAATTGCTCAACTGCCTGTGCCAGTGGAATCATCCGAATGACTATTTCATCTCCCAAACAAAGAAAGGTAGCTGTAGTCTCCATCATAGCAGTCTCAACACACGCAAAAAGACATAAGGTGAAACAGCACAGAAAGTGAACACAGCCAACTGTTCCCTGTCATATGATATCATCATTCAACGTAAACAATTGGAATATCGAAACATGATCAAAACGGATGAAACACACAGCTCACGGTGTGCACAGAGCACCTAACTCAGTAGCATCTGCAACAAGCCGGACTTGGAATATGAGAAAACTGCAACAAGGAACACTTTCATACATAGCCTTCAATGGTTCCTGCCGCCATTTTAGTCTGAACGAGCATGGCTTAATTGAACTCGACCACGTGCTGTTCGTAGTCCACTTCACTAACCATTGAGCTACAGCAGCTCCTATATGGTTTTAGAGCTAATTTTGTTTTCATGGAAGCTGTCACATTGGTTGGTGTGGTCAGAATTACCTCAGATGGTGCCCTACTTTCCTACTGGAAAAAAATTGACGATTCTACAATTAAGAAAGATCAACAGTAATTTTTAATCCCATCAGAGTAAAGTCCTGCATCAGAATTGTGGAAATTATTTTTCTTTTGTTTTGCTGCTCGGACTTAGTTTTTATTATTTATATCTCTTGCTGAACAAGAAAAAAAGCATTATTTCTATTATTTTCTATAGATCAACATTATCTTGTCAGTTACATACCAGCCATTCTTTATATATTCACAATTTTTGCGCATTTGTTATTAACACTTTTTACCCAAGTTATTGTTTTTTGTATTTCTTTTTTTTAACATTCTATTACTTATAGGCTAACTTTATGTTGGGAATAAAAGGTGTCCTGCATTGTATTATTTATTGAATATTATTATTATGAAAACAGCCATACTACATCTTGAGGTACAGTTCAGTTTGACTCAACAGTTGTTTTTTTGCAGATAAATATATCTGTTTTGCTACATAAACTATACACAGATGCAAAACAACATTTAACTACTTTTAAAGAATTTACAGTAAATACACTAAAAAGTCAGACAGAAACAAAAAAAAAAAAACACTAAGATTATGAAAATTAAGGTAACAAACATTAGATCACACAATTAAATATTCAACTGTATAAGGGAACTCATAATGAATTAATATTCAGTTTAAATGATTAATTCCATTATTTCCTAATCTTTAAAATATTTCTGATCATCAATGTCACAGCACCCATACATCTTTCCTTCTTTGTTTGCAACTGCAAATGAAAATGGCTGTATAGTCATCAGTGACTTTGTCGAGGGAGGATCACTCCGAGACATTATATGCAAATGCAAGCCTAAGGGAACATTCTTACAGAAGTACTCAAATCCAAAAACAGTTATGCAGCTAGACTTCAATACCATTAGAACATTTGGTAGACAAATTCTAGAAGCTCTGAAGTTTTTGCAGGATAAGGGATTTCCATATGGTAAGTCTATTTTTGATTCTTTACTATTTAATTATCCATCTTATATTGTACTAGGCCCTGAATCTTATATATTTGAGATCTGGTGTCAGTGAATTAAAAAAAAACCATATTACCCACATGTGATTCAAGCCAGGTACTTTAGAACATGAACTGAACATCTCTACCTCAAGGCTAAAGTAATTTTCCAAGCTCCCAGTAGTTCTTTCAAAATATAGTCTGCCCAATAGCAGCAACAGATTTATGAGAGAACATTGCACATAAATGTTGCGGGGGGGGGGGGGGTTGGAAAGTAAAAAAAAATAATAAAATCACTTTCGCCGTGAGCTCCAATGTTCTAGTTCTCTTAGATGATGGTAAAAAACAGGAGGCTTTGTGTGAATTCTGCACACGTTAAAGAACCCCTGGCATATGGAAAGCGAAAAGAGTAGGCTGAAAATGGCCACAGCCTGGTCAAAATTAATAAGAACAAAATCTACTCAAAATGTTAAAACTCTCAATGATAAAAATGGGAATATCTGTGAAGTTTGAGAATATCTGTCTGTATGGTGAGGGACATGTGAGCACATGTCTGCTAGTATGAAAAATAGGAAAATGTAATATTGACGCAAAATTCAGGTAGGTGGGATTTTGCTAGAGATATAAAGCTGGCATATGCAAAAAAAAAAAAAAAATGATGGAGAGAAATGACAGCATGTTGAGTTAAAGAATGGAATAATTACAATAAAACCACTACCAGCTTTTCAACACCCTTATAATGTGAATTTATAATGAGTGTGACAGTGGTACTAATAATGTACTGCTATTGAAAGGCCAGCTTGTGATGAACACATATCCCTCATTTGACTGATGCTAGTACCCTTGTGAGACTTTTGTGGAACATGAACAAGTAACATCAAAAGATAGACAAGTAACCCTATGACAACCTGCAAAGCACGAGACAGAGATGAATGGCACTCCATGGTAATCAACATTCAATGTGGAGAGGGCACTTGATGATGGTGATGATGAGTACCCTTGTAATTTCCTTTTGAGAATTCAGCTTTGTTCATCATTTCTTTGTTCATTCTCATACTTCTCTGTGCTTAACAGGATATGGTCTGGACAATGTTATGCATTAAGTTAAGCTTCTGATGATCATTTGCAGTAAGCTGAGGTGTTGTGGTGTATCCTAGGCAGGTTTTAATTACTAATTCATGATAACATGTTGGGAATGTTGAAAGGTCTTTGTTAGTTTGTCACAGCGCGTGGCCGTGCGGCTAAAACCACTGTTCCGCTGGCTGAAAAGCCGACGTTCGGTGTTCGAAGCCCACGGTAGACAGAAAGGATTTTTTCTATCGGGGGTGAAATAAAAATCCTGAGTCTCACACGTCGTGGCGACTGCTTTGACCAAGCGGCCTTTATTTCTCTGGTCCTATCGTTGCCCCCCGTCATACACCAGCAATGGTACTATGTGACGTAAAGATAGTTTTTTAAGATAGTTTAACCCTGCCATTTGTAGTTTGCATCTCAACACCACATTCATTTAATAATTTTCAAGTTGATACCTAAAAATGTATGCATAGTTTGAAGAAAAATCCATAAACAAGAATTATTTGTATTTTCTTTTAAGAAATTTGTTGGGAGCAAACTATAAATAAAATTAAATATATCCATAAAATAATTGTTTCAGGTCATCTGCATGCAGGAAATGTTATGGTCATTAACAATACCTGCCAGCTTACAGACCTTGAAAATAGTGTGGTTGGGCTACCAGGTTACTACAGAGCTTTCTATACACAATTAAAGAAAATACAGGTTGGTAACTTGCCAAGACTTATCTGTATCTGACTTATTAAGATTCATTAGTCTGATAGGAAAGATTCATTAGTCTGGTAGGAAAGATTTGTTAGTTTGGTGAGACCATTTTCATAGAAAGGATTTGTTAGTTTGGTAAGGCTTTTCCTATAAGAGAGACAACTCTGATTACAAGTTACTGTTACCTTGTAGAAGTTCAAATTCTAGTAATGCAGTCTCAAATAAATGCATACAGAAGATGGACACATTGTACTGCACAGTGCAAAATATTTCTTTTCCTTGGCCACATACTAACAATGCAATCAGTGGGCAGTGTGCTCTGTAGCATCTTTTGGGGCAACAACGAAGTTCCTTAATTCATGCAGTCCGTGGCTGTTCTTTTCAGTGTCCCCCATCTAAATAGCATTGTTTATCTCTCTTTTCACTGCTTTTGCCACATTGTCTTTGGTCTACCTCACTTTTCCCTTCCCTTTTTGGCAATTATTGTGATTGTTTCTGAATCACTTCTGAGCACATTACCTTTATAGCTCCATTATTTTGGCCTCATATCATTGTGCCCATCTCCTCTTTGTTGCACCTCTGAGCAGTTCTTGGTTACTGATTTTGTTTAGCCAAAATCTTATCAGAAATTTCCACATTTAAGAACCTTTGGTTGTTTAAAGTTGAAAAATGTGGGCCAAAATGGCAGCTGCTTGGGAAATATTGTTTGACAATAAAAAAAATAGTCTACTCATGTAGAGGATATGCATGTGTCAGGCAGAATGGCACAGATATCACGTCTTGCTGAAACTAAGGGTCATTTAATGGAAGAATGCTGGGGAAGAAGTTTGTCACTCACCAGTGTGTTTATTTTATTTGTTACTCACTATTACATTTAACAAATAAAACAAGGTGATAAGCACAGATATCAAATATAATAAAAATGAATTACTATTCATGGCCATGTGTATAGCTGCAGAAAATGAAGAAAATAAACTTAAAATAGTATTGAGCAGTTGAACTAACGTAAAGACAAGACAAGCTACAATGTTTTAGCAAAAGCCTTCATCATGTATAACAAACAAACTATAAACATTAAACACAAGATTCTGAGATAGAATGCACAACTAAAAAAAAAAAATTTTTAAATGGTGGAAAAGACAGTGGCCAGGATTTTCATAGAGCCTGGTTAATAGATTCATAGACAATATGGCAGATAGGATTTAGACCAAAGAAACCAAACAATGAAAAATTAGAGGAAAAATGAAAGGGATTTTTCTAGAGATATAAAGCTGGAGTCTAAAAATTGTTACTTATTCTTGTCTCTTGGTAGTAGGCATACTTTTTCTGGGAGGCACAATATTCTAAAATTTATCTACAGAAAATGTTTGACATTGTATTGATAGAAAGTAAAAATAAAGGCCTCAGCCTAAACATCTAAAAGATGGAAGTAATGGCTGGAAGAAAAAAAGAAAAAGACATTTCATAAATGCACAATTAAAGTAAAAGGGATGGTATTAAAGCAAGTCAGTGGTTTCAAATACTTAGGAATGATATTAACTTCAGATGGTGGATGTACAGTGGTGACATTCAGAACTGTTTAGGCAAAGGCAGCATTTCAGTGAATGAGAAAAATATGCAACCAACTTTTGTCAATGGAAATAAGAATGAGAGTTCTTTAGTATTATTATTAACATAAGGATGTGAATCCTGAACAATCAAACAGCAGACAATAAAGTTGTTGTAGGCCAAAGAAATATAGTTTTACAGAAGAATTTTGAGAATATAATGGATGGCTAAAAAGAGTAATGACAATATTCTAAACAAGTCTAAAGCTGAAAGAAACTTGTGTTGCACATCATTTTTGGCCATATTATAAGAAGGGAACAACTGGAATATATAGTGGCAACAATACAAACAATTGATGTAAGTAGAGATAAGAATAGCAGAGAGAAAGACCAAAGACATTTTAAGAGAATGGTTTGTTAGGAAGCTAGCAGCAGAATTGATTACCAGTTGTAGAGATAAGAAGCTGTGGAGAAACATGATCTCCTACAACAGCAGGCATAGTACTTGATGATAATTGTGCTAACGATCTTTTTTTTTATAATTCATTGTAACGTTTCTGCTACCATATAGGAATGTTTAGAAAATGTTGCCATTCTTAGTTTTAGCCATGGTGTTATTTGTTTTGATGTTAGTATATTTTTCATGGCATTAAAATGACTTTTTGCCATTCCTATTTTCTTTATTTCAGTTTTACATTTTACATCACTGGTTATAGTATGTCCAAGGTAGCTCTGAACCATCTCCAGGTTTATTCCTTCAACTTTAATATCCACTTCATTAATGTTTAGGTCTGACATATCTGTGTTGTTTTTAAAGATTTGGTCAGTGTATAGATTGAACAAGCCTGCTGATAGGATGCATCATCTTTATTATTAATCACTTACAATTGTGTTGAATATCATTATTGTTGTTATCTCAATATCATAGATATTTATTGATATTCTCTTTCACTGTGATTGCTTTTCATTTTGGAAACAATGCATAACTCCTTAATCCCATTTATATTTATTATTTTATCAGACTTTGGAAGCTGTTGATGTATATAGCTTTGGACATTTATTGTATGAAATGGCATACTGTACTCAGCTGACTACCCCAACTTGTGACCGATTCCCTGCATCATGCCCAGCAGAAATCCGTAAGCAAAAAGAAAATAAGTTGAAAAACAGTGCAAACTCTCTGTTTTAAGCTTCATATGTTTCTTTAAAGTTCATGATTAAAAAAAAAATATCAGTTTTTATTAAAGTTTTCTTTTCTTCTACATTTTATAAATTTACTCACATATTTATATTTTCTTCCTTCATTCCATTTTATCATCATCTTGTGCTGTCTCTGCATCTGAGATTGGCTACCTTTGAATGCCACTTCACTGTGTCTTTTACCTTGATGATTCATTCTGTTATATGTTCTTCTATAAGTCCAATCCTGATGTTGTCAGTCTACTTTAGTCCTTGCCAGCACTGCCTCATTTACTATGTATTTTCCCTAACAAGATGACCCGCAGCAATTTATTGAGTCTTTTTTTGTACCCAACAATTTTATTTATCTTAATTAAATTTTAGTTAAATAGTTTTTTTCTCCATTTTGAACTCTTTTATGTCTAATTCTTCCAATTTTTCAATAACTTCTTATTTCTAAAGCTTCAATTTACCATTATGCTTTTTTATTTATTGTCTGTGTTTCTGCACTTTACCAGAATGTTGAGTAGAAAAAATGTGTGTTATAATCAGCTTTTACTCATATTTACATTTTATATTTTACTTGTTAAAGTGAAAAAGAGTACACATTGTTTCATAAACATATTTCAGTGAGATGTAGAATACTAATCTTACTGTATTAAGCTACACTCTTGGGAGGTAATGAAATTCATGATTTTTTTTGGTTTACATTATTTTGCTACTGTGAACATTGCTGACTTAGTAAGTAAGGTACCCATTTGTGCATTAACATCAATCTGAGCAGGTTAATAATTTCTGATCAAGTTGTCAGGATGGATAATCAATATTCTACTCACAATCTACAACACCAAGAATACCCAAATATTTGTTCCATACCTTCTATTTAGTGTTGTAATTTTTACAGAATTTTTCTTGTTTGCTCTACTTTTTAATTTGTGTGGGCAAAGAACATTTGTATGGCTTTTTGCATATTTTTGTTGTTAGAATTAATTGTAACATACAGTTTTACAACAATAAAAAGTATGCAGAGTTGTGAAAATAGTACTTCTTGTATTATAGTTAGCCAATCAAACTGTTCTAAGTTACATTTGAAACTGTTCTAAACGTCACTATTGTCCATGTGGGGACCACATTTATCAAATGCCACTGCTAACAATAAGTGTACAATCAAATCCAAGCCAATGACTAATGGTCACACTTCGTTTCATAGTTTAGTGCCTCTAAAAAATATGGAGGGTATTTTGCACTTTGAATTAGAGCTTATAACTGTGAAAACATACAATTTTTATATTTTCTGATAACTAGTAAATGGACAGGAAAGTCTTAAATGAGTACAATGGAATGAACATAGTACTAAAAGTACTTAGTAATACATTTTAAAATGTCCCCTTTTGACCAAAATTGAAAAGACTAACATTTTCACATACATTTGAGTCACAGTCAATAATTGATTTTGTGAATATTTTGTTGTTATTTTTCAGGATCTGTTTTGGAATCTATTTTAACGACTGAAGCATGTAAAAATGGCTTGCCTACTATTGCTAACTTGTTACTTCACCCGTAAGTTGTTGTCAATTGGTTGTAGATTTGGTGTCTTTCAGAACTGGAGTTTGCAGTTGCTACATGTTGAGGTATATATTGAGAAGGTGATCTGGGCATTTATGGATAGTTTAGTGTGTAATGAGGATGATCTGTTGTCTAACGAAGAATTAGTATATTTAGAACTGCCTTTTATGTGTTTCATTTTAATTTATCGGATATTAGAACTTGCAAATTTAATTCTTCAAAATAATCTTAGTACATATATATTAGATGAGTTTTAATTGGTAATTTAACGAAGAAACACTATCTTTTTCTTGTCTTCTTCATCTTTCTGCCTCTCTCTTAAACATATGCAAGTGCCTTACATACATGTCATCATCATCAAATACCAAACCTGCTGGCGCAGGTTATCATATCTCTCCACAACTTTCGATCTCAACAGCTATTTATCATTTCTGTTGTTGAATTTCCTTCTTCATAGCCATTATCTTAAGCTGTCTCGTATCCTTTCTCTTTGCCTCCCTCTATATCTTCTTCCCTCAATTTTTCCAGTTGTTACAATATATTCCAGTTGTTCCCTTCTCATTACTTGGCCAAAAAATTATGATTGTTTCTTCCTAATATTGGATATTAGCTCTCATTTTGCTTTGGCCTCTTTCAGAACATTTTCATTACTCTTCTTAGTTGTCTATGGTATTCTCAACATTCTTCTGTAAAACCACATTTCTACAGCCCCCAGTGATTTTCTTGTCTGTTGTCCATGAATCATGGACAACATGTCCATACACATGATACAAATTAGCTGTTTAAAAATGGGCATGTAAGAGTTAATTTAGGAAACTAGTTAAAAGTATAGCAAGACATGACCTTGTTCAAGAAAAGTGGAGAGAGAAGAAGAAAAACAAACATCAGGAGCCGTGTTGGAAGCAGACATGAGAGTTACAGTCAGAACATATGTATGGATCTATAAAGGTTTGTCAAAGAAAAGATTAAATAGGATATGCTGATAACATTGTTAGGTACTGATAGATTAATCATTTACATACTATATAGACACATATATTTAGTGGCATTTTGTTGATTGGGCCACTGACAACTTGGATGTTTGTTCACTAATGACAGATCTGAAACATTTAAGGATGACAAATCTGAAACATTTAATAATGACAAATCTAAAACATTCCATGCCTGTTGTGGTTGTTTAACTTCTGACAGGCTGGTGGATGGTGGAAATTCTCATTGTTAAGTGGATATTTATCTTCTTTTCATTTGAGATTGACCTATCGGTGATAGGTCATTGTTTTTCACTGTCGCGCCAGGCAGACGGAAATGTCCATTCCGAATTGTACAAAGTCTGCAACGGTGGATGGGGCAGAAGAGTCAGAAATTACCAATAGCCCAGAAAGCGATTACAGCAAAGTGTGAGGTACACAAGAGGTATGTTCAGGACACGAAAGATGAATGTGGCTGACCACCGTGAAAGATTTGGAGCCTCATCACGTACTAGTCCAGAAGAAGCCATGGAGAGGAATTCGAACTTATGTAGGAGGAAAGATCTTAAAATAAGTACAAGGAATGTTAGGACTCTATATATCAAGAATGATGAAGTCTTAAAACAACTAAAAATGAAAAGAGAACTACTAAGCACAATTTAAACAAGACAAATGCGATTTTTAGGCCATGTTAAAAGACACAACAGCCTACTAAAAGTATTCCTGGAGGGGAAAATACAAGGTAAAAGAGGCAGACCAAGACTAACATGGACGGTAACATCAAAAGATGGACAAATCAGCCTATGACAACCTGCACCATCAAAGCAAGAGACAGAGAAGAATGGCACTTCATGGTAGCCAACCTTCGTTGCGGAGACGGCACTTGATGATGATGATGATGAAAACATTTAATAATGACAAATCTGAAACATTTAATAATGACTAATCTAAAACACGTAATAATGACAAATGTAAAACATTTAATAATGATAAATCTAGAACATTTAATAATGACTAATCTAAAACATTTAATAATAACAAATCTAGAACATTTAATAATGACTAATCTAAAACATTTAATAATGACTAATCTAAAACATTTAATAATGATAAATCTAAAACATTTAATAATGACTAATCTAAAACATTTAATATTAACAAATCTAAAATATTTAATAATGACAAATTCTAAAACATTTAATAATGACTAATCTAAAATATTTAATAATGACAAATTCTAAAACATTTAATAATGACTAATCTAAAACATTTAATAATAACAAATCTAAAACATTTAAGAAGACAGAAGAATGCTTTGGAAGTTGCTGAGTCATTACGGAATCCCCATAAAGTTTATTAACCTGATAAAAACAATGTATGAAGGAACAAAATGTAGTGTGGTGCATGAAGGACAGCTTACAGAAGCATTTGAAATAAGAACAGGAGTAAGGCAAGGATGCCTTCTGTCTCCATTTCTCTTTCTACTGGCCATAGATTGGATTATGAAAATAAATCAAAACAACAGAAATGGGATCCAGTGGTCACTGACCAAACAACTTGATGATTTAGACTTTGCTGATGACATAGCTCTCCTATCACACAGCCACCAACAGATGCAAGATAAAATGAGTATATTAGATGAGAGATCACAACAGCTAGGACTAAAGATTAATAGAGATAAGACCAACATTATGAGAATTAATGCAGTTGGCAATAACCAAATAAAACTAGGAGAAATACCTCTACTAGACGTACAATCTTATATATATCTAGGCAGTAATATAGATAAAGAAGAAGGAACAGAAAATGATACCAAAATAAGGATATCAAAAGCAAGAGGAGCTTTCATTGCACTGGGAAACATATGGAAATCCAAAGAAATTTGGCTAAATACAAAAATAACAATTTTCAACTCCAATGTTAAGTCGGTTCTATTATATGGCTGTGAAACATGGAGAATAACATAATTGACAATCACGAAGGTACAGACTTTCATTAATGGATGCTTGCGCAGAATAAAGGGATGGAAATGGCAGGACAAAGTCACTAACGTGGAATTATGGAAATGTACCAGTCAAATACCAGTGGATAAAGAAATACAGCGAAGACGATGGCGATGGATAGGACACACACTACGGAAGCCAACTGAGAGTATTACACAACAGGCCCTTTTTTGGAGTCCCCAGGGGAAAAGACAAAGAGGAAGACCAAGGAATTCTTGGAGAAGACAGATTGAAGCAGAGATGAAGATGATGGGGAAGACATGGAATGATCTTAAAAGAATTGCAAAAAACAGAACGACTTGGAAAGTGTTTGTTGAAGACCTATGCTCCACTGGGAGCTAAGAGGTAGAAGAAGAAGAAGAATCTGAAACATTTAATAATGATAAATCTAGAACATTTAATAATGACTAATCTGAAACATTTAATAATGACAAATCTGAAACATTTAATAATGACTAATCTAAAACATTTAATAATGACTAATCTAAAACATTTAATAATAATAAATCTAGAACATTTAATAATGACTAATCTAAAACATTTAATAATAACAAATCTAAAACATTTAATAATGATAAATCTAAAACATTTAATAATGACAAATCTAAAACATTTAATAATGACAAATCTAAAACACGTAATAATGACAAATCTAAAACATTTAATAACAACAAATCTAAATTATTCAATAATAACATATCTAAAACATTTAATAATAACAAATCTAAATTATTCAATAACATATCTAAAACATTTAATAATAACAAATCTAAAACATTTAATAATAACAAATCTAAAACATTTAATAATGATAAATCTAAAACATTTAATAATAACAGATCTAAAACATTTAAGGATGACAAATCTAAATGTTTAATAATGATAAATCTAAAACATTTAATAATGATAAATCTAAAACATTTAATAATAACAGATCTAAAACATTTAAGGATGACAAATCTAAAACATTTAACAATGACAAATCTGAAAAATTAAGTCATCAAAAAAAATCTAAAACATTTGATAATTACAAATCTAAAGCCTTTAATTACATGTTTATATTCATCATCATGTGCCATACCGGTTGGAGTTATATTTATCATGTTTATATTGCATTTTAATAAATGCCTTTGTGTCTAGTAAATAAAACAAATTTAGATCTATTTTTATTTCTATAGCTCTCTCTCTCTTTCTCTCTCTCTCTCTCTATGTGTGTGTGTGTGTGTATATATACAGATGGGTTCTTACATGTATTAACATTTTTTACTCTTTATTTAGTCTATTCTCCAGTGTTAATCTGCCAGCCCAATTCAACAGACCAGTTCTGAAGATTCCAAGTAAACTTAAGGAGTTTGTGAGGTCATCCAGAGAGGAAATTGAGAGCAGATTCAAAAGTGATAAGAAGCTTGTATGTATTTACATTTTTTGTTCCTTTTCAAACCTAAACTAAATTATTTGATTAAAATTTAGCCGTAATTAAAAATGATTAATGTGATGACATAACAAAATTTGGTTAAGGATTTATCATCAATCATCATTGTGTACCTTCTCCGCAACGAAGGTTGGCTACCATGGATCGCCATTCTACTCTGTTTCTTGCTTTGATGGTGCAGGCTGTCATAGATTGACTTGTCCATCTTTTGATGTTACTCGTCCATGTTAGTCTTGGTCTGCCTCTGCCTCTTTTACCTTGTATTTTTCCTTAAATATATTACTTTTATTCGGCTGTTGTGTCTTTTAACATGCCCCAAAAATTTCATTTGTCTTGTCTTAATTGCATTTAGTAGTTCTCTTTTTATTTTCAGTTGTTTTAAAACTTTATCGTTTGTTATCTTTTGTTTCCATCCAATTGTACCTATTCTATAAATCCACATTTCAAAGGCTTCAATTTTCTGTTCTGTTTTCTTGTCTAATGTCCATGTTTCTGCACCATACAGGATTATTGAGAAGATGTAACATTTTGCCATTCTTAGTTTCAGTCCTGCTGATATTATTTTTGTTGTTAGTATATTTTTCATGGCATTAAAATTACTTTTTGAAAGTAAGGATTTATTTAAGGATTTTAAGGATTTATAGTCAGAAGTTAAAAGTTTGCAGATTTTGCTCTTCTTGCTGATAATGTACTTGTTGACCCTAAAAATGGTGTGGTAAATGACAGTTGCAGTTAAAGGAAAAAATCTTAACCCTTTCACTCTTAAACAAAGGAGTATAGTTACCTTCCATTATGTAATAAAACTTAACATACTATCTTTACAAAGCTATTAAAAAATATCAGTTGAACATAATAAACTACAATTACGTTTAGATGAGAATTGCATAAAATTTCATAACAACCAAGGCTTATTATTAAAGAAGTGTTAGTATATTCACAGTTAAGTGTACAAATAGTAGATGGACAAAAAAAAACAACACATTTTATGAGAAAAAAGAAAAGGTGTGTACTCAAGTGAAATCATCATCAAGTAATGATGATTACGTCTGCTGGCGTAGGTGATCATGTCTCTCCACAACTTTCAATCTCGGCAGCTATTTATCATTTCTGTTGTTGACCTTCTGCCAAGCCATTCTCTTAAACTGTCTGTTATTTTTTCTCTTTACTTCCCTCTATCTCTTCGTCTCTCATTTTTTGCAGTTGTTACAATATATTCCAGCAGTTCTCTTCTCATTACATGGCCAAAAAATGATGATTATTTCTTCCTAACTCAAGTGAAATAAAAATTCAAAAACACTTGTCCTCCAAATTTGTGGAAATGCCTTGAAAAAAAACATCTTCATCACACGAAATGTAATCACTATCAGTGTTTATCAGACTATTACTTCTAAAAACTGAAAAAAACTTACTTCTGAATCACTTTCCATATAATCTTGGTGAAAATCATCAAAATCCTACTACATAATTTCACAGGGGAAGCTAAAATACAGCAGAACAAGATCAGCAAGATCAGAATTCCACATTGATTTTCAAACACAAATTTGATGTGTACCAGACAGGAAAAACTAACAAGTTTAGTATACTTTCAAACTGAAGAGTTCTTAACAACTGGTGTAATGTAAAAATGCACCCAAAATTAACACAGCAAGTCTAGTCAAAAACGGGACACTGCAGCACGTTAAGGGGCAAACAATTAAGGATAGTTTTTAAGGTGACTTTAATGATACAGAAAGACAGGTATTTAAAACTCACTTTAATGAAAAAAAAATACATGATCACATAATGGAAAACAATAGGCAGCTGATCTGCTATGTTGCCGCTTTACATTAATCTTTCCAGCATTATAGCCTGTGTGATTGGCTTATACTGAAAACATAAAATTGAGAATACGTTGCCACTTTACATTAATCTTTCCAGCATTATAGCCTGTGTGATTGACTTATAATCATTCTGGAGAGACTAAAAGAGGCCATAGAGAAACATTTGAGAGATGAACAAGCAGGTTTTAGGTAGAACAGATCATGTGCTGATCAAATAACTACTCTATGTATAATAGTTCAACAAAGTTTAGAACTATATTCCCCACTTTATATTAGATTCATATATTACGAAAAGGCATTTGATAGTTTAGACAGAAGAATGCTTTGGAAATTGCTGAGTCATTACGGAATCCCCATAAAGTTAATTAACCTGATAAAAACAATGTATAAAGGAACGAAATGTAGTGTGGTGCATGAAGGACAGCTTACAGAAGCATTTGAAATAAGAACAGGAGTAAGGCAGGGATGCCTTCTGTCTCCATTTCTCTTTCTACTGGCCATAGATTGGATTATGAAAATAACTCAAAACAACAGAAATGGAATCCAGTGGTCACTGACCAAACAACTTGATGATTTAGACTTTGCTGATGACATAGCTCTCCTATCACACAGCCAGCAACAGATGCAGGATAGAATGAGCATGCTTGATGAGAGATCACAACAGCTAGGACTGAAGATTAATAGAGATAAGACCAACATTATGAGAATTAATGCAGTTGGCAATAAACAAATAAAACTAGGAGAAATACCTCTATTAGATGTACAATCTTACATATATCTGGGCAGTAATATAGATAAAGAGGGAGGAACAGAAAATGATACCAAAATAAGGATATCAAAAGCAAGAGGAGCTTTCATTGCACTGGGAAACATATGGAAATCCAAAGAAATTAGGTTAAATACAAAAATAAAAATTTTCAACTCAAATGTTAAGTCAGTTTTATTATTTGGCTGTGAAACATGGAGAACAACAAAATCGACAATCATGAAGATAAAGAGATACAGCGAAGACGATGGCGCTAGATAGGACACACTCTGCGGAAGCCAACTGAGAGTATTACACAACAGGCCCTTTTTTGGAATCCCCAGGGGAAAAGACAAAGAGATAGACCAAGGAAAGACAGATAGAAGCAGAGTTTAATTGATGGGGAAAACATGGAATGATCTTAAAAGAATGACAAAAAACAGAATGACTTGGAAAGTGTTTTTTGAAGACCTATCCTCCACTGGGAGCTAAAAAGGAAGAAGAAGAAGATTGGCTTATACTGAAAACATAAAATTGAGAATACGTTGCCACTTTATATTAATCTTTCCAGCATTATAGCCTGTGTGATTGGCTTATACTGAAAACATAAAATTGAGAATAATAATTGTGTCTGTGAAGAAATATATTGACCAATGTTTAGTCTTTTCTCTGGTTGCTTAAGTCATGCGAATTGTCAACCTGACAGCAAAGTTACTTATTTTATTAGAGTATGGAGCTGGCAGTTTTTGTTAGCACACTTACTTCCACTGGAATGGTGCTAAGCTAAGTGTTATATATTCGGTTCTTGGTTCAGGCTGATTATTGATGTGTGTGTGCTATTGTTTGGATTTTTCCAAGTACTATTAAAATTCCTGTATCATTTATGTTATCAGTAACCTTAGTTTTTCCACTAACATTAAATATTTGATTATTTATTATCATTATCTTTATATATATATTTTTTTTTTTTTTTTGCTTTCTTGTTTGTTTTAATTATGTAAAAAAATAATACTTTTCAGCTGAAACAAGTGCTCAGATTATCAAAAGCCAAAGAATTTCACATGTCAGAGGAAGAGAAGAAGAAACGGAGAAGATTAAGAAGGGTAAAAATGTGCTTATTATTTGTTAGTCTATCTGTCTCTTTTTTTTTGAGCCAAAAATGGCATAAAGGACAGAAATTCTAAACTCTTGTGTCTGACGATCTTTACTATCAAATGTCAGACAGTGTATCGCACAGGACGACATTGTATCTTGCCACACGCCACATTGGTGATATGATGATTTTTGTGGTATTTTTTTTTATCTGACATTCAAAATCTACATTTGATTTTGTTTATTGGTTTCTATTTTTCAAGGCACCAAGTTGTGTGATATAAATTTATCTACATATTTAGACTTTTGTGATGTAATTTTCTACAAATCAGCAGATTTTGTGATATAATTCTTCACCAAGACATCCTTCCCAATGTCAAAATTGAATTTAAATTGAGGTGTATGATGTTTTATTTGGTTTTTAAAATGTAGAGAGATTAGCGGGTAAATTAAATCCAATATGCATCAAAAAGTCTCAGCTACTGTCAAACAGTACATAACTGATATCTCATCTGTATGTATTTCATGTTAATTATATTACATTTTGTAAAGACGTTTGAGGTGAGAGTTTTTTTTTTTTAACATCAGGAGGGTTATTAGAAAGGCTCCAGAAAAAAACAACACATGGATCTAACATGGATCAGAACTAACTATATGTAAAGAAATGTTTCTTCTTCTTCTTTCCTTCCTCATCTGCATTTCAGCGTCGAGGGGAGATATAATTTGCGGTCTTTTGCTCTTCTGTTCGCCTCTGCTGCTGTTATGTTTCCTAGTGCTTCTAATATTCGATTGACCCATCTTTTTCGTGGTCGACCCTTGGGTCTGGTGTTCTCACAACGTTTGTTGAAGGCTCGTTGTGTTGTGTTTTGTTCTTTCTGACTTGTCATGTGGCCAAACCATTTTATCTGTTGTTTCCTTATATATTCTATGGCGAGAGCTATTCCTAGCTTTTTTCTCAGTTCTTCATTTCTGATCTTATCTCTCAGACTGTTTCCTGTCATTCGTCTAACACATTTCATCTCTGTAGAGGTTATTTTTCTTATTGTTCTTGCATCTCGGGTCCAGGTCTGGCATTGGTAGCACAATGTTGGGATGAAGATTGTATTGTATAGTGCTCGTTTTGCCTCCAGAGTTATTTCCTAAAGAAATGTTTACAATGTTAAAATTCAGAATTAACACTAGATTATCATTTATCAGAGAGCCACATTTTTACGTCACGTTCATCAAAATGATGAACACTAATTATTACATTTGTAGTTTGAAAAATAGTATTTCCTTTGAAATTTTGCTACAAAGCTTTGTGTCTAGCCAAGAAGAGAGATGGGAATCAGATGTGGTAATAATTTCCGTGGCTTAGGTTCAATTTATGGACTGAAATTCTTCCGCATGTCGCCATGGTACGGAGTTGTGATGTTGACTGATACGTCGGCTGTCTGTCTGTCATTCCAGTTGTAAGTTCAGCTTCCTCTTAGTGTTGTTCACTGCTTATCTCATGTTAAAAAGGTTTGTTTGATGTCTAATCAATTGGCTTTGGGCTTTCTTAGTGTGTGTTCAATCCATCTTCATTTTATATTGCATAATTTATTGCTGAATGTTCAATCCATCTTCATTTTATATTGCATAATTTATTGCTGAATGTTCAATCCATCTTCATTTTCTATTGCATAATTTATTGCTGAATTAGCCCTTGTTATTATTTTTCCAGATATAGTCATTTCTGATCTTGTCATACTATCTGATGTTCAGAATTTCCTCAAATCTTATATAGTAAAAAGGTTTAAAAAAAAAAAAAAATATATATATATATATATATATATATATATATATATATATATAAAGAAAAAATATCTATTGGCCTTTCAAGCCAATGTTGGCCCATAGGGCATAGACTCAGATACTCTTTCTCTTTTTTCTAAATTTTCTTTCTAGCAGTCTCAATCAAACACATTTATCAAATCTCGCCATTTGTCTCTGGTCTGTGCAAGCATCTCGTTCTCTCTTTGAGGGAGCTGATTCATGCTGCCTTTGCCTCTCTGATCAATATTCTTCTTAGTGTCTCACTGGGTCGGCCTCTTTATCCTACCTGTTGTTTCCCACATGAGGTCTTGCTTTGCTATTCAGTTATTATCTCTTCTCATCACATGTCCAACATATGTCCATCGTCTCTTCTTGATTACTGATGATGTTAATGGTTGATTTAAAAAAAATATGTTTTTGTTTTATTTTGTCTTATTTCAATTGGGGGAGGGGAGGGTGTGCAGGTGTCTTAGCGTAGAAAGTAAATAATTTTATTTCTCTTGGATATATTCTTTCTTTCTCACAGAAAGAAAATGGCGATTCAGACCTTCTGTCACCAACAACCCCATCAACACCAACATCGCCTTTCCAACAACCCTTATCTAAAACATCAATGCCAACAACCCCAGGAGGTAAATATGTTTTTTTAAAAATATTATTATTAATGGTAATGGATTGATTGTTCCCAGTTGTGGATCTTGCTGAATTTTTTTTGGTCCTAATCATTTGTCATTTAAAACTTGTGTGCTATATTAATTTTACTGCAAGAACTAATTCAACATTTTTGTATTAAAATTATTTACAGCTTATCACCATTTTAAATTAATTAAATAGCAAATTAAATAAGACATTAATTTTATATGCTCAAATTGTGGTCGTTTATTATAAATAAATGTTTTTTAACAAAATATAAAATAAGTCAAATGTCAACACTATGGTAATTAATCTTGAATCTTTTAAATACTTATTAAAAAAAATATTTAGATTCATAAACACCATAGATTTAAACTGAGTTTCTCAATACAAATAATCAACTCAAGAAAAACTCTTTTGTTCTCTCTAAAACAGATATTCACATAATATTCATAAACTGAGAGCTTTGATAGATCTGTATCTAAGACTTTTGTTTGTAAAATATTTTAATACTTTCATGACTACATCTAAAGTTGGGAAACAAAATAATATGCCAACTTGTTATAAATTATAAATACTTGCTGTCATTGATTTTGATTAATTGATTACATATATATATCCTTATGATTTATTTTAATTTTAATCTAAAGAGAGGGTTCAGAGGGGAATAATTTTTGTGCTATAGTTTAGTTAGCAATAAGATTTCTTATTTGCAGTTTTGCTCAGTCATCAGCATTCTTTTTTGTCCTCTTTCAAAGTTATTTTCTTTCTTTTGTACTGCTTTTTTAGTTCTATCTCCGTAGATATAAATTATATATTTTTATTTTTTTTTAAATGTATTCTGTTAATTTTGTTTGGTCTATAGGCTGTTTTTGTTTGTCTCACTTTAATTATCCTGCCTTTGATAAAACCATTGTGTTGGTGCATTAACATATACCTACTATTATGACAAATCTGTGAATACCCATTTTGTTTGTCATTCACTATTTATATAAATTTAAGCTGTCTTCATACGTTAACCATACTGTGCCAAACATCTCTCTCAGTAAGATTTTAATTCAATGCTTTATAGTTAACTTATGAGGTAGTTGCACTTTATTTTTTATTATTAACTAGTTGATCTGTAATCTGATTTATTTTCAGTTTAATTATTGATATTTTGTATTGTTGAAAATATAAGTAAGTACTGGCAAGTTTTGTGCAGTCACAAATAACATTATTATAAAATATATTTTTTTTACTTTTATTTTTAATTAAATTCACATTGATTCATTTCTAACCTTTCATTATGAGAAAATAAGGTGGCTGCAATAAAACTGATTGCCAAGAGCAAATGTTAATTAAAATGAAAGGTAAATCAATACCTCCTCTCTCTCTCTCTCTCTCTCTCTCTCTCTCTCTCTCTCTCTCTCTCTCTCTCTCTCTCTCTCTCTCTCTCTCTCTCTCTCTCTCTCTCTCTCTCTCTCTCTCTCTCCCTCCCCCCCCCCCCTCTCTCTCTCTCTCTCTCTCTCTCTCTCTCTCTCTCTCTCATTCTCTCTCTCATTCTCTCTCTCTCTCTCATTCTCTCTCATTCTCTCTCTCTCTCTCTCTCTCTCATCTGCCTAAGAGTTAATGAAACAAAAACTTATCCATTCTTTGATGTTGTTTTTCAAACTTTTCTTTTACCTGTTTTTTGTTTACTTTTTCTCTTATAGTTTCCTTCAAGATCGTTTCAGGCATCCTTGATGTATGAAATGCGTCCAGACCATTAATTTAATTTTCACAGTAATAATAAGTACTTTTCTCCAACTCTCTTGCTGATTTCTGTTACATCATACTCACCTTATATCTGCCAGGAAAAGCTCCAGAGTTGGCATCTAGAGTGTGCATACTCAAAATAGAATGAGGATAAGCTGCACAAGTAACAGCAGGAATGAAGAATTAGGTCATGTGCTAAAGCCAAACTGAGTATATTGCATGACAGCCCCTTTTTTGGAATCTCTGGGGAAAATGACATAGGGGAAAACCAAAATATATTTAAAAAAGACGAGTGGAAACATACGAAAATACGGGAAAGACATGGATTGTTATTAAAGAGAATGGCACCACACAAATGGCTTGGAAGATGTTCTTTGAACACTGATACTCCACAAGGTGAATGGGAAAAGAAAGAAGACATGGTCTTATTAACCCTAGATTATGACACCTTTGTCAAAATTATGAAGGCAAAATAAGCATTCTTGGATTTCGACAATTGTGAAATCAAATGTTTTTCCTCTGTATACCTTCATAATTATTCCTGCTGGTGACCCCTGACTAGTCACTTCTGGCAGATTTTATTTTTACAAACAACATGCGAGCTTAGTAAAAACCACTAATGTAATGTAAAAGTGAGGCCCCCTTTTTTTTTATAAATTCGGCCATTACCGCAATAATTTTTCTTTTTTACTTCTAACTGTGAAAATCTCTTAGGCTGTTGGTGAGACATCAAACAAACCTTTGCAAACACAGCATAGGCAACGAACGACACTAAGATAAAAGCTGGACTGACGGTCAACGTGTCAATAAATAAATGCCACCCGATAGTGCTGTCCATTCTGATTCCAAGCCATAAATCAGGGCTAAACCAACAAATGATTACCACATCTGATTCCTGCAGCTCTTCTTAGGTAAACACAAACTTCTGTAGCAACGAACGATTCTAAGATAAAAGCAGGATTTAGGATCAATGTATCAATAAACAAAGCATCCTCCGATAGCAATGTTTGTTCAAATTCATGGCCATAAATGGGGCCTATGCTGGCAAATGATTACCACATTCCAATTCCCATGGCTCTTCTTAGGTAAATACATGACTCACAGATAGGTATTGTAATTTAGGTTTAATGAGGTGCTTGTAATTCTTCTATAGCATTTCATCATTTTAGTTTCTTTTCACTGAAACTGCTGTCAAATTTTATAAGCATTTTTAAACATAGATACAAGAGAGTGTAACAGTCTACAAGATTAAAACCTATTTGGAAAGTGAAGAATCTTGGCTCAAAAATCAGGCTTATGTGCATCCTTGTTATATCAATTTTTCGATATGCTCATGATAGATGGACCATTACAGCAGAGATGCAGAAGAAAATACAAGCTATGGAGGTTAAATGTTATCATAAGATTCTTGGCATATTTTACTTAGATCGTATCACAAATCAAAAGGTTCACAAAAGGAAAGAACAAGCAATAAATAAACTTGATTATTGTGAAGAAGTAAAATGAAATAGTTTGGCCACCCATCTTGATTGTCTGGCCTAGCAAAGATCATTCTGCAATGAACTAGGAAAGGAACAAGAGGGAGAAGTAGGCAAAGAAAGAGATAGGAAGATAATAATACAAAATTGACAGTTCTCTTGTCCTTCTCCAGCGACCAGCTATTGTTATGCATTTAGACATTTAGACTAGCATAGGTCATGAACAAGATGGTTTGTTTGCGGTCTCCATTCTGTTTTCCTAGCTTTTTTCTGGATTGCCTTTATTTCCTGAAGACTCTGAGGTTGGTTGGACTGCTGAAGGCTCACATCTGCTTTTGTAAGTTCTTCTGCTTTCTTATTTCCTGGGATGTCACAGTGTGGTGTTATTCACAGCAGGACTAGTTCTGTCTTTTCTGACAGCAAACATAAGTTGTTCTTTATTTCCTGAATGACATTGCTGAATGGAATGGCATTGCCTCTCCTCTGAAATTACAGGCCTCAAATTTGTAGAATCCCAAAGAGTGACTGAAGAAAGAAATGGAGAAGCTTGATGAAGTCTGTGGTGCCCAAATGACTCCCAAAACCATTTGATAACAGAGGAATGAATGAGTGAGGAATGAATGAATGATAACATTTAAGAAGTTTATTAAAAGTTGAGTTGGAGAAATTGACATGAGAATACAAAAAGCAAATGCTGTCACATACCAGCTTTCACCATTGTTAAGACATCCAAACATTTCTATGGCAGCTAAACAACAAATGATAAATAGCATTTTCATACCAACTTTGTGCTATAAAAGTCAAACATGAACTCTTTCTAAATCACATTTAAGAAAGATCAATGCATGTGAGATGCGATGCTTGAGAAAAAGTAACAACACAAAAAGAAATAGAATACCAAATGAAATCATAAGAAAAATTATAGGAACAAATTGGCACACCAAGAATATATAGAACAACAACTTAAATGGTTTGGCCACCTGGTCAGAATGAATCCTTTCCAATCACTATCAAGGGCGTTCTTCTCGAGAATGCATGGAAAAAGACCAAGAGGATGACCAAGAAGAAGATGGATAGATGCAGTGACAGAGACATGTAACAACAAAGGAAAATCACTAATTCAGACAGTTCGAGCAGCTCAAGAACGACAAATGATATAACTACGACACCTTTTAGGTATCAGTGAAAAAGAGAAAGAAAGATTCAAAGTTGTAGACTCACTCTCATTGCCTGAATCATTGACTTATTCTGCCTCCTTGAGAAAATTTAAGATGTTAGCCTGGTTCATTGCTCGTCCACTCTCCATATCAGCCAACCGATCCGATGTTTGCTTGTTCATTTTCTCTTACATCTTAGAACCCAGGCACAAAAATGAAGCAGATTTTTGTCAGCCTTGACCTCAACAACATGTATGTCACTCTAGACAGGTTAAAGTGTAAGCACAGATCTAAGTGCAGCCATTTAGTCAGGAAAGGAAAACGAGCAGGTGCCAGAGGAACACGCCTCAAGTATATATGTGTAGGCCTCAGCAACATCTGTATTGTACAGTGTATTAACAATATTGTAATACACTTTGTCTAGTGTTATCAAGAGCAGGTTAATAATAAACAGCACATACAAAACTTTAAAAATCTTAAATGAATAAGTGTAAATAGCTACAGAATTGACTTTGAACACTGCAAAATAGTATTAACAAATTACTACTTTAGCTGCTTATTCTAGTTTTTCACATATTTCTAATTAATGAATTTTTTTTTTCATTCTTATTTAGTTTTACTTTGACCTCTTCTTGATAGTAGTAACTTGTATTTGTAGTGATGGTTTTGACTATAGATGTGGTCATATAAAACTCATAGTACACAACTGTATTTTGATTTGTTTTCATAATATCAGTTTTAGTGCAGTTCACCATTAGAATTATATAAAGCTTCACTTTTAAGAGTATGGCCCTTTTTGTCTTGTTAGACGGTCTAGTGAAGGCTGTTGTGTATTTTTTCGAGGTTTTGTTTTTGTCGAACAGCTTCTCTCATGGCTAATTCTACCAATGTTTGACAAACACACATGGCCACAAAATGAACAAGTCAGGCCCACTGATCCACAGGGTTTTCCATCCTTTTTCATGAGTCTTTTCTCTTGTAAGTGTTGCCTTAGCACAGTCTCAAATGATGTTATACCATTCCTTATACATGCTCTCCATGATGTGCAATCACTTGCAAGATGTTCCCAGCCATTTTCACAGATGAAGTAATTCAGAAATGATTTACAATAACCTCTATATCGTAGTTTAGGTCTACCGATTTGTCTTTTTCCGTGTGTTAGTTCACCATATAGTATTTGCCTGGGGATACGTTTTTCTTCCATTCACTGGACATGCCCCAGCCATCTTAGTCTTCAACATCTGAGCATCGACATGATTGTTGGGGTTTTAGCACGTTGCAGGACAGTTACTTTGGTTATTTTGTCCTGCAATTTAATGTGCATTATTCTGCGGAGACATCACACGTGGAAGACATTTAGTCTTTTTTCATGATTTGAGTATGTTGTCCAGGTTTCAGATCCATATAACAGCGTGCTAAGCACACAAGTTTGATATATTAAGAGTTTAGTCTTCAGTGTTAGTTTTGTGTTTAACCACTTCTCTTGATGATGAAATAAACAGCCAAATTGGTAAGCAGCTATGACTTTCTATGACAAACTCACAGAAAGGGCCTGGAACTTTTAAGAATTAACAAAATAAAAATATCTATTAGATCTGGCACATTTTTTTCACTTTTGACAATATTTTTCAATAATTCTAAAAGTACTTAAAGAAATGACAAAGACTGTAAAATTAATTACAATTAATGTAAACCAGTTTACAATGGCAGAATCATATACATTTTTAAAAAATCAACAACACAAATGGAGAAGTTAAAACAGAGCAGATTATGAAAGATTAAAATATAAAAAGGATGAAACACTTATTATGTCATCATCATGTGCCATACAGCTTGGCATAGGCGATCATATCCTTCCACAATCTTCTATCTACAGTGCATCGTATCAGTTCTGTTATTGACTGTTTTCCATGCTATGACACCAAGCTATCTAGTATTTTCTCTCTTTGTTGTCCGTGAACTCTCTTTCCTTTTATTTTGCCAGTTGTAACCAAGTATTCCAACTTTCCTCTTCTCATGATGTGCCCAAAAAATGTTTGTTGTTTCTTTCTGATGTTTTTTAGGAGCTCCCTTTTTGTGTTGACCGCTTTGAGAATTTGCTTAATGGTCTTTTTAGCTGCCCAAGGAACTTTCAACATTCTTCTGAGAAATCATATTTCTTTGGCCTCTGATCGTCTTTTAATTTTTTTGTTTACGGTCCATGATTCACTTCCATAGGTTAGAATTGGCTCTATACAGCACCGATGAACTCTCTTTTTCACTTCTATTGACACAGATTTGTTGCATAAGATATTTAATTGTCTGAAATGCTATTTTGGCCTGAGCTATTCACAGTGCCAAATATGGTTATAACAAGTCAAAAGCAGGAATCAGTCACCACAGAAGTAAGCTGTTTGAACAGAGCAGCTAGAGTGACCAGAAGAGAGAAATAGGAAAGAGTCACTGAATGAAAGAATTGGCATAGAACCAATAATAACTAAATTCAGAGAGAAATACAATTATTTTCCACCTAGTGGTTTAATAATATACAAAATGTACATACAAAGAGAAGAAAAAAGCAGAATCCTTAGTAAAAAAGCATCAAGAAAACACAATAACAGAAGCAGATGACTGTGATGAGTCTGTCAGAAGTGTGAGAAAATTTAAATTTTGTACATTTCTCTGCATTTGGAGTGAAAAAATAATAAAAGGGATAATATTTTGTGCTTTAAAAATAATGAAAATACAGTAGACTTCAATTATCCAGAATGAATGGGAAGTGGGAAATCCTAGATAACAGAAATCTTGGTTAAATAATTATATATATGAAAGAAACTGAAAGAAGTATTTAAAAAGTTAGCACTTATTTAACTTATTATTCTTTGAAATAAGACTGTAAATAGTCTCCTTTATTATATTCATTCATTAATGATTTCACTGTTTGGGCTTTTTCAGAATTATTAATTATTTCAATTATTTTTTAGTTATTGAAAGAACAACTCCTTACGCGTCATCATTATAATCACAACACATTTTAAAAGTCTTAAAACATTTAATTAATAATGTCTTAAATATCGGCACCGCACAAGTGACATCCCCTGAAATCTTAATCCAGAAACAATGCAGTCACGTCATGTGAGCTCATGTGCTATTGCGATGAATTCACGTCACTGGCAACATTGTGTTTCAGTGTACATGTATACATCGATATCAGAAACTCATTACTAATCACATTACTAATGTCAGATGTGATCATACATATAACGATTCTATTTTCTGAAAAATTACATCTTTGGTCAGACGTGAGCTCATAGATTTATTTCAGTTTGATAAATTTATTTTAAAACGTTGGAATTTTTATTTTTTTTTTACAATTTTTAAATAGTCATCCAGATAATCAGGTTCCTGGTTAATCTGCTGCTGGATAATCTAGAGTCTACTGTACAAGTAGAATAAAGTCAATACAAATCTAATTCTTCGGCTATCAATTTTAATCACTGCTGCCAAATCAGTGCTGAGAAATATAGATAGAAAAAAAATTACAGTAAAAAACTACTCAATGAAGAGCTCATGAAATGAGCCAAAAAAAAAATCATTATTAAAAAAAAAAGTTTAATAAAAAAATTAATTGACATTGCTGGATAGGATATACATTAAGCCAGTGGTTCCCAATCTTTTGACACCTGCAGCTCCCTTTATTTGTTAATCATTTGCTGTGGCACCCTCTTGACAGTTATTATCTTATTAGTCAGGTAAATGTTTCCCTTATCGTCAGTGGCAAAAAAAAAATAGTGCTTGAAATCAACAGGTATGAAACAGAAATAATGAAAAATAACAATACACCAGAGGGCAATATATATCTCATTTGCCAGGCATTGGAAAGAGTAAACCACTATAAATATCTTGGTAATAATATAGATCAAGAAGACGAAACAAAGAAAGATATCAGAAGTAAATTTCAAAAACCTGGATAGAATATGGAAATAAAAAAAATACTAAGCAAGAAAACCAAACTTAGTATATTCAACTCAAGCATATTAACATTTACTGTGCATGTTAAAGCTGAATAAACAACAAAAGAGATTGAGAGAAAACTAAACGTTTTTGAAGACAAATGCCTCAGAAGAATATTGTGCGTACAATGGAGTGAATTCAAGACTAATATTGAGATAAAGACATGGCCACACAGGCGATGATCTCATCTAAAGGAGAGAAGATGGACATATGTCAGACATGTTTTGAGAAGAGACAATAAGAGAATTCCAAAATATGCTCTTCAATGGGAAACATCAGGATACAGAAAAAGAGGAAGTCCTAGAGAGAGAGAGACGCTGAAAAGAACACTAATAAGAAAAGCAAAGTCAAAGTGGCAGGCATAGACTCATTAGGTAAGATCGAACATCTCACCCAGGATAGAAATGAGTAGCAAAAAACACTACAAGCCCAATGCAACTTCTAATGGCACGGGAAGGATGAAGAAATGGTTTCCTGATAGGATATGTAAGGTGATAAATGATGGCAAAATTAACACTATCCTGTAGATATTTATTTATGTATGAAACCATATTAAATTGATGTGGATGTTGTCATTTTATTATTTCTAACCACTGAGTAGGCACACAACAATATTCCTTGCCAAAGTTTGGCAGTTGGGAGCCATGGCATACACTGTGGGAAGTAAACCAGCTGAAAGGATACAAGATTGATCCTTTGGAAGTCATAAAGATAATTTTTAAATCATAAATCTCATAATTGTAATTGTTATCTACTTTCATAAGTTGTTTTATACATCAGAATTGTGGTAATAAAAAGTTAGTATAAGCCACTTTATTCTTAAATTTACCTGCAGCAATTTTGTTAATTGAAGCAGTTTGAGAACTTTCTTCAGCTTAACTGTCTAAAACAAAAATAAAGTTAGAAACATTTTTATGGTTTAAGGAAGACGTGAAGGAAAGCTGAAAATAGTAGATCAGTGCACAGTGTTGGATAGACCATGGATTGAAATTAGTTGCAGCTCTTAGCTAACTCCTTGCATGAGGATCAGAGACCAAAAACTTAGTGAATCCTGCTCTATCTTAATATGATATTCTTGGAAACAGACCAACTTGTCTGTCAAGTGAGTAAGAAACAAAGAAGCCAGATGTGTTCGGCTCAAAGATGCAGATATTACGGCTTAATGTAAACATTGACATAATGTGATAACATACATTGAATGCCCTTTTCAGGGTGGACGACAAAGAGGAATATTTGCAAATTAATACAGGAGCAGAAAAACAATTTAAATACAGATTTATGCACCATGTAACAATAGTAAAAAAGAAAGCGAAGAATTGTATGAGGCACTAAATGAAATTGTCAACAAGACTGATGAAAGTGACATGTTAGCAATGGGAGATTTTAATGGAAGGCTTTGTAAACACAACAGTGAGAACAGATATCCTTGGTCCCTATGACAATATGACAGCTGAAATAACTGAAAATGGAAGCAGACTGCTGGAATTATGTAATCAAAGTGATTTGTTTATCGCCATCACAGTTATACACCTGGTACAAGTGGAATGCGAGCCGCGATAGCTCAGTGGTTAGTGAACTGGACTGACTACAAAGGACAAGGGGTAGGGTTCGATCCCAACTGACGGCCTCCGGGTTCACCCAGCCTTTAATGGGTACCAGATTTTTTCTAGTGAAAGTTAAGCGGCACGGGCGTAATACCGACCACATTATCCTAAAAATCATGTGCTGAAGGTCTGTAAAATTTATGGTCACTAACACCAAAACTTAGGCTATTCAAATCAAATGTACTATCAACCCTTACATATGCGTGTGACAGCTGGAAAACAACAAGAGATATAGAAACAAAGTTGAACGCATTCGAAAATAAATGTCTAAGGAAAATACTTGGTATAGCGTGGAACGAATTCAAAACAAACGAGGAAATTAGAGAAATCGCCAATCAACCACTAATATCTTCAGTAATAAAGAAAAGACGATGGTCATATGTTGGACATGTGATGAGAAGAGATAATAACCGAATAGCAAAGCAAGCCATCATATGGGAAACAACAGGTAAGAGAAAAAGAGGAAGACCCAGGGAGACACTGAGAAGAACATTGATGAGAGAGGCAAGAGCAGCAGGAATCGGCTCCCTCAATGAGATAGAACTGCTTGCACAGAACAGAGACAGATGGCGAGATTTGATAAAATATCTTTAAAAGAAAACTGCTAGAACAAAAAATTCAGATAGGAGAAGGTGTCTCTTGGTCTACGCCCTATGGGCCGGCTACGGCTCGAAAGGTCAATAGATAGATAGAACACCATATTCCCTATACGCCACTTGGCGTGACGGGGGTACTTTACTTTTTTTTTTTTTTTTTTACATGTGGAATGACACAATATAGATTTTATACTTTAAGAAAACAGAACAAGAAAAGAGTAACCAAAAACTCCTAATATCACAGATGGCTCAGATCATAAAATGGTTATGATTACACCCAGACAGCCAAAAACAAAGAGAAGATATGCAAACAAACAAAAGAACAGACAATAAAAATAAAACAATTAAAAGATCAAGAATTAATTAAAACCCTAGAAGAAAAACTAACAGAAGAATTAAGAAACTCCTTAATGAAGCTACAATGGCCGCTCCGACGAAACATGCACAGGTCGCGAGCGAGATGGACAGATACGATCTAGATATTTTAGGATTAAGCGAAATGCGCTGGCCTGGAACAGGTAGGAGATCTATTGATAATAAAATAGTAGTTTTTTCTGGAAGGGAAGATGGAAAACACCGTGAAGGAGTAGGCATAATGATGACAGACAAAGCTGCAAGAAGTTTATTAGAATGGGAACCGGTAAATAGCCGTCTGATACGAACACGATACAAAACAAAACATGGAAGACTTTCAATTATTCAATGTTATGCGCCTACTAACGAAGCTGATGATGAAGTTAAGGATGATTTTTATAACCAACTGCAACAACTTATAAACAAAATACCAAAACACGATCTTTTAATTGTAATGGGAGACTTCAACGCCAAAGTAGGACAAGATAACGCAGGAGTGGAACATGTGATGGGGAGAGAAGGCTGTAATACAACAAGTCAGAATGGAGAAAGATTAATAGAATTATGTTTAATAGAAAATTTAGTTATAGGTGGGACATTATTTCCACATAAAAATATCCACAAAACAACATGGATATCTCCTGATGATAGAACATCAAATCAAATTGACCACCTATGTATTAAACAACAATTCAGATCATCATTAATAGATGTAAGAGCATACAGAGGTGCTGATGTTAATAGTGACCACAACCTGTGCATTGGGAAAAATAAGATTAAAATTTAGAAACCAACAGAAGAGGTCAATTACACATAAAATTGATAGTCATAAACTGAAAGATGAAGCAATAAAGGAAAAGTTTAACATAGAGCTAAGTAATTGTTATTCAGCACTTGGTGAAATAGACTTAGATATCAATGAAATGTGGGACTCACAGAGCAAAATACTAATGACAGCAGCAGAAGCAAGTGCTGGACTGAAGAAAATGGAAAAACGAGCTTGGATCTCAGACACCACATGGAAATACATCAAAGAAAGAAGAGAAGCGAAGAGAGCCATGACTAATGTAAAGACAGATCTTGGAAAGGTTCTGGCAAAAGCAACATACAAAGAATTAGACAACAAAGTGAAAAGTTCGGCAAGAAGAGATACAAGAGCTTATATAGACAACTTGGCAGAGAAAGCAGAGACAGCTGCAATTACAGGAGACAGCAGAACTCTTTATACTGTACAAAAGATGCTGACAAACACCTATACATCCAGTGGAACACCAATTCTAGACAAATCTGGATTAATGCTAACAACAAGCGCAGACATAAAAGCCCGTTGGGCGGAACACTTCAAAGAAATTCTTAACCGTCCACTACCTCACAGTTTAATAGATTTTGAAGCTGAAACACCAGCAGCAGAATTAGATGTAAATTTAGATGACTTCACCTTGAGTGAAATAGAAACCACCTTAAAGCTAATGACCAATAACAAGGCTGCTGGAGAGGATAAGTTAACAGCTGAGATCCTCAAGGCAATTGATAGCCATAATTTAATACATCTCCAAAAAATGTTCAACATCATTTGGAAAACAGAGACGACGCCTCATAAATGGAAAAAAGGAATCATTGTTAAGATCCCAAAAAGGGCAATCTTTGAGATTGTAACAATTGGAGAGGCGTGACACTTTTGTCAGTTGCCTCAAAATTATTCTGTAAAATCATCCTAAATAGAATAAAGGATTCAATAGATACAGTAATGCGTGAAGAACAGGCTGGGTTTAGAAAAGGGAGAAGCTGTCTTGACCACATTTTCACTCTACGACTTATATTGGAGGAACACATTGAAAAGCAAAAACCTTTTGTACTTAACTTCATCGACTTCAAAAAAGCATTTGATAGTATTCATAGAGATTCTTTGTGGAAAATTCTGAAGCAATATGGCTTACCATCAAAAATCATAAATATTATCAAAGACATGTATGATGGTTACACATGTGCAGTTCGAACAGAGGAAGGACTGAGCGAATGTTTCCCAATAGAAACTGGGGTTAAACAAGGATGTATTTTATCGCCCTTGTTATTTGGAATTGTTATGGACTTCATAATGAAGAAATGCTGCACTGGTAATAAAGGCATCGAATGGATACAAGGAGACCATTTGGAGGACCTGGACTTTGCTGATGACATAGTTCTCATCAGCAATCAGATAAAAACGATGCAGGAAAACACAAATGAACTATCATCAATAGCCAGCAAAATTGGGCTTGAGGTCAATCATGAAAAGACGAAAGTCATGAAAAGTTTAATTCCAACAAGTGACAAAATATACATGGAAAACAAACCAGTAGAAGAGATCGATCACTTCATCTATCTTGGAAGTCACATTGATCGAGAAGAGGATACGAGCAAAGAAATTAGAATCAGACTGGCTAAAGCAGCAATGTCTTTCAGAAGCCTTGAAAAGTTGTGGAAATCAAAACTCATTAGCACAAACACAAAACTTAGGCTATTCAAATCAAATGTACTATCAACCCTTACGTATGCGTGTGAAAGCTGGAAAACAACAAGAGATATAGAAACAAAGTTGAACGCATTCGAAAATAAATGTCTAAGGAAAATACTTGGTATAGAATGGAACGAATTCAAAACAAACGAGGAAATTAGAGAAATCGCCAATCAACCACTAATATCTTCAGTAATAAAGAAAAGACGATGGTCATACGTTGGACATGTGATGAGAAGAGATAATAATCGAATAGCAAAGCAAGCCCTCATATGGGAAACAACAGGTAAAAGAAAAAGAGGAAGACCCAGGGAGACACTGAGAAGAACATTGATGAGAGAGGCAAGAGCAGCAGGAATCGGCTCCCTCAATGAGATAGAACTGCTTGCACAGAACAGAGACAGATGGCGAGATTTGATAAAATATCTTTAAAAGAAAACTGCTAGAACAAAAATTCATATAGGAGAAGGTGTATCTTGGTCTACGCCCTATGGGCCGGTTACGGCTCGAAAGGTCAATAGATAGAGATTAATGAAGTAAGCACAGTAGAAGAAGAGTGGCAGCAGTTTAAGGAAATAGTAATCAACATCTCAAAAATATAATGGAATAAAACTAAGGACAAAAGAAGGGAAAAAGAGCACCCCATGGTGGAACGATGCAATCAGAAAAGCAATTAAAGAAAAGAAGAAACTATTTAAAAATTGGATGAAGAATAAGAATCAAGGAGAGTATGAATAATATGCCTGATTTCAGAAAAAAGGTAAAATTTTGTTCAAACAAGCTAAGCAAAACACCTGGACAGAATTCTGACAAAATATCAGCAGGGACTTCAAGACAGTCAGCCACATGAGACTTCTACAAAGCAGAAATGCAACATGAGCGAGAAAAGAAAACCATGATCCTACTGAGCTCATAAATGACAAGATGGACAGCCAATATCAAATAACCAACATATGCAACAGAGATGGAAAGAATATATTGAAGACCTGTTAAACATGGCACCAACTATCAATAACACGACAAAAACCATACAAGAATGCACAAACACTGAACCCAACATCATGAAAGAGGAAATTGAAGAAGTAATGAAATATGCTCCAAGAAATAAAGCAAAGAGGATAGATAACATACCAGTTGCAATAGTAGCAGCAGCAGGAGAAACAGGAGTTACATGGCTGCACAGAATATTAAATGCAGCATGGTACTAACAAAAAGCTCCAGAAAATTGGCAACTGACAATACCAATATGGAAAAACAAAAGTAGCAAGTTAGCACTGCAATCAATATAGAGGTATATAGTTTCTCAGCCATGTAGGAAAGGTGTACGCCAAAATTATGGAAAAATGGCTGAGACCAATAATAGAATTCCAGTTAAATGATTCGCAAATGAGGTTCCAAAAAAAACAGATGATGTACTGATGCTCTATTCACCTTAAAACAGCTAGCAGAAAAGATGACAGATCACAATCAAAATTTGTACATAGCGTTCATTGACCAGGAAAAGCATTCGACAGAGTAAACATACAACTGTGGAGATAATAACAACATACTGAGTAACCCAACATCTAACCAACCTAATTAAAGGTCTATACATCAACAGCAGCTGTGTAGTCAGAAAAGCAGCAGGCTATACAGACCACTTTGAAGTTAGATCAGGTGTAAGACAGGAGTGCATACTATCACCCCTATTTTTTATTACAAAAATGGACTATATATGCAAGTTAGCCATTTAACTATCAGTTAACTCATCGGGGACCGAGGAGATCAACAAACTTCTTTTTGCAGATGATCAGGCACTAATACATGGAAAAATAGAAGATATACAAGAACACTTAAATAGGCTCAACAGCACAAACACAAAGTACATGAAAATCAGCATCAACAAAACAGAATCCATGAATATAGCAAAAGAGAAACAGAACATCAACATTACTATAGAAGGCAGACAACTAAAACAAGTGGAGGAATTTAAATACCTATGAAGTCTAGTGACAAACAACAATTCACAAACAGCAGAAATAGACTTAAGATGTAATAAAGCTTGTCAAATCATTTGACAGCTGTCACCACAATTGTTCAACAAGGAAATAACTCTAGAGGCAAAATAGGCACTCTACAGTACAATCTTCATCCCAACATTGTGCAACCAATGCCAGCCCTGGACCCTAGAAACAAGAACAGAAAGAAAAATAACCTCTACTGAGATGAAATGTGTTAGATGAATGACAGGAAACAGCCTGAGAGATAAGATCAGAAATGAAGAACTAAGAAAAAAGCTAGGAATAATCCCCACCATAGAATATATAAAGAAACAACATATAAAATTATATTGCCACATGACAAGAGAGAAAGATTAAAACACAACACAACAACCCTTCAATAAACATTGCGAGAACACCAGACCCAAGGGCTGACCATGAAAAAGATGGATTGACAGATTATTAGAAACACTAGGAAACAACATCAGCAGTGGCGAATAGAAGAGCAAAAGATCGCTCTCCCCTTGACATTGAAAAGTAAATGAGGAAGAAAAGAAGAAGAATGCAGTAGTAGAAGTTCAATACAGGAACAAATTTTAAAGATTTTTTTTTTTTTTAGACCTGACTGCTTCTTCTTCTACGTTTTTAGCTCCCACTGGTGCATAGGTCTTCAACAAACACTTTCCAAGTCGGTCTGTTTTTTGTCATTCTTTTAAGATCATTCCATGTTTTTCCCATCAGTTTAATCTCTGCTTCTATCTGTCTTCTCCAAGAATTCCTTGGTCTTCCTCTTTGTCTTTTCCCCTGGGGATTCCAAAAAAGGGCCTGTTGTGTAATACTCTCAGTTGGCTTCCGCAGAGTGTGTCCTATCCAGCGCCATCATCTTCGCTGTATCTCTTTATCTTCATGATTGTCGATTTTGTTGTTATCCATGTTTCACAGTCATATAATAGGACCGACTTAACATTTTAGTTGAAAATTCTTATTTTTGTATCTAACCTAATTTGTTTGGATTTCCATATGTTTCCCAGTGCAACGAAAGCTCCTCTTGCTTTTGATATCCTTATTTTGGTATCATTTTCTGTTCCTCCCTCTTTATCTATATTACTGCCCAGATATATGTAAGTTTGTACATCTTGTAGAAGTATTTCTCCTAATTTTATGTGGTTATTGCCAACTCCATTAATTCTCATAATGTTGGTCTTATATATATATATATATATATATATATATATATATATATATATATATATATATATTTTAGACCTGCACCGCACAAAAAAGTTTAAATTATGATGATAATAATGAACATTGATAATCATGATTTACAAGTTTTGTGATCTATAGACTTCATATATTTTGCATGAGAGCTTGAAAACAAAAGTAAAAGTCTTAATAATCTTCTATTCTTACCTTGCATGCTGACAACAGCATACTGAGACCAGGCTCCTTGATGAAGACTATTCTCCTACTACACTGTAATAGTATTTGTTACGTTTGTTTGATAGGTATAATTGAATATATATCTTCTTTATGCTGCAGATGGAAAAGAAGGGGTGGTGCGTGGGCTTCAGTTAACCCTATTTTTCTATGGCTTGTATTTTAAGCTTAGAATGGTTGTTGCATGCAAGCTTCATATTGTTGCCTTATTTTAACAAAATAATTTAATGAAAATTTATCAGTTTGTGCCTTAGTAAGATAGAAAATGTTTTTATTTGTGTTCCACTTTCTGTGTTAAATGATTAGCTGGTTAGTGTGATTTTAAGTGAAATGTCTAACACTACTGAAGGTCTTTTATAAGATAGTGTTTATAACATGGTGTAAATATACTAGTTTCATCATCTGTTGAACAGGTGTCATGTTATTGACACTTTCTGAAGGCTTGGTTCCTAAAAAAATTTGGTACATGGATGTCAGAGTTGGGGAGACAATAGCAGCAAGAAAGAGTACTTGCCCCCTCATTTCTAAATGCTGCAGCATATTACTATTAGATAAAAGCATGTTGCACCCTTATAAGATATGTTTTGGGATTACATTAACTGTTGATTAGTTTTAATGAAGGTAAGATACATCAGATATATTGACATCTGCATAGGTATGTAATTATAACCTTGAAGCAGTATGGTTCAATCTCAATACAAAACTAGTAGTTTTATTTCCTGATTAGCATGCTTCAGTCAGTCAAAAAATATAACAAATGGATGGGGGCAGGCATATTAATTATTAGGAGCTGCAGTAAAGCTGTTTGTGGGGGAAATAACATATATTTTGTGTAAATCTTATTATATATTTTAAATAATATTTGTATGCATTGTTTTCAGTATTAATTACAAATATCCTAGAAAAATGAAGCTTGATAATAAAAACAACTAGAGTGAGAGTGAATAATTATATAGTGTTTACAACCCTGCAAATTGCTATTTAAATTACATTCAGTAAAGCAAGTGGAATTTCTTTTTAATTTACAGTTGGTTAAAAATAAATGATGGGAAATGAAGAGATTGAAAGTATACAGGTCTCTAACCTTGAGGAAATTTTGTGAATGTTTTGTCCCAAACATCTTTGAATCCAGGGCAGTGTTAGGCAGGCAGATTGACCTGGAAGGTACTTAAAATGAAATCATTAATTGTGGACTAAGGAGGATACAACAAGCAATCAGAGTATATGATGATGATCTTTTGACTAATTGTGAAGATCACAAAATAAAATGGATTGGCCATGTATCTCACATGTATGCTGTGAGAATTGTATTACTTTTTATAGTGATGTGTTCTTTTTATAATTAAACATTTAAATGGCTTAAAACATACATGTGCACCAGTTCTTATGTGATGAATGTTTATGTGATTGTATGCTACTGAGTGTGTGTACATACAGTATGTATATATAACATTAATCTTTAGGCATGCTTAGCAATACATGCTTATACTAGGGGTCTGCAGATTTTGCTGCATGTGCTCTGTATTAAAGTTCTGTGCTGTGATGCTTGTGGATATGCCAACTTGCACTTCATATATTATAAATAATATATTACATTTTCTGTTTGATTTTTACTTTACCTTTTTATAGTTTTTTTTTTAAAATATGCCACTGTTTTCAGATGAAAAAAAAAAAATAAAACATATAAACATGGAATCTCTTTGTCTGTCTGATCTAATGAGATCTATTTATTGTCCTTTCGAGCTGAAGATGTAACAGAGACATATATTCTTGACACTCCGTATCTGACAATCTTTGCTAGTAAGTCTCAGACTTTGCATGGGACCCAGTTTGTATCTCCCCATATGTCTCTGTTCTGGGTAAGCCTCTTACCTTGGCAAGAGAGCTAGCTGATGCCTCTTACATCAATGTTCTTCTTAGTATTTCTTTGCATCATTTTTTTTTTTTTTCTTTTGCTCTTTGTTTCCCCTTTGAGAACTTCCTTTACAATTCTCTTGTTGTCTTTTCTCATCACATGGCAAACATAAGCCATCATCATCATCATTGAGTGCCATCTCCGCATCGAAGGTTGGCTACCATGAAGCACCATTTTGCTCTGTCTCTTGCTTTGATGGTGCAGGTTGTCATAGGCTAGTTTGTCCATCTTTTGATGTTACTTGTCCATGTTAGACTTGGTCTGCCTCTGCCTCTTTTACCTTGTATTTTCCCCTCCAGGATTACTGTTAGTAGGCTGTTGTGTCTTTTAACATGGCCCAAAAATCATATTTGTCTTGTTTGAATTGTATTTAGTAGTTCTCTTTTAATTTTTAGTTGTTTTAAGACTTCATCATTTGTTTTCTTTTCCTTTCATCCAATTCTACCTATTCTTCTATATTTCTACATTTCAAAAGGTTTAATTATCTGTTCTGTTTTCTTGTCTAATGTCCATGTTTCTGCACCATATAGGAATGATGAGAAGACATAACATTTTGCTATTCTTAGTTATAAGCCCACAAGGAGACAAATAATAATAAATTAATATTATTATGGAGGGAAACTTCCGAGGTGATAGATCTGCGAATCATTTCAGGGATGTTTGATTACAACACTCAGAAAAAAATCACAAATAATCAACAACAGAAACAAAACAAAGAACAATAGATAGTCTGAAGCAAGATCGAACTTGTACTCCTCAGCACAGCGCCTTGCCAGGAGAAACCAAATGCTAGAGCACATGGCCAACTAAGCTATCTAAAAAAAAGCTCACAATCTTTTCTTAATTATAGACGATATTGTTGGATACATGGCCATTTCTCTTAACATTTGCATTAGTCTTGAATTAATTCCATGGTATATGTAGTATTTTTCAGAGACATTCACATTGAATGCATCTTTCTTTCTGTTTTTTTGGCATTCACCTGACGAACACTCTTCTTCATCAATCATCTTTAGAAGGGTGTTAAGTGAACTTAGATACTTTGGACTGTGCTGTAGTTGGCATCATAACTGTGATAATTATGCCTTTCTGCCCACCACATCTGACTTCAGCATAATGTTTTGAATACCAAATTGTCACCTTGATTCCTACTTGCTTGGCCAGACTAAGTTAATCTGTTTTCAGAAGCACCGCTGAGGGGAGTATTAGGATCTTGATCTGTTCTATTGTTCATGAATCAAGCAGTCAACTCTGGGTTGCTGGCCACTATCAACTCTATAGCTAGTGGGCATCTTAGTTCCAGAGAGCTTCTAATTTTTTTTATTTTTCTTTAGTTCTTTTCCACTTCTCACATGCATGCAAAAGTAAATGTGGATAATACATTTGATTTGAATATCCTGAGCTTTGTTTTTGTGTTTAGTAATTTTGATTTCAATATTTTATCAAGGTTTCTGAAAGTCATTACTGTCTTTGTTATGCAAATTATAATTCTAACATTCTTTGTGTGCCATTCTTGATTTGAAATATAGGAAGAGAACTGCCTCTTTACCCTTTCTCCCTCTGAGTATATTTTTTTCCTGATAAATTTTACTTTTCGTTGCTCTCGCTTTTTTGCTGATCTCATCTCCCTGTTATGCTAGCCATTGAAGATGAGGCATTTTAAAAAAATAAATATTTCCCTAAAAAAATATTACAATCATTAGAATCATTGTTGGCTTTTTTTTATCATATGGTCACCACAATTTTGTTCTTGACAACGAAAAAAAAATTTTGTTTCAAATGCATGTTTACATTGTAACTTATATTGTTCATGTGTAATTCTGACTAAATTTTACACTATAATTCATCATCATCTGTGCCATCTCCTTACTAAAGTTTGGTTACTATGGAGCACCATTTCACCTTATCTCTTGCCTTGATTATATGGAACATTATTAAATTGAACATTGATGAGAGAGGCAAGAGCAGCAGGAGTCGGCTCCCTCAATGAGATAGAACTGCTTGCACAGAACAGAGACAGATGGCGAGATTTGATAAAATATCTTTAAAAGAAAACTGCTAGAACAAAAAATCCATATAGGAGAAGGTGTATCTTGGTCTACGCCCTATGGGCCGGTTACGGCTCGAAAGGTCAATAGATATAAAATAGTGTCCAATCTGATGTGTCATGGAAGAGGCTGTCGGAGCTGGTTCATGCCTATGCTATGATGGATATATTTGATAGCGAGATAGAGGTTCAGTCGATGTTCATGGGACACTATTACATTTTTTAAAAGCTTGACTTGGACATTCCAATCTGAAACACAAGAAGAATTGTTATTTTTTTTTTATATAAAAAGGAAAGGTATGCAGTTTTGATTTGAATTGCGATGTATAATTTTTGTATCTAACAGAATGAAAAATCTCTTTGAAATGAGTTGTGTAAGAATTTGTACTGCTTCGAGCAACACAAAGTTGACCTCAGTTCCTAATTTCCACAATGACCAAAATATTATTATATCAGTTTTACCATCTGTTTTATATTGTGAGAATCTTTTATATCTCCTTTTCTATAATTGGTGTTTCCACAATTAGTGTTCTTCAAGCCATCAGTCAACTGTTTGTTGCTTGGTCTTCTGCACATGCAGGAAAGTAGATATGTATAGAAGACTTAAGGTTTGAGGTCACCATATATTCAATGTGCTCTTATCTCAGGTGTCTATTTTGACATATTTAAACATGGACTGATAAATATAAAATAGCAATGGGTCATTTTAATGACATTTATAACAAGTTATCTTTGAGCTGCTCCGAATATCTAATCTCCATTTGTGTAGCAGTTGTCTTTGTTATGTAAACTCAACTTACCCTGATAATGGTCTCCTTTATACTCTCAGAGAAACCTCATTTTGATCTCAATATAAACCACACAAACTCATCTGTAATTATGACAACTTAATGCTTCTCTGTGGTATCAATTATGAATAGTTCACATTTTATTTCCCTTTTTTCTGTATTTGTTTTTCTGTGTTCAGAAGCTACACCCAGAGCCCACAAAATCAAATTGTTCAGAGAGGTTTGTGTCATAGCTGCCCCACATTATGTTGTCTTTGCTGTTGGCTTTTCTCTAGGAACCATGCTTTGGATTTTATAATTCAAATGTTTATGGTTATGTTTAATTTTGAGATCTTCTTCCTATTACACCATAGTTCTCATTCCCTGTCATGTATAATGTTGACTTTTCATAGATTGTAATTTTTTCTTTTTTTTCTCAGATTTATAAATGAAAATTTAATTTAGACAATTAGCAAGATTGTAAGTTATTTCACAAATAGTATGTGAAATAAGAGAGTACAATCTTAAAATATATTTCATTTGTGGTTTTCATAAACATAATTTTTCATTTTATTTTTAATATTTTTAATTTTTATTCTTGTACTTACACTTACAAAGGCATTTGGCATGTTTATGTTGTATTTGTATGGTGTTATTTATAACTGCACAGAAATGATAATTTTAACCATAACTAGTGAAGCGAAGGTGACATTTTTAATGTTTCTACATATTTAAGTACATATTAGAAGTTATGAATGTAATTTAAGAATCATTATTCAGAGAAATCATATTTTAAATTGAGCAAAGTTTATGATGAGCACAAGCAAATAGAAACTAGCATTGTAATTTAAGAAATGTAGCATCTTTGAATTTAACAAAGCTACTGACCTGCTGCTTCATATTTAATTTCATGTATGGGAAATTTTCAGTGTGGCTAATTATCTTTTATCTTTTGAATTGTTATGGCTTCAAGGTCCACCAAGCATTTGAAAATGGGTGCTATCAATTTTTGTATGGGAAAAGCAGAGTGACTTGTGATATCAACCATATCACTTGTACAATGTATAATTGGTAATTGAAATATAGGCACTGGTTGGCACTATTTCCCCATATACCTTAAGACATGAAGAGAACCCTTAACTACTTAAAGTATAACTGATAATAGGAATAAGAAATCTAAACACAAAAACAAATCACTGAAAATGTGCAATTAAAATATATTTAAAATGGTATAGCTATATCATATATATATATATATATATATATATATATATATATATATGTATATATAATAAAATATATAATCTTTTATATATATATAAGAAACTTTCGAATTGGTAAGGCAGCTACGACCTTCGGCAAACTCACAGAAAGGGCCTGGAACAACACGAAACTAACACTGAAGACTAACTCTTAATATATCAAACTTATGTGCTTAGCACACTATTATATGGATCTGAAACCTGGACAACATACTCAAATCACGTTTAAAAGACTAGATGTCTTTCACATGTGCTGTCTCCGCAGAATAATGCACATCAAATGGCAGGACAAAATAACCAACTTATCTGTCCTGCGACATGCTAAGACCCCAGCATTCATGTCGATGCTCAGATGTCGAAGACTAAGATGGCTGGGGCACGTCCAACGAATGGAAGAAAAGTGCATTCCTAGGCAAATACTATATGGTGAACTAAAACATGAAAAAAGACAAATCGGTAGACCTAAACTACGATATAGAGATATCTGCTAATCATCTCTGAAAGACTTCTCCATATGTGAAAATGACTGGGAACATCTGGCAAGTGATCGCACATCATAGAGAGCATGTATAAGGAATGGTATAACATCATTTGAGACTGTGCTAAGGCAAAACTTAGAAGAGAAAAGACTCATGAAAAAGGATGGGAAACCCTGTGGATCAGTGGGCCTGACTTGTTCATTCTGTGACCGTGTGTGTTTGTCAAACATTGGTAGAATTAGCCACGAGAGAAGCTGTTTTACAAAAACAAAACCTCAAAAAAATACACAATAGCCTCCACTAGACTGTCTGACAAGACGAAAAGGGCCATATATATATATATATATATATATATATATATATATATATATATATATATATATATGCTTTATTAATTAATGTGCAAAAATGTGGACAAAAAGCATTTGACAGTATTCATTGAGATACTTTGTGGAAAATTTTGAAGCAATATGGCTTACTTCAAAAATAATAAATATTATTAAAGACATGTATGATGGTTACACATGTGCAGTTCGAACAGAGGAAGGACTGAGCGAATGTTTCCCAATAGAAACTGAGGTTAAACAAGGATGTATTTTATCGCCCTTGTTATTTGGAGTTATTATGGACTTCATAATGAAGAAATGCTGCACTGGTCATAAACGCATCAAATAGATTCAAGGTGACCATTTGGAGGACCTTGACCGACTTTGCTGATGACATAGTTCTCATCAGCAGTCAGATAAAAACGATGCAGGACAACACAAATGAACTATCATCAATAGCCAGCAAAATTGGGCTTGAGATCAATCATGAAAAGACTAAACTCATGAAAAGCTTAATTCCAACAGACGATATACATGGAAAACAAACCAGTGAAAGAGATTTATCTTTATCTATCTTGGAAGTCACTTTGTTCGAGAAGGGGATACAAGCAAAGAAATTAGAATCAGAATAGTTAAAACAGCAATGTCTTTCAGAAGCCTGGAAAAGTTGTGGAAATCAAAACTCATCAGCACAAACACAAAACTTAGACTATTTAAATCAAATGTACTATCAAAACTTACGTATGCGTGTGAAAGCTGAAAAACAACAAGAGATATAGAAACAAAGTTGAACGCATTCGAAAATAAATGTCTAAGAAAAATACTTGGTATAGCGTGGAACGAATTCAAAATAAACGAGGAAATTAGAGAAATCGCCAATCAACCACTAATATCTTCAGTAATAAAGACGATGGTCATATGTTGGACATGTGATGAGGAGGGATATTAATTGAATAAAAAAGCAAACCCTCATGTATGGAACAGCAGCTAAGAGGAAAAGAGGAAGATCCAGAGAGACACTGAGAAGAACATTGATAAGAGAGGTAAGAGCAGCAGGAATCAGCTTCCTCAATGAGATAGAGCTGCTTGCACAGAACAGAGGCAAATGGTGAGATTTGATAAAATATGTTTAAAAGAATTGAAAACTGCTAGAACAAAAATTCAGATAAGAGAAGGAGTATCTTGGTCTACGCCCTATGGGCCGGCTATGGATCGAAAGGTCAATAGATAGATAGATAGAAAGATGTGGGCAACAAAGTAGCAAAAGCGGGAATTGAAAAAGTTACATATCTGAAGTAAGTAAAAGCAAATAAATAATGAGCACTGAATGTAAAAATGAGAAAAAAATGAGTTCAGTATGAACTATGGTTTTTGCCCTTTAAAGAAGTCTGTCCATGGTGTCCCAATGACTCCCAGGGTTATGAGATGAAGAAGAAGGAATTTCTTTAACACAACTCAGAAAATATTTCATTATGTCTTGCTCTTTCTGTTAATTACTGCTGTGTTTATTAGATGCAACAGTTAAAATTGGCAATTCTTATGTTTTTGCTAGGAACTAGAATCACATTAACAGAAAATAACATTTCTTATATATATTTGTTATCAAATGTTCATAACATTAATTGGACACTGCCAGCCTTATATATTTTGTTGAGCACATTTTCTAAACAAATGGTTTTCATAAAGTAATTAATGTGTTGTTACAATGAGACTTTTCTATGGTGATGGATTTACTATGTTGTGAGTGTTGACAATATTTTTATTACATATTTTTTTCACATATTTATCTTACACTTTTAAAATAGTGAAAATGTCATTGACAAAGCTAAACCATAAACCAAACAATTCTTCTACAAATCTTTCTTTTGAGAGTCATTTTCTGTTAATATTGCAAACAAAGTTGCAAAAACCAGAAGAAATTTTCTTTATTTTTAAAGAGCAAAATATATACCTAATGAAATCATCTAAACAATACTTTTTATTTCTGGAGTATGCCATGTAACATTTAATTTTTTTCATGTAGATAATATCTTATGGATCTATCTGAGTATATTAGCAAAACTCTTTATGGATTTCATTATATAGAAGTATATAAATGTTTCTGTTTTTTTTTCATTTTAAACTATTAAAGATTTGCTAAATTTTTAATACATTTCTATTCTTCTAGGTCCTCCATTGTCACCAGTCCCAGCGTCACCAGCTTCACCTCAACCATCAGTAGCGCCAACATTGCCACCACCACCACTACCACCAGCACCTTCTTCTGCAGCTCCATCTTCATCTCGAGGAGCTTTGCTTACCTCCATCACTGGCTTCAGCAAGAATAATCTTAAGAAAGCTGAGACTAATGATCGAAGTTCACCAAAAGTTTAATATTATTTGACCTGACAATTGTTTATTTTATTAGTTGTAAGATATGTCTCTGGGACAAATCTGCTAAGTCCATGTTTTAGATTCCTTGAATGTGGTTTCATTTGCAGGTTATTCATATTAACTTTTTCTCTCTTAAATCATAATACAAATAATCAAACAAAAATAATTTTGAAAACATTTTTTTAAATAATTTTTTTGAGAATGCATTTGGTTTTGTCATCCTTGAAGATTTTCTATCAAACTTTAATTAAAAACAGCACCAAATCATATTTCAAAGAAAAATGTGTACAATAATTAATTCACAGTTTAGTCGCTACACATTTTTTATGGAGCAATACCAATATTAAAATTGTTCATTTCTCCATAATCCAAAAGATAACATAGACACTCTCTGTAAATTATGTCTTTCTCCTCAGATTCTCCATAGAGCTGCTAATTTGTGTTATAAAATGTAGTCTTGGTACACTTGTATTTTTCCTATATATTCAGTACTAGTGTAGTGTTATAGAATTTGTGCAGCTATGAAGTTAGGAAGATAATATGTGCACAATAATTATTGCGTTATTTTATAAAAGCTAGCTAGAAAAATGAACTATCATTGATATTAGTTATTGACCTTTTTTTTTTTTATATATAAGCCTATGGTCTCATGATCTCCTCCAATTGATTAGTAAATTTAGCACTGAACTGATTGTAAAGTTCTTAATGGATTTGGAGCTTTTTCTAAATTTTATTTAGTCCTGATGTTTGTTATAGTGAAGTTTAATAATAATATTTTTTTTTTATCTTTTGGCTAGAAGGACTGGTAAACAAAATCTGGCAACCTTCCATATTCATATTTTATTAGTGTATGCAGTCATGGTTCTTACATGTCATTCATATTATCAGGTTGTGTGTCTCATTTTTGACATCTAGATTACCTTTCTCATATCAATTCTGACCTACAGCTGTGTTTAAGAACTTTTCACATGACTCTCATACTTTAATTTGACACATATGTTAATTGACATGCCACCACTTTAGCTACTGTATTGTTTATTTCTCCTTTATGGACTAAAATAATCTCACAACTATTGACTTTGACAACTAAATAATGACTACTCTAACAATTGTATATTACAAAGTAATGTTCACATGACATGTGTCAACTTTTTAAACTATACCAGACTAAAGTCCTAATCAAATGTCCTTTGTACAGCAGTTAATCTACTCAACAAGTTTATCATAATCTTCTAAACATAAAATTAGCAGATTGACTACAATACAAAGGAAAAAACAGTCTTCTTGTGCTTTCTGTTACTAATTCTTAGTACATGTTCCAGAGAAATGAATAAGTTACTTCATGACCTTAGTTGTTAGCAAGAGATAAGACGCATGCACATTATCCTGGGATGTACGAAGAACACTCCCTGTGTAGCAATGAGGTATCTTCTTGACTTTCCAACCATGGATGACAGAATCAAGATCTGGAGAGCACGAGCATACCTGAAGATTAGTACAGATAGAGAGCATCCATTGCACCACATGCTCAACACAGTGAAAGGTGCCAGGCTTAAAAGAGGCAAATCATGGGTGGGCCGAGCAGAAGATGTCATCAAATAGGTCTGTGGGCTTACCAATATCAGCGCTGGTGAGGAGTGGATACCGGTGCCTACGTCATTCAAGGGGACTTTCTCGTGTATTGTCACACTTGACAGGAAAAGTAGGGAACAGAACCCGGTCATGGTTAATGCTGAGGTCAACGGTCTCACCAGCGATAACACCAATGAGAAAGATGCAGTCATCTATACAGACGGATCTGTAATACGGCACCAAAGAAGTGCATGGGCATTTACAGCACGCTCGGTAGGCAGAATAGTCAAGGAAGACAGTGGTGCATACGTCATGACCACGAGTAGCATGACAATGGAGGCGATGGCAGTGACCAAGGCATTCAAATGGTTAGAGTCACAAGACTACACCCATGCATGTATACTGAGTGATTCGATGAGCATGATTAAAAAAGTGGAGGCGGGCTCTGTACGCATGCAATGGGTAGAGTCGTTGCAGAAATCCAAAATATGTAAGGTTACCTTTGACTATGTCCCTGGACATTCGGGAGTACAGGGAAATGACAGAGTGGACAGGTTGGCTAGCTGCGCTGCCATTGGGACGGGCAACCAATGGATCGGGTGGACATCATCAATGCCCTCCAAGATGTGGGAAGAGCACAGGACTTCGACAAACACAGATCCACGTCACTTCTTCGGATGATGGAAATGGGAGTTAAGTTGGGCACAGCCAGAAATGAGAAACTTAGTGGGTGTGTAAGAAGACTTATCAACCAACATAGAACTGGAGTCGTCAGTCGCTGGACACTGAGGGAATTGCTGAGGAGGGGATCTGAGCACCAATGGACATGTTCGGAGTGCAGTGATGATGACCCGCAAATAACTCAATATAAATAATGCTCTTCTACCCAGCCAGTGGATTAAAAATTGCTGACTGGTGTCACCTTCAGGACGAATGCTGTAGTGATGGTGACTTTTCTCAGTGTTCCTAGAGTTTGAACTCTGGCCTCTATTTTACCTGGTGGCTGAATAAACCACAGGAGCTTTTGCAAACCTTGGGTGCTGCTTGCAGAATTCAGACCCAGGTTGTCTGGCCAGTTGCAAGTGTTTTTGCAACCACACTATCATGGCTTCCATTACTAAGAGGTAATCATCACAACTACCCCAATTTTGTCTGCCAGTCATTTGTTTTGAGATTGGATTTTCAGTAGTGAAGTCTCAGTACAGTTCATATATTTGCAGAACATATTCTCAGTTTGTAGACTTGCTGGATGTGTACACTTTTAGTTTAAAGTCACTTACAGTCTGTAGAAATCTAGTGTTTAGTTTATATTATCTTGTTTGGAGTTAAAAGATGGTAGTCTGTTGTGCTTTCTTTTAGCTCAGGATAGTATATTGAGTGAATTAGCTATTTGTTCTTCATCGATCATTAATCTATCTAACATTTGCTTTGCGTGAGTGCGTGGGATCCTGATCTTGGTGCGCCTTTTGGCTGGTTGCCTCCATCTTCAGCACTTATGCTTGCTAGAGTAGACTGTGGTCTTACTTGGATGTATGAAGACATGGCCAATCTTGGTTTTCAGTTCTTGGTTACTGTTAATCCTCATCCCCATGACAAGGAGCTGGCCTTGATGGAGATTGATCATTAATCAATCATATCCTTTCATCCCCTTATGGAAATATAGGCCATGAATAGGTCTCTCCATCCATACCTATTCTTTGACACTTTCTCTATTTTGCTTTTTATGTTTTTCTGTACTTTTATTTTATTACTGTTTTTGCTTCTCTCATTGAAACACTGTGATGAAATTGTTATTTGTGGGCACCTGCATTAGCTAGTTTGTCATTCTTCACATTTCTGGCTATGCCACAATGGGCAGGGACCTACTACAGTGATGTTTTGTTGATAGTAGTTAACTAACTCAATTGTTTGGCTGTTGTTAACTTTTTTTTTTTATTTGAACAGCACCCACATACACAAAATATGGTGGTTAGACAAACAGTCTAGTCTTTGTGAGAAATATTTTGTAAAAGTTATCAGCACAGACTCTGTTTCATTAAGAATCACATATTCTAGACTTCACAAAACTTTCACACAAATAATTATTAAATAAATAATGAATTCTTGTATACTAAAGTATTGGTTTACATTCATGTGTGTTTAGACTTTTGGAAGTGCTGTGTTGTAACTCTTATTCCTATTGGAATGAATGTCCATCTTGTGTGATACATAACCTATTAAGTACATGTCTATTTGTAGCAGTTGATGTTTTTTTTTGTTTACTAGGTTTAATGTTTCACATTTATAATTCTCAAAATGGAATTAAATAAAAAACATGATAATTTATTAACCTCTATTGTACTTACATCACCATTTGTTTTTTGTGAAGAGGTTTCCATTGTTATTTCCTTCTTTTATTGTTTTCTTTCATTGCCTCTAGATATGTGAATATTCTGACATTGTTTGTAATAGATTTGCCATTATATCTATCTATCTATCTATTGTCCTCTCGAGCCGAAGACGGCACATAGGGCAGAACCACAATCTCAAAAACAGAAACCTTGCGTGCCAAAATGGCTCATATTGCAGAGATCACTGATCTAAAATCTATGGCGCTGTTTCCATAACAATACTTTTTACAATGACAGCTTGTCAAGCCATCGATCAACCTCCTTAGTCGCCTCTTACGACATGCCTGGAAGGTCACAGTGTCACTATTCTTTACCTCCCTCATAATGAGGCCCCGGTAACACACGGGATTGCCATTATATACATACACATATTTTTCAAGTTCTAACATTATTTATAGAGCATTTTTTTTTAGTAATTATTTGTTTATTCAAGCGATAGTTATCATCTCTCTGGCTGAATATTGGTGTGTTGTTTACTTTTTGCATGTCTACAGTTTTAAATTTGAGGAATTTATATCCTCTTGTTTTGCCTTTCATCCTTAGAACATTTTTATTTTATATTAATGACTCTGATGGTGACAGCAGTAAACTTAAGGCTCACGACAACACCATTTTATTTACTAGTAGCAAAAACTATGTGTTATATTATTATCTAATTTATGTTGGGAAGAGTTACTACATATATTTAGCTGTCATTATTTAAATGATCAGTTCTGTATATGATTTTAGGCATCTGCCTTCATGATAAAATCTCTTCTGATTTTCAGTTTTAGGTTTTCTGTTTCCGATGTTTACCCCCACAACTCCTTTATTAAAATATGTGTAGTTGTTTCTCTTATTTGCATATTTGTAAATGTGTGTGTGCCTAAATGTAAAAGTGATGGTATATTTCACTTACGTGCAAGTTAAATAAGTTTACAAATGTATTTATTTGTGGTGATGTTATTATAATAACCTTTTTAACAGCTTTGTGAAAAATAATTCTTAAATGAAGCATCCACAACTTAACCCACTATGGTTCATAATAGGGTCTGTGATAATGCTCAAATTAAACAAAGAATGATCATCAAATATAAACAAACAGTTTGCTGTCATAAATCAAATGAGTGTGTATTTTTATGATGGCATGACTTACAACTTTGAAGCCACTTCAGTTTGAAACACAATCCATTGTCTCTTGAAAAGGCTGTAGATTTTTTTAATGCTGTCAAAATACATGTCTCTGTAATTCCTTTGATGAGTTTCCTTCTGTTTCCTTTGTGCAATGAAAATATTTATTGTTTGAAATTTTGCATATCATTTCCAAACCTGGTGTGCATGTCTTTTGGATTTATTGAGAACAGTAATTTAAGTGATTGCAACATCTGCGCTCCAGAAAGAGATTAAAATGTACTATTTTTAAAAATGTATTTAAGGCATTTTATAAAATAATGTTTATTCGTAATTCCTTTGGGAAAATTGTTCAATATTTTATTCCGTTCACTTTTTTTTTTTCCTTTTTTAAATGAATGCTAACCAGTACCCACTGGACTTCAGAAAAGGATTTGTCCCTCATCACACATTGTTGTGTAAGCAGGAAACAACATATGCATGTAAGTCCCTCATCACACATTGTTGCATAAGCAGGAAACAACATATGCATGTAAGTCCCTCATCACACATTGTTGCATAAGCAGGAAACAACATATGCATGTAAGTCCCTCATCACACATTGTTGCGTAAGCAGGAAACAACATATGCATGTAAGTCCCTCATCACACATTGTTGTGTAAGCAGGAAACAACATATGCATGTAAGGGAAATCCTTAACAATTTTAAACTATGGTACTACTTCTAACTACTGGATAGCTTGGTGTCATGGCATGGAAAACAGTCAACAACAGAACTGATACGATGCACTGTAGATAGAAGATTGTGGAGGGACATGATCACCTACACCAACTGGTATGGCACATGATGATGATGACTACTTCTAAAGAACGTTTGTTGGAAACTTAGATTCAATTTTCATTGATCACTGAGAGGCATAATATTTATGTTAGTTCAGTTCATAATATATTTGCTTTAATGTTCATATCTCAATTCTCTAACTCTGCAAATATTGTGTTGACTTGCTTAGAATAATCAGATTTGGAGTTGTGAACTATCTAATGTCATTATATTTAAATTTCTGTATAAATGTTGTTCTTAAATAACATTTATCAAAGTATCAATTAAACTGGAGAGAGATTTTTGAACAACATTGATATACTCTTTATATGGCACAAGAAAGACCTTTCATGTATTTTTTAGGTGAACCTGTACACCTAACCAAAAAGCCTGTACAAATGCATAAAAAAAACATACATGACAATATTAAGTGTTAATTTATAATAATAATAAATGTTATTAATAATATTTGTCAAATATTTAATATTTACAAACAATTTCTTTCAAATTTCAGTTTGAGTTATGTTATGTTTAAATTAGTGATAAATTAAAAAATCCCCTTTTTAAAAAAAAAATAATATCCACCAAATTAATTATTAAACATATTAAAATGCAGATCTAATTGACAGAAATAAGCAATTTGACTAACAATTAATATGGCTGTAAGCAATTTGACTAACAATTAATATGGCTGTAAGCAATTTGACTAACAATTAATATGGCTGTAAGCAATTTGACTAACAATTAATATGGCTGTAAGCAATTTGACTAACAATTAATATGGCTGGCGCCTTAATTGTTAATCTTAGTAAACATAAATTTGTATTGGGCAGCTCTAATTATATGGATGCTGAATTAAAAAATCCATTCTTTTTAACTCTGCATTAGTAAATTAATCATTAAAAATAAAAATATTTGATTGGAAGAAGCACACTAACTACTGACATTGTGAATCCAATAACTTGAATACTCAGAACACTACCATGCACACGACAGTGGAGTGATTATGGTACCCAAAAAGTAAAAGTATATCTTTGTCTTGGAGATTTTGCCTACTGCTTGGGGAGACATGGTCTGTTAAATCCCAGATTATTTTCTATGTTATATTAGACTGCAATTGTCATCCAAAAATGAAAGTGGAAATTATGTTGGGCTAGAGCCCATATGTGTGTCGAGCGAGCAAATTGTATTGATTACTATGTTATTCTCCTGCCTGACCTTTCACATGATGTATATATATATATATGAGTAACACCAATGATGTGATATTTCCAGTTAAATGCATTGAAATGTGTCTCTTCTGTCATTCATGGCGACTGACTGTAGAAACCATTCTTTTTCGCCACTTCTGGAAGTAGCCAATATGGAGTTTTCTTAAAATGTTATGTGTTGATAAATTTTAAGGAGAAAAAAAAAAAGAGTTGCACAAAAATGGACATATGCCTATATCAAAAGAAAAACACATAAAAAGCATGCTGAATACAAGTTACCCATTTGTTTGTTTGTTTGTTAGGATCAGCATCACTGCACACCAAATGAATCCATAGGTGCTCTGATATTCCCCTTGAGAAAATCAAAGGAGAATCCTGGCTCACATGCATGAATTCCAAAGGCCTGGAATCCATAGTGTGGATAGGTTTTTGCTGACAATTTTGTCTGGACAGCAGCCATATTTATGACCTACTCTTTTTTATGTTAATTGCCAAGGGATCTTTAATGTGTGTGACAGCACACAGGACCTCTTGTTTATTGCCATTATCCAAGAGGACTAAACATGGGATCTCACTACCCTGAAGATCTGGGGAGGGTATCATCATAAAGAAACCATCGATTAATTTGTCCTATTTTTGAAAAATTCCCACTGCTTCTGGTGGGCTAAGGACCCTGGTCCTTCCTGTCTTGAGGCTGATGATGTACATCTAGACCACCCAGCCCCAAAGTTACCCTTATATGGAAGGTATGTTCATCATGGGACTATATTCTGGGAGACCAACAAAAGAGTAGCTCCAGAAGAGTGAAGACAGGCTAGAAAGATTCATGAAATAGATTCCACAACCATACCATGGCCACACTGTTCCAGGCCTGCATTGGGCTTGCCAATTACAGTCAAATTCATACACACAGACCTAACAACTGGAGGCAGTTAATGGTTTTCATTATCCACTGTGGATGAGCAACTGTTAATGAAATATGATAATATTTGGACATATTATGTTCAAACTTGTTAGGATCATTGGTATAGAGTTAAGATATTTATCTTCTGCTTAAAGTGTTATACTGACTGGAGTATCTTCATTTGCTGTCATTTAATCACCTGGGTTGCACTTATTAAAGTTGGTTTTCTGTCTTAAACTTTTGCTACAGGATAACATTAAGCACATTTAGGATATTAGACCATGCTGCTGAGCACATTTATGTTACTAATGACTTAACATCAGTCCTGTGTTTTTTTTCCTTAAGATATTGAGTCTAAATTGTTATTCTTCACTGATTTCCATTTCAGTTTTTTACTTTTCTTCCATTCACTTTTGCTAAATTTTCAAAATCTACTTTTTTATATATTTGTTTTTCTTTTGGAGCAGATTTTCATGATGCCATAATTACCCTGAAAAAAAAAGGTCTGCTGCTTTCAATATTTTTGTAAAGCTTCCAGCAGAAAAATCTTCTAAGACATACTTTTTTTTTTAACTTTTAAACTGCTGTCCTTGAAATTTTAAGCAATTTTCTGTTATGTTACACATATACATGAATTTTAGTGGATGTAAATAGCTGTTCTTACTTCACTACACATTAGTAAACAAAGAACTGTTTTAATCCATGGCTGCTAATTCAATATTTGCAGCAGTTATTCTTGAAATGTGAAATTTTAAAAAAGTGTGCACAAGTATTGTTTGAACATTCCACATTCAGGTATTCCAACCATTTTATACATATGTGGTTGAAACACATATTGATTTATTTGGACAAAATGCCTTTTTGAAAAAATAACAACATTTTTACTGTAGTTTGTTTCTACCATTGGGCTATACTATTGTTTAAAAATGCCATTGAAATATAATTCAATTACTATTTGCAATCTAAGCAAACTGAACTCTCCTATTTCATACATGAATCATTAAAAATCATCCAACATAGATGATGTCAGATGTTAAAAAGCAGCTGTTCTACTTGAAAAGCTTGTCAAATAAAATGTTAGACTTTGTTATCTTTAAACTTAGCTGCATGGGTGAATTTTACTGAAATGGATTTGATACTGGGATAAAAACTGAATTTGAATATTTCTACAATCATCTAATGCATATGGCATTGTGCTTGTTTTTCTTGTTCTTCCACTCTAGGTGTTGCACAATTTAATTCAATTGCAAACAGTTTCAATGAACAATCACCATTAAATATACTGCTAAGAAGACAAAACATTATTTATATCTTTTGCAGTCACATTCCATGGATAGATAGTATCTCTTAACTTGACGTGTTAACCTGATATTCTGAAACATGATTGTACCTAATAGCTGCAAGTTTCAACTAAATTATATGAAGTTTGTAGAAACGGAATCATTTAAAAACAAAAGTAAGTAGACCTAACACTTATGGCGTAGAAGGAAAATTGTAATACACCAATACCAGCCATTTTTTAAGTTACCTGAGTGAGGGTTATCTAATTTGTCTGTTCAACAGGAGAGTGGGTGGCCGAATCAACAACTTGTAGGGCTCAAATCCAGGAGAAAGCAAGTTCAAATCCAGATGAGTCAAACGTTTTTTCAAAGATAGGTGAAATAAAAACTCAGACCCGGACACATTGCTGAATGCTCTGGACAAGCTGCCTTTATTCTCTATTCTTCTTTATTTGAGAAATGGGAAAATGCTATAAAGACAGATTTGTTTTTTTTTTTTGTTTTTTTTTTAACAAGAAAAGAAAAAAAGGAGTCAAAATTAAAAATGGATTCTTTTATGTTTAATTTTGATGAGTTGGTTGTTAAAACAGTAATCAGGAATGTTTAAATGATATGCCTATTGATTGAGATATATATCTTGCCTCTTGAAATGACATACTGACATCCGTCTCATACATGAACAGATCAAAATGAATTATCTCATTATAGTTACTACGACGCAAGTATTGGTCATGCATAATCTGTTTCTGCCAGCCAGTCTTATATATAATATAGTGTATCACCATAAGGTAGTAAATAGGTATAACCCCTAACAATAACAATAACTGACATGTCATAATAAAGTTATAATTTTATTGTTTAATTGAAACAAAAGTACATGTAATATTAATCACTTAGCAATTTAGTAACTTGTTATCTATCAAAGTTAATATGACATTTATGATTGCTGAAACATCTGTCAGCTGTGTTTTAACTGGTATTCATTTCAGTGCATTCCATTCACTTCTGATTGTAATTATGTTATTAGTTACAAAATTGTAATATTAATTGTAATGTGATTAATTTTTATAACTGTAATTTCCTGCTTTGATTTTGCATTTCCTTATCTCTGGAAGACATGATTGAAGTTGTTAATCATTATTAATATAGTCACAATATAACACATTGATGCAATATTAATGTATTGCAATTAAAATAAAATAATAACAAAAATAACCATAATATTAATGGTGATGGCAATTGTAATGAACTGGCAGCTTCCTTCCTGCCTTCATTCTAGAACCTTGGGTGTCATTTTGTCTTTAACTTTGTCGACCTTCTCCATTCACCTCTATTTTTAATCATTCTTTGGGAATTTGTGAAGTGAAGGCCTGCCCATTCTTTGATGTTATCTTCCCATCACTTTTTCTGTCTGCCTCTCCTTCTGTCCTTTCATAGTTCTTTGCAGAATGGTCTTTGCCAGGCTAGATGATCAAGATACAAGGCCAAACCATTTCATTTTGCATCTCTTCACAATAGTCAAAAGATATGTAGAAATGGCAACAGTCATTGAATAAAGCTTTAATTTATAATTTTGTATTTAGTAGCTGTCATAGATTAACTGATGAAAGCATTGGCTTGATGTGTGCTATCTATTGACCTTTCGAGCCGTAACCGGCCCATAGGGCGTAGACCAAGATACACCTTCTCCTATATGGATTTTTTGTTCTAGCAGTTTTCTTTTAAAGATATTTTATCAAATCTCGCCATCTGTCTCTGTTCTGTGCAAGCAGTTCTATCTCATTGAGGGAGCCGACTCCTGCTGCTCTTGCCTCTCTCATCAATGTTCTTCTCAGTGTCTCCCTGGGTCTTCCTCTTTTTCTTTTACCTGTTGTTTCCCATATGAGGGCTTGCTTTGCTATTCGGTTATTATCTCTTCTCATCACATGTCCAACGTATGACCATCGTCTTTTCTTTATTACTGAAGATATTAGTGGTTGATTGGCGATTTCTCTAATTTCCTCATTTGTTTTGAATTCGTTCCATGCTATACCAAGTATTTTCCTTAGACATTTATTTTCGAATGCGTTCAACTTTGTTTCTATATCTCTTGTTGTTTTCCAGCTTTCACACGCATACGTAAGGGTTGATAGTACATTTGATTTGAATAGCCTAAGTTTTGTGTTTGTGCTGATAAGTTTTGATTTCCACAACTTTTCAAGGCTTCTGAAAGACATTGCTGCTTTAGCTATTCTGATTTTAATTTCTTTGCTCGTATCCCCTTCTCGATCAATGTGACTTCCAAGATAGATAAAGTGATCGATCTCTTCAACTGGTTTGTTTTCCATGTATATTTTGTCACCTGTTGGAATTAAACTAGTCATGACTTTAGTCTTTTCATGATTGATCTCAAGCCCAATTTTGCTGGCTATTGATGATAGTTCATTTGTGTTTTCCTGCATCGTTTTTATCTGACTGCTGATGAGAACTATGTCATCAGCAAAGTCGAGGTCTTCCAAATGGTCTCCTTGTATCCATTCGATGCCTTTATTACCAGTGCAGCATTTCTTCATTATGAAGTCCATAACAATTCCAAATAACAAGGGCGATAAAATACATCCTTGTTTAACCCTAGTTTCTATTGGGAAACATTCGCTCAGTCCTTCCTCTGTTCGAACTGCACATGTGTAACCATCATACATGTCTTTGATAATATTTATGATTTTTGATGGTAAACCATATTGCTTCAGAATTTTCCACAAAGAATCTCTATGAATACTATCAAATGCTTTTTTGAAGTCGATGAAGTTAAGTACAAACGGTTTTTGCTTTTCAATGTGTTCCTCCAATATAAGTCGTAGAGTGAAAATGTGGTCAATACAGCTTCTCCCTTTTCTAAACCCAGCCTGTTCTTCACGCATTACTGTATCTATTGAATCCTGTATTCTATTTAGGATGATTTTGCAGAATAACTTTGAGGCAACTGACAAAAGTGTCACGCCTCTCCAGTTGTTACAATCTCTAAGATTGCCCTTTTTTGGGATCTTAACAATGATTCCTTTTTTCCATTTATGAGGCGTCTTCTCTGTTTTCCAAATGATGTTGAACATTTTTTGGAGATGTATTAGATTATGGCTATCAATTGCCTTGAGGATCTCAGCTGTTAACTTATCCTCTCCAGCAGCCTTGTTATTGGTCATAAGCTTTAAGGTGGTTTCTATTTCACTCAAGGTGAAGTCATCTAAATTTACATTTAATTCTGCTGCTGGTGTTTCAGTTTCAAAATCTATTAAACTGTGGGGTAGTGGACGGTTAAGAATTTCTTTGAAGTGTTCCGCCCAACGGGCTTTTATGTCTGCGCTTGTTGTTAGCATTGATCCAGATTTGTCTAGAATTGGTGTTCCACTGGATGTATAGGTGTTTGTCAGCATCTTTTGCACAGTATAAAGAGTTCTGCTGTCTCCTGTAATTGCAGCTGTCTCTGCTTTCTCTGCCAAATTGTCTATATAAGCTCTTGTATCTCTTCTTGCTGAACTTTTCACTTTGTTGTCTAATTCTTTGTATGTTGCTTTTGCCAGAACCTTTCCAAGATCTGTCTTTACATTAGTCATGGCTCTCTTCGCTTCTCTTCTTTCTTTGATGTATTTCCACGTGGTGTCGATCCAAGCTCGTTTTTCCATTTTCTTCAGTCCAGCACTTGCTTCTGCTGCTGTCATTAGTATTTTGCTCTGTGAGTCCCACATCTCATTGATATCTAAGTCTATTTCACCGAGTGCTGTATAACAATTACTTAGCTCTATGTTAAACTTTTCCTTTATGGCTTCATCTTTCAGTTTATGACTATCAATTTTATGTGTAATTGACCTCTTCTGTTGGTTTCTAAATTTTAATCTTATTTTCCCAATGCACAGGTTGTGGTCACTATTAACATCAGCACCTCTGTAAGCTCTTACATCTATTAATGATGATCTGAATTGTTGTTTAATACATAGGTGGTCAATTTGATTGGAGGTTCTATCATCAGGAGATATCCATGTTGTTTTGTGAATATTTTTGTGTGGAAATAATGTCCCACCTATAACTAAATTTTCTATTAAACATAATTCTATTAATCTTTCTCCATTCTGACTAGTATTATCACAGCCTTCTCTCCCCATCACATGTTCCACTCCTGCATTATCTTGTCCCACTTTGGCGTTGAAATCTCCCATTACAATTAAAAGATCGTGTTTTGGTATTTTGTTTATAAGTTGTTGCAGTTGGTTATAAAAATCATCCTTAACTTCATCATCAGCTTCGTTAGTAGGCGCATAACATTGAATAATTGAAAGTCTTCCATGTTTTGTTTTGTAGTGTGCTGGTACCTGCTTAATTCCTTAGTTTCTATGGAAGCCTTTTGGGGTATCATTGAAATGGACTGTTCATAATCTTTCTCTATTCTTCCATTTTTTTGGTGCCAATTTCTTGGTTTGTTTGGCCATTGATGTCTTCATTTGATTCTTTACTTTCCGTCGTCTACTTTTCATATTTCATTGTAATATAGTTTTGGCTAGATCAACAGATCCCATGAGATGCTCATGCCAGCATAATTACATTTTATTTTGTTTACTAATGTAAGTTTTTTTTTTTCAAAATAGCCTATGTTTTTGGTGATGATGTGACAAACTTCCTCATTTTGTGTGATGTAGTTTCTATATAAGATGGCAAGGATTTAACAGTAACATCTCATTTGATAGCTTGTATTTTGTTATTGTTAATTAATGTTTCATTACTTCTGACAAATCTCCATGGTTTTTTTTTTTTTTTTTTTTTTTTTGTCAATTGTGTGAAGGTAGATTTCTTTGTTGTAAGCCAAAACTTAAAATAGCTGCATATACAGCTAGATTTGTCTAGGTATAGATTAACATGTGCATTTCTAATTTCTTTGTCTCTAAAATACCATTCCTACAGAGCTTAAACCTTTCAATATTTCAACTAAAGAGATTGCTTTGTGTGCTGGTGAAGTCTTTCAGTATTTAGTGCACAACTGACAGCTTATTTCATACATGACAATAGGTGTAACAGATGTACAATATATGGTAACCATAAAGCAGCCTGAAATATAATGTTTTTGGATCAAGACACGATAACTGATATTATTTTTTGTTAAAGAACTGTTTTGATTTGATGTTTCACTGAGGCTCATATCATATGATATGATGTTTCACTGAGGCACATAAGGTTTGATATTTCATTGAGACTTATATGATTTTATGGTTTACTGAGACTCATGATTTGATATTTCACTGAGATTCATATGATATGATGTTTCACTAAGACTCATTATTTTATGGTTTCATGAGACTCATATGATATGATATTTCACTGAGACCCATCTGGTTTGATATTTCACTGAGGCTCATATGGTTTGATGTTTCACTGAGACTCGTGGTTTTATGGTTTACTGAGACTCATATGCTTCACTGTGACTCATGATATGATGTTTCACTGAGATTTCTACATTCACCAGACTCCTGCTTGTACCAAAAGGTCGCATATGTTCTATTTCCATGTTCTTAAATAGAAATTCATATCACAGAAAATCAGTTAACAAACAGTTGCCACTCCTAACTCAACCTACTCTGTTTACTTGACTGAGCTGTAAAAGATGAGTCACCAAAGAAGTATAAAGAATCAAGTTTCTTTTCTGATTGTTTTGTTTTTGTTTGTGAAATTCCAGGTTATCACCAGCATTTGGCTATTTTAGACTCTCAGAGTGCATGTTTTTTATTGTGTGTATTTTGTTTTGTTTGTTATAAATGTTTAATGTACTTAACCATACTATCTTTTCATCATTTTGTTGTTTTATATCATACACCAGATACAATTACTGAAATAATATTTCTAATTAATGCAATGCACACAGGTGACTATATATACAAATTGCACATATGTATTCTTCTACTTTCTAGTACTTCCAGAAATTCATTGTTTTCACAATCATTTTGTCAAAATTATACAAACATCTTCTGTTTTCCTCTGCTTCCTGTGCTCTCAATCGTCCCATTATTGCAAGTTTTTCATATGTTCTTTTTGAATTTTTGAAGATTAATTATCACTTAGCCATCTTTAGAATGAGAACACAATTAGTTTAGTTGTCAGTCTGCTTATTTGACAATTAAAATGATCAAGGTTCAATCTCAGCTTGATGCTCACATCGATCCAGTTGAATAAAGTATAAGCACCTGGCACTCTGAGTTGGGAAAGGTATAACAGCAAGGGAGATCACTATCCCTCTCACTTAAAAATGCTGTGGCCTAGTGGAATTAAGTTTAATACTGCTCTCCCCTGTGGTTTGTTTTTTTATATCATGGGCATACTTTACTTTATTCTTATGGAATGCATATTCTCCACACAAAAATACTTTGATTCTACAGTTGTTTGATTTTCTGGCATTGTTAGTACCCAAGATTTGTATTCATTTCAGCTCTGTTGTTACATGGCACATAATCTCACCACATGTCTTCTGTTCTGGTGGGTTTATATTCCCGTAAACAAAATTTACCTTGTGTCATTTGATCTTATTATGTGCATTGTGTGTTAAGTAGAGTAAATGTTTTAAGAGTTTCAAAGTATTTAAAATCCCTGCCTTCTTGTACCTTTTCCAGCATTGTTGGTTAATCTTAATTCACTTTAGTCAAATTGGTGCCTGAACCTCACCTGTTATTATGGGGGTTACAGTTATACATTTGGTTTTGCCTTATTTTGGTTGGGCATGGTGACAGCTTTACAAAATAAGACAATGCAAAATATTTGATGTTTTGGAAGGCCTTCTTCAGAAAACAGGGACAACACAAAAAGGCAACGAAATGAAGGTATACTCTATTACATGTTCTAAAGTAATAAATCTAATACTAACAAGAGATGAAAGGATAAGAAAATACATAAGGAGAAAATATTGTATTACATGAGTGATAGAGAGAGAAGAGAGGATGAATGTAAGAAAGTGTATTCAAGTGTATTAAAATTGTGTAAAAATACAGTATAAAACGTGTCACTTAGCTTTGCTTGTTCCGCATTTAATCATAGACTGTGTTTTCTAGGATATATAATGACCACAAACAAATTGTAGAGTGAAAATTGTAATATGTTGTTATATTCGCTTTAGGCCGGTTGATGTTTGCTTTGTTTGTTCAGCATATGTGTTAATCTTGGCATTAAGTCACTTCAGTTTTTGTATACTTACATTTTTCCTATCTTGCACATCAAAAAACAATTAGTAACCAACATGCTCTTAAAAGAATAAATGCTAAACCTCTTTATCAGTTTGTGGCCATATTTCATAAAGTGACCTAAGTTTGATCCTCCTCTTTCCATTCAACAGTTCTTGCCGTGAAATTGTACTTTGTCTTCTCTTTCGACTTTTCTCCAGAACCCATACAAGGTAATTTTTTTAAAAATTGGTAGTGCAGGAATTTGATCTCTGAACCACCAGAATCCAGTTTTTATAATTTGTTTGTTATAAGGGTGTGCATTTTTTTAATTACATCAGGTAAATTATTTGCTGACGACTTTTTATTTTGTCAAATAATCCTAATGACTTCATAGATAAATCTTGTGCAAAATTATTATTTTTGACACTTCTTATTAGTTTATTGTCCAATTTTTTGTAGGTATTTTATAGAGCTATAATAATAATATTTGTTTAAATTCCTTCTTCTACAGCAGTACCAAGATGATCTTAAACTGTTATTTAGGTAAACTATATTATTTTTTTATTTGTTTGCTGCAGATAACTTCCTTGTTTCAAACCTTATATTGTTACTCTTTTTTTTTCTGAATTGGTAAGGAGAAGTTAATGTATTACATTATATTTTTGTGTGTTGTTCACCAGCTTTTACCTTTGTGAAGTCCCTAGAGACTGGGAATTGAATTGTATGTGTTAAGGTAGTTGCTGCAGAGAGAGTTTCATAAATAAAAATCTCAACTGGTGCAGCCGGGATTTGAACTCACGACCTCTCACGAGACCAACCAGTCCTCCACATATAATGTGTACAAATCACTGACAGCTTTGTTGGTCTTTGGTTAAGAATGTAAATTATTCTGGGTGGTCAAGTGTTAAGATGTTGGCATCTGGGCAAGAAGTTACTTGGATTGAATCCTGTGACACAGAGAGGAGATTTCTCTAATTGAATCTGTGATTATCTTGGTTATAAGATTCAATGTCTAGCCCTCTCTGATCTTACTAGTGTAATTAATTCTTTGTCAATTTTTAATCTGATTATTATTTATTTGTTTTTCTGCTTTCACATAAGACTTTATTGTCTGGTTTAGCTTTGTATTTTTTAAAATTATAATGATGTGGAAAATAGATTTTCTCTAATACCAGAACTGTTTGTTTTTATAAAATTGTAAAGAGTAAAGATGGAGAAACATTCATGGTGTTCTGTGCAGAAAATATTATCTTTTAACATTTTATTTTTGTATTAAAATTTTTTTTTTTTTCTGTAAATTTTGGTTTTCTGTCTTTAGTCAGTGAGCTGCTCTTTTCTTTGACACTGTATATAACAGGCTATATACAGCCTAAATATATATATATATATATTTTTTTTTTTCATTTTCCATAATTATTGACCATAAAAAGTTTGTTGTTCTTTGTGCAATTGGGTTCATTGGTTTGGACTGATACTGGATCAAATCTCTTATTATTCAGAATGCTCATATGTGATGTTGCTTTAATCGATAAATGTGTGATCTTAGGTCGCTGATGAAAATGTGATCTTTGTTTCATTGATAAGTGTACAATGCAACATTATTGAAATTATCTGTGAGTGCAGCCTACTACATCTGTGTTTGTGAAATGAATATTTTCTAGAAATGCTTGAGTGCAAGTTATGTGTTTTTAAAAATATGTATATATATATACACACAGACACACAACATACTCTCAATGGAAAAATAAATTATTTTGTTTACAGGGTAGTTATTACAAACACTAAAATAATTACATTTGCACTGTTCAGTATAGTCCCTCTCTAGTTCATTGCAGTTTCACCAGTGATTTGACAAGTATGTAGATAACGTGAGAAAATAATTCTTTTGGACAGGTGCACTGCCACTTGGGTATCAGTTTTGCATACTTTTCAGAACTTGACTCATCATGAGTGATGTGATGCCTGACCTATCACTAATATCATGTCAAATAGTAATGCCATCTCCTTGACTGTGATGTGCAGGTTTTCCAATATCATATTCTCTGTGGGAGCAATGTTGTATCCCATGAGTGCCAGATCTAAGCAAGAAGAATCCACCACATCATCTATTCTTGAACTTCTCAGTCCATTCATACACCTGTGTGCGACTCATACACCTGTGTATGATTCGTACACCTGAGTATGACTCATGCACCTGTAGCTGTACTGAATTCTCATCTGATGATGAATCTCTACAGGTTTCACGTTTTTACTAAACAAAAATCGCATAACACTCTGCTGCTCTTGCTTGATGCAGTGTTGCAAAAGAGCTAGTATGTTGTCAAACTGTTTGCCAGGTCTTTGTACATGCCTCTTGTGTGCCAGTGCCATCTATTGATAGCTCAAGGTCACAGCCTTCATTAACTAGACACAATACCTTTGATCATTAATGCAGTTTTTAAATACACCTTATCCAGTGTTCTACAGAAAGACTTTTGTATGTATGTACATATATATGTATATGCAAAACTGGCTATTCAACACAAAAATAATGTGCACAAGGAATTGGTGATGCTGACTGATGCACTGTCAGTCCTAACAGCTCCAAAAACCCTCAGGAACGGTAAGCTAGATGACCTGAGAACAACCCTACACCAATTGCGTAATAACTTCCAGAGAATGGTCATCCAGTGGGTACCATCACACTTTAATATAAAAGGAAACAAATATACAGACAAACTAACTAATGAGGGAGGGAGATTACCACAAGAGAACCATCTGGTCAGTTGTGATGAAGCCAAATCCATCATCAAAGGTCAGTACCATGGAATATGGAAACAGGAACATCCAGTGTATAACAAGAGGGACAAATGCCTCCAACTATCAAGAAGGGATCAAGTCACCATACTTCACCTATGCACTGGCCACAACAGAATGGGAACATGTTCACCAAACTCAAGATAGGAACTACTAGCCAATTCCACTGTACCCTGGATAACATGACAACAAAACATGTTCTACAGGATTGCCCCCAGTACACGGGCCTGAGGAGGATGATGTGACCCACACCCACCTCCCTGAAAGAGAAACTCTACGGGGCTACCGAATCACTGAAAGAGACAGCTGCTAAAGAATATATTTATATTTGTTAAGAGTTGAGTTCTTCTAAGTAATATTTTTTTAATGGATAATGAACATTTTTATCTGGGCAGCATGATGCCAAATCAGATGGACTTATCATTTTCCAGCCCTGTTAATATTGTGAACATTTTTCTGTGTGAAGACGAAACATAAAAAAAGGAAAACCTAATCTATGCAGCACTTGGTGACTGCACTAGTCGTGTGACTTTACTCTCAACTCTTCAATTATCCCAGAAATAGGATAATACCATAAAAGTTTAATGTTTTTCTAAAGTTAGGTATTTTTTGCACATTGTATGCAATGTTCTTGTTTCAGCATAGATGGGTATTTTTTGTACATTGTAATTATTGTGTCACATAACTTTTCAGACCATCAAGGTTCCAGGGGGTACCAGAGATTTCTTTAAGGTAAGGGTGGTCTTGCATGATACCACTGACTTCACAATAAATTGTGTTGTTGGTCATAGAAAAATATTGTCATTGATGTCATGGAAAGAAACAATCAACAATTCTTGGGCACGTCATGAGAAGAGGAAAGTTGGAATACTTTATTACAACTGGCAAAATAGAAGGAAAGAGAGATCGCAGATAACAAAGAGGAAATACTGGATAGCTTAGTGTCATGGCATGGAAAACAGTCAACAACAGAACTGATACGATGCACTGTGGATAGAAGATTGTGGAAGGACATGATCGCCTATGCCAACCGGTATGGCACATGATGATGATGAATGTCATGGAGGGAACCTTTACAATCAGTACTTGCAAAGTTTAAATCTAATGTTATAGTTATTGAGATTCTTTCACATTATAATGAATTGCACTGAGAGTGCATCAACTGTCCTTGATTTATTTGATTTCCTTGTGATTTTTGGGAATTTCTACTGTTTAATTTTGGCTGTGGTTAAACTCTATAATTTTGGCATTTGTCATCTCTCAAGAAGACTCAGCAATTTTATTCAACCAAATAGAATCCTGAATTACCTTGCAAAATGTATAAGTGCCTTATAGGGATATTAAAGTACCCTTATGTTGTTTGAATGTGGTGACCTGAGAACAACCCTAGACCAATTATTATAATAACTTCCAGAGTGGTCATCCATTGGGTACCATCACACTTTATTATAAAAGGAAACAAATATACAGACAAACTAACTAATGAGGGAGGGAGATTACCACAAGAGAACCATCTGCTCAGTTATGATGAAGCCAAATCCATCCTCAAAGGTCAGTACCATGAAAAATGGAAACGAGAACACCAAAAGCATAATGAGAGGGACGGTTACCACCAACTATCAAGGAGGGATCAAGTCATCATACTTCGTCTACGCACTGGCCACAATAGAATGAGAAATCACATGTTCACCAAATTCAAAATAGGTACAACCAGCCTGTGCCACTGTACACTGGACAATATGACTACAAAACATGTTCTACAGGATTGCCCCCAGTACACAGACCTGAGAAGAGCAATGTGGTCCACACCCACCTACCTGGAAGAGAAACTATATGGGGCAATCGAATCACTTAAACAGACAGCTGACTTCATGAGAGAGTCTGGAATCCTACTCTGATTGAGTCTTAATCGCAGACAGAGGGAGAAAGAATGTGGTATATAGTGTGAGTTCAAGTTCTATTTAACCATCTGGTTATATTTAGGTAATGCATTCAATGCCAACTTTCCTATTTAAACCTGGGTCAGCCTAGAGACACTGCTTTTTTCAGGGGATCTAATTTATGTTCTCAGAGCCATGATGATAATCACAAATAACTCAATAACTTGAACACATCACATATGACATGGCGAGGCCTTTAAAAGAACACCTCTCATGGGAGGGTAACAAGGAAGCTGAGGATAATGCACATGTCAAAACAATGGTGAAACACTGCGACACAAGGGGTGAAAGGAGGAAAAGCATCCTCTGGGGCAAAGAACGCAAAATGTTCAATCAAAGCAGGATAGGAATAATCAGTAGATGAACAATTTGATGGTTGCTGAAATGGGCGGTAGAGCAGATGAGGGAATGCCCCGACCACAATGATACCAATCCAGACTAAAGACTTAAAAAAACCTCAATAGCTCAATCAAAAATTTGTAGTCTAGTTACATTTAACTAGCCATATTTTTAGCATTAGAAATGCATACATTTTGTATGATCAGCAGGAATGTCTCCCATACATTTTGTATGATCAGCAGAAATGTCTCCCATACATTTTCCTCATTTAAATCATAAACTTCTGATGAAAGGAATTTGTTTCTAAATCCAAGCAGTTTGCAGCATATACAAGGAATATGTAATCAGAAGAATATTTGATGAATTCATTTTTTCAGATTCAGGATACAATTAAATGCCTTTATGTTCCATATATATAGTTAGTATATCACATTGATTTGCTTTATTGATTGCTTTTTAACATTTTCTGCATTAAACTATTTGAATGTATTACAATTTTTTTTTTTTACTGTTTTTAGCAACACAACTATTTTTAAAGTTAATGACCTTGATTTTATTATTTGTGTGAATAATACTTTTTTGTGTGTTGCGTAACCATTTTATAATGTTGTTTTCTGGGTCCTGATTGATAAAATCTTTGGCAAATTCACATTTTACTTTTTTTTTTTTTTTTTTTTTTTTTTTTTTTCAGATAAAAAATAAAAACATCATTTTGCTCATTACCCTTTGAATTGAGAAAATGTAAGTTACCAGGTTAACCATTTATAGGTAATAAAATTGACTCTTGTGTTGGTTGACAAGTCTTCTTTGGCTTCCTGTCTTTTTTTATGTTAGCATCCCTGAGGGCATTCAGATTGTCAAAACAGTCCATTGCCCTCCTGCACTCAACATCAGTCAAACTGGCAGGTCTGTCAACATAGTCATTATCTGCTATACTTACATGCCCTGGCATGAAAATGTACAGACTTTTGTTAGACTACATTTACCCCCACTGCCACTGTACCCTGACTGTTGCAATCTTTCTGAGCATACATAATGAGTCACTTAATGAGGAAACACGCATCTTGTGTGGTATTTAAGAACAGGCTCTACAGAGGTACTTGTAGTATTGGGAATTGGTCACTACATTTATTTTTACTAATTTAAACAGTTTAATATCTGAAATTGTATGAAATATGCATTAGAGAGAAGTAGATGACTAATGATGTTATGCAACAATATAGCATAGATTATTTCATGATCATTTATGCAAACATGTTCCAATTGCATTTTTATCTTTTTCTTAATTGCACACCAGCAAGCGTCAGTGGCCTGCTTGCCTTGTGGCAAATTGTAGGGAAATAACAAAGTTCTTCCATTATGCATGGTGTGTGGCCATGCTTTACAGGATGCCCAAGTCATGATCATTTTTGTTTCTAATGTACACTGCCAGGTGTACTTGGCCTACCTGTTTTATTTTAAAACTTTCTGCCAAAGTTGTTTATCTATGCATGCATCTGGTGTTAATATTGTTCCCATGAACAGATGTATAATAGGAAGGAAATTATTTTAAATAATTTGGATAAAGTTTGCTTAACTCTTTCCGTACGGAAGCTTTTTATCGACGCAACAGAAGAGATTTTAGAGACAAAATTGTTCATGGTTTTAAGAATCAATCTACATATTTATATTTATCTAACATATAACATATTATATATGAATGTTTAAATAATTGAACAAGGTATTAGATTTCACCAATATCCAGATGATACAAGACATGTAAAACGAATAAGGTTTGATGGCGTTCACACTAATAAAATTTAGCGTAGCGCACCATGCGGCAGAACGTACGCAACCGAAATGGAAATGGTGCACCATGCGGCGGATCGTACAGAAAGAGTTAAGTTAATCAAACTACCCATTTTGCACAATGAAATTGCAATTAGGCCTGTAGTAAATGTATTTTGGGAAGGTTAACAATCTTGCTATAACCTGGACAATACTCATTAATGAACAGTGTTATTAATGAAGATAGTGTAGCGGAGTAAGACTTCACACTCTAGCCATATCACATTTATAAAGTTGGAACTAAACACACTTTTAAGAACAAATCAAGCAACTTTGTAGTGAAAGTTTAATAGTTTGTTAATATTTACATTATGAATTATACATTGGATCAATCAAATGTTGGATATATTTCGAAAAAATGTAAACCGTAAAATTTTGGTTGCAATTAATGTGGTAACTAAAATTATAATTGGTCAGTTTTGCATTATTCATTTCAAGGGAGGCTACTAGCCACAACTTAATTCATTGTGTATTTGCTTAATGACATATATTGTTAGCCCTACTCATAATATTTATTTACATTTATTTATTTATTCTTTAAAGAGAAATATTCTTGTTTTTGTATCTTCTGGACTTTGATGTTCTCATAATTAATTGTATACATTTGTATTTATTTGTATTTCAAAGGTTTGCACAATTTTTAGTAACATTTCTTCTAAAAGCGATACATTCCCACCTTCCACAAAAGTTGCCAGCTCTACATAGATTAGTGTTTAGTTGTTAACTGATCATCAATCTGTGGATTAAAGTCTGCATTATCTACATTAGACTTCACATCTTTTGTTCTTTTGATAGTTGACTGAGTACAATAGATCTAAATGAGAAATCTTTATATCACACTGGATCTCTACATTTTTAAAACATAATTAAACACCTTTGTCTCATCTCTGCATGTGGTGCAATGTTCAATAAATATTTGTATCCATGAAGTATTATGATTATTATATAAGATGAGTATAACAGATTAAATAAAGAAGTTGTAATAAAATGCAATGAAACAAAAGTATGGCATGAACAAAGATGCAAAGAGATTGAAATGCAAGAAAAAAGAGATGCCCAAGCTATCTACAAACAAATTGAAAAATTAACAGAAAGAAAAATGGAATAAAAAAACTGGATGTTTAAGATCAATGGAAGGAGAATTGTTGATTGAACAAGAAAGCTTAAGGGAAAGATGAATAGAATACATTAAATATATTTATGATGATGAATGAACAGAAGTAAAAATTCAGGATCATAGGGAAGGACCAGAAATCCTAAAGAAGTGGAAGATGCCTTGCACTGTATGTTTTCCCCCCAGGAAAAAAACCCCTGGACCAGGTAATATAACTAAAGAAGTGGAAGATGCCTTGCACTGTATGAAAGCAGGAAAAACCCCTGGACCGGGTAATATAACTAAAGAAGAGATTAAAGCTGTGTTGATTTTGGAATAGAAATAATAATAAAATTATTGAATGATAACTACACCAGCGGATATATACCAGATGACCTATTAAAATCAATATTCATAGCCCTACTAAAGAAATTTAGTGTTATTGAATGTGTTAATGCACAATTGTTTATTACACAATAAGCCTTATGAGTCATATGACTAAGATATTACTAAGAATCATCATGTAAAGATGGAGAAACAAAATCATTCCAGAAAATAGTGAACAGTGTGGTTTTGTTGGAGGTAAAGATATGAACAATGCCATAAACATCATATAATCTTTAGTAGAAATAGCCATAGAGGTGAAAACACATCTATACTTATGCTTCATAGATTATACCAAAGCATTTGACAGAGTAAACAACCAAGAAATAATCAAAATTTTGGAAGACAAACATTGACAGCAAAAATTGAAGAATAATAAAGAACATGTACTGGCAACAAAGAACGGCCATAAGAACTGAAAATCAATTGGGAATGTTTCAACAAATAAAACAAGGTGTTAGGCAAGGTTGTGCGCTATCACAAGATTTATTCAATACGTATAGTGAGATTATTTTAAGATCCTTAAAGGACATGACTGGAATAACAATTGGAAGTCATAATGTAAATAACCTTAGGTAAGCTGAATATTTAATACAGCCTAAATTGCTAAGAGTAAAAAATGAGTTACAAGAAATGTTAGACATTATAGTGAAGGAAAGCAAAAATAAAGGACACTGCCAGCCTCATTAGCAAAAAGAAAGAAATAATAGTAACAACAGAGTACAAATGAATCCCTAATGCTGACAATATTATGTATTTTAAATTTTGTTGTCACATGTTCCCCTGTTAGAAAGTTCACTTAGCCATTAGGTAATTATATTGTCCTTAAGTGGACACAGTTAGCTTGAGGCATACAACAAGGTTGTTGAAAGGATGGGGGAATATGCCTTGAGTGGCAGGAAGTAAAAGAATATCTTAAACAAGATAGAAGCATAGGCGGTCAACATAACAGGAGAGGTGCCAAGAATTGAATTGAACAGTGTTGCCAATTTCTCTGTCTGCATCTATGATAATTCATACCTTTACCACTTTATCTTGACATTATAAACACCTATTTCTTGAAAGCTGGACAGGCGTCTCCCTCCCCCCCCCCCCCCCCCCCCAGCAAAACAAAACAGGCTTTTGACCTCCCAGTGCACGGGGAAGTACCCAGAGTGCAACAAGAGATCTATAATGCGTCCGGACATTGCCCTTTACACATCGGATATGGCCCACGTCATCTTAATAGAGCTCACAGTGCCATTCGAATCCAGGATAGAGGAACAGCATATATTTAAACTAGCCAGATACAAGGATAGAGGAACATCATATATTTAAACTAGCCAAATACAAGGATCTCACAACTGAGCTGAGACAGCAGAGATTTCAGGTTAGAGTGTAAGCTGTGGAAACGTGTCTGGCAAGACCAAAAAATAGCAACAATCCCAGAATAATATGATGTTCGGATGATTAGGTGACTAATTTACACATCGACTTCTCATGACTCCACGTAAGTGAACAGCACAGTGACAGTTTAACTCTTGAATATCCGAGGCACGGACGATAAGCAATAAGAAATTACATCATCATGTGTGAGCCACACCTGAAATTTGCAACACTGACAGTTAAGAGGAATGGAGTTCCAAACCTGATCTATCTTTATCACCTATTTTCAGTAATTTGTTCACTGCATCATGCAGAGTTACATCATGGCAAGAAGCATAGCGTACATGAGTGAATATAAAAGAATGTTCCAAATACAAACCATTTTAGACTGCTGTCACTACAAAGAAGACTTCATTGTGCTGGGTGAAAGCTTAGACAATAGTTTATGACAGGGTATAGACCATAGATTCAACCTGAAGTGTTGCGTAGATTAAGTGTAGTTATTTTATCCCGAATATATATATTGTCTCCCTCAATGAGATAGAGCTGCTTGCACAGAACAGAGGCAAATGGCGAAATTTGATAAAATATCTTTAAAAGAATTGAAAACTGCTAGAACAAAAATTCAGATAAAGAGAAGGAGAATCTTGGTCCCTATGAGCCGGCTACAGCTCGAAAGGTCAATAGATAGATAGATAGATATTGTAAGCTGTAGAGTTCAATGCAACAGGAGGTCGACGCCTGGGAGTCTTGGCTTTAGCAGGCCCACCTCCTTTAGAGTATCAAGAAGCTAAAGGGCTGAAACATTGCTTGAAAGAATCCTCTTCTTCTGATAAGATTGCCTTCTACTGCAAAACTCTGCATGAAAAGTTTACTTTTACTGTTCGTGACATGCTTTAATCCACAAATTGCTTATCATAAAAGAATAAGATTATGTTTTGGAGAGAAATGCCGTAGTTAATAAATCTGGATTCTATTTTGAAAAAGAATATCACATAGAAAAGTCAGTATTTCTTTTTGGAGAGGAATATCATGTGGATAGTCAGTATTTCATTTTGGAGAGGAATGTAATGGTGATAAGTTTGGATTTCATTTTGAATTTTATTTTGGAAAGAAATATCACCAATTTACTAACAGGTGTTGTGAGTTCACTCTTTGTCAGCAGTACTGTCCTATAAGTTGCAAGTTTGCTTAAGTTGGAGTAGATTCTCATGCTGATAGATGTAGCAGGAGTAGATCTTGTCTTTCTTACTTCAAACCAGGGTATCCAAGTAAATAATTGTTCCACAGTTTCAAAAGGTTGAGGGTAGTTTTTGCACTGAGATGAATGATCACATAAATGAATCACAATTTCATTTTAGAGGGAACATCACAGCAGATAGTCAGGATTTATAACTGGAGAGGAGTATTAGTTTATTATATATGGATATAAGTCATGATTTCATTTTGGAGAAGAATTTAGTTATAATAAGGTTATATTATGATTTAAACATTTTATTTATATTTTGTTTCTTTGTGAGAAATTTAACAAAATTGCTTACCTTGGGCTAAAATCAACTTGTAGCTTTTATTGATATTTTGACAGTTATACAGTCTCATTTTGTTTCCTATTTATTTATGCTCCGTTTCTTTTTTTTTTCATGTGGTAGTGGCAAAGTGATCACAATTTAAAGATTATGATTTGTTTCTGACTCTAGTGTCTAATTTAGTTGCTCATAGAAATGCAGGGAAGGTAATAGCTGTAAGAAGAGCATATTGTTATGTTCTTTTCTTATGGTATTGTGAAATTTGCCACTCAAGCAACACACCATGATTATGTGGTTATCTTAACCTCTCAGCCATACTTTAGATTTCATACGTGCAAATAGAGACTGACTGGAACACATTGAAATCACCTAAGATCCTGTCTCCCCCCCAAACCTGAGTTCACTTACGTTTCAACGGTTCAACTGTTTCATAAACTCAACAAAATTTGATGTAATAGTCTGTCCTGAATCCAAGGATTTATTTGATAACAATAATTTCTGTTATTGCATAGTCTTGTGAAATCATTTCAGATTGAGTCATTTCTGTATGTTGATACTTTTTAACAACTTAAAGAGATGGAGAAAGTCCTTTCAATATTGATTACGTCCATTATTTACCATGTTTGCAGACCTATGTTTTTAGTATATGTATGTATATATGGCCTTTAGCGTCATGACAGATGGTTGGTAGCAAGTAATCATGATAAGTCAGTAGTTTGGTAAAACATTAGTGTCTCATACTGGATGCTGCTTTACTGAACAGCTTCTCTCATGTCTGAATTTGCCAATCTTGGACAGACAGATTCATCCACAGAACGAACAAGGTGTCTTTGCGGTACCTGGCCTTATCTCTTTTCTCTTGCGCCCTTTGTTTTCTTAATTTGATATCAGCACTGACTCGAAACACTGTCATCAGCACTGTCATGTTTTGAGTAGTATGCTACAAAAGTCCTCATGGTGATGATGTATGCTTGGTACCTATGAAATGATTGTTGTCAAAGATTTGCATACCACTGTAGAGACATGGTGATTCAGAATGTATTAATTATAAATAATACAAACTAAATTAAATTACAAGAAAATTGTTTATAAAAGTGACCCAGTAGACTGGACCTGTTTTTCTCCCAGTATGATCAAAATGTGTTTTAAATTTTCCCTAAGCCCCCTTTCCTTTCCTCCTTAACCAGGTCTCAGAAAATAAAATTCCGTAACAGCAGTTAAAATATTATTTTTTTTTATCCATAACAAAATTGCAGTGCTACCTGATTGCCTACAAGAGTTGTTCTTAGAATATTCATATGTAGGCTATTCCAAATCTGTTTGTTGGTAAATGAAGACTTTATGTAACATGTTCATCGTTAAAGTTAAACCCAACATTATTCCAATCTCCCAAAAAGCCACTATCTGTCTTTCAGATTTGGAAACACCTGTTGAAATGTTTGTAAAAACTGTATTGTTTGTTATATCATGTCCATCCATTGTATTAAGTGAGCTTACATTTCAAATAGTTACATAATATATTCTCATCCTTATATGTGAAATATTATATACATGATTTAATCCATATTTTAGATATAGCTGTTATAAAATATATTTCTCTCTGTTATTTGCTATACGTGGGTAATGTCTCATAAATAACTTAATAAAATTGTGTTGTTGACGCAAAAATAATGTTACATTTTTTAATATTGTATTATATTCTTTAAATTGTAGGTTGTGTTGTAATTAGTGTTAGTAACATAGTAGCTGGTTTGGCGGTTAAATGAATGTAGGTCAAATCTAGCCTGACACTCTTAAGTAGACTCCGCAGAGGCTAAGATGCCATTCCTGAAAAAAAGCTGAAAGTTGTTGGTGAATCATTGTTGATTGCTTGCTGCAGGATTGATGAACCAGAACTATCCAGATCCTACTCCACCTCTTCATGGTGCCCCTAAAAACAGATTAACTAGTTTAGTCTGACCAAGTAAGTAGGGTTTGAGAGGAAAGGAAACCTGGTACTCAAAAATGCTGTACTGAAGTCAGATGTTTTGGACCTAAAGGCACAAATGTCACATTTCTACTGAAAACCACAACGCAATACATCCACGCCCACTTAACATCCTTCTAAGGGTGGATGATGAAGACTCAAACTACTCCTTTAGTCATCAGGGAATGCAGGCATGCAAGTACACTCAGCAAAAACACACATTTGTTTCTACCTTGTCTCGCTGAGTTGAGGAAGATATTAACAGCAATATGGTTGATAGGCAGCAGGAACCATTGAAGGCTATGTATGAAAAGTGTTCCTTGTTGCAGTTTCCTCATATTTCAAGTTCGGCTTGTTGCAGGAGCTACTGAGTTAGGTGCTCTGTACACACCGTGAGCTGTGTGTCTCATCCGTTTTGATAATATTTTGATATTCCAAGTGTTTACGATGAATGATGAATATCGTATGACAGGGAACAGTTGGCTGTGTTCACTTTCTGTGCGGTTTCGCCTTATGTCTTTTGGCATGTGCTGAGACTGCTACACTACAGTTACCTTTCTTTGTTTGGGAGATGAGATATTAATTCGGATGATTACACTGGCACAGGCAGTTGAGCAATTATGGATTTTAATTCGTTTGCAGTGATACCGGGGCCATAACCAAATAACCAAATTAACAGCAAAAAAGTACACTGATCTCTCTCATCTAATAATTTTGTGGCTTACTAGAGTGTACTTTAATACTTCACCACAATCACATTATATGGTAATGGAACTTGTACCATCTGTGATTGTGATTGGCAGTTCAAAGTAAAGCTTAAGCAGACTACCTAGGGCTCTAAAATAGTCTCTCTTCCACACTCCCCCCAAATAAAATAAACCTTGACCTTGAGTTACAGACACATGTACTGCTTCCATTATTTTATTAGTAATACCAATTATAGTGCAATGTGAATCCTAAATTTATAATTGAGTTATTCGCGGGTCATCATCATTGCACTGTGAACATGTCCTTAGGTGCTCTGATCCCCTCCTCAGCATGTCCCGCAGTATGCAGCAACTGACGACTCCAGTTCTGTGTTGGCCTATGGGTCTTCTTATATGTCCACTAAGTTTCTCATTTCTGGCTGTGCCCATCTTAACTCTATTATTAACTTTATTTACACACAATTTATCATATTTTTATGCAGGTTACTGTATGGACCAAAAAAAAAATGTTCACCTGATAAATTGAATGTTTGTTCAACTCAAGGTAGGGTCAAAATATTTTTCTGTATCGGGTTTTAAAGAAAAAACTTTGATTGTAAATACCTTATGGGGCCTACACTGGCATGGCACACAATCTTTATTCTCCAGTCACATAGGAAACTCCTCATACACTTCAGAAATAGGAAAATTCAGAAATATAAAACTTTGTAACACTCAGAATGATAGATGCTTCCAATCAACTACATTCCACTCATTCTTAAAAGTTATATTGCATTGAAGGGTTCCAAATTGTGACACAATATTGAAAATTGACTTTTATAGAACAATAAATTAGTAATTATGCCGTGTGTTACCGGGGCCTCATTATGAGGGAAGTAAAGAATAGTGACACTGTGACCTTCCAGGCATGTCGTAAGAGGCGACTAAGGAGATTGATTGATGGCTTGACAAGCTGTCATTGTGAAAAAAAGTATTGTTATGGAAACAGAGCCATAGATTTTAGAGCAGCGATCTCTGCAATATGTGCCATTTTGGCATGCAAGGTTTCTGTTTTTGAGATTGTGGTTCTGCCTTATGTGCCGTCTTTGGCTCCAAAGGACAATAGATATATAGATATTAGTAATATTATTAAAAGTAACATTCTGATAGATTAGTATTATTTATGAGAAGAAACATTTCAAAGGTTGACAAGTTAAACACTTTCACAAGTAAAATATTCCATTTTGAAACCACAAATGTAATTAAAATTTAAGATATAACTTTCTATAATTAAATTAAATGTACGACAGAAGAATCATTATGCACTGTTTAATTTCTGGAATTAACAAATGAGCAAGACAAAATATTAATGACAAACAGCTGCACATGATATTGAATGAAAATTGAAAAAAGAGTAAAGAAGAAAAGTATCACAATACAAGTTCAAGAGATACCATTCAGTGTCTGGTGGCAGTGGAGTGATGATGATGATTATCATTGTAGTATTAAAACAAAGCAACCTAAAAGAAAGCACCAAATATAGAACAGCTGCATTAAACAGCCTACCAAGTAAGATCATGCTGAAATTATCATAAAAAGAGTCCATTGAAAACTGGGAAATGAATTCAACATGGTTGCTCAACATCAGGTGTGGTAGACAATAATGATAGATGGGTTTTTATCTCACCTAATGTGTATTATAAAAATGTGTTATAAAATATAACACAGACATTGCACGTTACATGTGAAATATCAGACTTTTTGGAATAGATCAAAATCTTAGACAGAGATGCATGTTATCATCATATCTAATTCAATGAACATGCAGAAAAATGTTAGAGAATGTCAGGTAATAAGGAACAATATGGTGCTCTTATTATTGGAGGTTTTGCATTACCAGAAAAATGATAAACTGATGATACAGCAACAATTATATCAATGTGTATGTTCACTAAGGTCTGTAGAAATGTGGTTTTACAGAAGAAGTTGAGAATACCATGGACAGCTAAGAAAATTAATGAAAATGTTCTGAAGGAGGTCAAAGCAAAAAGAGAGCTAATTTGCAATATTAGGAAGAAACAATCATCATTTTTTGGCCATGTAATGAGAGGAGAACAACTGGAATATATTGTGACAACTGGAACAATTGAGGAACGAAGAGATAGAGGGAAGCAAAGAGGAAAAATACCAGCCAGTTTAAGAGAATGGCTTGGCAGAAGGTCAACAACAGAAAGGATAAATAACTGTCGAGATCGAAAGTTGTGGAGAGACTTGATCACCTATGCCAGCAGGCCCGGTACATGATGATGATATGTTGCAGCTTTAAGGATCTAAAAAATTAGTCATTAGTCATTAGTCGAAAGATCATCCTCCTTGCACAAGGGGCATACCCATAAGTGCTCCGATTTCCTTTCGAGTAAATTCACAAGTGTGTGACGGCTGATCGTGCCGGTTCGCAGTTGGTTAACCATACACCTCTGGCGTCCTGAAAAATGTTCGCTCTTAGCTGTGCCAAGCCTTACGCGACTATGCGTTAGTCTCGCCATTGCGTTTGAATCCTTGTCGTCTCGAAAGTCTGCTACTCTTCCCGCCTCGCGGATTGCGTGTAAAATGTCCGCGTTGTCCATGGCGTTGCCATCTGAAATTTTAGCCTTTTCAGCAAGCTTGTCAGCTCGTTCGTTCCCTTGCACTCCAGAGTGGCCAGGTACATAGATGAAGACGATTTCTTTTAAAGTTGACAGCTGCAGGGACTTCAACCACTCTCTTCGCCTCCACCCAGCCTCAACCTTCTTAAGCATACTCATGGAGTCACTGAGAAAACATACTCCTGCGAAAGACTGTGTTTCGAGCCATGTCATTGCCTTAGTGACTGCTAAAACCTCCACTGTCATGCTGCTCGTTGTTTGCGAAAAAGCACCACTATCCTCATGCACCATTTGCCCTTTCACCTGCGCTGTATATGCCCATGAACATCGTTTATTTCGTACAACCGAACCATCTGTGTAGATAATAATATTGCCGGACGTTACGTTTTCTTTGATTAAGGCCTGAATCTTATCCTCTACGACCTTGGGATTCATCGTTCTACATTCTTTATTCAGTGTTATGCAGACTTTGATAGTAATTGTAGAAATGTCATTTGGCCATTGCCGCCATTCTTCTCCACGCTGCAAGTCATTTAGCATGCACACCTTTTGAATGGATTTCTCTGCCCTGCCCATCCACGACTGGCCTCGCTCGAGTCTATCACCTTTTGGTGCTAGCGCTACAGAATTTAAAGGATGTCTTTCATCAGCAAGAATGTTCAGAAAAGCGCGTGCTCTACACAACTCGATTCTACTTTCTATGGTTGGAATGTCAAGTAGGTATCTTAACGCTCTGCATGACGTGTCTCTAGTGCAGCCAAGAATAATGCGCATAGCCTCGTTCTGAATTTTTTCGAGTCTCTTTAACTGAAGTTTGCTGAGAGTTTGAATCGCCAAAGCGTATTCTAGAACAGAAACAACCAGTCCCTGGTATAATGTATGCAGGTGCCGCTGTTCACTGCCTGCAGCGGCCATTACTTTCATAGCAGCAAGACCCTTTTTGCTTTTTCACTACCTACAGCAGTGCGACCACAAAAATGTAGAGGAAAGAAGAGTTGTGAGATAACATATTTCTATGCTAGTTGGTGCTGACTTAACAGATAACAGTGATTATGTCTCGGTAGAGGAAGTAAGACTCGCTTTAAAACGATCTAAGAACAGCGCCCCAGGCCCAGATGGGTTAAGATACGCGGATATCAACAACTTATCCGATGTCGACTTAGGTGAACTGGTAAGCATGTACAATGACAGTATCAGGACTGCAATAATCAATGAAGAATGGCTACACAGCTACTTGATACCGCTGCCAAAACCAAGCAAAGACCACAGAAAAATTCAGGGCTACCGCATCATAACCATGCAGAATACCATAGGCAAGCTTTTAGAAAAGGTAATTGCAAAGAAACTTTCTTGTTTTTTTTGAAAACGCAAACTTGTTTCCATCAACGCTTGGAGGGTATCGTCCGTGTAGAGAGACTTGGTCAAATGCTGCCGTGTTTGCTCAGGATGTTTATGAAGGGTTTCAACGCGGTTTAGAGACATGTGCTGCTGCAATAGATCTGGAGGACGCTTACAACAAAGTACCCTTTAACTTCTTATTCAACCAGCTCATAAATTTAGGCGTCAGTCCCCGCATCCTAAATTGGCTAACAGCGGCACTTTTTCAGCGCAAAGTGGTTTTTCGATCTGGTAGTTGGACTTCTGATATAATTACGATGTATCCCGGGTTACCGCAAGGCTCACCTTTATCTCCCGTACTTTTCAATGCATACACTGTGAAAATCACAAGAGATCGGTTGGAAGGGCCAGGTCGCATTCTTTCTTATGCCGATGACATTTTGGTTTATCGACAGGGAAAAGATCGAAACAAAATAACTGCGGACCTACAATCAGAACTGAGGCGCATACAAAAGTGGTGTGACGAGGCAGGTGCCAACGTGAACCCATCAAAAGCTGAAGTAACTTGGTTCTCACTATATAACAACATCGTTAATATTGATACTCCATCTGTAGAAATGTTTTCAGACACTTTGCCAAGATCTATGACAATGAAATATTTAGGTATTCATTTAGATCGAAGCCTTGCTTTCGTAAAGCACATTGATCTAAAAAAATGTAACGAAATAATGATCTTCTTTTCTCTCTCTCCATGTTCACTTCCTCTTTTACCATTTCGTGTTTTGAGAAAGTGACAATGTTCTAGTTATTGCCACTTCAGCAGCCTCAACCATTGTCATTTGATCTTGTAGCGATCTTAGGGTGTTGTCAGTCAACCTTACACTGGGTCTATTACGGGCTCTTCTTACATCTTCTCATTTAATATATATTTTGTATGATATAGAATCTCTTGGCATTCTTTCCAGATGCAAACTAATTAATTCTCTATCTCCCTCCCTCCCACCCTACATCTCTCTCTCTCTCTCTCTCTCTCTCTCTCTCTCTCTCTCCAGTTCCTCTCCTATCCATTCGGGTGTCGAGGGAGATACAACGTTCTGGTTCTTGCCCTTTTGGCGGCTTCATTCATTGTCATTTGATGTAAAAAAAAAAAAAAGAAAGTAAAGTACCCCCGTCACGCCAAGTGGCGTATAAGGAATATGGTGTTAGTAACCATAATTTTTATAGACCTTCGGCACATGATTTTTGGGGTAATGTGGTCGGTATTATGCCCGTACCGCTTCACTTTCCCAGAAAAAAATCCGGTACCCATTTAAGGCTGGGTGAACCCGAAAGCCGTCGGTTGGGATCGAACCCTACCCCTTGTCTTTTGTAGTCCAGTTCACTTACCACTGAGCTATCGCGGCTCCCTTGTCATTTGATGTGGCTGTAACATTTCTTCGAAATTGTCTGTAAATCTTACTCTGGGTCTGCCTCTTGCACTTCTCCCGTCATGGATATCACAAAAGAGAAACAGAACTTCAACATGACTATAGACGACAGAAAACTAAAACAAGTAGAGGAATTTAAATACCTAGGAAGTCTAATAACAATTCACAAACAACAGAAATAGACTCAAGTTGCAATAAAGCTTGTCAAATTATTGGATAGCTATCACCATTATTGTCCAACAAGGAAATAACTCTATATAGAGTCAAAACGGGCACTTTACAATACAATCTTCATCCCAGCGTTGTGCTATCAATGCCAGTCCTGGAACCTAGATGCAAGAACAATAAGAAAATAACCTCTACTGAGATTAAATGTGTTAGACAAATGACAGGAAACAGCCTGAGAGAGATAAGAAATGAAGAACTAAGAAAAAAGCTAGGGATAATCCCTGCCATAGAATATATAAAGAAACAACAGATATATTGGTTTGGCCACGTGATAAGACATAAAGATCAAAACACAACACAACGAGCCTTCATTAAACGTTGCGAGAAAATACCAGACTCAAAGGCCGACCACGAAAAAGATGGATTGACGGAATATTAGAAGCACTAGGAAGCATAACAGCAGCATAGGCAAACAGAAGAGCAAAAGACCTCAAATTATATCTCCACTCGACGCTGAAAGGCAAATGAGGAAGGAAGAAGAAGAAAGAAAAAAAAAGCTGTGCCTTTTAACATGTCCCAAAAACCTCATTTGTCTTGTTTTTTATTGTGTTTAGTGGTTCTCTTTTCTTTTTTAGTTGTTTAAGACTTCATCATTTGTTTTCTTTTTTTCCATCCAATTCTTCCCATTCTTCTATCAATCCATACTTCAAAAGCTTCAATAGTCCCCGAATGTACAAAGTCTGTGACGGTAGTAGTAGTAGCATCCGTCAGTCATAGTTGACTTAGGATTTTTCAGCGCCCCTAGAAATGTTATTTTTTTTTCTTTTCTTTCCTTTCGCCATGCATTCTCTTTTTCTTTGAGTCTGTCTGCTTCTTGTTTGAGGTGGACCTTTAGAGTGTGTTTCCAGAGATTGCGATCTGTAGCTATTTCTTCTCAGGCTGCAGGGTTTATGTTCAGAGTCTTCATGTCGCGTTTACACACTACAAATCGAAGTTTTTGGCGTCCACTAGTCCTTTTGCCATCTGCCAGTTGTCCGTAGAGTATATTTTTTTGGTATGCGGCCATCTTTCATACGGTGTACGTGGCCAAGCCGGCGTAACCTACGTTGTTTGAACAGCATGTAGATAGATGTTCGGGAGTTCTGTGCGAGTCACGACCTCCACATTTGTCACTTTATCCTTCCAGGTGATGCCAAGAATACGGTGCACGCATCGCATATGAAATGAATTTAGCCTTCTCTTCTGATTTGCATATGTTGTCCAAGATTCGCTGCCATACAGGAGGGTACTAATTATGCAGGCATTGTAAACTACGGCCTTTGTTTTGTCACTTTGTTGTTTTTGCAAGACACGTCTAGAAAGACGGGCGAAGGTGACAGCAGCTTTACCAATGCGGGTATCAATTTCTGTATCTAAAGATAGTCTGTCGTTGATTATGGACCCCAAGTAGTTAAACTGCCGTGTAGTTATATGGTAACGGTAGATGGGGCAGAAAAATAAAAAAAATATCAACTGCTCAGAAAGCGAAAACAACAATGTACGTGGTACAAAAGAGGTTTATTTAGAACGAATATGGCTGAACACCGTGAAAGAAATTTGAGCCTTATCATGTACTAATTCCAAAGAAAACCACGGAGAGGAATTATTCTAAGATCTACGAATAAGTACATGTAATGTTAGAACTCTTTACCAAGAAGGAAAACTCGAAAATCTTATTTTAGAAGCAGAACGACTAAACATAGATATTTTAGGCACATCAGAGACAAGATGGAAAGAATGTGTGCACACACAGGACGAAACATATACATTTATATTCAGCCAACACAATAGAGTATCAAAGTGGTGTAGGAATACTAATAAAAAGAGAACTACAAAAAAAATGTATAAGTATCAACTAGGAATACATTGATATGATTATACTACTTAAAATGAAAGCAAAACAATTTGAGAGTCATCAATTCCTTGATATTATCTTTGTAGTACTCAAGTGACTATTCTTACCTTTGTCATTGCTCAACATAGAATTTATGTCTATTCTTATCTTTGTCATTGCTCAACATAGAATTTATGTCTATTCTTATCTTTGTCACTGCTCAACATAGAATTTACGTCTATTCTTACCCCTGTCACTGCTCAACATAGAGTTATTGAGTTATTAATGGGTCATCATCATTGCACTCCGAACATGTCCATAGGTGCTCAGATCCCCTCCTCAGAAAGTCCCGCTGTGTCTAGCGACTGACGACTCCAGTTCTATTTTGGTTGATAAGTCTTCTTACACGCCCACTAAGATTATCATTTCTGGCGGTGCCCACCTTAACTCCCCATCTCAATCATCCGAAGGAGTGACCTGGATTTGTGGTTGTCGAAGTCCTGTGCTCTTCCAACATCTCGGAGGACATTGAGGATGTCTGCCCGATCCAATGCTTGACCGTCCTCAACGACAGCGCAGCTAGCCAACCCGTCCGCTCTTTCATTTCCCCGTACTCCCGTATGTCCAGGGACATAGACAAAGTACAATGGACAGCAAAGAAGAGTAATGCAAATGTTCTGAAAGAGGCCAAAGCAAAGATAGAGCTAATATTCAATATTAGGAAGAAACAATAATAATTTTTTGGCCATGGTATGAAAAGGAAACTGCTGGGAAGTATAGTGACAACTGGAAAAATTGAGGGACGAAGATATAGAGGGAATCAAAGAGAAAAGATACCAGACAGCTTAAGAGAATAGCTTGGCAGAAGGTTAACAACAGAAATTATAAATAACTGTCGAGATCGAAATTTGTGATGAGACATGATCACCTACGCCAGCAGGCTTGGTACTTGATGATATCTGTTGAGTTTTCTTTTGTTCTATAAATATCTAGAAACTGTAGGCACTCATTTAATACTTCAAAATCTGCGCAAATATCCAGAGGCTATAGAGTTGCCTGCTTGTCACTGTCACACCTATCGTGAGAAGTGACTTAAGGAAGTTGGGGTCAAGGTCTTCGCCGGTGCTACAGAGTTCGAGCATCTGAGCTGAGTAATTTTCAGTGTGTTCGCTAGTGTGTGGTTGGCGTACTTCAAACTGTGGAAATGGCTGTGTGCTGAGCATAGGAAAATGTCTTTGTGTAATAAAGATGATCTGTAGACTCGACTATTTTAGACTCAATCTGAATATAGTTTGTGATCTTAACTGACTGCTTGTGTGAGGATCAGTGAAAAAGAACTCATTAGGGTTATTGAGTTATTGAGTTATTTGCGGGTCATCATCATTGCACTCCGAACATGTCCATAGGTGCTCAGATCCCCTCCTCAGCAATTCCCTCAGTGTCCAGCGACTGACGACTCCAGTTCTATGTTGGTTGATAAGTCTTCTTACACGGCCACCAAGTTTCTCATTTCTGGCTGTGCCCATCTTAACTCCCATTTCCATCATCCGAAGAAGTGACGTTGATCTGTGTTTGTCGAAGTCCTGTGCTCTTCCAACATCTCGAAGGGCATTGATGATGTCCGCCCGATCCATCGGTTGCCCGTCCTCAACGACAGCGCAGCTAGCCAACCTGTCCGCTCTCTCATTTCCCCGTACTCCCGCATGTCCAGGGACATAGACAAAGGTGACCTTACGTATTTTGGATTTCTGCAACGACTCTACCCATTGCATGCGTACAAAGCCCGCCTCCACTTTTTTTATCATGCTCATCGAATCACTCAGTATACATGCGTGGATGTAGTCTTGTGACTCTAACCATATGAATGCCTTGGTCACTGCCATCACCTCCATGTCATGCAACTCATGGTCATGGCGTATGCACCACTGTCTTCCTTGGCTATTCTGCCTGCTGAGCGTGCTGTAAATGCCCATGCACTTCTTTCGTGTCGTCTTACAGATCCGTCTGTATAGATGACTGCATCTTTCTCATCGGTATTATCGCAGATGAGACCGTTGACCTCAGCATTAACCACGACCGGGTTCTGTTCCATACTTTTCCTGTCGAGTGTGACAATACATGAGAAAGTTCCCTTGAATGACGTAGGCACCGGTATCCACTCCTCACCAACGCTGATATTGGTAAGCCCACAGACTTGTTTGATGACATCTTCTGCCCGGCCCACCCATGATTTGCCTCATTAGGGTGACTCCCTTGACCTTGAGAAGGGTCTGGAAACGGACTGAGCAGTTCAGCCAATTATTATTAAGATCGAAGAGGGAAGGCAATCTATACACGTCCCACTGAATTCTGATTCGCTCGACAAAAGGCGCAGATTTACATGTGGCGCTTGCTGTAAATTTAACATCATTCTAAGAACATACCCTCATTATGAGGGAAGTAAAGAATAGTGACACTGTGACCTTCCAGGCATGTCGTAAGAGGCGACTAAGGAGGTTGATCGATGGCTTGACAAGCTGTCATTGTAAAAAGTATTGTTATGGAAACAGCGCCATATATTTTAGAGCAGTGATCTCTGAAATATGTGCCACTTTGGCACGCACGGTTTCTGTTTTTGAGATTGTAGTTCTGCCCTATATGCCGTCTTCGGCTCGAAAGGACATTAGATAGATTAGAACATACAGTGAAGAGGAGTAGTCGACCGGGGAACGCAGATGACGCAGAAAGCAGCAAAAGATGAAAAGAGTAGCAGAACATAAAGTAAGTAGAAGAAAATGAAGAAATGCAGAAGATGAAGAAATAAGCACAAGGTGAAGAAAGTAGCGGGAAATGAAGAAAGAAGCAGAAATTAAAAAAGAAGAACATGAAGAAAGTAGCAGAAAATGAAAAAAGAGGCAGAAGATGAAGAAATAAGCAGAAGGTGTAGAAACAAGCAGAAGATGAAGAAACAAGCAAAAGATGAAGAAACAAGCAGAAGATGAAGAAACAAGCAGAAGATGAAGAAATAAGCAGAAGGTGTAGAAATAAGCAGAAGATGAAGAAATAAGCAGAAGATGAAGAAATAAGCAATAATAAATCTTGACCTGGTAATTTGCAACATAAACATTTCTACAATTTGGGCTATGAAAAAAGTTCATTACATGAATGCTCTAAATTAACATAATTATAAATACATCATAATATCTTTGTTATTCATATTATAAGTTATGAGAAAAACACGCTTTTAATATTAATTAACACCTCTTATAGTTTTATTCAATTTCTGTTTAATATAAAGGCGCAGTGCAGTGATTATTACAGGAGGGACAAAATAGATCTGTCCCCCTATTGGTTCTGCTTCTTATGTTTCGATAAAAATGTAAAACACCTTTTTATTTGTAGTTCTTCTGCCGCCATGGCAACGCGGAGCGTTGAAATTGCCTGCCTGGTTCTGATACACAGTGCAAGGTCGATGTACTGTACGGTTGGAGTGGATTTGACCTCCATAGACATTGAAATGTATTTATTAGTAACGGCTTGAATTATTTGAAATATATCGCAAAGAGCAATTTGATAATTCTGACTAAGTAATTCACTTAACACATTAGTAAGTCCTTCCTTTCCAGTCCGTCTATAGAACTATTGGCAATAATAACTGGTTAGTCATTTAGAATATAAACACAAATTCCTCTGGAATTATAACCATCTGCTGCACTTCTTTAAATGTGACAATTTGTAACCCTGTTTCTGACATGATTGGTAATAATTTAATATGAAGCAAATCTGGTATATTTCCTCCTTATAGATTGAATATAATTTGATCTCTTTCCTTCAGTTTAGAGACTACAATAGTTTATATACCACACCTTGTTTATATAAGTATTTCAGTCTGCGTTGGGAGTGTCATCAATTTCAACCAATCGCGTATCTGTTCATCTACCCTCAGGATAACGTTTTCTCTCAAATTTGGTCAATAAAATATTTTTCTGGCTGAGCCTGAACTCTGTACTGTGTTGCGTGATCGCTCAATAAATAGTCTTGTAAACAAAATAGTGCGGGATGTTAAGAATAACATCATTTGCTCTAATTATTTATTATCAAAATTTAAAAAAAAGATCACCACTTAATTAAGATTTTAACTCTTCCTGTTTTGTTTGTCAAAAGTGTAAGTCACCTGCTCTTTTGAGAAATTTCTATATAATTACTTCCCACTTGGTTGGTCTCGAGGCAAGACGCCGTCCTCGAGACAGAGAGGTTGTGGGTTCAAATCCCGGTTAGTTAGGATTTTTTATTTATGATTTCTCCCTACGGCATCCGCTACCTAAGCATCTACTCGTACATTCCATTCAGATCCTCCACCCACTCCTACATTACCTCAGCCACCGCCACTATGTTCTGCTGCTATCTTTTATTCCTTTATGGCTAACATGTCCCTGCAACACATACCATCCCCACCACTTAAGAGTAAATTCTGAACTTCTTTAATTTAAAAAAAAATGCCACTGGTATCACAACTTCATTGTACTCATATATGATGTATTTTATGCAAAAATCAACTATATGTAATTTGGCACTTCAACAATATCCATCGCAATTTACAAGAATACATCATTTCCAAATGTATCATTCAAGTATATCAATATAAAATATTGAAGTATTTATTCAAAGGAATCAATATTTTTAAAATGCATCATTATCAAAGTCTTCATTCAAAGAAATCAATTTAAAAAGAATGCATAATTATCAAAGTCCATAATCAAATGAATAAATATTTAAAATGCATCATTATCAAAGTAACCATTCAAGGGAATAATAAAATGTCAAAGTTATTATTCAAGGAATCTTAAATACTATTTTTGTTAGTATAATTTCAACATGCAACACTCAGTATGAACATCTAACACGTATACCACTCGTCATATTTGTTCCATATGAAACACACTACATGTAGTCGGTCGCAATCACGTCTCGGTGTAGACAAGGGTTTCCCGGATCTATGTTTACACTGTAGTCTACCGACTTACATTGTATCTTCTATATACGTGTGTATCACGTCTCGGTGTAGACAAGGGTTTCCCTGATCTATGTTTACACTGTAGTCTACCGACTTACATTGTATCTTCTATATACGTGTGTATCACGTCTCGGTGTAGACAAGGGTTTCCCGGATCTATGTTTACACTGTAGTCTACCGACTTACATTGTATCTTCTATATACGCGTGTACCATTTCTTGTTTCTTCTGAACGTGCATGTCATCAGAAAACAACTCGAACTGCTGTTTTGCGGTCCTGTTTATCAGTTCTGGGGCATGTTAAAAGACACATCAGCGTACTAAAAGTAATATTGGAAGGAAAAATACAAGGTAAAATACAAGGTAAAAGAGGCAGAGGCAGACCAAGACTAACACGGACAAGTAACATCAAAAGATGGACAAGTCAATCTATGACAGCCTGCACCATCAAAGCAAGAAACAGAGTAGAATGGCGATCCATGGTAGCCAACCTTCGTTGCGGAGAAGGCACTCGATGATGATGATGATTATCGGTTCCTCGATTGTCCCACAACCATCTCAAAGAACCGAGATATCGCTATGCGTGAAGGTGATTTTATCCTCCTGTTTATCGGTTCCTCGATCGTCCCACAACCATCTCAAAGAACCGAGATATCGCTATGCGTGAAGGTGATTTTATCCTCCTGTTTATCGGTTCCTCGATCGTCCCACAACCATCTCAAAGAACCGAGTTATCGCTATGCGTGAAGGTGATTTTATCCTCCTGTTTATCGGTTCCTCGATCGTCCCACAACCATCTCAAAGAACCGAGTTATCGCTATGCGTGAAGGTGATTTTATCCTTCCGTTTATCGGTTCCTCGATCGCCCCACAACCATCTCAAAGAACCGAGTTATCGCTATGCGTGAAGGTGATTTTATCCTCCTGTTTATCGGTTCCTCGATCGTCCCACAACCATATCAAAGAACCGAGTTATCGCTATCCGTGAAGGTGATTTTATCCTCCTGTTCAATTCTACACTCTTTATCGTCTAATCGTCGCCTTAGTTTTGACATCGGAATATCACTATCTTCGGATATGTGTGGTCTCCAAATTTAGATGTCGTTTCACCCATTCCGGTTCTCTCTCTCTAATATTATTCTATTAGCTAGTCCCACATTTTTTTTTAATCGGGGCCTTTGATCCTGACTCGTCGTTGTGCCTAGAGTCGCACGAGATCAGTCGTTCCTGCTTGGTAAATGCATTCCTTGGTAAATGCATTCCTTGGTAAATGCATTCCTTGGTAAATGTATTTCTTGGTAAATGCATTCCTTGGTAAATGCATTCCTTGGTAAATGTATTCCTTGGTAAATGTATTCCTTGGTAAATGTATTCCTTGGTAAATGCATTCCTTGATAAATGCATTCCTTGGTAAATGCATTCCTTGGTAAAAGCATTCCTTGGTAAATGCATTCCTTGGTAAATGCATTCCTTGGTAAATGCATTCCTTGGTAAATGTATTCCTTGGTAAATGTATTCCTTGGTAAATGCATTCCTTGGTAAATGTATTCCTTGGTAAATGTATTCCTTGGTAAATGCATTCCTTGGTAAATGTATTCCTTGGTAAATGTATTCCTTGGTAAATGTATTCCTTGGTAAATGCATTCCTTGGTAAATGCATTCCTTGGTAAATGCATTCCTTGGTAAATGTATTCCTTGGTAAATGCATTCCTTGGTAAATGCATTCCTTGGTAAATGCATTCCTTGGTAAATGCATTCCTTGGTAAATGCATTCCTTGGTAAATGCATTCCTTGGTAAATGTATTCCTTGGTAAATGCATTCCTTGGTAAATGCATTCCTTGGTAAATGTATTCCTTGGTAAATGCATTCCTTGGTAAATGTATTCCTTGGTAAATGTATTCCTTGGTAAATGCATTCCTTGGTAAATGCATTCCTTGGTAAATGTATTCCTTGGTAAATGTATTCCTTGGTAAATGCATTCCTTGGTAAATGCATTCCTTGGTAAATGCATTCCTTGGTAAATGTATTCCTTGGTAAATGCATTCCTTGGTAAATGCATTCCTTGGTAAATGCATTCCTTGGTAAATGCATTCCTTGGTAAATGCATTCCTTGGTAAATGCATTCCTTGGTAAATGCATTCCTTGGTAAATGCATTCCTTGGTAAATGCATTCCTTGGTAAATGCATTCCTTGGTAAATGCATTCCTTGGAATCGCAGCGAGGTTATCACCTCAGGATGAATCACTGTCAATCTCCGAAGTTGAAGACGTACTGTTCTCTCTTGGAAATGCAGCGACAAATTCTTTAACATTACGGAGGACATGTTAGCGTTACAACCTCTCGAAGCAGCAACAAAAGGCGATGCCATATAAGTATAGTTGGAGCAGTACACAATTCGTAGCGCCACCTATTTGTTTCATCATCTCGTTTGTAGCTTCCCTGATTTCGCTGGCTTCCATTTTCTCTATGGAAGTTCCCCACTATTTTCCTAATTAAATGTATATAGACAATCAATCAATTAATTTTACTTAGTTTAACAATAGTTAATGGTCAACGATTGAACAATCATCAGAACTCTATAGTCTGTAAGAGCTGAAACATAGAACATATTACAATAAATCTAAAGTGATCTTGCTCCTGCAATTAAAGAAAGTTTTCTTATATTAGTGGGACTAATGTTCTGTTGATGAAAGAAATAGTTTAATACATCAATTTATTCATCTGTTATCGATTCATGAAATAATTTGGTATTCATTTTCAATAATTTGCATAAAGTATTTTCAGTAGGCACCCAAAACAATATAATAATCCAGCAATTTTAAATCATCATCATCATCCTCATCATCATCATCATCATCATCATCATCATCATCATCATCAAGTACCGGGCCTGCTGGCGTAGGTGATCATGTTTCTTACACATTCGATCAGGACAGTTATTTAAAATTTCTGTTGTTGACATTCTGCCAACCCATTCTCTTAAGCTGTCTGGTATCTTTTCTCTTTGCTTCCCTCTATATTTTCGTCTCTCAATTTTCCTAACTGTTACAATATATTCCAGCTGTTCACTTCTCATTACATGGCCAAAAAATTGTGATTGTTTCTTCCTAATATTGGATATTAGCTTTGGTTTGGCCTCTTTCAGAACGTTTTCATTACTCTTCTTAGCTGTCCATGGTATTCTCATCATTCTTCTGTAAAACAATATTTCTACAGCCTCCGGTGATTTTCTTGTCAGTTGTCCTTTTGTCCATGATTCATATGTTAAGACTGGTTGTACATACCATTTAAGAACTCTTTTTCTTATTTCTGTTGTCAAAAATGGATTGCACAGTATCTTCCTCATTTTTTGGAAAGCTGCTTTTGCCTCAACCATTCTGCATCTCATCTCTGTTGTACATCAACCATCTGAGGTTAACAATGTTCCAGATAATTACATTCATTCACCTGTTTTAATATTGTTCTACTTGTCTTATTGTGCATTGCGGTCTTTTTCTTTGTTATTATCATTATTTCTGTCTTTTTGCTATTAAGGCTGAGTCATTTATTTTTGCTTTCTTTCATTATAATATTTAACATTTCTTGTAACTGATTTTTACTCTTAGCGATTAAGACTCTATCATCAGCATACCTTAGATTATTTATATTATGACCTTCGATTGTTATTCAATTTTCAATACTTGAGTGAATAAAACCTGCGCTTGTGTGTACTCCAGGTAGCAAGGATGGATGTATTGTATTGCAACAGACGTAGACGATCTCAAGAAATACAATTAATCACATATATCGTTGACACTTCTATACTCTGGTTCTTAAAACTTTATATATGTCATTCTTTCAGATCACGGAGCATTGGCCTCAAATAACCTCTTATGTGTTATAGAGTCAAACAAACACATGGTCTATGCAACGAGATAAGCACATTCTCGTTAACATCACAACCAGTGGTAGTTGCAAAAACCCTTCTGAGGTGAGTACAGCGGCACATGTGAGAGAATTATATCTGTTTATTGGTGTCGTATTTTAGTCTGTGCAATGGCATATATAGAAGAGGAAAGTTGGAATACTTGGTTACAACTGGCAAAATAAAAGGAAAGAGAAATCGCGGGCGACAAAGAGAGAAAATACTGGATAGCTTGGTGTTATGGCATGGAAAACAGTCAACAACAGAACTGATACGATGCACTGTAGATAGAAGATTGTGGAGGGACATGATCACCTACGCCAACCTGTATGGCACATGATGATGATGATTGGCGTATCAACATAATTTATATCTCTTACACAGATGGCTCTCTCATACGTACACTCAACCTCTGTGATAAACAAGTACAATTTGTACTAACATTCTGGTAGTTATAAATTAAAGTTCTCCTTATACGTTAACGACTGCCTAATGGCTAATCGAAGTCCAGTAGGTGAATACCGATGATTATTGAACCTCGAGTGATTAATGTATCTATTTCTAATACAACATCCGCAGTCGGTGGTGGTATGCATAGACGTGACTGAACTATAGCTCTAGAAGGGAATTATTCACAGCAGCAATTTGATAACACTGACAAAGTTATTCACTTCAACACATTAGTGAGTCCTTCCGTCTCTGTCCGTATGTTGAAATACTGGTTATAATCACTGGACAATCAATTAGATTATAATATAATGTTCTCGGGAATTCTAACTATCTACTACACTTCTTTAAATGTGACAATTTCTAGCTCTGTTCGTTACATGATTGGTAATAATTCTTCATGTAACTGATCTGGTATATCTCTTCCCTGTAAATTGAATCTAATCTTATTTCTCCGTCTCGTTTTAGAGGCTACCTTAGTTTATATACCCACATCTTATTTACATAATTGTTCCAGCGTGCACTGTGAGTGTAATCAGTTTCAATCAATCGCGTACCTGGTCAATTACCCTCAGGATGTCCTTTTCCTTAACATTGAGTAAATAAAATATTTTTTTTCTGGCTGACTATCAGTTCTCAACAACCATCTCACGCTTGCATCACGTCTTTGCATCCTTATACCGCGTGATCGCTCAATAGTCTTATATATAAATTTAGCTAAGATTTTAACCTTTCATTGGTAGTTTGTCATATTAGAGTGACCTGAAAGTAAAGTACCCCCGTCACGCCAAGTGGCGTATGGGGAATATGATGTTAGTGACCATAAATTTTACAGACCTTCGGCACATGATTTTTTTGTTAGGGGTAATGTGGTCGGTATTACGCCCGTGCCGCTTTACTTTCCCAGAAAAAAAAATCCGGTACCCATTAAAGGCTGGATGAACCGGAAGCAGTCGGTTGGGATCGAACCCTACATCTTGTCCTTTGTAGTCCAGTTCACTAACCACTGAGCTATCACGGCTCCCAGAGTGCCCTGACATTTAGGAAAATTCCTCTATAATTATTTTCCACTTTTCCTAACTTTCTACTTAAACGTGGAACCTTCCTACACCTGGACATTGTCTCTACCCTTCCATCCCAGTCATCTCCCCACCATCCCTACATTACCCGAACCATCGCAACTATCTTCTTCTACCTTTTAGCTCCCAGTGGAGCATAGGTCTTCAACAAACACTTTCCAAGTCGTTCTGTTTTTTGCAATTCTTTTAAGATCATTCCATGTCTTCCCCATCATCTTCATCTCTGCTTCAATCTGTCTTCTCCAAGAATTCCTTGGTCTTCCTCTTTGTCTTTTCCCCTGGGGATTCCAAAAAAGGGCCTGTTGTGTAATACTCTCAGTTGGTTTCCGTAGTGTGTGTCCTATCCATCGCCATCGTCTTCGCTGTATTTCTTTATCCACTGGTATTTGACCGGTACATTTCCATAATTCCACGTTTGTGACTTTGTCCTGCCATTTCCATCCCTTTATTCTGCGCAAGCATCCATTAATGAAAGTCTGTACCTTCGTGATTGTCAATTTTGTTATTCTCCATGTTTCACAGCCATATAATAGAACCGACTTAACATTGGAGTTGAAAATTTGTATTTTTGTATTTAGCCTAATTTCTTTGGATTTCCATATGTTTCCCAGTGCAATGAAAGCTCCTCTTGCTTTTGATATCCTTATTTTGGTATCGTTTTCTGTTCCTCCCTCTTTATCTATATTACTGCCCAGATATATATAAGATTGTACGTCTAGTAGAGGTATTTCTCCTAGTTTTATTTGGTTATTGCCAACTGCATTAATTCTCATAATGTTGGTCTTATCTCTATTAATCTTTAGTCCTAGCTGTTGTGATCTCTCATCTAATATACTCATTTTATCTTGCATCTGTTGGTGGCTGTGTGATAGGAGAGCTATGTCATCAGCAAAGTCTAAATCATCAAGTTGTTTGGTCAGTGACCACTGGATCCCATTTCTGTTGTTTTGAGTTATTTTCATAATCCAATCTATGGCCAGTAGAAAGAGAAATGGAGACAGAAGGCATCCTTGCCTTACTCCTGTTCTTATTTCAAATGCTTCTGTAAGCTGTCCTTCATGCACCACACTACATTTTGTTCCTTCATACATTGTTTTTATCAGGTTAATAAACTTTATGGGGATTCCATAATGACTCAGCAACTTCCAAAGCATTCTTCTGTCTAAACTATCAAATGCCTTTTCGTAATCTATGAATCCAATATAAAGTGGGGATTTTAGTTCTAAACTTTGTTCAACTATTATACGTAGAGTAGTTATTTGATCAGCACATGATCTGTTCTTCCTAAAACCTGCTTGTTCATCTCTCAAGTGTTTCTCTATAGCCTCTTTTAGTCTCTCCAGAATGATTCTGCCTAATATTTTTCCTGGCACTGATAGTAGCATAATTCCCCTATAATTTGTGCACTCCTGTAAACTTCCTTTCTTTGGTAGTTTGATCATATAACCTTCTCTCCAGTCTTTAGGTATTTCTTCCCTCTCCCAAATTTTATCCAATAGATTATGTAACATCTTGGTAGAGGTGATAATATCTGCTTTGATGGCTTCCGAAGGAATTTCATCTGGTCCTGTGGCTTTACCATCTTTTAACAGTTTGATGGCTTTCATTATTTCTTCTTTGCTTGGTTTTCCGCAGTTAACGTGTAATTCTTCTTCTGCTGGTAGTATATCTGGAGGATTATTTGAGCCAGGTCTGTTCAAAAGTTCTTCAAAGTGCTCCTTCCATCTCTCCATTTGTTCCTTTATATTACTAAGCAGATTTCCTTTCTTATCTTTGATAAAGGCGTTGATCTGTTTGTATTTTCCACCTAATTTCTTTGTGCTGTTGTACAGTTCTTTCATATTCCCTTTATTTGCTGCTTCTTCTGCCTCTTTAGCTAATTCATCTATATATTTCCTCTTATCCCTTTTAATGCATCTTCTCACTTCTTTGTTCACCTCTGTGTAAGCTTCCTGTGTCTTGGCTTTATTACTTCTTGTTTTGCTTTTATTTATGTCTGCTTTCTTGTTCTTTCTTTCTTTAATTTTATCCAGGGTCTCTGCTGTCATCCATGCCTTATTCTGGCGTTCTCTTTTCCCCAGTGTTTCTTCGCATGTCTCTTTCCATATATTTTTTACCTGTTTCCAATGATCTTCTATATTTATTGTATTTTCTAGTTGTTGGAGGACTTGGTATTTGTTTGATATTGTGACTGCGAATTTATCTTTAATTCCTTGTTCTTTAAGAAACCCTACATTGAAATACGTTCTGCCCTTATTCGTTGTAGTATACCTTTTTAATTTAATTTTAAGTTTGGCTAACAGAAGATGATGATCAGAAGCTATATCTGCCCCTCTATATACTTTTACATCCTGTAAGGATGACTTAAACTTATTATTAATACATATGTGATCAATTTGATTTTCCGTTCTATGATCTGGTGACACCCATGTAGCTTTGTGTATTCTTTTATGTTGGAATATTGTTCCTCCTAGGCTCATTTGATTAAGGGCGCAGAAATTCACAAATATCTCTCCATTCTCGTTTATATCTCCAAGTCCATGTTTTCCCATAATCTCTTCAAAGCCTCTGTTGTCTGATCCTACCTTAGCATTTAGGTCTCCCATCAAGATTATAATATCCTTGGCTCGTCTTGCATCCATCTGGCATTGTAGCTGTTTATAAAAATCATCTTTAACTGAGTCATCTTTATCGTTGGTTGGTGCATAGCATTGTATAATGTGTAATTTTATTTTGTTTTTGGTTGTATCGCAACTATGTTCTACTGATATCTTTGCTTCCTTAATGCGTAGCATACCTTGTAACAAGTTCAGTCGAAGATGTACAGGTTGTTCGTGAAGTCTCACTACACTTTATATATATAGAACACATATACAGAGTGCAGTGAGACTACGAATACCCTGTCCAATGTAATGTTATCTTCCTGTGTTATCAGGAAATAGATCAGGATGTTTATGTACGTTGCTGATTATAGTTATATAATCCAAACGCAAAGACACAAATCTCTCCCATTTATCATGAAACAAAACTAAATATTGTGTTCCTATAAACAAGAACCAAAAAAAAAAAAAAAAAAAAAACATGTAAAGAATAATTGGGGGTTTCTACTTTAAAATGCACTGCCAAATCTGATAAATTGTTGAAATTTACTTTGTGACATTAAACAAAAATCTGGCCCACAATCGGTATTTATGCCTTAACTGTTTTCCAACTGGTTGTACTTAAATTGTCGTAAAGTTAATGGGAACCAGAAATAAAAAAATAAAAAAAAACTACACAAATTCAACAATCTGCCACGTGCTTCATACGAAAGTCTTACCTGTAAAATTAACAGGATATTGGCACTGGAAACTGTCAATCAGATCAATACACGTGGCACCATTTGGACAAGGAGATGAAAGACAATTGTTGATATCATATTCGCAATTCACTCCGGCATATCCTGTGCATAAACAAATACTAGAGATAACACAAATAACAAAATAGTTATATATGCACAACAGTCAAAACCTGTCCATCGGTTACCTCCGTTCGTGTATTTCGGTTAATTACAGCATCGAGGACAATTCATAGAAGTCACAACGACTAACAACAGGTTATTTAATGTTAAAAAAAAAATATTTATCACTTAACAGAACAAGAAGAAGAATTTACGTGTTATAATAATGTAATGCTGTAGTGCAAAAAAAAAAAAATTAATTTCGTTGGTTGATGTATAATGGTAACATGAAATATATAATCTGATCTTAGTATCGCTTCTTTCGTATTCTTCTTTAGTGATTAGCTACTTCTATGCTTTTAAACGTTTAGCATAGGTCACGAATAAGAAAAAACACAGTAAAACGTTTTCTTTTATTGTTAACAATTATAGGCCACAGCACAATGGAAGAGAATAACCTATTTATGCGATTGTTTATGGATGATAATTTTATTCCTGAAATAATAGCAAATCTTTAGCATACACTCAGTCTTAACATACGGATGTGAGTCATGGGCAATAGGACAACAGACAAGAAAATCACTGGAGTCTGTAGAAATGTGGTTTTACAGAAGAATGTTGAGAATACCATGGACAGCTAAGAAGAGTAATGAAGAGGTTCTGAGAGAGGTCAAAACAAAAAGAGAGCTAATTTCCAATGTTAGGAAGAGACAATCATCATTTTTTGGTCATGTAATGAGAAGAGAACAACTTGAATACATTGTAACAACTGGAACCTTTGAGGGACGAAGAGATAGAGGGAAGCAAAGAGAAAAAATAACAGACAGTAAGAGAATGGCTTGGCAGAAGGTCAACAACAGAAATGATAAATAGCTGCCGAGATCGAAAATTGTGGAGAGACATAATCACCTACGCCACTAGGCCCGGTACATGATGATGATGATGATGATATATATATATATATATATATATATATATATATATATATATATATATATATTCAGTTGCAGCTGAATATAACGTAAATCGCATGACTTGAAAGTGGAAACTTAAATATGATTATGTTTACTTCTTTTAGTGTTTATACATTTGTTTCCTGGTAGGTGGTGTCCTTAGGAGTTGGTTTAAGTGTGAATGATGACATAGATAGGTAATAACAGTAATTATTGCAAAAACAGTCGCAGAACACACACACACACACACACACACACACACACACACGCACGCACGCACGCACGCACGCACGCACACACACACACACACTATATATATATATATATATAGGGTAAGTGCGACCCGTCAGCCTAAAGATGGCAACGCATCTAGAAGGTCAACTCTGATTATAAACCCCCGCTGTCTAGCGGGTACCCGTTCACGGAATAGACTTCGGGAGTAAACCCTGAGGAAAAATTCGGAAATGAAGTCCCTAAGGCAGTTCAGTGTTGATTTCAACATTGCTCTGGCAACTCCTGCGGCGCAGTTGGCACCAAACTGTTCTTGCCCTGCTAGACCTTTGGATCGCTCGGCTGCTTGGAGTGAAGAAACATGTTGCATGGGCAACAACTTGTCTCTTTCTTTTTCTGCCCAAGCTCGCGCCCTGGAGAGGACACTCCAGAATCGCCATTTTGGTGTCGACAGGATACCATCCACACCTGCCACACAAGTGAAACCAACAATTAAGAAACTCAACCTACGTTTGGGTTGCTGGAACGTCCGCACGATGCAAACTGGCCTATCTGACAATTTGCGTGATATAAACGACGCCAGAAAGACAGCCATAATCAATAATGAACTGAAAAGACTTCAGGTGGATATAGCCGCACTTCAAGAGACACGTTTGCCAGGCTCAGGCATGCTGAACGAGGCGGACTACTTGTTCTATTGGCAAGGAAAGAGCAGCGACGATATCAGAGAACACGGTGTGGGATTTGCTGTGAAAAAATCTCTAAAAGGTCTGGTTACACTCGATCAGAATGCATCAGAGCGGATACTAACACTTCGCCTTAATACAACATCAGGACCAGTTACACTCGGTCAGAATGCATCAGAGCGGATACTATCACTTCGCCTTAATACAACATCAGGACCAGTTACACTTATAAGTGTGTAGCTCCGACCTTGTGCTCGTCATCTGAAACCAAGGACAATTTCTATGAAAATCTGACAGAAGTCATGGAAAGTATACCAGGACAAGATCACATTATTCTACTGGGGGATTTCAATGCTAGAATTGGCGCAGACCACAGTTCGTGGCCAACCTGCATCGGTCGCTTTGGAGTTGGTAAATTAAATGAAAACGGCCAACGACTTCTAGAGTTTTGCGCCTATCATAACCTGTGCGTCACAAATACTTTATTTCAAAACCAAACCTCAGCATAAAGTATCTTGGAGACACCCACGATCGAAACACTGGCACCAGCTGGACTTGATACTTGTCAGACGCCCTTTCCTCAAATCTGTAATTCACACACGGTCATACCACAGTGCAGACTGCAACTCGGATCATTCTCTAGTCTGCTGCAAACTCAAGTTACTGCCCAGGAGGTTCCACTACACCAAGCAGCCAAAGAAGAGACCTCGCATAGACACTAGCAAGCTAACACATTCTGGATTGGTCGAGCAGTTCAACAAGACCCTCAAGGAGTCGCAAAGCGCTCATGAACACTACACCAGCGCTGTGGAAAAATGGGAGCATCTCAGCAACGTCATCTACAACAACGCGGTTATCATCTTTGGAAAACTGACACTTAAGTCTCACGATTGGTTTGAAGCGAACTCCCATGTTATGACCCCCGTAATTGAAGCTAAACGCACAGCCTTCTTAGATCACAAGCAAGCACCTAATGCAAATACTCTGCAGGCTATTAAAATGACCAGAAACAAAGTCCAGCAAACAGCTCGACGCTGAGCTAATGAGTACTGGCTCCAGCTTAGAAACAGCATCCAGACTGCATCTCAAACTGGAAACCTAAAAGTAATGTATGATGGCATAAAGAAAGCCATTGGGCCAACAAATTACACTATTGGCCCTCTAAAGTCATCCACTGGGGAGAAAATAACAGATAGAGGCAAACAGATGGAAAGATTGGTGGAACATTATTCTTCACTTTATTCAATAGAAAACACTGTTACATCAAACGCCCTCGACTGGAATGAGAAAGTCATTCCTGAAGATATGAGAGACTCCGTGATTGTAACTCTCTATAAAAATAAAGGCGATAGAAGCGACTGCAACAACTACAGAGGCATCTCCTTACTCAGCATAGTCGGCAAGACCTTCGTCAGAGTCATCTTAGGAAGGCTACAAAAACTCGCAGAACGCGTATATCCTGAATCGCAATGCGGTTTCAGATCCGGAAGATCAACTGCAGACATGATTTTCTATTTACGTCTACTTCAAGAAAAATCTAGAGAGCAGAAAAAGCCTCTCTTTATAGCCTTTATCGACCTTACAAAGGCATTTGATCTTGTCAGCAGAGAAGGTCTTTTCAAAATACTTTCCAAAATAGGCTGCCCACATACTCTACTGACGTTAGCCAAATCGTTTCACGAGGACATGAAGGGCACCATCCAATATGATGGCAGTACATCACAACCCTTCGGCATACGCAGCGGTGTCAAGCAAGGATGCGTTCTTGCTCCAACTCTATTTGGAATCTTCTTCGCTGTTCTGTTAAAACATGCATTCTCACATGCAAATGAAGGTGTCTATCTGCATACTAGATCCGATGGTCGATTGTTCAATATCTCAAGACTAAAGGCAAGGTCTAAGGTCAGACATATCTATATTAGAGATCTGTTATTTGCTGACGACGCTGCACTTGTCACGCAAAGTCAGGAAGAACTCCAGAGCATGGTACATCGCTTTGCGCATGCCTGCAGAGACTTCGGTCTAACAATAAGTTTAGAAAAACTAACATACTCGGTCAGGACACCGAAGCAACACCTGAAATCTCTATCGACAACTATAAACTTGATATCGTGCGGCAGTATAACTACCTGGGGTCCATCATCAGCGACAGTCTATCTTTAGATACATAAATTGACACTCGTATTGGTAAAGCCGCTACCACCTTTGCCCGTCTTTCTAAGCATGTCTGGCAAAACAACAAACTGACAATTAAAACAAAAGCTGCAGTGTACAATGCCTGCATAATTAGTATCCTCCCGTATGGCAGCGAATCTTGGATAACCTATGTAAAGCAGGAGAGGAGGCTAAATGCATTCCATATGCGATGCCTACGCCGTATTCTTGGTATCACCTGGAAGGATAAAGTGACAAACGTGGAGGTCCTGACTCGCACAGGCCTACCGAATATCTACACGCTGCTCAAACAACGTAGATTACGCTGGCTTGGCCATGTACACCGTATAAAAGATGGCCGCGTACCGAGAGATATACTCTACGGACAACTGGCATATGGTAAAAGAACTAGGGGGCGCCCAAAACTTCGATTTGTAGATGTGTGTAAACGCAACATGAAGACTCTGAACATAAACCCTGTAGCATGGGAAGACGTAGCTGCAGACCGCAATCTCTGGAAACACACTCTAAAGGTTCACCTCAAAGAAGAAGCAGACAGATTCATAGAGAAAGAGAATACACGGCGAAAGAAAAGAAAGGAAAAAATAACATTTCTAGGGGCGCTGAAAAATCCTAAGTCAACTATGACGGACGGAGGCTACTACTACTACTACTATATATATATATATATATACATACAAAAATCATTTAACATTATTTAACGCAGAAGTTAAACAACAAATGATAAAAAGCATTTTAATAACAACATTGTGCTATGAAAGTCAAACATGGACCCTTTCTAAATTACAATTAAGAAAGATCAATACATGTGAGATGCGATGCTTGCGAAAACTAACAAACAACACAAGAAGAGATAGAATACAAAATGAAACCATAAGAAAAATGGTAGTAACAAAACCCTGCAAAAAATATATAGTACAACAACAAATTATATGGTTTGGCCACATGGTCAGAATGAATCCTCACCAATCACCATCAAGGGCGCTCCTCTCAAGAATGCATGGAAAAAGCCTAAGAGGAAGACCCAGAAGAAGATGGATAGATGCAGTGACAGAGACATGTAACAACAAAGGAAAATCACTAATTCAGACAGTTCGAGCAGCTCAAGAACGACACATGATATAATCACGACACCTTTTAGGTATCAGTGAAAAGAGAAAAGAAGAAGTATAATGAAAGAGGTTAAACCTATGACAGAATTTAAGCTGAAAATATAAATTCTGCCTCAGATGTCTGCAGTCACCCTAGATGTTCTGGCCATATAGTTTTTGTTTCTTTTTTCTTTGGGCTGGGTTCTTCAATATTTTTTATTTACAGGGACAATGGCTTCTATTACTATTCTTTCAACCATTGTTTTATTTTGAAGACTCCAATGTTCGTTTATTTCCAGCGTTGAATTGATTGCAAAAGTCAGTTCTGACGCGTTTAGAGCACTCTTTATATGCTTGCTTTTTCTTTCTATCATTCCATGATAATCACAGTATTGTTCTCTAGCTTTACTACTGAAAATTTATATCCACCCCTATCTCTTTTTTCCCAGCGTGGATGTATTCAGTTAGAATATCATCATTTACAGGTAACTTCCCCCTCTTCAATTATTTTTTTTTATATTGCGGAACGAACTTCAGCTAATATCGGTTCTAGTTCGTTATCTTCATTTTCTGTGAATATATTTTAGTGTTTTGAAGTGTCTTCATACAATGCTATGCAATAATAGACTGTCCAATAGTAGTTTCAATATTTTTATGTCAAATATTTTTGTGGTCTTCAACGATTTCCTTATTTATTTAAGATTTACTAATCACAGGATCTACATAGCACATAATAAACTATTCTGCTTATCTCAAGTTGTCAAAGGTGGAATACATAATATCCTTTTTCTACAATTTTAGCAAACAGCCTTTACCTGATATATTCTGAAGCGCACTGTTTTTAACATTTATCGTCTGAAGTTGGCATCGTTACAAGAATTTAAATTAATTGACGTTTTAATTAATTTTTCATATATTTTGATTGTACATTAAAAAAAAATGTTTTTCTTTCTTGCGACCGTTATATATTTTAAAAAAAATTTTACTGTTGAGGTTTACTTTTACTTCCATCGCTGTAACTAAAATGACAAGTTTCTTTCTGTAGCACATTTTAGCTGTTAGCGATTATTAATAACTGTCATCGGATTATTTCAGGCTGATTATTTATGACCACCGCGTATGTCCTTTATTGGATCTTAGAACAATCTTGAATACAGGACATAATTGGAATATCAGTCTATTATTTTTTAATGGGTCTTAGTAGACTTCCATCTTGTCCATGGGGCTTTGACTATGGACAGAGGAAAAAAGTACAGTGCAACTGTCATCTGCCACGCGTATTGTAAGAGACGACTAAAGAGGCTATGGTCAAGTTCTTCGCCGGGGCGACGGAGTCGTGCAAATGAGCCAATGCCATTTTCTGTGCTTTCGTTATTGTATGGCGGAAGTGCTTCATACCGGGGAACGTACTGCGTAGGGGTCTGTGCACTGTGGAGTTGTCTGTTGTGCAATGAAGGTGATCTGTTGAATAAACTAAACTCAAGCAGAATCTTACTTTATAGATTCAATAAATCTGATGTTAGTACACAACCCTGATTGAGTGAAATAGAGGTAAGACGTTGGTCTCATGACAAGAAGGTCCCGTGTTCAATTCCACCAGTGGGAATATTTTTTTTTCAAAAACAAAGGAAGCTGAATCCGTGGTTTCTTCGAAATTTTACCCCCCCCCCCCCCCCCCATGTTTCTGTGTAGTGGGAACCTATGTTTTAACGGATAACAGAAAAAAAACCAGAATGTCCCGTGTGCACTCGCACATGTTAAAGTGCCCAGGTTAAAAACGTTGGCAGTTAAAAATAATTGAGAAGAATATGTTTTAAAATTCCTGCTGCCCCGGGCAAAATTGTCAGAGGACCAAAAAAAAAAAAAAACAAACTCTACCTCCAGAATGGATGCCAGGCCGTAATAAGGATTTTGTGTGTATATGTGACATGGTTCACCTTGTAGATTATCGATAATTTGAGGAGGAAATCGAAGCACTTATGGATTAGTCTGGTGTGCTGTGATGATGGTTCTAACTTAACCTAACTTAACATAATTCTGGCTAACGTCTTCTCTCTGTTGGGACTTTCCAATCTTATTATCAGAAACTATGGCTGATTTTTGTCGTCAGTTAAATTCTTTCATATAGATGGAATAAATGATCATGAAATTGTAGTGTTTCCCAAAACAAGTGCATTCTTTCTATGTAACACTACTATGTTTTACATATGCTACAGCTTTGCAATGAATAGCAGCGCACGTGAGGATAATAAATCTCCTCTTACGAATATTTATCAATCTTACCAGGATGACAGTCGCATGTAAACGATCCTAGCGTATTTATACATTCGCCATGACTACAGGTCTCCGGCTTCAGACATTCATCGATGTCTTGTTCGCATACATCTCCTTTGAATCCAGCCGGACAAGAGCACTTAAATGAGTTGACCAAATCGCTGCAGGCACCTCCATTTTTACATGGGTTCGAAACACATTTGTTTTTTGGAATGTTGCAATCTTTTCCAGTCCAGCCTGGTAATAAATGTAGCAAATACAATAAAATGAAATTTACATATCAACTATTAAGATAATGTTTATTTACACAATTTCAGTTATTGTACTGCTATCTGGAATACCAAGATAAAACTGAATATCGCGTAGGGCAGTGAACGTTCTTGTGTGAACCAAATTATAATGTAACGATTATTATTAAATTTGTTGTGCACGATCGGTGTAAATAGAGAAGAGAGAAATGATAGGAAATGCTATAAGGGTCTCCATCACATGTACTTTTTTGCTCGGTGTAGATCATTTAAGAGCGCACAATGTTGGCCAAACAGGTCGTTAAAATAATGGTTTGTATTAGCTTTTCTGTGTTTTTCACTGCAAATATATTTTTTTTCTCAAGATCGTCGGTGCCTTTATTTTAAAGTCACAAAATAATAACAAATGCACCCCTCTTTTATTATTACCATCTTTAATTAACTGGCACTTTTGTTCCTACTTGTCGGAAAATTTATACTTTCTTTTCCATTATTTTTCAGCAATTTTAAATGTTACAGATAGTATGCTAAGTTAAAAACCACTTTACAATGAAACTGTTACAGTTGCAGCTGAATATAACGTAAATCGCATGACTTGAAAGTGGAAACTTAAATATGATTATGTTTACTTCTTTTAGTCTTTATACATTTGGTTCCGGGTAGGTGGTGTCCTCAGTATTTGGTTTATGTGTGAATGATGACATAGATAGGTAATAACGGTAATTATTGCAAAATCAGTCGCAGAACGTATATATATATATATATATATATATATATATATATACATGACATGCAACATTATTTAACGCAAAAGTTAAACAATAAATTATAAAATAACATTTTCATACCATCTTTGTGTTATGAAAATCAAACATGGACCCTTTCTAACTAACAATTAAGAAAAATTAATACATGTGAGATTCGATGCTTGAGAAAAGTAATAAACAACACAAGAAGAGATAGAATACCAAATGAAACCATAAGAAAAATGGTAGGAACAAAACCCTGCCAAGAATATATAGAACAACAAGAACTTAAAAGGTTAAGCCACCTGGTCAGAATGAATCATCACCAATCACCATCAAGGGCGTTCTTCTCAAGAATGCATGGAAGAACAAAAAGAACTCAGAAGAAGATGGATAGATGTAGTGATAGAGACATGTAACAACAAAGGAAAATCACTAATTCAGACAGTTCGAGCAGCTCAAGAACGACACATGATATAACCACGAGACCTTTTAGGTATCAGTGAAAAGAGAAAAGAGGAAGAACGCAGAAGTATAATGAAAGAGGTTAAATCTATGACAGAATTTAAGCTGAAAATATAAATTTTGCCTCTGATGTCTGCAGTCATCCTAGATGTTCTAGTCATATAGTTTTTGTTTATTTTTTTCTTTGGGCTGGGTTCTTCCATTTTTTTATTTACAGGGACAATGGCTTCTATTACTATTCGTTCGACCATTGTTTCTTTTGAAGGCTCCAAAATTCGTTAATTTCCAGCGTTGAATTGATTGCAAAAGTCAGTTCTGACGCATATTTAGCTCTCTTTAAATGATTGCTTTTTCTTTCTATCACTCCATGATAATCACAGTATTGTTCTCTAGCTTTACTACTGAAAATTTATATATTTTTCTTGCAGCGTCATCAGGAAGATTGAACCGCTAGTGAATGAACCGTCCCATAAATTTTTTTTTGACAGACTTATTTGGATGTGCATTAACGTTTGTGATTGAATAATTCACAGTGAAGGGGAAGTGTGAACATTGATCGTTGACAATTTTTCTTTGTGGGAAGACACTACAGAACACTCAGAAAAAGACATCTTTCGCAAACGCAAACCAAATGAAACGCATTAAAAAGTAGTGACAATGAAAACGATAACGAAACAGTAAATTTCTTGTAATGTGATGCACAGAGGAGTATGCAACAATGACCTCCAAATGGTTGCAAAGAGCTATGAATGCACTGAACTCATGGACAAATAGATGGTGTATTAACATCAATACAGACAAATGCAATACTACACTTTTCACTCTCTCCCCAAAACAAAAAGCAGGAGTCATCCACATAATAATGAGCCCGTGAACGAAGACAAACAAGCTACCTATCTCGGAGTTACATTTGACAATAGACTATGTTGGAAGCAGCAGATAAACAAGGCAACCAATAAGGCAAAGAGAAAGTTGGCTATTCTAAGAGAGCGTGTGGAACCACATGGGGTGCGAGTGGGAAAATACTCAGTAAAGTTTACCAACAGAGTATACGCCCACATTTATAATATGGATCATCCGCATGGTGTTCAGCATCAAACACCACACTGCAAGAACTGGATGAAGTACAAAACCAGGCACTTAGGGTCATCACAGGAGCAATTAAATCAACACCAATATTGGAGATGGAGAAATTGTGGCGGATACCAGCTCTGATAAAACGAAGCGACACAAATGAGCTGATAAAGGCAGAAAAATTGTGATGCACGCCGAGACACCCAATGAAAGAACGGTTACAAAATCTTGCACTGGGACAGCTTAAGAGAAGCAGTTTTATCCACCAAGCCAAACGAATTTGTTGACCAACACCAGACATATCAAGAGTTGTCATTCCCTTACTGCCCATACCAGAACAGGCCTTATGGGCAGTAGAATCCGGATTGCTCTTACATATACGGACAGAAGTAACAATGAATGCTTGACAATGAGAAATAGAATAGTCCACAGCGTAAAACAACCACTCTCAGTTTCTTGGACGAAGAATATACGCAAGATCTATGGGTTCGTGTGTACACAGATGGATCAGCACAGACTGCAGTAAATAATGGGGGAACTGGAGCATACGTAGAGTACCCAAATAACACTAGGCATATGAATAAAATAGTAACAGGGAAATATTGTCACACTTACTATGCAGAAATTCTAGTAATAAAGTTGGCAATAGAAAACCTGCTGAGCAGTAATCTTAGCCCACATCCAGTAGTGTTTTTGACAGATGCAAGATCAGCACTCCAGGCACCATGATCCAGAAAATTGACATAGATGCAGACCTTATTGACTGAACTCTTGCAAGCACCATTGGATCGCCCTTCAGTGGGCCCCATCTCACTGTGGAACACCAGGAAAAGAGAGAGCAGATCAGTTTGCAAAAGAAGGTGCAACAGGCACACAACCAGATGCACCAGTTACATACCATCAGAAGGAACAGATGATCAAATCAATCAGAAGACCACAAGCCTAATATCAGGATGTCTTTCATAGTATGAATAGATTGGAAAAAGTTATCATTATAAGCATCAGAACAGAAAACATTCGACTCCACAGTAACAGGTATACAAAATTCAAAATTTGCACCTCAACTACATATACATGTGGACAGACTGCTGAACACATACTTCAAGACTGTACTGAATATTGTAGACTGAGGAAAATCCATTGGCCCATAGATACAACACTACAGAGAAAACTATATGGGCCACTGCAAGAATTACAAAAGATTATGAAATCCAAACAGAAAAGACATTGCAGATACAGACAATAAATCGGGCGAACGAAAGATTATATATATATATATATATATATATATATATATATATATATATATATATATATATATATATATGACATTTAACATTAATTAACGCAGACATAGAATGAAAGAGGTTAAACCTATAATGACAATTTATTCAGAAAATATAAATTCTTTACTCTTGTATCAACAGCTAAACGAATAAAATAAAAGTTACCAGATGGGCATATTTTCGTCTCATCCTTCTCGGCACAATAGGTGTCAGATCCAAGTCGTCCGTACCTAGTTCTCCAAAGCGTACAATATTCGGCACAGTTTGAACCGTAGTAATACTGTCCACAGTAGACTTGGGCGTCAAGTTCAAACCTGATTGGAGATGAACAATAAATATAAAAACATCACGTATGTTGTGAGCTAACAAAACTAAACAATATTTGGAAAGAGAAATAATTAACATAAAATAAATGTACACACTGAAAATATTAATATTTCTCATCAATATGTAAACAAAACAAGACCATATGTAGAATTAGGGCAATCTACTTGTATGTAGAATTAGGAGTTAGCATACAACATTACATACATCGACATTTAAAACGGGAACATTCGTAACATTATCACGAACAAAAACAAATAAACGCACTTAAATATCTTCTCACCTCTTTTTCTTCTTTCCTTCCTCATTTGCTTTTCAGAGTCGAGAGGAGTTATAGTTTGCAATTCTTTGAGTCTCTCATCCCCCCCCCCCCCACCTCCCAAATCTAATATTTACACAATCCATCTTTTTCCTGGCTTTCTGCTTTTCGTGCCTTTGGGCTGCTGTTCTTGAATCGTTTGTTGAAATCACATTGTGACGTATTTAGACCTATGTCTAATCGCGTGGACAAACCATTATTATCTGTTGTTTATTTATGTGCTCAGTGGTGGGAATTATTATAAACTTATTTTTCCTTAGTTCTTTACTTCTGATCTTATATCTCAGGCTGCTTCCTGTTATCTGTCTATTACTTTTAATTTCGATAGCTGCTGTTCTTCCTATTGTTCTTGAGTCTGGCGTGCATGTATAACATAGAAAGAACAACATTAAATTAAGATTATGTTGTATAATGCCATTTTTGCTTTTTTTGCGTTTCTTTGTTATTAATAGTAACTCCGTTCCGATAATTTAACATCATTTGAGCATCTTGAGTCTGTTTCTGCTGCTTGTGAATTGTCGTTTGTCACTAGACTTCCCATGTATTGAAATTCCTTCACTTGTTTAAATTGTCTTCCGTCTGTCGTTATGTTGCTGCTATGTTCTTCTTTGCAACGTTTATTCTTTCTGTTTTGTTAGTGTTATCATGTTGTATTGGGTGTCGTTACTGTTATGTCTATTTAAGTGTTCTTGTACGGTTCCTATTGTTCCATTCATTAGTGTCTGTTAGTCTGCGAATAGAAGCTCGTTAAACTTCTCTGACTCATGAGATGGCTAAATCACATATGTAGTTCCTGCAAGTAATAAAGGGTAGGCACGCACCCTTGTCTCATTCCTTTTCTAAATTCTAAGTGATCTGTGAAGCTTGCTGCTATTATTACCATGCACCTGCTGTTAATCTAGACTTTTTTTAGTAGGTTAGTCAGGTTTTGGCCTGTTCGGTATGTTTGTAGTATCTTCATAATTGTTCCATGTTTTCTAGGTCGAATACTTTAAATGTGACATAGAAGCAACTTTTTGACTCTGCAAGGCAGAGATACATATTTATTGATTACAGTATCTCTTACTGCCCTTCTTTTTCCACATTGGTACGATGATGGCCTGTGTTAATTTTTTTGGGCTTCTGTTGTTGTCATGATGCATTTAATATTATGTGTAGCCATGCCATTTCTGTTTCATACATCGGTTAAGGAAACATTCATCGTCGGAAATATATTCAAACAAAGCCAAGTATCCGCACAAAAGAGGCAAGCCATCGTGATATATCGCATCATGTAGGGGCCTCATAAACTCAGAAAGGAAATCAGAGATTAGATAGGTAGATGAGTTGTTAAAGAAGCCTCACGATTAGTAAATGGCTAATGGAGATCCATGATGAGAGACATGATCACCTACGCCAGCAGGCTCGGTACTTCATGATGATGATGAATGGAGATCAATTTCTTGAATTACAGTTTGACAGTGCTATAAAAGGAACTGTTTTTTCCCTCCTTGCCTGCATTCTTTGTCATCGTCATCACCATTGTCATCCATCATCACTATCATCATCATCATCATTATCATTTAATCAATCATCTAATCAATTAGTATATTAATATCGATCAACTAATCAATCAATAATCATCATCATCATCGTCATCATCATCATCATCATCATCATCATCATCATCATCGTTGTTTTCTCCTTGATTGTTCACGCCCTCTTATTGCTGCTGCCCTTCCTTATCCTCTAATCGCTTCCTCTCTCATAGCCATCTGCTTCAACATATTTTTGCTTTCTTCACCTTTCATTCATCATCACTATCTTCAATTCGTTATTTTCCTACACCTAAAGGACTAGGGGGCATCGAAACTTTAATTTATAGACGTGTATACACTAGACGTGAAGACTGAGCATAAACCATGCATTCTGGGAAGACATAACTTGCACATCGCTGTTGGAAATACACTCATGCAATGCAAAAGAAGCAGACAGGTTTATAGAAAAAGAGAATATATGGCGAAAAAAAAGAACAAAAATTCATAGATGCGCTGCAAAATCAATAGACAACAACTATTACTGACGAACGCTACTACTACTACTACTACTACTACTGCTACAACTACTAATACTTATATATATATATATATATATATATATATATATATATATATATATTTAAACTCTATCAACTCTATAAATCCATTTTAAAAAACGTAAAAGTCCCAAATTATCAGACATCTGAAGCTATGACTTAGCTAAATTAATAATATCATTGCCGACGATATTGGAGTGAGAGTGTAAACTGGGGTCAATTCTATCCTTCAATAACTTGTAAAAATCCTCAACGTTTACTGGAACGTGTTACAGCTCGTTTCGACTGAAAAGAAGGTTTATTAGTATAGAGTTACACAATGCATTTTGAACTCATATTTGTAGTCACTGTGTATAGCTCAGGATTGCTACTACGCTGGTTTGTTGTCATATGGTCTTGTTTATAACTTTCTCTTTTCTGTTTCTGTCGGTCTTTTTTCCATGTCAGAATAAGGTTCGGACTGCTTTTGTATTTGTTTAGTGTGAGCTTCTCGACTGTTATTCACATAACCTGTTATATTGCTATTTTTAGGTAGTTTTGTGGCAATCTACCTAGGACATACCATAACCAACGATGGAAATATAAAATTTAAATAAACAAAAGAATAGGTATGGTAAAAAGTAATTTTGATGCCAGAAAAATATACTAACAACAAAAGAAATAACAGTAGGGCTGAAGCTAAGAATAGCAATATGTTACATCTTCTCAATATTCCTGTATGGTGCAGAAACATGGACATTAGACAGGAAATCAGAACAGAATATTGAAGCCTTTGAAATGTGGATTTATAGAAGAATAGGTAGAATTGGATGGAAAGAAAAGAAAACACACGATGAAGTTTTAAAACAACTAAAAAATAAAAGGAGAACTACTAAATACAATTAAGACAAGACAAATGAAACTTTTGGGGGGCACGTTAAAAGACACAACAGCCTACTAAAAGTAATATTGGAAGGGCAAATACAAGGTAAAAGAGGCAGAGGCAGACCAAAACGAGTAGTATCAAAAGATGGACAAGTCAATCTATGACAACCTGCACCATAAAAGCAAGAAACAGAGTAGAATGGCGATCCATCGTAGCCAACCTTCGTCGCGGAGACAGCACTCGATGATGATGATGATTGTGGCAACGTGCGGACTTGAGGGCTTGACATACAGTGAAAGTGGATTCACCCCAAGTCAACACTTCTCTACTGGAAAATAAAATAAATACCTTGCACAGAGTTCTTTTCTTAGCGTTGACGCGTTAAGTGGGTGTGGATGTGTCGCTTGTTTACGGCAACGCCGCGATATCTGTGCATTACGGCCGGATATATCCGTCTTCGGCCGGACATATTCGTCTTCGGCCGGACAAATCCGTCTTCGGCCGGACATATTCGTCTTCGGCCGGACCTATCCGTCTTCGGCCAGACATATTCGTCTTCGGCCGGACAAATCCGTCTTCGGCCGGACATATCCGTCTTCGGCCGGACATATTCGTCTTCGGCCGGACATATTCGTCTTCGGCCGGACATATCCGTCTTCGGCCTGATACATCCGTCTTCGGCCGGACATATCCGTCTTCGGCCGGACATATTCGTCTTCGGCCGGACATATCCGTCTTCGGCCGGACCTATCCGTCTTCGGCCGGAAATATCCGTCTTCGGCCTGATATATCCATCTTCAGCCGGACATATCCATCTTCGGGTTGATACATCCGTCTTCAGCCGGACATATCCGTCTTCGGCCTGATACATCCGTCTTCGGCCTGATACATCCGTCTTCGGCCTGATACATCCGTCTTCGGCCTGATACATCCGTCTTCGGCCTGATACATCCGTCTTCGGCCTGATACATCCGTCTTCGGCCTGATACATCCGTCTTCGGCCTGATACATCCGTCTTCGGCCGGACATATCTGTCTTCGGCCTGATACATCCGTCTTCGGCCGGACATATCCGTCTTCGGCCTGATACATCCGTCTTCGGCCGGACATATCCGTCTTCGGCCTGATACATCCGTCTTCGGCCGGACATATCCGTCTTCGGCATAGATGAGTAGATTTGCTTAACAATTTTTTTCCCGGACGGCGGCAATTTTTAGTCTGCTCTTTTCGATTGTTAACTGTCAAGGGTTCTTTAAAGTGCGCTATGCATAAGTTAGGGTGGATAACTCATTTGATAATTCTGAACTCTATTTTTGTGCTTAGTAATTTGATTTGATAATTCTGAACTCTATTTTTGTGCTTAGTAATTTGATTTGATAATTCTGAACTCTATTTTTGTGATTAGTAATTTGATTTGATAATTCTGAACTCTATTTTTGTGCTTAGTAATTTGATTTGATAATTCTGAACTCTATTTTTGTGCTTAGTAATTTGATTTGATAATTCTGAACTCTATTTTTGTGATTAGTAATTTGATTTCCATATGTTAGCAAGGTTTCTGAAAGTCATTGCTGCCTTTTGCTATTCTGATTCTATTTTCTGTCTATTTGTTTCCTTCTTGATCCATACTGCTTGCAAGATATACAAAGTTGTCGACTCCTTTGACCGCCTTTCCTTCCGGAATATTTTTCTTCTGGACGAATTTGATTTTTCCTCGCTTTTGTCTTTACTTGGTTGATCTCAAGTCCTATTTTCTTAGCCATTAATGACAGGGCATTTATTTTTTTCTAGAAAAAGTTTGTTCACAATGCACTGATAAGAAATATGCCGTCTGCAAAGTCAGGGTCTTTCAATTGAGATTCAAGTGTCCATTTGATATCTTTGTTACGTGTACAGCATTTCTGCTTTATAAAGTCGATGGTCATTCCCAATAGAAGAAAATAAAATAAACCATTGCTTCAAACAGGTATTAATCTAGACCATTCACTAAGTTCCTATATTCGAACTACACAAGAGAAGCCATAAACAGATCGTTGATGATGTGAAATGATTGCTATGGTATTTCATACTGCCACGGTATGTTCCACAATGAGTCTATCTACATCTATGCTGCCGGAAGCCATTTTGAAATCAACGAAATTTAGAAGAAAGTGTTTCTTATTTTCGATATGTTCTTCTAATATCATTTTAAGAGTTAAATATGATTAATGTAACTTCTCCCCTTTCTTCACGCATAACAGCAGTAGTGGCATCTTTGATTCTGCTTATGATGATCTTACAGAATACTTTAGTCACTGATAGAAGAGCCACGCCTCTGCAGCTGTTGTAATCCTTGAGCTTTCCCCTTTCTTTTAAACTTTGATAATTATACCCTTTTCCACTTTATGGGTACCTTTTCTAATTCCATATTGGGTTGAACATTTTCTGAAGGTGTTTAAAGTTAGGCTATCCATCATTTTCAACATTTGGGATCTTATTATATCACCTTGACCTGCAGCCTTGTTGTCAGCTATGCGCCTCACAGCTGTCTCTTATTCGTTAGAGATGAAGATATCTACTGCGATACTTAAGTGTATCAGCTGAAAAATCTATTGAATGTCTTGATATTTAAATATTAAGGTTTTCCTTAAAGCAGCGTTTCTCAAACTATGGGATCACGGTGCTCTTTGAGGGCACCTGCGAAGGCTTGACGAATTATATATTGTGTAGTTAAATGGAAAAACAGTATGAATGAATGAAAGTAAAAAATAAATACTTCTTAACAAGAAGTACGGATTTTTCTTTAAAAGAAAAGACTAGACTATTCTAACTTACCGCTTACAAAACATTAGTTTCAGCACATCAGAACCAGAAATGGCGGGGAGATATCAAAGACAGTTTAAAACAAAAAAAATACCAAGGAAACAAAAAGACCGGCCAAATCACACATTCTCAAGCGGGGAACCAACTTGCTCCAAGCAAATGTGGTGTAACTAGTGAATGAATACATACATTAATAAAGCAGTTTTAACGGAAACAAATAAAATGTGTATTGTACTTGCAAGTGAGTGGTCATGTGCAATTGAAATAAATGATGTGCCTTTTCTTGCAGCTGCGTACACAACCACCCAAGTCAGTTTCAGTTTAAATGTAGTTGAGTGAATTTGGCGGTTGTGTTTCTTTCTTCAACTTGTGTTAATAAAATCATATGATTACTGACAGGTAAAGTGAGTGATATTACTGCGGTGAATGTAGCATTAACACAATTTAGCCGAACATCAAGATGCATTTTTGGCTGAGCTTGAAGCGTAAAAGAACAGCTACTATTGACATTGGATCCTCTTGTTGGAAGGACATTGGAAACTCTTTTAGCAAACTTGTGCCGCAGTTATGGTCAAGAATATTTGTGGCATGACTTGACGTGTATAGGCCCAGCAGACAAGCAGCATGTATCGTATGTATTAGATATGAATATCAAAAAGACAACCTACACCATCAAATCAAGAGACAGAGCGGAAAGGCGCTTCATTGTAGCCAACTTTCGATGCGGAGACGGCACTCAATGATGATGATGAATGCGATTGACCTATCTGTGTGATATTTTCACCATTTAAATTTGCTCAACTAAAAACGTCAGGGAGAAAGTGTTAAAATTTTTAAAATTGAAGACAGGACCGAGACAATGATTACTCATCATCGCCTATTGAAACTAAATTTGGAGCAATTTCCAAATCTCACACATTTTCTTGAATCAGGCGACAAACAGTTGTCTGCGGAGGACACGTCACTTATTGAAAAACAATTGGAAGATCTGCGGCACAGTTTCTGCGAATATTTCTCTGTTCCAAATTCAAACAAAAACGGATTAGAGATATATTTTCAGTTAATGTGCTTGAACTAAAAGGTCTCACTGCAGTAGATTAAGACCAGCTCCTATAAATATCCACGGATTGTGATCTGAGATTGCAGTTTAAGGATGAATCACTTCCTAATTGTTAGGCTCACTTACAAGCAGATTTTCCTGATTTGTTGAAGATAAATATGAAAGTATTGATTCCTTTATTAATAACATACCTGTGTGAAAAATCACTCAGAAAAGACCAATCAAAAAAGACCAATTAGGAAATTCTCAAAGAGGCCAACACAAAAAGTGAGCTCCTAAAAAGCAGCAGAAAGAAACAGTCAACATTTTTCGGCCACATCATGAGAAGAGGAAAGTTATAATACTTGTCTACAACTGGCAAAATAAAAGGAAAAAGAGTTTGCGGACGACAAAGAGATAAATTCTGGATGGCTTGGTGTCACGGAATGGAAAACATTCAACAACAGAACTGATACGATGCACGGTAGATAGAAGATTGTAGCAGGACATGATCGCCTACGCCAACTGGTATGGCGCATGATGCTGATGATGAATTTTATGCGCATTTAATTTCCATTGTTCGTTTTTCAGAAATACTAAAGCAGATAATATTGTTCTAACTATTTTACATTGGTAAGAAATAATTGACATCAAAATGTATTAGTAGTAGTATGCGGATTAGATCCCATGACTGATTCATCATTCGTAGGAGAGTGAAAAAAATTTAATAGTTGATACAATTTTGAGTTTTAAATCTTGAGTTGAAGTTGAATTCTGGGGTTCACGACTACAAAACGTATTTAATCAGGGTCGGCGGTAAAGATTTGAGAACCGCTGGCTTAAAGTGTTCAGGTCATCGTGACTTTATGTCTCCACTTGATGTTAATATGATTCCATGCTTGTTCATAATAACTGTTCCACTAGATATAGAAGTGTTCGTTAGTATCTTGTGTACATTATAAAGAGTTTTACTGGCTCCAATCACTTATGTTATCTCCACCTTTATTGCCAGATTATCTTTATAAGTTCTCTTGCTTATTCTGGTTAAGCCTTGTACATTATTGTCTAGTTCTTTGTATACTTCTTTTGACAAGTCTTTTACTAGATCTGTCTATACAGTCAAAGTAGAAGTCTTTGCTTCTCTCATTTATTGTATGTTTCCTGTATTGTCATAAATTATTTCCTTCTTTCCTTTTTTTTTTTTTTAAATTCGGCGATTCATAGTACCGATGCCATTAAAACTGTGATGTGGAATTTCCACATTTCCTCTACAGACTTGTCATTTATTTCGCCAAACACTGCATGACGGTTATTAAGCTCTAGATGAAAGTTTTCGTTAACGTTCTCATTTTTCATTTTGAGGCTATCTATCTGGCTAGTCTTTATTTTCTTTTACTTGACTTTTCAAATTTAATTTGATCTTTCCAGTGCATACATTATGATCGCTGTTACCACTCACCACTCTAAATGCTGTCACGTCTATCCAAAATGTTCTAAATTTCCTTCTAAAATACGAGTGGTCAGTCTGGATTTTGACTCATTTATCAGAAGATAGCCCACTTGTTTTGTGTATCTGCTTGTGTGGGAATAATGTTCCACATATAATCAAACCTTTGTTATACATAATTCAAATTAATTTGTCTCCAGTTTGGTTTGTTGTATTAATTCCTTCTTTCCTCATTGCATTCTCAACTTCCGTGTTTTCTTTTACAATTAAAATATTGTGTTTAGGTATTTTACTTATAAGTTGCTGTAGTTGAAAGGAAAACTAATCTTTGAATTCATCTTTGCCCTCATTTGTTGGTGCATAACATAGTTAATTGTGAGTCTTCCATATCATGATTTATAGCGAGCTCAAGCAAAGCAAACGGATATTCTCTAGCTCCCATCCTGTAGGGCTTCTAGCAGCTGCACTAATCATCATTATTCCTACCCATTATCGGTGTTTTCCGCCTTTCCTGCTTGGATATACGATTGTTTTGTTGTTATCCACCGACCTTCTTTCTGGTCCCAACCATAGTATTTCGCTGAAAACCAATATATCAAGGTGATATCTATCAATTTCCCTTGAAACTTGGACCAATTTTGTTGGTACGGCCATTGTTCAGACATTACAAAAACTGACCATAAGGCAAAATGATAAAAACAAAGTTAGATCCTGAATGAGGTAGAAATTTTTATTTAAAAGTGAAGATTTTTGTTCAATAGATGGTTCACGATGGCGGCTTGTTAGGCTAGCTATCAAATTTGTATAGCAAGAAGAAGAAAAATAATTCTCCATCTTGAATCTGAACCGGAAATACAATTGATTTGGAAAAGGTAAATAACAGCGAGAAACAACACTCTTCAAATCATCCACAAATGATATGATCTAGTGCTATGATGCGTAACAATTCACTTTTTCTGAGATAGTTAATTAGTTCAATCACTACTTCATAAAACAAGAACATATATTGGCCAAGAGTACATTAAAGGACAAAATAGAAATAGCGAACACATTACATTATCTTACCCGTAACTGTTATGTCGTTTCCATGTGCTATTGTTGGTGGGTACAAGGCTAATTTTCAAAGTTTCATTGTGAACACCAGGAAAAATGATATCACGTCGTGAGCTGAAATCCCCCAAGGGACTAATAGTGGCATCGATTTCTATTTGTCCCTGAAGAAACATTAACAGTGTTTGTTGAAACAAAAACGAAACAAAACCATTAGAAGAAGATGAAAATCAAGACATAAGGTTGTGGACATTCGTTTAAATTAATATACACACGTACAAACTTGTGTGAAAACATGAACAAAAATTACACGTTATTCTTTTACTTTCATAATGAGCAATTAATGGCCAACATTTGACTTTCTGTCATGCTCTAGGAAGTGAGAAATTAATGGTTATAATTTTCCTCTTACTGTCAACTTTAGGAAATGTGGAATTAATGGTTATCATTTTACTATTTTATCTCTTGGAATTTGAGGAATTTGCTGTCATAATTTACTTACTACCTTCTTTAGGAAATGAGCAATTAACAGCCGTATTTTACTACTGTGATTTCTTAGAAATAAAGAGCCAGTAAAAACACAGAACTTGACCCAAGACGTTAGAGGATATCTGAGCTGAAGATATTTTAATGATCTATAATAATAAACAAGTGAATACTTATTAAAGAAAGAACCTTCCGAGGTGAGAAACAAACACAAATACACAAGAACACAGGTTTTTCTTGGAAAAAAAACACACTCGCAAATGTGTCCACAAATCATCATCATCATCATATACCCTGCCGGTTGGCGTAGGCGATCATCTCCCTCCACAATCTTCTATCTACAGTGTATCGTATCAGTTCTGTTGTTGACTATTTTCCATGCCATGACACCAAGCTATCCAGTATTTTCTCTCTTTGTCGTCCGCGATCTCTCTTTCCTTTTATTTTGCCAGTTGTAACCAAGTATTCCAACTTTCCTCTTCTCATGATGTGCCCGAAAAATGTTGATTGCTTCTTTCTGATGTTTTTTAAGAGCTCCCTTTTTGTGTTGGCCTCTTTGAGAACTTCCTCATTGGTCTTTTTAGCTGTCCAGGGAACTTTCAACATTCTTCTGAGAAATCCCATCTCTGTGGCCTCTAACCGTCTTTTCATTTGTTTGTCTACTGTCCATGATTCACTTCCATAGGTCAGAATTGGTTCTATATAGCACCGATGAACTCTCTTTCTTATTTTTATTGACAGATTTGTTGCATAAGATATTTTTCTTATGTAACAAACATGTCCAATTTTCTGAAATGCTATTTTGGCCTGAACTATTCTGCTTTTTATTTCTGTGGTGCATCTCCCATCTGATGTAATTATTGTGCCCAAGTATTTGAAACGTTGCACTTGTTTTAGAATTGTCTCGTTTATTTTTATGCTGCATGATGGTGATGATTGTTTCTTCGATATAACCATTACTTCTGTTTTCTTACTATTCAGACTGAGACCTTTCTTGTTGCTTTCTTCTACTATTATGTCTATCATTTCTTGTAGTTCATTCTCTGTCTCTGATATTAAGACTGTGTCATCCGCATATCGCTAATTATTTATGTTGTGACCGTTGACTTCAATTCCTTTTTTGTCTACTATTGATCTCATAATATGTTCGCTGTAAAGTGAAAACAAGTCCGGTGACAGAACACAGCCTTGTCTGACTCCTTGTTTTATATATTGGAATTGTCCTGTTTGGTTGTTAATTCGTATAGCTGCTGTTTGTTGCCAGTACATGTTTTTTATGATTCGCAGATCCTTGCCATCAATGTTTAATTTCTCCAGAATATTGATTATTTCCACATGCTTTACTTTGTCAAATGCTTTCGTGTAGTCTATAAAGCACATATATAGATCTTTCTTTATCTCTATAGATCTTTCTATCAATGTCCTTAAGATGTATATTGCGTTATTGGTGCCCTTTCCTTCCACAAATCCACATTGTTCCTCACTTATTTCTGGTTTTATTTTGTTCCTTACACGTCTCATGATTATTCTTAGTAATATTTTAGTCATATGGCTCATGAGACTAATAGTGCGATGGTCTTCACAATCAGTGGCGCCTGACTTCTTCGGTATGGCTACAAAGATAGATTTTAGTAGATCCTCGGGTATGTGTCCAGTGTTATATATGTCATTGAGTAATTTTGTTATGACTTGTACTCCCAACTCTCCTAATGCATTTATCTCTTCGATTGTTATATTGTCAGGACCTGGAGCTTTGCCTCTTTTCATGTGTTGAATTGCGTCCTCCACTTCACTCTGCTTTATTGGTGGTCCTGTGTCTTCATTTGAATTGTTTAATTCTGGTCTTTCATCATCATAGAGTTGACTGATATATTCTGTCCATCTTTCCATTGTCTTCTCCTGTCCCATTATTATATTTCCTTCCTTTGATTTCACACATCCTGAAACTTTTACTTCTTTTCTTCCTGTTAATTCATTTAACTGATTGTGCTTAAATTTTGGGTCTTTCTTTTGTTGTTTTTCCATTTCTTCACATTTCTGTTTTAACCATCCTTCCTTTGCTTCTCTGCACTTGTTTTGGATCTCTTTGTGCAATATTTTGTATGCTTGTTCTTCTTTCTTATGTTTTCTTCTTTCGTCCATTAGTTGTAATATTTCTTCTGTCATCCATTTCTTTTTGTTGATTCTTTTAGTCACTGGTATTACTTCTTTTGATGTTTGCTGAATTGATTGTTTGAGCATTTCCCACTGCTCCTGGATGTCCTCTATTTTCTCAATAGCATTATATCTATTTTGTACTATCATGCTGTACTTATCACTCATCTGTTTATCTACTCTTAGCAAAGAGTCCACAAATAGACATCAGAAAACACAGAGAAAAAAGGAAAGCCAGAACGAGGATTTGAAGCCGTGCCTATTAAAACATTGCCTGTTGCGCTTAGAGAGGCCTGAACTTCAGTGTTCTGTCAATTCGCTATCTCACAAAAAACGGATAATTTGTGATGTCACTCATGCATTTCATCTTCACGTGACAAAAGCATATTCCTTGCAGTGTATTTACAACATAAGCATATCAGATTAGGTAAAGGCATCAAGATGCGAAGCTGCTGTAAAGCTGATGATAATAGCAATACTAAAAAAAAGAAGAAAAAAGTGGTATGGTGACAGCTTTACGTGGTAATGGACGAAACAAAAGTCGACGTTTCGGCCAAGTAGGCCTTCATCTGGACGAACAACAAAACACATAAAAATATATATAAGGATATATTAACAAATCTAATTATCGTCATGTAGTTAAATTTGTTAATATATCCTTATATATATATTTTAATGTGTTTTGTTGTTCGTCCAGATGAAGGCCTACTTGGCCGAAACGTCGACTTTTGTTTCGTCCATTACCACGTAAAGCTGTCACCATACCACTTTATTCTTCTTTTTTTTTAGTATTGCACATCAGATTGTCGTGTGTGTGGCTTATATTTGATAATGGATACTCAGAACACATTGGAGTCTTTATATTACTGAATCGTTGCTGTAATCCAATACTCAAATCACGGAACGATGATGCGCATGAATGATCTCTCGGAAAATTATTCGCTCCCCTCCCCCCCCCCCCCCCAGTTAGTACTGTACTGAAATAGAGATTGACAATAACTGAATATTATTATGAAGGGAGACTTCCGAGGATATAGATCAGTGAATCATTTCAAGGGAAAAGTTATGTTTATGACACTCGGAAAAAAGTAACAAATAATCAACAACAGAAAAAAAAACAAAGAACAATAAACGACTCGAAGCAGGATCGAACCCGCACTCCTCGACACAACCCTGCTTCGGGCTGTCTATTGTCCTTTGTTTTTTTTTTCCGTTGTTGATTATTTGTGATTTTTTTCTGAGTGTTGTAAACGTAGCTCTTCCCCTGAAATGATTCCCTAGTGTGCTGAAATGCAGATCTCCCAATTGCCAACGAACGGATTCTAAGGGCTGGGGTTAAAAATCTCGATTCGATTGTCTATTGTTTTCTGTTGTAGTTTGTGGACTTTTCCCCGATTGCTGTACCACTACCGGTGTCCTTGTTTATTTGTGAAATTAGATATGTTCGGTATAAAGTGCATGCTTTTTAAAACTGCTATAAAGACATACAACAAATCGCATTCATTGCCCGTGTTTTAAGTTCGAACGAAGGTATATGGTGTTAGTATGCATCATTTTTATAGACCTTCGGCACATGATTTTTGGGGTAATGTGGTCGGTATTACGTCCGTGCCGCTTTACTTTCCTAGAAAAATCCGGTACCCATTTAAGGCTGGGTGAACCCAGAAACCGTCGATCAGGATCGAACCCGACCTCTTGTTCCATGTAGTCAAGTTCACTAACCACTGAGCTATTGTGGCGTTTAAGTAGCAGATATATTATATGTCAGTTTAGTGCTTTTCTATGACTTATCCTTGCTGAATAGAGAGATGCCGACGGATTGGAAATGTTGCCACAGTTTAACTCTTTATTGCTGTTGAACTAATGTGGTTTTACAAACGAATAGATATCCACAAAACATTTATGTTCTTCATATACCAAACACTTAGTCACTAGCCTTTCAAGATTTTGAAATGTGGATCTATAGAAGAATAGGTAGAATTGGATGGAAAGAAAAGAAAACAAACGATGAAGTTTTAAAATAACTGAAAATGAAAAGAGAACTACCAAACACAATTAGAACAAGACAAATGAAATTTTTGGGGCATGTTAAAAAGACACAACAGCCTAATAAAAGTAATATTGGAAGGGCGAATACAAGGTAAAAGAGGCAGAGGCAGACCACGACTAACTTGGACGAGCAACATCAAAAGATGAACAAGTCAACCTATGACAATCTCCACCATAAAAACAAGAAACATGGAATGGCTCTCCATCGCAGTCAACCTTCGATGCGGAGACGGCACTCAATGGTGATGATGAGTCACTAGCATACTCACACACATATAAAAAAACACATTACGAAAATTACAATTAGTTTTAATTATGAAAAAAACCCTGATCTTTCATTAAAAAAAAAATATAAAACGATAGAATGTCCTTGCGGAATTGATAATAAATAGAAACTGGCAAGCGTACAAAGCGGAGATATATATGATGATGTGACCAAGTTTCCAATAACTCCCTATATACTACACATACCTAGGTCTACAACACAGATAGACAGAAACATTCAAACTTAACTTTCTTTAAACTCTGGATATACTTAATGATGACATTTATTCACTCACCGGCCAAGATTTCAGTCTCCAAACAATGGGGTTACTGATACTGCCTATTGTTTTCTCAAAAAGGTTCTCATGTTCACTCACCACCCCTGAAGAAACACACTTGTTCCCTATAACGATCCTGGACAAAATTTGCAATAGTAAAACATCATGTGGACAGAAATGTGGAATTATATGGATGAACCAGTATGGCACTTAACGTAACAGGAAATGAAGGTTAATGCACAACAGATAATTATCATCATCGTTATCATAATTTCATAAGTACGATTAATACAGGCTCACGAAATAGAGAAATACATTACATTAATTTCTTTGGTGGATTCTTTCCACATGTTCTCAACAGCGTTCTTATGAAAACACTACTGGGTGACTTCTTTCTTGTAGCCATCTTCTTGATGTTATTATTGAATTATTGAGTTATTTGCGGGTCATCATCATTGCACTCCGAACATGTCCATAGGTGCTCAGATCCCCTCCTCAGCAATTCCCTCAGTGTCCAGCGACTGACGACTCCAGTTCTATGTTGGTTGATAAGTCTTCTTACACGGCCACCAAGTTTCTCATTTCTGGCTGTGCCCATCTTAACTCCCATTTCCATCATCCGAAGAAGCGACGTTGATCTGTGTTTGTCGAAGTCCTGTGCTCTTCCCACATCTCGGAGTGCATTGATGATGTCCGCCCGATCCATCGGTTGCCCGTCCTCAACGACAGCGCAGCTAGCAAACCTGTCCGCTCTCTCATTTCTCCGTACTCCCGCATGTCCAGGGATATAGACAAAGGTGACCTTACGTATTTTGGATTTCTGCAACGACTCTACCCATTGTATGCGTACAAAGCCCGCCTCCACTTTTTTTATCATGCTCATCGAATCACTCAGTATACATGAGTGGATGTAGTCTTGTGACTCTAACCATTTGAATGCCTTGGTCACTGCCATCACCTCCATTGTCATGCTACTCGTGGTCATGGCGTATGCACCACTGTCTTCCTTGGCTATTCTGCCTGCCGAGCGTGCTGTAAATGCCCATGCACTTCTTTCGTGTCGTCTTACAGATCCGTCTGTATAGATGACTGCATCTTTCTCATCGGTGTTATCGCAGATGAGACCGTTGACCTCAGCATTAACCACGACCGGGTTCTGTTCCCTACTTTTCCTGTCGAATGTGACAATACATGAGAAAGTCCCCTTGAATGACGTAGGCACCGGTATCCACTCCTCACCAACGATGATATTGGTAAGCCCACAGACCTGTTTGATGACATCTTCTGCTCGGCCCACCCATGATTTCCCTCTTTTTAGCCTGGTACCTTTCTTTGTGTTGAGCACGTGGTGCAATGGATGCTCTGTACTGTACTAATCTTCAGGTATGCTCGTGCTCTCCAGATCTTGATTCTGTCATCCATGGTTGGAAAGTCAAGAAGATACCTCATTCTTGTTCATTCATCATTGTTGTTCTTGATGTTTTTTCCTTCTAATATTGACACTCGGGTAGCATTCTTGCTGCTTGCTTACGTTCGCCCGATGACTAAAGTATTCTAGAGTATTCGTAGACTGTATAATTCCTCTTCGTCATCCGCCCTTAAAAGGACGTTAAGTGGACGTGTCTGCGTTGTGTTGTGGTTTGCAATATAACTGTTATATTTGCGCGTTTCGGCCCAACACATCCGTCTTCAGAAAATTTTTGAATACCGGGTTGTCTTCCCTCTTCGATCCCTGCTCGCTTGGCCAGACTAGACAGGTTAGTCTGTTAATGGAGGCACCACCGAGAGGTGGAACAGGGTCTGGATGGTTTTGGTTCGCCGATCCTGGCTGTGGGTCGCTGACAACTTCCAGCTCTGGTGCTGGGAGGCGCGCCTTCGCCTCCGGGTAGCATTCAAATACCATTCTTCAGACCAGCAAGGCTCACACGACATCCGCGAGTCTCTGATACATTCGCGTGCCACCCTGGTTATCGTAGGCGGTTTGCATCTGAGAATAACTCTGATGGTCACGTTGTTCCCACAGACATAATCATATGAATATATCATACCCATACACATAGTTTCCTGGTATTTGTCGCAATTGAGCAAACGTTAGGTGTGTGTGTACCTATTTTCATACATTTGTGTTTATGTACGGGTGATGTCCATGATATTTTCTAATATCTTTTGTATAATCACATTTCGATGATCTCCAGCAGTTTCCGTGTCTGGTGTGATATTGTTTCGAGTTTATATCAAGAGGTCAAGACTGGCTCCACGTGGCACAGAGAATCTCGCTTTCATCAAAGGGGGATTGCATTGTTTATAATCCTCTCATCTTGAATGTCATTTCTGCCTGAGCTATTCCGCACGACACGTCAATTGCACATCTTTCATCTGGTGTTCACAGATAATTGAATTAATGTACGTGATGGAACTGGTGCTCATCCCTTAATAGTTTGAGAACCACCTTCAAATTTCACTGTGGACTGTTTGGAACTCGCTCTCTCTCTCTCTCTCTCTCTCTCTCTCTCTCTCTCTCTCTCTCTCTCTCTCTCTCTCTCATTTGTTCGTGGGCAATATTGTTCCGTCCCACTGATCGGTCCATGTTGCGTCTAGCTTCACACGCTCAATACCATACTCCAAAGCAGAAAATTTGTTTTGTTCATTTTACAAATTTTCTAATTTATTCGTTATGTAGTTCCAAGGTTTAATTAGTATATATTTATATATATATTTTTTTCACTATTATAGCATAAGGACTGGGACACAACAGTGTGAGTTCGTGCAGTTTGAAGACAGCTCAACATTGAGCGCTTTGACATGGGTGTTCTGTCCAGGACACTAGTTCAGATGAGTGAAATCGCTTGTAGTGTTAGCACTTACTACACCCCAGCTCTGGTCAACGATGACATCATCAAGCGTGATTTTAGTTTCTTGAGGGAGGCAGAAGAAGATGCATGAGGAAAAGCGTGTTTACTCATATCAAGTGATTGATGAGAATTTGTAGAAAAGAAAGAGCTGATCGTTCCAGTCCAGTGTTTTACGAGAGAAGAAAATGCAATCAATCAACATCTGACTGGAACGATCTTTCAGAACACATTTCAATAAATGCTTGTACATTAGGTTGAGAGGATAAGGGGGAATGCATGAATGAGTTGACGGTGAAACTTATTCAGTTAAAAGATATATTACATAGACAGATTGACAAGCAAGCATGCGAATGCATCGGTAGTTAGGGTGGTGGGTGAGTACGGATAGGTAGGTTGTAGATAGGTATGTAGGCTGCAGATAGGTAGGTAGGTGGGTAGGCAGGCAGGAAGGTTGGTGGATTATTAGGTAGGTAGGTATGTGGGTAGATAAATGTTTTTTTTCTACTTTTATAGGGGGCCCGAGATGTCAGACTGCGTTGGGGCTAGGAATTGTTGACTTCTTGCGTCAATATCAGCGAATGACAGTTGAACAAAATGTGACCACCTCCCAGCAGAGCTTCTGTAAACAGACTTGTCAGTCTAGTCAAGCTGAAGGGTACAGGGAAGAAATGCATGCAGACTGGTACTCGAACATGCTTTACGGAAGTTGGATGCATTAAGTCGAAGACGTAGAAATGGCAGCTATGTGTAAATCACATTATAGCGTATCTACCTCCACTAAACGCTTGTGCTAGGGCGGAAGAGTAGTTATCGAGCAAGGGCATTCAGACAACAATCTTCTTTCTTCTTTTCTCTTTCACTGATACCTAAAAGGTGGTTTATATCATTTGTCGTTCTTGTGCTGCTCGAATTGTCTGAATTAGTGATTTTCCTTTGTTGTTACATGTCTCTGTCACTGATACCTAAAAGGTGGTTTATATCATTTGTCGTTCTTGTGCTGCTCGAATTGTCTGAATTAGTGATTTTCCTTTGTTGTTACATGTCTCTGTCACTGCATCTATCCATCTTCTTCTTCTCTCTTTCACTGATACCTAAAAGGTGTCGTGGTTTATATCATTTGTCGTTCTTGTGCTGCTCGAATTGTCTGAATTAGTGATTTTCCTTTGTTGTTACATGTCTCTATCACTGCATCTATCCATCTTCTTCTTCTCTCTTTCACTGATACCTAAAAGTGTGTCGTGGTTTATATCATTTGTCGTTCTTGTGCTGCTCGAATTGTCTGAATTAGTGATTTTCCTTTGTTGTTACATGTCTCTATCACTGCATCTATCCATCTTCTTCTTCTCTCTTTCACTGATACCTAAAAGTGTGTCGTGGTTTATATCATTTGTCGTTCTTGAGCTGCTCGAATTGTCTGAATTAGTGATTTTCCTTTGTTGTTACATGTCTCTATCACTGCATCTATCCATCTTCTTCTTCTCTCTTTCACTGATACCTAAAAGGTGTCGTGGTTTATATCATTTGTCGTTCTTGAGCTGTTCGAATTGTCTGAATTAGTGACTTTCCTTTGTTGTTACATGTCTCTGTCACTGCATCTATCCATCTTCTTCTGGGTCTTCCTCTTGGTCTTTTCCCATGCATTCTCGAGAAGAACGCCCCTGATGGTGATTGATAAGGATTAATTCTGACCAGGTGGCCGAACCATTTAAGTTGTTGTTCTATATATTCTTGGCAGGGTTTTGTTCCTACTATTTTTCTTATGGTTTCATTTGGTATTCTATCTCTTTTTGTGTTGTTTGTTACTTTTCTCAAGCATCTCATCTCACATGTATTGATCTTTCTTAAATGTGATTTAGAAAGGGTCCATGTTTGACTTTCATAGCACAAAGTTGGTATGAAAATGCTATATATTATTTGTTGTTTAGCTGGCATAGAAATGTTTGGATGTCTTAGCAATGGTGAAAGCTGGTACGTGGCAGCATTTGCTTTTTGTATTCTCATGTCAATTTCTCTGTCTAGATTTCCATCTTCTGTGAACATTCTGCCTAAATACTTGAATTCCTCTACTTGTTTTATTTCTTTATCTTTCATCTTAATGTTTAATGGGTGTCTTAATTTGCTTATTCTTATAGCCTCTGTTTTTGCTGTGTTAATTTTCACACTGTAGTTTGTGCAGCTTTTATCTAGAGATGTTAAATGCTGTTGTAGCAGGTTTTCAACAATAAATAGACAACAATAAATTTTAAAAATTAGTCAACATAAATATAGTACATATATATAATGCTTACCCCGCTTTGTCGTTGATGCAAATTAAGAACGAATGGTAACAATCCAAGGTAAGGCAGAAATACCCAAGACAGCAACTCTGTCTCAGAAAATTGTCGATCTTCATTGAGAAGTAAGCGTCGCTGACAACCAACTTAAAAACAAAACAAAAGAAAGAAGAGCTACTATATTTTGTAAATGATTGCAATAATCAGAAAATGAAACAACATATTCTTTTTAGAAATATCAAGAGATAGAAAATAAAACTAGATAATAATGTGATAAAAGACAGAAGTTTAGAAGTTGAGGAAAAAAGACAGAGATAGCTAATGCTAGATTTAACAGTCGGACATGCCAAGAGATCAATGTTAAAACAGAAAAGAAACACTGGGCACAGAAGTGCGTGCGCGACATAGTTGTCTACTCCCATAAACAAAGCACCTGAGGGAATAATTAAGCTTCTAGACCAGCGTTTCTCACTGTGGTCCACGACTACAACACGTATTTAGTTTGTGTGTGTGTATGTAGGGCGCGGGGTGGGGAGGGGGGTGGGGTGTCCACGATAAAGGAAAGTTAGAGAATTGCTGTCCCAGACTATATGAAAGCTTGTTGCTGTAGTCATTCGCCCCGCTTTTATTGCTTTTCCTTGCTCTCTCTTAGAGGGTTGGTGTTTAGTCGTATGTTGCGCTTTATCGCGTGTTACAGCAAGCTGTAGACTTGTGGACTGGTTTATCATTTCACAGATTCACATTGCAGGGAAGATCTCAGCGCTTACGGACTGTTGTTCAATGTCCGATGTGGGTCTCTCCGACGATAAACTGTGTTTCATATGTTCGGCCCCAGCCATAGAATATATAAGGAAACAACAGATAAAATGGTTCGGCCACGTGACAAGGCAGAAAGAACAAAACACAACACAACGAGCCTTCAACAAACGTTGTGAGAACAACAGACCCAAGGGTCGACCACGAAAAAGATGGATCGATGGAATATTAGAAGCACTAGGAAACATAACAGCAGCAGAGGCGAACAGAAGAGCAAAAGACCGCAAATTATATCTCCCCTCGACGCTGAAAGGCAGATGAGGAAGGAAAGAAGAAGAAGAAGAAGGATTTGGAGACAAAAACGATGTCCTAACATCATCAAGCGCTATACATAAACAAAAAAAAATAGGACAATCAACATTTTCGCGAGGACGTGAACTTCCGGTCATTATGGTGGATAGGCAGCAGGAACCATTATAGGTTGTGTCTGAAAAGGGTTCCTTGTTGCAGTTTCCTCATATTCCATGTCCGGCGTGCCGCAGGAGCTACTGAGTTAAGTGCTCTGTGCACACCGTGAGCTGTGCGTTTCATACATTTTGATCGTGTTTCGATATTGCGATTGCTTACAATGAATGATGATATCGTATGAAGAGGAACAGATGGCTGTGTTCACTTTCTGTGCGGCTTCGCCTTATGTCTTTTGGCGTGTGCTGAGACTGCTATGATGGGGAATGCAGTTATCTTTCTTTGTTCAGGATATGAGATATTAATTCGGATGATTCCACTGGCACGGGCGGTTGATCAATTATGGATTTTAATTTGTTTGCTGTGATGCTGGGGCCTTCCATAACCATAACCATACAGCAAGCTGCAATGACGCGCCAAATTCTGCCAACAGCGTTCGACTTGATGGAATATGGGAAGCGTAAGAAAACAGCAAAAATGGGAACACATTGGAATTGTAATAGAGGAGAGACTGCAAACATTACATTGCCCTGTCGCTGAATGGCAAATGTGAAGAGGAAGAGGAAACATTCAACTTCAGCACGGCATTGTTATGGTACCGGTCTGTTAACTCCTATCTTCACTCTCTATTCGTTTGACCAGACAAGTCTGTTATCAGAGCAATGTTTGGAAGATCAAGGACTTTCAATAGTTCTGGTTCAGTGATGGTGATGCCGACAGAGGACTATGAACTGCTGACAGCTTTCAGGTGACTCATTGTACGGCACTTGCCATCCCTGAAAAAAATGTACCTATTTCAATGAGCATCAGTCAATTCAAAGAACTTAATTTCAGGATGAATACCGCTGCGCCGATATATCGCAAAATGTGGACATTCAAAATAATACTGATATACTAACAAGCTTTCTCAAATTTGCTCTGAAAACCTTGCAGGTGTACGACATTCGTGCACTGTACTAAGATCATCCTTGATGATAAGGAAAAGATCTGTGTACTGATCTACACTATCAAAGTACGTACAAAGATTTTTCAAATGAAAAAAAAAACTGTTGAGCTTTTTCACATTTTCTTTGTAGCAATCACTTCAGAATTCAGAGTTGTAAAAGTCGATATCTATTCACTTATTGAGGTCTAACCACAGCTTTCTATCTTTACAATTATCTGTCATTTCTGAGTTAATTTCCTACCAAACCAGTCTCTTAATCTGGCATCTTGTCTTTCGTTCTCATGCATAATTTTATTTAATGAAAAAGTACATGGAATCGCAAAAATCTCAAACGAATACAGTTCAAGAAAGCAGCTAAAAAAATGAATATAGATAAGTAGCACATGAAAGATTAGCACAGCGCATTTCACATACAGGACAATAAATGTTACACAATAAATGTTTCACAATAAATGTTACACAATAAATGTTTCACAATAAATGTTACACAATAAATGTTTCGTCTTCTGAGCGCAGTGACCGATTTGGAAGAGATCCGTAGTTTACTTGGCATTTGAGACTATCTAATCTTCCAGTAGTGATACTATTAGTGCGCCCTTTAGGACGATCCTACGAAATGATTTAACAGCTAGGGACGTTAGAGTTAATGCTTCTAAGAGATATTTTAAATATACATTTAAGTGTATCGTCTATCCTCCAACCGATAGCTTGCAGCTGATGATCACAAGGGTTGGGTTCCCATTTTTATTATCTAAAGGAATGTCATCAAATATGAACAAACAATCATCGAAATATGCTTGCATTTATGACCTAAAAATATTATCTAAAAATAAAAAATGGAACAAAATATGGCATAGATTAATTACTCATTTGATATTAAAAATGACGTTAAAATATCTGTTAAGGCGTTTAGATTCTTTGATTGATGCTCTGCTTTCACGTTTTCGCCATTGCTTTCTTGACGAGCAGTTTCTACGACAGCACATCTCTTTGACTTTAATTTTTTTTCCAATTTTTGGACACATTTATTAACCCTCAGTATCAGCAGTTACCTTCACACCAAAGGAGTGTCCGATTGCTTTATCTCCACTGCAAACAGTGCCACAGCTTGCGATAATATTCATGTTTTAAGTTTAACTTCAGAAGCTTTCATGATACTACTGTCATACATGTGAGCTGCTGCTCAGTGCAGTGTCGGTGTTTTGACCACAGGTCTTTTTTACTGAACTTCAAACGTTTATCCTGGTATAAGGTAAATCAACTGAAAGTGTTTTTTACAATTTTCCATCTAAATATTTATGTTAAATACCGTTGTCTGAGTTACACACACGTTGTATTTATTCAGGCAAGTTTACGTGTTTCTTGCCATAAAATCTACAGAGCCAAATTTTGCCCGATTAATAAAGAGTCATCTAAATAACAGTTTGCCGTCGTTTCAGCTTGTTTGAACTTAAAATGCCGACAAATATGGCCGAATATAATATAAAAATGCATTTATGCACTTAATTTGGTCAAAATATGACCTGAATCTAAATTATGTTCAAAATATGCATTAATATAACCCATCAAAAATAGCGTTAGAGTGGTTAGAAAGACATAAAACACGATGAAAGTAACTTGAATTTAAATAAATATAAGTCTGGAAAATATTCGATATATCATAAAAATGCAAGCCCTAATGATCACCATACATTATCTTCTTCAAGCTTGTGTGTAAAATGTCCTCATCTCAATGAATCTCTTCATTGTCTAGTACTTCACCCTCACATTAACATTCGAGCAATAGCGGAAACAGCTAATATAATCATGACACCTCAAGTCTTATATGCACAATTATTGGTTACCTTATGTTAAACGTGTTAACCAGGCTACTCATCATTGAAGTGCTGGAAGAAATATATTTGTAACTTGTGAGAATCAAGAGTATACCTCAAATGTCAAGCACACTACATCCAGATATATATGATTCTACTTGCTTTTAAAATTGTTGTCAAACATTTTCTTAAATGGTGACAAAACAGAACCTTTTCACGGTAGTTTGAATGGACTCTGGCTGTGATAGTTTTTTTTTTTTTAAAGTTTATCTATCAGATTAGATTCCGTTGAAACTTGAGACGGGAGACAAACACAGAATCAAACACCTTGGCTAAGAAACAACACAAATCGTAATTGATGATATTTTAAAAATCACTGATGATGATAAAGGACTCAGCCTTAATAGTAAAAAGACAGAATTAATGGTAGCAACAAAGAAAATGACTTCACTGCAATGCACAAAACACTGACACAAAACTAACATAATCAAAAGAAGTTATTTTTCCCCAATGAAAACATTTTTTTTTTGCACACGAGGTAACCTTTTCTGAAAAATAATAATTTAACACGAAATTGTTAGAAAGAAAAAAAAGTATACAACAGACGTAGTTTTGAATTAAAATGTTTCTTATTTATTAAAATACATAATGAATGTAGCTACACTACGTACCTGTGATACGCTACATAAACACAAACAAAAGATCACACATCTGTACATGGTGGCAGTCTTCATTGACAGTCAGATTCATTAACAGAATAGTTCTCGCTCTGGTAAAACAGGAGAGTGAGTCAACAGTTAGAAACAACAAGTATATATATTATATACGTACATGTCAGTCAACGAGCCATTATTAAGTGCAAATTAAAAAGTGTAAAAAAAAAATGTCGATTGGTATTTCCTGGGAAGAATTTAATCTCACCGACAAAACTAAAATGTCGCGTAATTAGAAATAAACAGAGAAATAAAGAAACAAAGAAAGAAACAATAAATACATTCCAGAAAGATACACTCTCTGTTTCCTTGTGTCATTAGGAGAAAACATCTCCATCATTAGGCAAAGTGTATTGACAAAAATATATCACATAGACAGGCAAACAGTGGAAGAGATAAGTGGATCCAAAACATGGATGGTTGTAAATCATCATAGTTGTAGTAAATGTAGTTAGTTGAAGGCCCTAGTATCACTGCAGACAAATTAAAATCCATAATTGCTCAACTGCCCGTGCCAGTGGAATCATCCGAATTAACATCTCATCTCATTGAAGGAGTCAAACAAAGAAAGGCAGCTGCAGTCCCATCATAACAGTTACAGCACAAAAGACATACGGTGTAACAGCACCGAAAATGAACGCAGCCAAACTGTCCTTCGTCATACGATACCATCACTCATCGTAAACAATCGGGACACCGAAACACAATCCGGATGAAATACACAGCTCACGGTATGCACAGAGTACTAAACTCAGTATCTCCTACAGCAAGCCGGACTTGGTGCATGAGGAAACTGCAAGAAGGAACACTTTTCAAACAGAGTCTCAACGGTTCCTATCGCACATCTGCCATATTGACCGATATTGGCGTGTCATAATGCACCAGCATTGTTTTTTCTTGTTCTTCATTTCCTGTTAAATACGCACGAGTGTCGATGGCAGTAAATTATTCTCGCTTCTGTGGTGACCTCAGTCTTCAGTTAATTATTCTTTGACGTTAACGCTGTATTTTTCTTTCTGGTTCCGCCTGTAGTTCTGCACTTCTCTTAATGTAAATACCTTTTATGCTAGACCATATGGGATTTAGCCTATAATTGAATCATGTGAAGAACATAAAGTGAAATATTTTGATCACATATTACGATCATTTGGCATGACGAAAATCATTCTGTAGAAAGCTATAAAAGTAGGAAGAAGGAGAGGGAGACAGAGAAAGAGATAGGAAGATAACATTAAAAAATGGACAGGCCTCAGCTTAACAGAGGTCCTCATGTACGACTGTTGACAGGAATCGATGGAGAGGGATATTGAAAATAAAAATGTGATCTATCTTGACTCTTACTTCCGTGAACTCGGTTATGATTGTGTCTCTTCTTATTTGTCATCATCATCATGTTCGCCTAGGCTATCCACAATCTTCTATACACACTGCATCGTATCAATTATGTTGTTTGTTTCCATGCCAAGACACCTAGCTATCTAGCATCTTCCATCTTTATCGTCCCCGATTTCTCATTGCGTTTATTTTGCCACATGTAACCAAGTATTCCAACTTTCATCTTCTCATGATGTGCGCTCAAAATGTTGATTATTTCTTTCTTATATATTTTAGGAGCTCCATTTTTGTATTGACCTCTTTGAGAATTTCCTAATTGGTCATTATAGCTGTCAACATTCTTCTGAGAAATCCCATCACTGCGTTTTTTTCATTTGTTTGTCTACTGTTGATTCGCTTCCATAGGTCAGAATTAGCTCTATATAGCACCGATGAACTCTCTTTCTCACTTCTATTGCCATAGACTTGTTACATACGACGTTTTTCATTTTTTGAAATGCTTTTTTGGCCTGAGCTATTCTGCTTTTTAATTCTGTGGTGCTTCTTTCATATGATGTTATTATTGTGCCCAAGTATTTGACGCGTTGCACTTGTTTCAGATATGCCATGTTTACTTTTATACTGCATGATGGTGATGATTGTGTCTTCGATATGCTCATTACATCTGTTTTCTTACAACTAAGACTGAGACCTTTCTTGTTGCTTTCTTTTACTATTATGTCTATCATTTCTTGTACTTTATTCTCTGCCTCTGACATTAAGACTGTCATCCGCATATCGCAAACTGTTTATGTTGTGACCGTTGACTTTAATTCCTTTTTTGTCTACTATTGATCTCATATGTTCGCTGTAAAGTGAAAACCAATCTGCCGACAGAACACAGCACAGTCTGACTCTTTGTTTTATATATTGGAACTGTCCTGTTTGGTTGCTAATTCTTATTGCTGCTGTTTGTTGCCAGTACATGTTTTTTTTAATGATTCTCAGATCCTTACCATCAATGTTTAATTTCTCCAGCATTTTGATTATTTCCATATGCTTAACTGTGTGAAATGCTTTTGTATATTCTATAAAGCACAAATATGGATATTTCTTTACCTCTATTGCCCTTTTTATCAGTGTTCTCAGGATGCATATTACATTATTGGAGCCTTTTTCTTCCAAAAATCCACATTCTTCCTCACTTATTTCTGGTTTTGTTTTGTTCCTTACACGTCTCATTATGATTCTTTGTAATATTTGGTCATATGGCTCGTGAGACTAATAGTGCGACAGTACTCACTATCAGTGGCACCTGACTTTTTCGGTATGGCTATAAAGATAGATTTAAGTAGATCTTCAGGTATGTGCCCAGTGTTATATATGTCATTGAGTAGTTTTGTTATGACTTTTACTCCCAGCTCTACTAATGCTTCTATCTTTTCGACTATTATTATATTGTCAGGACTTGGAGCTTTGCCTCTTTTCGTGTGTTGAATTGCCCTCTCCACTTCACTCTGCATTATTGGTGGTCCTGTGTCTGTTTGGAGCCGCGATAGCTCAGTGGATAGTGAATTGGATTACAAAGAATAAGCGGTCGGGTTCGATCCTGATCTACGGCTTCCAGATTCACCCAGCATTAGATAGGTACCGTATTCCTTTCTGGAAAAGTAAAACGGTACGGACGTAACACCGACCGCATTACTCCAAAGATCATGTACCGAAGGTCTGTAAAATATTATAGTCACTAACACCATATTCCCTATACGCCACTTGGCGCGATGGGACACTTTACTTTACTTACTGTGTCTTTGTATGAATTGTTTAGCTTTGGTCTTTTATTATCATAGAGTTGACTGATATATTCTGTCCATCTTTCATTATCTTCTCCTGTCCCATTATTATATTACCTTTCTTTGATGTCACATATCCGGATACTTTGACTTCTTTTCTTCCTATTAATTCATTTAACTGATTGTGCATACATTTTGAGTCTTTCTTTGTTGTTTTTCAATTTCTTCACATTTCTGCTTTAACCATGCTTTCTTTGCCTCTCTGCATTTGTTTTGGATCTCTTCGTGCAATATTTGGTGTGTCCGTTCTTCTTTCTTATGTTTTCGTCTTTCGTCCATTAGTTCTAGTATTCCTCTGTCATTCAAATCTTTTTGTTGATTCTTTTAGTCAAGGATATTACTTCTTTTGATGTTTGTTGAATCGGTTGTTTGAGCATTTCTTAATGCACCTCTATGTTCTGTATTTTCCAATTAGCATTACATGTGTCTGTCAATCTATCCCCTCTGTCATTCGTCTCTTCTAGTCTATATCCTCCAGTCACATTTTGCACTTTAGCTGTTTCTACCTTTGCAATGAAATCCCCTAATATAATAGTTATTTATTGGGATTTTACACAGTTCCATGGTCATCTCTAGCTTATTGTAAAAGGTGTTAATATCTTCTTCGCTGTTATTTGTTGGTGCATAAGCTTGAATTATGTTGATATCTATTTGTCTACCTCTCAATTTTACTAGTAGAATTCTATCTGATACTGGCCAAAATCATTCAACTGTTTTACTTCTTTCTCTATCTAATATGATGTCTACTCATCTTTTGTGTGTAGGTCACCCAGAGTAAATTACACTTCCACTGTCGCGTCCATAAGCCTGCTCCTTTCCATCTTATTTCACATAGTCCCGTGACATTCAATTTCACGCTCTTCATTTCTTGGCTGATGTTTTCTAGTTTGCCAACTTGGAATGCTGATCTGTTTCAAGTTCCTACTGATAGTGTCTCTTTACTTTTTATCTTGCATACAATAGCTTGATGACGCCCCGGGTGTCACCTGTAGCACATGACGCTCTCTACTACCGGGCGAGGTGGCTGTGCCCATTAACGTCGTTAGCTGTAGATATTAAATTGTATTTCTGATATAATTTTACTAGGAAATATAAGAAGGTAGTTTGCCATTCCTTTCTTTATTTAAAGTGACATTTTCTACTCAGGGATCGCAGCCATTGTCTCAACAACTAAGTTCCTCTGACTGCCATCACTTAGTGGGGACCATAACCGGTACTACTAGTCGTCTGCTCCCACAACACCATCTAACCACCTACTCCAATGGCTTCACATAACCCTGATGAAGGGTGGGGTGGTGGGGGGGGGTGGGGGGGGCTAAACCTGACCTCCACCTTACCCAAGGGTGTCCCGAAAACTAGCGAAGGAAAGGAGACGTCTTATTGATCCATTGAAAGTAGAAAACTCTACCCCGCTAAACGCCCCCCCCCCCGGACACACACTTCCTATTACTATATTTTATTACACCAAACAGCTATTTATGTATCGACTAACTTCAGCTTCGGTCATGTTATTAGTCTCTTTGATTGATACTTTAGATAGGGATGAATTAAGATGCTTCTTCGAGTTGATGGGCAGTGCTTTGTGCTCTAAGTGAAGTGTTAGCCGATACAATAAAGGGTTTACCAGAATAGGGTCTAGAAGTCGGCCAGGTTGGCCGCCTGCTTCAGTTGGTGTACTATGTATTATATATTAAATTATTATTTTGTGATTATACATGATGCTTAATTTCTTGTAATTTTGTTGCCGAGTTTGCTGATGAACACCTGGGTTGAGATGTCGTGTTTTGTTCCGTTGCTAACCCCTTACAGTTGTAAAATATACCTTTATGTCATTATTTTTGTAATACTAATACAGCATTTATGTCAATAAAAATGAGAAAGAGAGTTCATCGGTGCTATATAGAACCAATTCTGACCCATGGGAGCGAATCATGGACAGTAGACAAACAAATGAAAAGACGGTTAGAAGCCGCAGAGATGGGATTTCTCAGAAGAATGTTGAAAGTTCCCTGGACAGATAAAAAGACCAATGAGGAAGTTCTCAAAGAGGCCAACACAAAAAGGGAACTCTTAAAAAACATCAGAAAGAAGCAATCAACATTTTTCGGGCACATCATGAGAAGAGGAAAGTTGGAATACTTGGTTACAACTGGCAAAATAAAAGGAAAGAGAGATCGCGGACGACAAAGAGAGAAAATACTGTATAGCTTGGTGTCATGGCATGGAAAACAGTCAACAACAGAACTGATACGATGCACTGTGGATAGAAGATTGTGGAGGTACATGATCGCCTACGCCAACTGGCAGGGTACATGATGATGATGATAAGTACAGCATTATTGCGGCCTGAAATTTTTGTATACTTAGAAATTACACTGTTTACACACACAGAGAGAGAGAGAGAGAGAGAGAGAGAGAGAGAGAGAGAGAGAGAGAGAGAGAGGGTGAGACGGAATTGAATCAAGTCTAAACTACATAGAGAGACAACAAATGAAATGGTTAGTTCATTTGGAAAGAAAGCAAAGAGGTTCTATACCAAACAAACCGCTATCAAAGAAGAGATAAAAGAAGAGCCCGTAGTAGACCCAGAGTATGATGGACTGACAACATCTGAGAAACGCTACAACATCAATCGACAATAACTGAAGCCGACAGAAAGGCAAGAATTAGAAATTTGTATCTCCCACGACATCCGACAGAGTATAAAAGGTAGAAAGAGGGGCATGAAAAAGTAGACTGATGTTAAACGAAGAACAGTGATGTAAAATGTAAAACAGGTGGTAAAATACAAATTCATCAAGACAATGTTATATGAAGATATTTAAAGAAAAAAAAAATTATAACGTCCGGTGTTGTAATTGTGTTGACTGCCATTTTAACTCTAGTTTTGCCTCAATTTTGATTTGCTGAAAAATACTTCTTGTATTAAATCTGTCATGCTCTAGCTACACCACGTCACAATTATATATCAAATGAAAGGGGCAATGATAGTTAAGTAATCATCGAAAATATTGAAAGAAAAAAAATTGAAGGATTAAAAAAAATAATATTTTTAGGAAAATAAACAAAACGTAATTTTGTTCTTGCCACTAAGCATGTGGGAGCCGCAATAACTCAGTGGTTAGTGAACTGGACTACAAACAACGGACAAGAGGTCATTTTCGATCCTTATCGACGGCTTCCAGGTTCACCCAGTCTTAAATTGTACGGGAAATGGGTACGGGATTTTTTCTGTTTAAGTAAAGCGGCACGGGCGTAATACTGACCACATTACCCCAAAAAATCATGTGCCGAAGGTCTGTAAAAATTATAGTTATTAACACTATATTCCACATACGCCATTTGGCGTGTCGCGGCTCTTTACTCTTTTTTTAACTTTTTACTAAACTTCTATTTATTTTTGTCATCCTAAAATTGATCTTTTTTAACTAGTGGTCCCACACAATCAAAGGTCTTAGAAGAACATAATTCTCTAGCTCCTTCTACTGTTTTGATAATATTTGGCATTGGCTATCCTTGATACTTCACTGCAGCCAGTCATTTCTCCACTTTTACATATGAATTAGCCGATTGAAAAAGTTCAGAACACAAATTTGCATATAGGCCTACTGTGAACAATGTAACATATGGGAGATCATTCTAAACTTGCTACAAGACCAAGGATTATATTAAAGTTGAATCCCTTGAAAACATGCTAATTTAGTAGGTGATAGATTTAAAATACGGGACAGCGCGAAAAAGAACCTTTAGAGTGTTCTCTTGGTAAAATAGGACTTCGTGAGTAACGCTGACAGCTGACCGGTCTTACAGAACGTCAGCCGGTTTAATGCTGGTACCCTTGAATAATTTTAATGTAATTAAGTGTTGAACTAGATTCTTGCTTGTTTCGTCGAGTTTGCTAATGAAGACTTAGGTCGAAACGTTCTGGTTTATTTCAATAAAAAAAAAAAAACCCGTACAGTTTCCACATAAATGTTAGTTTTTATATTATTATTTTAGTTTAGTGGTGAAGTAACACGCAGATTCTTCTACGTTGACATCTAATATCTGCAAGTGTTTATGAGCTGTTTTTTTTCATAAAGAGTGATCTATTTAGATAACATAGAGGAAATCGCACATTCATAACGGCGACAAGTACTTGAAACTCATTAAATGGTGATCATACATAATTGTTATAATATGAGTATTAAACTGCGTATTTACCAAATGCCGTATAATGTAAGATCAGCTCCCTTCTATCATTCTCATGGGAACTATATTTTCTATCGCTAGTGAGAACGCCAACGTGCATGTTACATTTTATCCATTTCTTTTATCAACACAGAACACACTATTGCGCACAATGCAGTCGATTGCAGATAACATGCACGTAATCCGCTTCACCGGCGAATATTCCAAAAGTGGAACTTCCGATCTATACACTTATCTACATTGGAAAGATAGATTAACCATCTTCCCAACATAAAAACGTAACAGGGATTGTTGACGCAAACACGACCGCGCCATCTTGAAACTTTTAGTCCTCGCCAGCTTTATATCGGTAGCAAAGTCCTGAGATATTATATTTTGCGTGAATATTACTTTTTCCTATTTTCTACACCTGAAGACGTGTGCATTTGCGTCCTTTGATATGCAAACAGATGTTCTCCGACTTAAGATGCTTACTCGTTTTTACCATCAAGAGTTCAGATGGTTTGTATATATTTTCCATAACAATATTACCCTGGACCCTAGATGCAAGAACAATAAGAAAAATAACCTCTACAGAGATTAAATGTGTTAGACGAATGACAGGATACAGTCTGAGAGATAAGATCAGAAATGAATAACTGAGAAAAATGCAAGGAATAGCCCTCGATATAGAATATATAAGGAAACAACAGATAAAATGGTTTGGCCACGTGACAAGGCAGGAAGAACAAAACACAAAACAACGAGCTTTCAACAAACGTTGTGAGAACACCAGACCCAAGGGTCGACCACGAAAAAGATGGGTCGATGGAATATTAGAAGCACTAGGAAACATAACAGCAGTAGAGGCGAACAGAAGACCGCAAATTATATCTCCCCTCGACGCTGAGAGGCAGATGAGGAAGGATAGAAGAAGAAGAATAAGAAGAATATTACCCAGTCAGGGGTTATTTTTGGACTCATCAAGTACCGGGCCTGCTGGCGTAGGTGATCATGTCTCTCCACAACTTTCGATCTCGACAGTTATTTATCATTTCTGTTAAATGAAAAGACGATTAGAGGCTACAGAGATGGGATTTCTCAGAAGAATGTTGAAAGTTCCCTGGACAGCTAAAAAGAAGAATATAGTAAAAGAAGAAAATACTGTATAGCTTGGTGTCATGGCATGGAAAACAGTCAACAACAGAACTGATACGATGCACTGTAGATAGAAGATTGTGGAGGGACATGATCACCTACGCCAACTGGTATGGCACATGATGATGATGATGTTGACCTTCTGCAAAGCCATTCTCTTAAGCTGTCTGGTATTTTTTCTATTTGCTTCCCTCTATTTCTTCGTCCTTCAATTTTCCCAGTTGTTACAATATATTCCATTTGTTCTCTTCACATTCATCATCATCATCATGTGCCATACCGGTTTGCGTTGGTGATCATGTCCTTCCACAATCTTCTATACACAGTGCATCGTATCAGTTCTGTTGTTGACTGTTTTCCATGCCATGACACCAAGCTATCCAGTATTTTCTCTCTTTGTCGTCCGCGATTTCTCTTTCCTTTTATTTTGCCAGTTGTAACCAAGTATTCCAACTTTCCTCTTCTCATGATGTGCCCGAAAAATGTTGATTGCTGATGTTTTTTAAGAACTCCCTTTTTTTGTTGGCCTCTTTGAGAACTTCCTCATTGGTCTTTTTATCTGTCCAGGAAACTTTCAACATTCTTCTGAGAAATCCCATCTCTGTGGCCTCTAATCGTCTTTTCATTTGTTTGTCTATTGTCCATGATTCGTTTCCATAGGTCAGAATTAGTTCTATATAGCATCGATGAACTCTCTTTCTCATTTCTTTTGACATAGATTTATTGCATAAGATATTTTTTATTTTCTGAAATGCTATTTTGGCCTGAGCTATTCTGCTTTTTTTATTTCTGTGTTGCATCTTCCATCTGATGTTATTATTGTGCCCAAGTATTTCAAACGTTGCACTTGTTTCAGATTTGTCTCGTTTATTTTTATGCTGCATGATGATGATGATTGTTTCTTCAATATAACCATTACCTCTGTTTTCTTACTATTCGGACTGAGACCTTTCTTGTTGCTTTCTTTTACTATTATATCTATCATTTCTTGTAGCTCATTCTCTGTCTCTGCTATTAAGACTGTGTCATACGCATATCGTAAATTATTTATGTTGTGACCGTTGACTTTAATTCCTTGTTTGTCTACTAATGATCTCATAATATGTTCGCTGTAAAGTGAATTCAAATCCGGCGACAGAACACAGCCTTGTCTGACTCATTGTTTTATAAATTGAAATTGTCCTTTTTGGTTGTTAATTCTTATAGCTGCTGTTTGTTGCCAGTACAAGTTTTTTTATGATTCGCAGATCCTTGCCATCAATATTTAATTTCTCCAGCATATTTATTATTTCCACATGCTTTACTTTGTCAAATGCTTTCGTGTAGTCTATAAAGCACATTTATAGATCTTTCTTTACCTCTATAGATCTTTCTATCTTTGTTCATAAGATGTATATTGGAGCCCTTTCCTTCCACAAATCCACATTCTTCCTCACTTATTTCTGGTTTTATTTTGTTCCTTACACGTCTCATGATGATTCTTAGTAATATTTTAGTCATATGGCTCATGAGACTAATAGTGCGATGTTCTTCATAATCAGTGGCGCTTGACTTTTTCGGTATGGCTACAAAGATAGATTTTAGTAGATCTTCGGGTATGTGTCCAGTGTTATATATGTCATTGAGTAGTTTTGTTATGACTTGTACTCCCAGCTCTCCTAATGCATTTATCTCTTCGATTGTTATATTGTCGGAACCTGGAGCTTTGCCTCTTTTTATGTGTTGAATTGCGTCCTCCACTTCACTCTGCATTATTGGTGGTCCTGCGTCTTCATTTGAATTGTTTAATTCTGGTCTTTCATCATCATAGATTTGACTGATATATTCTGTCCATCTTTCCATTGTCTTCTCCTGTCCCATTATTATATTTCCTTCCTTTGATTTCACACATCCTGAAACTTTGACTTCTTTTCTTTCTGTTAATTCATTTAACTGATTATGCATAAATTTTGGGATAGCGGGGTAGAGTTCTGCCCTGCCAAAGGAGGAGTAAGACATTTCCTTTCCTCCGCTAGTCTTCGGGACACTCTTGGGCAAGGTGTAGCTCCCGTTTAGCCCTCCTATCAGGGTTATGTGAAGCCATTGGAGCAGGTGGTGGATGGTGTTGTGGGAGCAGCCGACTATTAGTGCCGGTTGTGGTACCCACACCGCGATGGCAGGCAGATGATCTCATGTATAGAGACAATGGCTGCGATCTCCGACTAGTACAGTCACTGCCAAGAAGGAAAGGAATGGCAAACTACCTTCTTATATTGCCTGGAATAATCATGACAAACCATAAATTTATATTTACAGCTAACGACGTAAAAGGGGACTTCACAGCCACCTCGTCCGGTAGGGATCGTCATGTGCTAAAGGTGACACCCGATCGTCATCATGCCACTGTATGCAAGATCAAAAATAAAGAGACACTAGCAATAGGAACTCTTCTCATTACTGGCCAAAAATGATGTTTGTTTCTTCCTAATATTGGAAATTAGCTCTCTTTTTGCTTTGGCCTCTTTCAGAACGTTTTCATTACTCCTTTTAGCTGTCCATGGTATTCTCAACATTCTTCTGTAAAATGAAATTTCTACAGACTCCAGTGATTTTCTTGTCTGTTGTCCTATTATCCATGTTTCGCATCCATATGTTAAGACTGGCTCTACATAACATTTAAGAAATAATTTTCTTGTTTCTATTGTCAAAAATGGATTGCATAGTATCTTCCTCATTTTTTGGAAAGCTGCTTTGCCTGAGTCATTCTGCATCTCACCTCATTTTTGGACTAATCTTTTCGATTTCCAAATACAAAAGATTATTTTCACCGTTATCCGAGAAGTCTAGAAATCGAATCTCATTACCCAGAGACGAGGGCAGGATGAAACCACGAAGAAAACCAGATATATTTTTGTGAAAAAATGTCATTGTGGTGAGAATCGAACCCGAGACCTTCTTGTCTAAAGGCCGATGACTTATCTCTAGACTACCTATCTTCAATTTAATATAAAGAAGTAATAAACATGCAAAGAGAAGGGGAGAAAGATAAAGTGAGAAACCTTTGGTCAGGTTATCCAGGTGATACCAGGAACAGAAGCTAGTGGTCGTAATGAGAACGAGTTACACATAACATTAAGAAACTTGATCGCTAATGCCCTGCAGCACGGCACAGATTGTCGTCTAGTCGTATGTTAAAAGATCGCGTAAGCTGTTCTCACACAAGCTATTGTCTTGATTTTCGTGCGTTTTATTTTCCTTTTCTTTTTGAATAGCCATTTTCTGGTGAGGTGTTTAATATGTATTGATTTCTGTATGTTATTTTTAAACTGGTAGATGAGTTACCCGAGCTGTACTCCTAACACCTTGAGTTATGTTAGTTGTTCTCCTATTGGATGATTTATGTGAGTTGCTCTCCTATTGGATGATTTATGTGTGTTCTCCTATTTGATGATTTATTCGTTACTCTTCCCTTGATTTTAACTTGTTGGATTGACTATAGTTTACACTATTGTAGTACATTTTTTTAGGATGTTTCCGAAAAAAATGGTTTTCATTGACCATTCGTCTTGACTGCAGCAGATCGCATTAAGAGTTGTCCCTTCATCTTACTATGGGTCGTTCCCGCACCATGATTACTTCATAACTGTCACCAAGCACCATACCTGCTGACCTTAGTGATCACGTCTCTCCACAACTTTCGATCTCAACATATATTTATCATTTCTCTTGCTGACCTTCTGCCAAACCATTCTCTTAAGCTGTCTCGCATCTTATTTTTTTTTTTTTGCTTCCCTCTACTTCTTCGTCCCTTAATCTTGTCAGCTGTCACAGTATATTCCAGATGTTCCCTTCTTATTAAAAGGCAAACAAAAATTATGATTGTTTCTTTCTAATATCGGAAATTAGCCCTATTTTTGCTTTGGCCTCTTTCAGAACATTTTCATTACTCTTCTTATCTGTCTATGGTATTCTAAACATTTTTCTGTAAAACTACATTCCCACAGCCTCCAGTGATTTTCTTGTTTGTTATCCTATTGTCCATGGTTTACACCCATATGTTTAGACTAACTCTACATAATATTTAGAACTCTTATTATTGATTCTATTGTAAAAAAAAATGGATTGCACAGTATCTTCCTCATTTTTTTGGAAAACTGCTTTTGCTTGAGCTATTCTGTATCTCTGTTCTGTTGTACAACTACCATCTGAGGTTAAAATTGCTCCCATATATTTACATTCATTTACATGTTTTAATATAATACCACTTGTCTTTAGTGTGCATTTGGATGATGTCATTTTCTTTGTTGCTACAATAACTTCTGTCTTTTTGCTATTGAGATTGTTTTCTTTATTTTTGCTTTACTTCACTATATTGGCGACCATTTCTTGTAACTATTTTCACTCTTAGCTATTAAGACTGTACCAGTAGCATACCTGAGGTTATTTAAACTTTGACATCCAATCGTTATTCCAGGCATCTCCCTTTTGGGTCTAAAAATATTGTCATTACAAATATTAAATTAATTTGTTGACAGCACACAATCTTGCCTAACTCCTTGTATTGTTAGTGGAAGCATTCTCAGTTGATATCCAGTTCTTATGCCCGCTTGTTTTGCCAGTAGATGTTCTTGATTATTCTTAGATCTTTGCAGCCTGTTCAAGGTGACAGGTGAGTACACAGGCAAATATTTTCTCAGGTAACTTGTCCGCAGTGCTCTGCATCTTGATGATTAATTTGCCCTGCACTGATCTGAGAATGGTCATTGTTTGGCTTCAGTAGCGGTAGTAAGTAGCTATGTAGCTACATCTCCTTAATCTGGCCACTCTGAATGCTAGCAGTAATCTCTCTGGCCCGATAATACTTTACACCATCCAGACCAGGAGCAGTGTTGTATCACAATATTGTATGTTAAGTGTTGAGCGAATGGCATCATTTGTGATCGTGAGATCTTCTCCCAGCACTACCTCCTCATGCAATTCTGATAGTGCCCCTTTGGCATTCAAGGTTTCTGTTTTTGAGATTGTGGTTCTGCCCTACCCTGTCTTCGGCTCGAAAGGACAGTAGATAGATAGAAGTCAGGATTACAATTTGGATTTTGTTTTGGAAAGGAATATTACCACGATCTGTCTTCTATCAGGTGCTGTGAGTTCACTCTTTGTCAACAATGTCACACTAACACTTTGCTTCAGTTGGGGTAATTTCCAATACCGTGTCTTGCTAAATGGATGGATGTAGCAAAAGTAGATCCTGTCTTTATTCTTGTAGGCTGTGGTATTCAAGAAATGTATGTTCCACAGTTTCAAAAGGCTGAGGGCAGTTTTTGTGCTGAGGTGAATGTTCACATAAAGAAGTCAAGAGATTTCGTTTTAGAGTGAACATCGCAGCAGATAAGTCTGGAATTATGACTGAAGAGGAGTAATGGATAAGTCCCTATTTCATTTTGGAGAAGAGTTTGGTTATAAGAAGGTTATATTATGTTTTAAACTTTCTATTCTCTATATGTGAAACATTAACAATGTTACTTGCTTGGGCTAATTGAGCTTGTAGCTTTTACTGATATTTTGAAAGTTATACAGTCTTATTGTGTTTCCTATTTATTGTTTTCTCTTTCTTCTTTTTCGCGTGGAAGTGGCGTAGAGATCACAATGTAAAGACCATGATTTGTTCTGACGCAGTTATAGCAAGTATCTAATTCACAGAAATGTAGGAGAGGTTATAACTGCAAGAAGAGTATAATGTCGTGTTCTCTTCTTGTAATATTATGCAACTCCCCACCCAAACAACACACCATGATATGTGGTTATCGTTTTAGCCCTATTTTAGACTTCAATGCATGCAAATAGAGACTGACTGGAACACGTTTATATCCCCTAAAATACAATCTCCGACAAATCTAAGTTCGCCTACGCTTCAACAGTTCAACAGTTTCATAAACTAAACAAAATCTGATGTAATAGTCTGTCCAGTATCCAAAGATTAGCTATTTGATAACAATGGTTTATGTTATTGCATAGTCTTGTGAAATCATTTCTGATTTAATAGTCTCTGCACGTTGATACTAACAACTTATAGAGGAAGAGAAAAACTTTCAGAGTTGATTACGCCCCTTATTTACTGCGGACCTATGTACAGAGTAGAAAGCCACAAAAGTGCTCTTGATGATGATGTATGCTTGGCATCTATGAAGAGATTATGCTTTTGTTGGCAATGATTTGCATACCACTGTAGAGATGCAATACTCAGAATGTATTGTTAATTATAAATAATACAAACTAAATTAAATTACAAGACAATTGTTTATAATAAAAGTAACCGAGTAGACTGGACCTGTTCTTGTCCCAGTACGGTCAAAATGTGTTTATTTTCACTAAGCCCCTTTCCCCCTTTCTCCTTAACCAGTTCTCAGAAAATAGGACAAATTCTGTAACAGCAGTTATAACTATTTTTTTTTAAAGTCATAACAAAATTGCAGCGCTACCCGAAAGAATATTCAGTTGTAGGCTATTCCAAATCTGTTTGTTGGTTAATGAAGACTTTATGTAACATGTTCATCGTTAAAGTTAAACCCAACATTATTCCAATCTCCCAAAAAGCCACTATCTGTCTTTCAGATTTGGAAACACCTGTTGAAATGTTTGTAAAAACTGTATTGTTTGTTATATCATGTCCATCCATTGTATTAAGTGAGATTACTTTTCAAAAAGTTACATAATATATTCTCATCCTTATATGTGAAATAATTCTGCTAGAAAAATTTAGAGGTAGACCAATGGATATTAACATAATCCAAGCTTATGCACCAACAAGTAATAGCGAAGAAGAAGACATTACACTTTTTACAATGCGCTAGAGATGACCATGGAACAGTGTAAATCCCAAGACGATTAGAGGCCACAAAGATGGGATTTCTCAGATGAATGTTTAAATTTCCCTGGACAGCTAAAAAGACCAATGAGGAAATTCTCAAAGAGGCCAACACAAAAAGGCAGCTCTTAAAACACATCAGAAAGAAACAATCAACATTTTTCAGGCACATCATGAGAAGAGGAAAGTTGGAATACTTGGTTACAACTGGCAAAATAAAAGGAAAGAGAGATCGCGGACGACAAAGAGAGAAAATACTGGATAGCTTGGTGTCATGGCATGGAAAACAGTCAACAACAGAACTGATACGATGCACTGTAGATAGAAGATTGTGGAAGGACATGATCGCCCACGCCAACCGGTAAGGCACATGATGATGATATGTGAAATATTATTTACATGATTTAGTCCATATTTTAGATATAGCTGTTATAAAATATATTTCTCTCTATTATTTGCTATACGCGGGTAATGTCTCATCAATAACTTAATAAAATTGTGTTTTTGACGCAAAAATAATGTAACATTTTTTTATTTTGTATTACATTATTTAAATTGTAGGTTGTGTTGTAATTAGTGTCGGTAACATAGTAACTGGTAGATACACTAAATCAAGGGAGATATATTCTGAAGAATGAAATCATCTATTCTGAAGTTAGATGAGGTATCATACTGGATGCAGAAATAGCCAAAACGGAAAGGCTTTTGGGCAATATCTGACCTAGTCCTTTAATTTAAATTGAATTAAAAACCAATAGATATTAATCTCATACAAGTTTATGCACCAACAGCAGACTGTCAAAGGAAACAGTTGATATATATTACCACGAGCTTAATATCGCACTTCATCAAAACAAATCAGATGAAAACACTATATGTTGAGTTCTACGGGATCTCAACGCAAACGTAGGAAAGGTATGAGTTGAAGAAGTGGTTGTTACTCTAGCTTAGGAGAGAGAAATGAAAGAGATGACAACCTTGTTTCGAGAGGAGGAGGAAATATGAAACTGTAAATTTAATGCGAAAACATAATTGAAAAGTGAAAAGAATAAAACATAAATCTGTTTGCATGCTTTGTTAACTTCTCTCAAACATTTGACTGTGTAAAACATCAGGTGTGCTAGAAAATAATGATGGATGTGGAGTTTTTACTTCACCTAGTCTCAACAAATATCAGTTTGGAAATACTCTATTTATGCTGTAAATATTGTTTGCAATAGATCAAGAAGTTAGGCATAGATGCGTGTTGTCATCATATTTAATTCAATGTACATACAAAAAACTGTTAGAGAATCAGGTATACGAAACAATACGGTGCTCTTATTATTAGTGGTCTTGCATTACCCGAAAAATGAAATACTAATGGCACGGCAAAAATTATATTATCAATGTATATGTTACAGCTTTAAGGATTTAAAAATGGAACAAAATAATGATTCTTTTTCTTTCCCTTTCTTTTCACTTCCTCTTGTAACCTTCCGTATGTTGATAAAGATACAAAGTTCTAATTCTTGCCACTCTAGCAGTCTCATCCATTGTCGTTTGGTCTTGTATTGTTTCTTGGATGTTGCCACTCCACCTTACACTGAGTCAATTATGGGGTCTTCAACCACCTCTTTTTTCAAAATGCGTATTGTATGGTTTAGAATCTCTTAACATTTATACCAGATGTTGAAATTAATTCATTTAGTGTTTCTATATGCAGCTTAGAATTTATTTAATGTTCAATCTCTCACATGCGACATAATTTCTAATTCTGTCTTTTCTGGTCACCCCACTCTCCTTTCTCAAACATATCATCTGTGTGGTAATTACCTTCCTTTTATATTCGTTCCATTATGAATATGCTGTGTATAAGATGTAAAATGATAGTCATTGTCTGGTGCTGAAGTATAGAGGCTAGCTGACCTAATATTTGATTTGCCTCGTTACATGGAATGTTTATTAACCATTTTTTGTCATTTTCCGAGAATGTTATTCCGCTATGTGAAGTCCACTTTACATGCTTTACAATGACTTGTGCTACAGCTTGTTTGATAGCTTCTTGACAACACAGTGAGCCAGCACTTTTATCCATCTCAACATTGAGAAATTGAAAACGTCAGTTCAAAGTAATCGCGAAAAACTCCATCTGCATCTCAATTTAAGTAAAACAAAATATTTATAAAAGATAAAAGTAGACGTGAAATCTTATAGTTGTCTCAACAGTGAAAAAAAAAATGTGTAAAGAGTAAATATTTTTAATATCTACAATTTATTACTAACAAATAATTGAAAAACTCCTAAGAGGATTAAAAGAAGACTTAATTTAGATATGAATAAAGCAATACAACTGCACAACAAATGCATGAGAAGTGGTAACAAATTGCTGTTTTTTTTTTCAGAGCCTGAAATTTGTCATAGCAGCATTTGGCTGAGAAACATGAACTATTGACACATCTGCTGATAAATCCATAAATATCTCTGAATGTAAGTGCTACAGAAGAGCACTCCGAATAATGTTAACATGGAATATAATAAACATGTCTATTTTGATAACAACTTAATATTCCAGAAAACTAGCCACTAAAGAGTAATAACAAAGAAAATAAAACATTTTAGTCTTATACATTGATATATTTACCTACAAAGGATCATTTAGGATGGCAAATGCCAGAAAGACAAAGAATATAAAGATAACAAACGGGTGGTTGGACTGGAAAATGACTAAAAGCTTTCATTGACTGCAGCAGACAATGGGCATTTAATGCAAGAAGAGATAATTCAGAGAAGCTGTCAATGCAATCAAGTTCCAACATTGACAAGGTACCTGACCGCCTACGGTCTACTCATTCTCAAGTTCCAACATTGACAAGGTAACTGACGTTTGGAAATGGTCCACTCATTCTCAAGTTCCAACATTGACAAGGTAACTGACGTTTGGAAACGGTCCACTCATTCTCAAGTTCCAACATTGACAAGGTAGCTGACGTTTGGAAACGGTTCACTCATTCTCAAGCTCCATCGTGGACGAGCTAGATGATTCAAAACAGTTTACTCATTCTGATATATATACTACACAACTGTAAAGCATCATTATGTCTTTACGTCTATGTTTATGTCTTTATGTCTATGTCATTTAGTCTGGGGTTTGCTGGAGGTTTTCTTTGGGACTGAAAAATAAAGGCAGCATGACCAGTGTAGCCATCGCAAGGTGTTTTGGTCAGAACATTTATTTCAATCACATTATAAACAAAATTTTGTCTTTCTGTGATTTCAAAGTGGTCACCTTTCTTGGATAGTGACAAGTTTTTAACTATTAGATTACTTACTCTCTCTCTCTCTCTCTCTATATATATATATATATATATATATATATATATATATATATATATATATATATATATATATATATCATCATCATCAAGTACCGTGCCTACTGTAGGTGATCATGTCTCTCCACAATTTTCGGTCTCGGCAGCTATTTTTCATTTCTGTTGTTGACCTTCTGCCAAGCCATTCTCTTAAACTGTCTGTTATTTTTTCTCATTGCTTCCCTCTATCTCTTCGTCCCTCAATTTTTCGAGTTGTTACAATATATTCCGTTGTTCTCTTCTCATTACATGACCAAAAATGATGATTGTCTCTTCCTAATGTTGGAAATTAGCTCTCTTTTTGCTTTGACCTCACTCAGAACATTTTCATTACTCCTCTTAGCCGTCCATGGTACTCTCAACAATCTTCTGTAAAACCACATCTCTACAGACTCCAGTGATTTTCTTGTCTGTCGTCCTATTGTCCATGACTCACATCCATATGTTAAGACTGGCTCTACATAACATTTAAGAACCCTTTTTCTCGTTTGCACTGTCAAAAATGGATTGCATAGTATCTTCCTCATTTTCTGGAAAGCTGCTTTTGCATGAGCCACTCTGCATCTCACCTCCTTTGTACATCTTCCGTCTGAGGTTAACAAAGTTCCCAAATATTTAAATTCATTTACCTGTTTTAATATTGTTGCACTTGTCTCTATTTTGCACTGAGGTGATGTCTTTTTCTTTGTTGTTACCATTACCCCTGTCTTTTTGCTATTAAGGCTGAGTCCTTTATTTTTACTTTCCTTCACTATAATGTCCAACATTTCTTGTAACTCATTTTCACTCTTAGCGATTAATACTGTATCATCAGCAAACCTTAGATTATTTATATTTTTACCTCCAATTGTTATTCCAGGCATGCCCCTTATGGATCTTAAAATAATCTCACTATAAATATTAAACAAATCTGGTGACAGCACGCAACCTTGTCTAACACCCTGTTTTATTATTATAATAATAATATGAACAAAGTTAGATAATTTGTGTCTTATGTGGCTATGGTATTATATCGTCCACTTGAAACCATAGTTAATTCTGCGGAGTGGATGTTTCTTCAAAGCTGTTTAGTTCTCCATATAATTTGTTAAACACTGCTGTAATCTGTTCTTCACATTCTTCTGTAGGCTGAAAGAAAATATCAAGAGCTTTTATTAATGGCACTACTTTGAGATGCTTGTTCTCTCTATTCATTTTTTAAACTGCTTTCTTTATTTCTTGATACCGTATCTCTACTTCACTCACTCTACACCATATTTAATTTTGATTGTGACGTTTTCTTTAGTTTATTTTATTTCTACAAACTTTCTATAGTCCGTTCAGAAATTCATAATCACACCTGAATTAGTTTTACGTGATAACCGCTTTTTATTTTGGTTTCAAATTTTGCATGCAATCTTAGAATATTGATGATGCAAAGATTTTGGTATTTTTTTATTCCACAAACACAACAGATTTTGCACATCAGCGAATTCCTTTGATCTTTTATGACGATATCACACAAGTTGATTCACATTTTCGAGTTTACAGTAATCGTGTTAAATTTTCCAGTTTACTGCAATTCCCGTCAGAGGCGTACCTACATAGTGCTTAATTGTGGGTGTTGTTCATTATGTGTATTTGCAAACATGAATTCAATTGGTTACAATTAGTCTTTCCTTCGGTCACCATTAGACCCCAGGACGTCCTAACTGCAGCTGGAATTGAATTCATCTTAATTTTAATCATTCCGAATCTGACGATTCCAAGAGGTTGATAATCATTACTGGCTGGACAAATAGTAATCCATCTCGTTTCCAGTACTCATCTTCCACCCGCAGCACATGTTCAACACACTTCTTCCAGAACGGAATGTCTATTTTTGAGAGAGACTCGCGTGTCAGAACTTCAACATCACACATTTTAAACGTCCTGTTCTGTTCTGCAACTTGTCCTTTGACGTGAGCACAGACAAGTTCGATTGGATTAAGGTACGCATGATATGCAGGGAGTCGAAGAGAGGTGTGGCCGTATTTCTCAATGATTTTGTCAACATGGTACACCTTTTTCTTATTCGTATTCTTCACAAGTTGTAACAATTCGGGTTTTAAATATGTGTCGTCAAATTTGACATTTTCATTCGCAAGCCATGTCCTAATTTGCTCTTTTGTATTTGATGCAGTAGGCACTTTGTCTTCCTCTGATACGACATTGTGGTATGATGAATTATCCTTGACTATGCATGAAGGTCTCTCCAGGATTGGTAAAAGATCGTTCTCCAACCAGTGCCTGAAAATGTTTCCATTCATTTCAGTATGGTAGTCCCTACAGTCGGTACTTTTTGATTGGAAAATAAGTCCCGCATCATGGACAAGGCCGTTTTCAGTGCTAAATATAATGCGCTGGCCTTTGCTGCTCGGAATTGTTCTTTTGAGTTTGCCATTTACTGACTGCAATTCTTTAGCATAGGTGTGGTGTGCGTTGACCCATGATTGGTCCAAATATACAATATCATACCGTTCACTCCGCCGCTCACGGATCTGTCTCAGGTATTTGCTTCGAGCAATGACCAAGTGTGGTTTTTCACAAATAATATTCCTGCCCCAAACAGTTTTTCTGAAAGTGAAGACGGCTCATCGTACAATCTACCATAGAGTACTTTTAGAAATGTCAATATTGCAGTCTGCATGCAATTTTAATTTCAAATTCCTGAGAGTAACAAGTACATTATTAGCAAACATTTTAAATATCTCACGTTTTATGACATCCATGTCAAAGCTGTCGACTTTCCTTTTCCTTCCTGGATTGACATGAGTGCACTCTGAGTCTTGTTTAATCCAATGAGAAAATGACGATTTATTAAGACCAAGCGCGAGTTGCGTTCGTCTCTCTGGGTCATGAATATCACAATATAAATGCCCCATCTTGGATTCCATAAGGAAGTGCTGATATAGTAAAACAGTAACCTTTTGCATAGTTATAAATTTGCATTTCAAACTCATTGTAATTTCGATATAAATGTTGGTATTTAAAGTCAACACATTGTCTACTGAGTCTTCACAAAATTAATAAAGATACGCCTTCCCTTCGGTAATTAATGCCAAGGCCGTGGTGCGTCATGTTGTTCAATAACAATTCAGTTTTGTGCACGGGATTTTCCTGAAGTTAGTGTTTCTGCAATAGCCAAACTATTTTACGTCAACGACCGCACCAAATTAATGTATATATCCTATAATGGTGTCAAATTCGAACAGGGTGAATTTAATGTAGCCTAAAGAAGAAAACTTTTAAACTAGATCAAATTTCTCAGAGCAGAAAATATTTCTATAAAGTCACCAATATTATATGATTGCATGTTCAATTTGAAAGTAAAAATAACAAACGGTTATCACGCAAAACTAATTCAGGTGTGATTATGAATTTCTGAACGGACTATAGTATCCGTTCTGATGCATTCTGACCAAGTGTAAGACCTTTTAGAGATGTTTTCACAGCAAATCCCACACTGTGTTCTCTGATATCGTCACTGCTCTTTCCTTGCCTTGAGCACCACCTTTGGTTAAAGATTCTGTGAAGAAACGTGTTGGCTATTTGGCCCATGTTTTTTAGGAATGCATTGCTAGTACCGTCTGCTCCTGGAGCATTTCTTTCCTTTAAGATAAGTATTGCTTTATCTAACTCCTGTAGACTGAACCTTGCTGTCATGCACTCTGCTGGTTTTCTTGTTCTTGATTGTTCCTGTAGGAATTTCGATTGGACTCTTACTTCTTTGATTCTTTATGATGAAACATGAATGTTGCTTTTTGTTTGGTAGGTTTTGGCCAGTAGATACACTGCTATCTTGGTTGGTAACAACATTGGAGTCTGAGACTAGCACTGTCTTTTTCATTCTATGTTGTCCCCTTCTAAACTTTTCGTTAAGTTCCACAGTTTTTGTGGGTCCTTCTCCAGGTTGAGATTTCCAGTTTTCTTTTATGCTTTTATTTTTCTCCCTGGTTTTATCTTGTTATGAAGGATGACGTTGTCAACTGTGGGTTTATTTTCCGTGTTTTCCATGCAGCGGCTGAGCTCAGTGTCAAGGTCTTTTAGTTTTGGGGTCCAGAAAGAATAGTAGTCTTTTCTTCTGTCTCTGGGGATGTTTCCTCCTGCTTCAAGAAGAATAATCTCATTGAAAGTGTTGGTTTGGGAGGTTAGGGCTATTTTCCCTATTTTTATTTTCTTCAAATCCCAATCGATTTGTGAGATAAAGTGGTTGAAATTTACTTTCTTATAGTTCCAGAAACGCAACACAAAGAAGATACACAGCTATATACAAACGCATTTAAGAATTAACAGAAAGAAAAAAAAGCAATAACAAACTGGATGTTTAAGATCAAAGGAAGGAGAACTGTTGATTGAACAAGAATGCATAAGAGAACGATGGATAGAATACATTAAAGATCTTTATGATGGTGAACGAATAGAAGTAAATATTAAGGATAATGGGGAAAGACCAGAAATACTCAAAGAAGAAGTGGAAGATACCTTACACAATATGAAAACAGGAAAAGCTCTAAGACAATACCTCTTACGAGTCACATGACTAATATATTACTAAGAATCATCATGCGGAGAGTGCGAAACAAAATCAGTCCAGAAATTAGTGATGAACAGTGTGGTTTTGTTAGAGATAACTGAACGAGCAGTGCCATATATATCATAAGATCTTTAGTAGAAGGAGCCATAGAGGTGAAAACAGATCTATACCTATGTTTCATAGATTATACCAAAGCATTTGACAAGGTAAAGCACCAAGAAACAATCAAAATTTTGGAAAGCATAAACGTAGACAGCATTGATATAAGAGTAATAAAGAACATGTACTGGCAACAAACAGTAGCCGTAAGAACTGGGAACCAATTGGAATGTTTCAACAAATAAAACAGGGTGTTAGGCAAGGTTGTGTGCTGTCACCAGATTTGTTTAATATTTATTGTGAGATTATTTTAAGATCCATAATGGGCATGCCTGGAATAACAATTGGAGCTCATAATATAAATAATCTAAGGTATGCTGATGATACAGTCTTAGTCGCTAAGAGTGAAAATGAGTTACAAGAAATGTTGGACATTATAGTGAAAGAAAGCAAGAATAAAGGACTCAGCCTTAATAGCAAAAAGACAGAGGTAATGATAACAACAAATAAATGACATCACCTCAGTGCAAAATAAAGACAAGTGGAACAATATTAAAGCAGGTAAATGAATTTAAATATTTGGGAACATTGTTAACATTGGATGGTAGATGTACAAAAGAGGTGAGATGAAGAATGGCTCAGGCAAAAGCGACATAAAAAAAGGAGGAATATACCGTACAATCCAATTTTGACAATAGAAACAAGAAAAAGAGTTCTTAAATGTTATCTGGAGCCAATCTTAACATATGGGTGTGAATCATGGCCAATAGAACAAGAGAAAAGAAAATAATTTCTAATTTCTATTGTGATGAAATACAAGTTTCTTGAACACTTTGTGGTGACTGCGTCGTTTGTACAGCCTTTCAATATTTTCGAATTTCATAGCAACCCTGAGGTAGATCTCAAATACATGACATATGATAAATTATTAAACTCATGATATCAATCCCACATTAAGCTCATAGCACTCGATATAGACCAACATTCATTACCTCAGTTTCTTGGAAACATATTGGGTCAAGGAGGCACAAATCATGATTTGCAGATTCAAACTGAACATCCGGATGGATGGAAGCAATTGTTTGATCTTTACATGAATACAACATATTACTGAATGACTTGCAGGTTTCAGAAGAATTCTCATCAGCTTTTGTTGAATTCCATGACCAGATTTTCCTGTTAAAAAAAGTAAGGTATATATAGAACATCATTTTCTGTGATTCACTATAAACTAGTAGTAGTTTCCCTTTGGAGACCATTTGGAGGACCTCGACTTTGCTGATGACATAGACCTCATCAGCAGTCAGATAAAAACGATGCAGGAAAACACAACTGAACTATTATCAGCAGCCAGTAAAACTGGGCTTGAGATCAATCATAAAAAGACTGAAGTCATGAAAAGCTTAATTTTAACAGATGACAGAATATACATGGAAAATAAACCAGTGAAAGAGATCGATCACTTTATCTATCTTGGAAGTCACATTGATCGGGAGGGGGATACAAGTAAGGAAATTAGAATCAGAATAGCTAAAACAGCAACGTCTTTCAGAAGCTTTGAAAAGTTGTGGAAATCAAAACTCAGCAGCACAAGCACAAAATTTAGACTATTCAAATCAAACGTACTATCTACCCTTACGTATGCATGTGAGAGCTGGAAAACAACAAGAGATATAGAAACAAAGTTGAATGCATTCGAAAATAAATGTCAAAGCAAAATACTTGGTATAGCATGGAATGAATTCAAAACAAACAAAGAAATTAAAGAAATCTCCAATCAATTACTAATATCTCCAGTAATCAAGAAAAGACGATAGTCAAATGTTGGACATGTGATGAGGAGAGATAATAACCGAATAACAAAGAAAACCCTCATGTGGGAAACAACAGGTGAGAGGAAAATAAGCCGACCCAGAAAGACACTGAGAAGAACATTGATCAAAGAGGCAAGAGGAGCAGGAATCGGCTCACTCAATGAGATAGAGTTGCTTGCGCAGAACAGAGACAAATGGCGAGATTTGATAAAAGACCTTTACAAGGATTGAAAACTTCTAGAATAAAAATTTAGATAAGACAAAGCGTATCTGGGTCTATGCCCTATGGGCCGGCTACGGTTTGAAAGGTCGATAGATAGATATATAGACAGACAGACAGACAGACAGACAGACAGACAGACAGACAGACAGACAGACGGACGGACGGACGGACGGACGGACGGATGGATGGATGGATGGATTCCCTTTGCTAGTCCCCAACAACCAAAAAACTCCACTACACAATAATCTGTCAATCTGTTTTACATTTGAGCTGAAGAAGGCACATCGGGCACTCTAGACTACCTATGTCTGACAATCTTTGCTATGAAGAATCTGATTTCTTGCAGGATCCACATTGTGTCTCTTAAACAGAACATGTCTCTATCCTGGGGGAGCCTCTCTACCTTAGCAAGGAAACTGATGCAAGCTGCTGCCTATCTTCTCAGTGTTTCTTTTAGTGTTTCTATAGGTCGATCTCCTTTTTTATCCTCTGTTCCCTTTTTTGAGGGCCTCTTCTTGTTATATCTTCTCTTTGCCTGGTCAACACATTCCCACCTAATTTTATTGATTATAGATGATATTGTTGAATACATGGTCATTTTCTTACTTCTCCTCTAGTCTTGAATTCATTCCATGGTATACAAAGTATTTTCATGAAGTATTTGTTTTTGAATTAATATTCTAATTTATTTAGTTATTTTCTAGCTCTCCCCTGCATATGTAAGGGTGAATAATATATGTCATTTGTTTTTGTGCTAAGTAATTTTTATTTCTATATTTGATCAAGGTTTGTAAAAGTCATTGCAGCCTTTGCTATTCTGCTTCTAATTGTTTTCTTTGTGCTTCCTTCTTGATCTAGGCAACTTTCAACATTTGAAAAGGGATCTACTTCTTCTACTGCTTTTCAGTTCAAATTTATTTTTCTCCTGATAATTTGATTTGTCATTGCTCTTTTATTTACTTGATTGTTCTCAAATCCTATTGTGCTAGCCATTGAGAGCATATTTTTCTGGCACATGTTGACAGTGTTATGATAAGAACTATGTCATGTTACATCATAATAGTTTTTTTCAATTAAGAAAGAGCAATTCTATTAAAGTCAATTTAGAAGTATGTAAATAAATGCCTGTTGTCTTATTCAATGTCCGTGCTTCTCTTTATTCAGACCGTGCTGGACAAACATTTTATTTATTCAAGTTTTAGCTTTCATAGCATTTGTTTAGAAGCTCAAACGTGTTTTATCAACTTTTTCAAATTATTTTCTCTTCTGGCAATCCCATTTTTGGTTTTAATTAATCTTAAACATTATACCCAATCAGAATATATGCCTCTTTCGGTTTTAACATCTGTGCTTACGTTTTAATATATAATCTATCGTTATACCAATGTTGTCAACTTTGCTTAAAAGATTCCATTAGCCAAGTCAATGTTTATTATGATAATAATTATTGTCCTGTGAGGCCGAGAGATGGCTAACATAACTTGGTCTGAAAGTGGACAGCAAATCATAGCTGACTGCTTACATCAGGAGGAGTGACAATAACCCATAAATATATAATGCCATTTCACTGTGATACCTCAGAAAATAGACCATCAGTCCAACCAAATAAGTAAGGATCAAAGAGAGAAGGTAAACAGTTACCCAAATAAGTGAGGATCAAAGAGAGAGGAAAACAGTTATAAAAAATGCCCTGTAGTAAAGGAACACCCAACTGTAGAATATATATATATATATATATATATATATATATATATATGTAAGGAAAAAACAACAATGTCATTATGCTTTCATTGATCATCACAGCTGTTCATGAATCTCTCAGAATTCAACATTACGTTCACACCAGTGGCTTTCAATGATTTTCATTTACTACATTTGTAGAGAGTCAAAATAATATCAGCAAAGCCAATCAACACAAATGTGTGTGTGTGTGTGTATGTCTGTGTAAATATGTGTGTGTGTGTGTGCGTGCATGTGTGTGAGAGTATGTATGGCCATTGACGTATTGACAGACGGTTGGTAGAAAGCAATCATGATGTGTCAGTATTTTGGTAAAATATTAGTGTCGTTTGCTGGGTGCTATTTTACTGAACAGCTTCTCTCCTGGCTGATCTGCCAATATTGGATAGAGAGATTCGACCGCAAATTGAACTAGATGTATTTGTGGCTCTTGGCCTCGTCTCCATTCTCCTGCGCCTCTGGTCTTCTGAATTTGATATCAACGCGTCCTTGAATGTTGCCGTGCCATTTTTTTATTTTTGTTCTCCATGTGCTACGATCAGGAACCAAATCCTCATTCTTTTTTTTCGCTTATAGAAAATTCTCTCAATGAGGCTATAGAGAACATCCTAAAATTTCAGCATTGGTCTACGATTTTTCAGTTCATTTAGTGTCACAATTAATGGCTTTGGTGATCAGAATTCTTTACTTCTCTCTAATTAATTTGGTATGATTAACTTATTGTAATCAGATAGTTCTGTTAGATATTCCTTTCTTTGTCTTCCATTTCTTCTACTCAATTGTTCAAAGGAGTACTAATTTTTCCAATTTCTCTCCATTCAGAAGATTTCCAAGAAATATAATATTTTTTTTCATATGATGTTCCTGCGATTTCATCATTCCAACACTTCTTCAAGAAATTTTAAAAATTTGTTTTTCTATCTGCCCTTGACATTGAGGTTCTCTAATGCCCCAACAAGTTTCACATTCTGGACAATCATTGTCTCTGTATTACTTCTGGTTTAAGCTGCATAGTAAAGTGTTGACAGCTTGATGTGATCCGATGTATATTACAGTAGTATAGGTGGCTGTTTACCCACTCTAAAAGTGCACGCACATGCACCGAAAGACAATAGATTTGGCACTGAAACCGCACGAAACTGGCACCAAACCCGTGCAAAAGTCCGATAATCGGCTTATTATCTCGGTGGTCGTGATCGGTAATCGGCTTATCTCGGTGGTGTGCGTTGGTGCGTGACGATCTCGGCGCGTCGCTCGTGGTGTGCGTTGGTGCGTGACGGCTTATGATCGGCGCAGCTCGCCGGTTATCGGACAGCGGTTCTAAAAGGGATGGCGGGTCGTCGCCGGCTATCTCGCGGGTCGGATGGCGGGTCGTCGCGTGGCGTGCGGGTGGGGAAAGGGGGGGTGCCTTTATTGGTCTAGTGTTATCATCATGTGTGGGTCAACAGGAGGCGACATGTAAAAAACGCTGACAAGCAATTATTAGTATCGTTAGCATCATGTACCAGGTGTGATTATAGCGATTTTTCTCTATTGCATATCCAAGCTAACTGAAGTCAAATAAAAATCATCACCAAGCCACACAAATTGACACATCATCATCATGTGCCACCCTCAACATCATCAACATGTGCCACCCTCATCATCACTTAATGTTCTATCATCATGTGCCACCCTCAACATCAACCTTCATATCCCATCATCATCATGTGCCACCCTCAACACTATCATCATCATCATGTGCCACCCTCAACATCAACCTTCATATCCCATCATCATCTTGTGCCACCCTCAACACTATCATCATCATCATGTGCCACCCTCAACACTATCATCATCATGTGCCACCCTCAACATCAACCTTCATATCCCATTATATCATGTGCCACCCTCAACACTATCATCATCATCATGTGCCACCCTCAACATCAACCTTCATATCCCATCATCATCTTGTGCCACCCTCAACACTATCATCATCATCATGTGCCACCCTCAACACTATCATCATCATCATGTGCCACCCTCAACATCATCATCATGTGCCACCCTCAACACTATCATCATCATGTGCCACCCTCAACATCAACCTTCATATCCTATCATCATCTTGTGCCACCCTCATCATCATCCCTTAATGTTCTATCATCAAGCCACACAAAGTATCAATCATCTCTCTCTCTCACACACATTCATGGTAAACCAAAACAAAATTCGTTCTATATTTCACAACTTTATTAATACAACAAATATACGACACACATATATATTACTGTCCGGTTGTTGATAATTTTAAGCGTCTGGGTTTCCTCCCTCCTGTTTTGGTGGTACTGTTTGTTAAATTTCTATCAAACACGGGTGCATAGGAAGTTTCATTAGCCTTCAAAACACAACTGCCCTCCATTTTGACAAAACCTTGATCAAAGCTGGAATAGGTAATTGGTGACTCTGCTGAAACACCAGCGGCATTCATATTGGGTGCCGGATCTGTCGTCTGATTAACAAGAGCGAGGTTCCCTTGATTAACAAAGGGGGGCGTGTAGTCGATGAGATTCGTGTTAACAAGAGATGGTATGTAGTTTTGGTGGTTAACGAGAGGCGGCGTGCAGTTGATCTGATTAACGAGAGGCGGCGTGTAGTTGATCTGATTAATGAGAGGTGGCGTGTAGCTGATCTGGTCAACAACAGGCGGCGTGTAGTTGAGGTTAGCATAAGCGGTTAAAATTTCCTCTCGCATCTCGACTAACGTGATAAATTCCTCTCTCGATAGTGTTATCCCAGTTCTGGTAGGAAACTTCAAAAAACTATCACCGCTGTATGTCCTTATATTTATTAATGGTCTGTTACGAAAAACACAAACCGAGACTGCCTTAACGCCATCTTTAGACAATGGAACTACAGTCTCATTTCCACGTGACATAAATATGCGCTGATCACTGACATCCAACGAAATTGGCGATGAATAGTTGATGAATTCAGTAGACTAATAATACAAGCTGCCAGTGAAACAATACCCAGAGGGGCACGGAAACACTACAAACCATACTGGAATAGTGAACTAGAGCAACTGCACAATGACATGGAAACATCTCGAAAACAAGCAGAAAATAACCCCTGCCAGGAACACCACAATAACTATCAGCATGCTAAAGCCAAATTTCAATGGGCTAAACTACAAGCCAGACGGAGAAGTTGGAAAGAGAAAACAGAGTACATGAATCTAGAACGAGACACAAGAAAAGTGTGGAAGCTTGTAAAACAGCTGAATGATGAGGGTACAGAAGGGAACACAAAAATTACACTGAAGAAGGATGGAAACATTCTAACAGGTAAACATGCAGCAAATCACTTTGCAGACTCCTTTGCAAATGACAACAATATTGAAATTAGCCTAGAGAAACGTCAAGAGACCCGTCTAAAACAACAAAATGCAAGACAAGAAGAGACTGCACATGAAGTCATGGAAATACCCATTACACAAAGAGAGCTAGAGCTGGCAATATCCAAATTAAAAATGAAAAAGTCACCAGGTAGTGATGGAGTGTCTAATGAAATGATTAAGAACTTGGGAACTGCAGCTAAAGCAAAACTACTGCAGATCTACAACATTTGCTGGATCACAGGTAAAGTGCCACAGGCATGGAGAGAAGCAATTATGATACCATTACTAAAGCCAGGAAAAGATGGTTCAATGACATCCAGCTATAGACCAATCAGCCTTACAAGCTGTTTGTGTAAAACAATGGAACGTATAATCAATCTCAGACTGCAGTGGTACCTGGAAAGTGAAAATCTCCTTGTCCCACAACAAGCAGGCTTTAGACAGTGTTACTCTACCGAAGATCAGGCAACCTATCTTTCCCAGGAAATTGAGGATGCGTTTCAAGAAAAGAAACTGGTACTAGCAGCATGGATAGACCTAAAGAAAGCATTTGATAAGGTATGGAAGGAAGGGCTTTTGAAGAAACTGAGAAATTATGGAGTAAATGGCAGGATGTACAAATGGGTCAAAGCATACCTGCATAACAGGAGAGCCAGAGTGCAACTGGATGGTCTTAAGAGTAAGAAGGTCTTACTGCGCCAGGGCGTTCCACAGGGAGGGGTACTATCTCCAACACTTTTTCTGATCTACATCAATGACCTAGTTACTGAACTACCACATGGTATCAAAGTGGCAATGTATGCAGATGACTTGGTAATGTGGTGCACAGAGGAGTATGCAACAGTGGCCTCCAAATTGTTACAAAGAGCTATGAATGCACTGAATTCATGGACAAATAGATGGTGTATCAGCATCAATACAGACAAATGCAGTACTACACTTTTCACTCTTTCCCCAAAACAAAAGCAGGAGCCATCTATATAAACAATGAGCCTGTGAAAGAAGACATACAGGCTACGTATCTCGGAGTTACATTTGATAACAAACTATCTTGGAAACAGCAGATAAATAAGGCAACCCAAAAAGCAAGGAGAAAATTGGCTATTCTAAGAAAGCTGTGTGGAACTACGTGGGGTGCGAGTGGGAAAATACTCAGTAAAGTTTACCAACAGAGTATACGCCCACATTTAGAATATGGATCATCTGCATGGTGTTCAGCATCAAACACCACACTTCAAGAACTGGATAAAGTACAAAACCAGGCACTTAGGGTCATCACAGGAGCAATGAAATCAACACCAATATTAGAGATGGAGAAATTGTGGAGGATACCAGCACTGAGAGAACGGAGGGACACAAAGGTGCTGATACAGGCAGAAAAATTTGCTTGCATGCCGAGACATCCAATGAAGGACCGATTCCAAAATCTTGCATTGGGACGACTTAAGAGAAGCAGTTTTATCCACCAAGCCAAGCGTATTAGTAGACAAACACCAGACATGCCAAGAGCTGTTAACCCCCTACTGCCCATACCAGAACAGACTCCCTGGACAGAGGAATCTGGATTATCAGTTCAAATACGGACAGAAGTGAAAGGAATAGTTGATAAAGAGGAACAGAATAGTCTACAGCGAAAAACAATAACTCTCAGTTTCCTGGATGAAGAATACCCACAAGACCTATGGATTCGTGTGTATACAGATGGATCAGCACAGAATGCAGTAAAAAATGGGGGAGCAGGTGCATATATAGAATACCCAAATAACACTAGGGATATGAATAAAATAGCAACAGGGAAATATTGTCACAATTATGATGCAGCGCCCCAGACTGCTGAACACATACTTCAAGACTGCACTGAATATAGTAGACTGAGGAAAATCCATTGGCCCATAGATACAACACTACAGACAAAACTATATGGGCCACTGCAAGAATTACAAAAGACAGTAACATTTATACAGGAAACGACATTGCAGATATAGACAATGCTTCAGGCGAACGAAAGATAGATAGATAGATCATTCCAACACTTCTTCAAGAAATTTTAAAAATTTGTTTTTCTATCTGTCCTTGACATTGAGGTTCTCTAATGCCCCAACAAGTTTCACATTCTGGACAATCATTGTCTCTGTATTACTTCTGGTTTAAGCTGCATAGTAAAGTGTTGACAGCTTGATGTGATCCGATGTATATTACAGTAGTATAGGTGGCTGTTTACCCACTCTAAAAGTGCACGCACATGCACCGAAAGACAATAGATTTGGCACTGAAACCGCACGAAACTGGCACCAAACCCGTGCAAAAGTCCGATAATCGGCTTATTATCTCGGTGGTCGTGATCGGTAATCGGCTTATCTCGGTGGTGTGCGTTGGTGCGTGACGATCTCGGCGCGTCGCTCGTGGTGTGCGTTGGTGCGTGACGGCTTATGATCGGCGCAGCTCGCCGGTTATCGGACAGCGGTTCTAAAAGGGATGGCGGGTCGTCGCCGGCTATCTCGCGGGTCGGATGGCGGGTCGTCGCGTGGCGTGCGGGTGGGGAAAGGGGGGGTGCCTTTATTGGTCTAGTGTTATCATCATGTGTGGGTCAACAGGAGGCGACATGTAAAAAACGCTGACAAGCAATTATTAGTATCGTTAGCATCATGTACCAGGTGTGATTATAGCGATTTTTCTCTATTGCATATCCAAGCTAACTGAAGTCAAATAAAAATCATCACCAAGCCACACAAATTGACACATCATCATCATGTGCCACCCTCAACATCATCAACATGTGCCACCCTCATCATCACTTAATGTTCTATCATCATGTGCCACCCTCAACATCAACCTTCATATCCCATCATCATCATGTGCCACCCTCAACACTATCATCATCATCATGTGCCACCCTCAACATCAACCTTCATATCCCATCATCATCTTGTGCCACCCTCAACACTATCATCATCATCATGTGCCACCCTCAACACTATCATCATCATGTGCCACCCTCAACATCAACCTTCATATCCCATTATATCATGTGCCACCCTCAACACTATCATCATCATCATGTGCCACCCTCAACATCAACCTTCATATCCCATCATCATCTTGTGCCACCCTCAACACTATCATCATCATCATGTGCCACCCTCAACACTATCATCATCATCATGTGCCACCCTCAACATCATCATCATGTGCCACCCTCAACACTATCATCATCATGTGCCACCCTCAACATCAACCTTCATATCCTATCATCATCTTGTGCCACCCTCATCATCATCCCTTAATGTTCTATCATCAAGCCACACAAAGTATCAATCATCTCTCTCTCTCACACACATTCATGGTAAACCAAAACAAAATTCGTTCTATATTTCACAACTTTATTAATACAACAAATATACGACACACATATATATTACTGTCCGGTTGTTGATAATTTTAAGCGTCTGGGTTTCCTCCCTCCTGTTTTGGTGGTACTGTTTGTTAAATTTCTATCAAACACGGGTGCATAGGAAGTTTCATTAGCCTTCAAAACACAACTGCCCTCCATTTTGACAAAACCTTGATCAAAGCTGGAATAGGTAATTGGTGACTCTGCTGAAACACCAGCGGCATTCATATTGGGTGCCGGATCTGTCGTCTGATTAACAAGAGCGAGGTTCCCTTGATTAACAAAGGGGGCGTGTAGTCGATGAGATTCGTGTTAACAAGAGATGGTATGTAGTTTTGGTGGTTAACGAGAGGCGGCGTGCAGTTGATCTGATTAACGAGAGGCGGCGTGTAGTTGATCTGATTAATGAGAGGTGGCGTGTAGCTGATCTGGTCAACAACAGGCGGCGTGTAGTTGAGGTTAGCATAAGCGGTTAAAATTTCCTCTCGCATCTCGACTAACGTGATAAATTCCTCTCTCGATAGTGTTATCCCAGTTCTGGTAGGAAACTTCAAAAAACTATCACCGCTGTATGTCCTTATATTTATTAATGGTCTGTTACGAAAAACACAAACCGAGACTGCCTTAACGCCATCTTTAGACAATGGAACTACAGTCTCATTTCCACGTGACATAAATATGCGCTGATCACTGACATCCAACGAAATTGGCGAATTCAAGCTACACGACTCCATATTCAAAGAAAAACAAACACAAACCACCTGGCAACAGACGTTGGTTATGTGTGTGCGTGTACACTGCTCGACTGGGGAGTTTTTATACCCGTTTATCGGGTCGAGGGCCGTCTATTTATAGTAGCTAACGTAATACGTAACAAACAACACAAGAAGAGATAGAATACCAAATGAAACCATAAGAAAAATGGTAGGAACAAAACCCTGCCAAGAATATATAGAACAACAACAACTTAAATGGTTCGGCCACCTGGTCAGAATGAATCCTCACCAATCACCATCAAGGGCGTTTTTCTCGAGAATGCATGGGAAAAGACCAAGAGGAAGACCCAGAAGAAGATGGATAGATGCAGTGACAGAGACATGTAACAACAAAGGAAAATCACTTATTCAGACAATTCGAGCAGCACAAGAACGACAAATGATATAAATCACGACACCTTTTAGGTATCAGTGAAAGAGAAAAGAAGAAGAACGTAATACGTTATCAGGCGTGGTAATCAGTCGTGTTGCGACATGTTCAGTGACCTCTGGAACTGACCAAATAGGGTGATGTGTGGGGAAATATGATGCGTGTAACAATTCGGTCTCAGGTAATGCGGCTTGAGACTAGGAAACTCCTCCTCCCCCCTGTAGTGTTTATATATGTTGTGGCTTATAAAAATAGGTGTTAGTTGAAGAGGGGGAAACCTCGCGCGCTGACCTAAAATCACTCGTTGCTATTTTCGTCGGGAGCGCAATCACTAAATTTACTAGCACTTGTGAGGATGGATCCCCGATGGAATCATCCCTTCACAGCTCTGATAGCCGGTCCTACCGGGTGTGGGAAAACGGTATTTGTGCAAAAGTTTATACAGAACCTTCACGAGCTAGCTGCCCCCGTACCGGAGGAAGTTATATGGTGTTATGGGGAATGGCAATCGATATACGAGACTATATGGTCAGTGAGATTTATCGAGGGTCTACCAGACGTCGATAAATTGGAAGGTGGTAAGAAGAGAAGACTGATCGTCATCGATGGCTTGATGTCTGAGACGGACGAGCGGGTAACAAAATTATTCACCAAAGGTAGTCATCACAGAGATATTAGTGTGATGTACATTGTTCAAAATCTATTCGGAAAAAATAAAGAACATCGAACCATAAGTCTCAATACGCACTATTTAGTCCTTTTCAAGAACCCGAGAGACGGGAGTCAAATTATCAATCTGGGTAAACAAATGTACCCAGGACAGGTGGGGTACCTCCAAGATAGTTTTAAGGACGCGACAGCGACTCCTCACGGTTATTTACTGGTCGATCTTCGTCAGGATACACCTGATAATCTTAGGTTGAGAACAAAAATATTCCCGGGGGAGAGACAAATTGTCTACGTGCCAAAGTAGAGAATCATGTGTGATGAAGCACTTAGACGGCACGGTGAAATGTTGAAATGTATGCGCGCCGCCTCGCCGAGCGGTTTAAGAGCCATATTAAAAACAGCCTCTCCCAAACTCATTAACTTTTTGTGCGAGTGTTGTCATAACATATTAAAAGGTAATGTTAGACTCACTCAGCGACAGAAGTGCGAGCTACGTCGACACAAGAACAAGTTGAGACTTCTCACTAAAAAGAAACCGAATCTTAAGCGGCGGAGAGAGATTCTACAAACCGGTGGGTTCATAGGTGCTTTGCTCCGTCCTATATTAAGTATTCTCGGTGGAGTACTAGGTGCGTAACAATGGCCAAAAAAAATGATTTTGATGGATCCTCGATTTCTCGAGGGTCTTAAACAGACTACTAGCACGTCGTATAGCCCACCCGAGGCGATCGGTGACAACTTGAGAGATTTAGATGATGAAATGCAACGTATCCTATTCCGCGATGATTTAGCACCCGCCGATAAGGCCAGAGTGTACCAACGTGCCCTACATCAATATTTAACTAGATTGGAGCAGTATAAACGACGCTCATTGGGCTCGGTCGATCTCATTCAACACAACAAGTCAACAGAAAAAACACCTTCCCCACCACCACCATCAATCGAGGTATCACCAGAGCAGACCAAGACACCACCACCACCAGAGGAAACCCCAATGGTAGGTAATGAAACCACTCCGCCCGTAACCACGTATAAACTGAGACCTAAAAAAAGAAAGAGCGGAATCCCAACACCAAAATGGGAACGGTGGAGAAAATATTGAGACGTCGTTACTTTGACCCTAGTCGACCAGGGGCGTATAATGGTGCAACGGCCCTGCAACGTAATGCCAAACTGGGACTCGCAAAGATCAAACAATGGCTGAGTCATCAGGATACCTATACCCTTCATAAACCAATTCGTCGCAGATTTGAAAGGCGTCCCATTATACCGAGTGGCCCCCAACAGCAATATCAGGCAGACCTAATCGATTTGAGACATTTGAAAAAACACAACGACGGATATTCCTATTTGGTTTCTTGCGTGGACGTTTTCAGTAAATTCGCGTGGTCTGTACCGATACGAACCAAAACGGGGAAATCCTTAGTGGAAGCCGTCGGTAAGATATTTCTCGATGGGAAACCCACGAGTTTTCAAACCGATAAGGGGTCAGAGTTTCTGAACAGAACATTTCAGAAATTCCTCGCTGACAACAACGTTCACTTTTTCACTACGCAGATTGAAGATATTAAGGCCGCTGTGGTGGAACGCGGTTTCGGTGCCAAATCTATTGTCTTTCGGTGCATGTGCGTGCACTTTTAGAGTGGGTAAACAGCCACCTATACTACTTATTACTCTTCCTACAGAGTGAGGCAACATTATCTTTTTGTGTTTTATATTTCATTGAAAAACTTATTTGCACTAAGAGAAATGATGATTGCGTTGTGAAATGAGATAGACTAAAGTTTAAAATGGCAAACAAACAATCTCTCCTCCCTCCAAATCTCTGGTTCAATTGTAAAGAAATATAGAAAAAAGGTAATTAAAAAAGTAATAAATATGGACATAACGCACATACAGAATTAAACAATTTAAAAGAAAAAGCATTTACTGTCTTAACTACCAAGTTCATCATAAAATATATTAAACGTTTTCCTTTCGAATATTTTATACATCCATTTATAACTTATTAACAGTATTTCTACTGTAATTGTTACAGTAAGCATGCAGCTCAAGAAAAATATGCACACTATATGTTCTCACCTGTAATGTAAGACAATCATTACAACAACAACCACAAATAGAGCACAAATTGCAAACAACTCAGGATACCAGTTGGGAGTAGCACCGTTCTGTCAAGTTAGAAAAATACAGTAAATAATACTACATTTCTATTTAAATTTAAATAAAACAAGAGAAGATTCAAAAATATAAAATACAGCCATAATTAAACGTTTGGTCCAGCTATTACGTATCTAGATAGTGATGAGGCGCTGTATATGGGCTTCTAGTTTTAGTCAAAACTCCCTGTTTTATTATACATTTCCTATTGTTTGATAGACACAAGTAATGGTAGCAGCAAAGAAAAAATATATCACCGCAAGGCACAATAAAGACAAGTGGAACAATGTTAACAATTGTAAATGAATTTCAATATCAGAGAACAATGTCCGATAGGAATTGTTCAAAATGGGATGAAGTTTTTAAATTCTTCTATGAAAAAAAAAAAGATTCCATATTCAGAACTCCAGAAGCTCACTGAACTGTCCCAGTGTCTTCCTGGAAGTAATTCTTCAGTGGAGAGAGTTTTCTTTTCAATGAACACGACGTGGACATCCCAAGTCCAACATTAGTTTAGTTACTGTTCTAGCCATTCTTGCCATCTTGGAAAACTTTAATATGACCTTGCAAGAATTTGCCACAAAATAAATACAGAAAAATACTTGGTGGAGAAAATTCATTCTTTAGAAAAGTACACGTAGACTGTAGAGGTAAGAAGTGTGAAATACTGTTGGTAGAATTACATCTTTTATATTATATATAAAATGAGTTTTTAAATTGTTTAAAACGTGTATGAAACTATATAACCGAACGATAAACTAATAAAAGGTACATGTGAGAATTAGTTGTTGATATATTTATACCCATCAACGGAAATTGTGGAAAAGAATCGGGTAACCTTAGGTTATAGGATTGTTCTTATTTAGTTGTTTCAACTGCAAACATTAACATTGATACAAGACAAAGATACATAAAAAAGAAAGTGTTATATGATAATATTTTGTATTTGAACTGAACACATACCTTGAGCCATTTAAAGTAGTTGGACTTTCTTTGTGAAGTGTTGAGAATGACAGAACAGTTTAAATATTCATTTATCTTAGAAGACATCATGTTGAAAATATAAACAGTCTCATAATTAGGTATCAACCTGCCATCTATTGCCACGACTGGATACATGGGTGTAACCATCTGTCTGTAGAAATCAATACAGGAAACATCCATTGGTCTTCATTTTTAACATATTTATGATCTACGATAGTAGTGGCATGAAACAAACAAAAAATGTATCATCATCATCTTGTGCCATACCGGTTGACATAGTCATTCATAACTTTCCACAATCTTCTATCTATAGTGCATCGTATCAGTTCTGTTGTTGACCTTTTTTTCCATGCCATGTCACTAAGTTATCCAGTATTTTCTATCTTTGTCGTCAGGGATCTCTCTTTCCTTGTATTTTGCCAGTTGTAACCAAGTATTCCAACTTTCCTCTTCTCATGATGTGCCCGAAAAATTTTGATTATTTCTTTCTGATGTTTTTTAGAAGCTCCCTTTTTGTGTTGGTCTCTTCGAGAATTTCTTCATTGGTCTTTTTAACTGTCCAGGGAAGTTTCAACATTCTTCTGATAAATCCCATCTTTGTGGCTTCTAATCGTCTTTTAATTTGTTTGTCTGCTGTCCATGATTCACTTCCATAGGTCACAATTGGTTCTATGTAGCAATGATGAGCTCTCTTTCTCACTTCAATTGACATAGATTTGTTGCATAATAAAACAACCCCCATCTTGGTCGCCATCTTAGTTGGGGAAGACATGATTCATTTTCTGAAATGCTATTTTAGCCTGAGCTATTCTGCTTTTTATTTCTGTGGTGCATCTTCCATCTGATGTTATTATTGTGCCCAGGTATTTGACGCGTTGCACTTGTTTCAGATTTGTCCTGTTTATTTTTATGCTGCATGATGGTGATGATTGTTTCTTCGATGTGACCATCACTTCTGTTTTCTTACTATTCAGAGACCTTTTAAATTGTTTTCTTTTACTATTATGTCGGTCATTTCTTGTATTTCATTCTTTGTCTCTGCTATTAAGACTGTTTCATCCGCATATCGCAAATTATTTATGTTGTGACTGTTGACTTCAATTCCTTTTTTGTCTACTATTGATCTCATAATATTTTCGCTGTAAAGTGAAAACAAATCCGGCGGCAGACCACATCCTTGTCTTACTCCTTGTTTTATATATTGGAATTGTCTTGTTTGGTTGCTAATTCGAATAACTACTATTTGTTGTCATTACATGTTTTTTTTTAAAAAATGATTCGCAGATCCTTGCCATCAAAGTTTAATTTCTATATGCAGCATATTTGTTATTTCCACATGCTTTACTTTGTCAAATGCGTTTGTGTCTATAAGGCACATATATAGATCTTTCTTTACCGCTATAAATCTTTCTATCAATGTTATTAAGATGTATATTGCATTATTGGTGCCCTTTCCTTCCACAAATCCACATTGCGCCTCACATATTTCTGGTTTTATGTTGTTCCTTACAAGTCTCTTGATTATTCTCAGTAATATTTTCGTTCTGTGGCTCATGAGACTAATAGTGCGATGGTCTTCACAATCAGTGGCGCATGACCACTTCGGTATGGCTACAAAGATATATTTTAGTAGATCTTGTGGTATGTGTCCAGTGTTATATATTTCATTGAGTAGTTTTGTTATGACTTGTACTCCTAGCTCTCCTAATGCATTTATCTCTTCGATTGTTATATTGTCGGAACCTGGAGCTTTGCCTTTTTTCCTGTGTTGAATTGCGTCCTCCACTTCACTCTGAATTATTGATGTACCTGTGTCTTTATTTGAATTGTTTAGCTTTGGTCTTTCATCATCATAGAGTTGACTGATATATTCTGTCCATCTTTCCATTATCTTCTCTATCCCATTATTATATTTCTTTCCTTTGATTTCACTCATCCTGAAACTTTGACTTCTTTTTCTTTCTTGTTAATTCATTTAACTGATTGTGCATAAATTTTGAGTCTCTCATTTGTTGTTTTTCCATTTGTTCAAATTTCTGTTTCAACCATTCTTCCTTAACTTCTCTGCAATTGTTTTGGATCTCTTTGTGCAATATTTTGTATGTCCGTTCTTCCTTCTTATGTCTATCGTCCATTAGTTGTAATATTTCTTCTGTCATCCATTTTTTTAATTCTTTTAGTCACTGGTATTACTTCTTTTGATCTTTGTTGAATCGATTGTTTGAGTATTTCCAACTTTTCCTCGATATCCTGTATTTTCTCAATAGCATTATATCTATTTTATACTATTGTACTGTACTTATCACTCATATGTCTATCTACTCTAAGCATATCTAGTTCTAATTTTATATTTCTTGGAGATTTCTGTGTCTTCCGCAGTTTCCTTCTTATCTTTCCAACTATATGGTCGCTATTGCAATCTGGCCCTGGCCCTTTTTTAACCGATGTTAGCCCATTTCTGAATCTTCTCAGTACCAGTTTAAAATCAATTTGATTGTGTACTTTTTTGTATAGGCTTTGTTATGTTCATAGTCGCCTAGGGTTTTGTTTGAACCAGGTGTTACCTATAATCATTTCATGTGTCTTTGCCCAATCTATCAGTCAATCTCCTCTGTCATTCATCTCTCCAATGCCATGCCCTCCAGTCACATTTTGCACTTTTGCTGTTCTTTACTTTGCATTGAAATCCCTTAACATAATAGTTATTTCTTGGGGTTTACACTGTTCCATGGTCATCTCTAGCTCGTTGTAAAAAGTGTCAATGTCTTCTTCAATATTACTTGTTGGTGCATAAGCTTGAATTATGTTGATATCCATTGGTCTGCCTCTCACGTTTACTAGCAGAATTCTATCTGATACTGGCCAAAATCCTTTCACTGTTTTGCTTCTTTCTTTATCTAACATGATGCCTACTCTTCTTTCGTGTGTGGTTATCGCCAGAGCAAATTACATTTCCACGGTCGCGTTGTAATAATCCTGCACCTTTCCATCTCATTTCAAATAGTCTCAAGATGTTCAATTTCATTCTCTTCATTTCTTGGCTGATGTTTTCTAGTTTGCCAACTTGGAATGCTGATCTAATGTTCCAAATTCATATTGCTAGTGTCTCATTATTGTTGATCTTGCATACAGTAGCTTGATGACGATCGGGTGTCACCTGTAGCACATGAAGCTCCCAAAAGGACGAGGTGGCTGTGGAGTCCCAATTAACGTCATTAGGTGTAAACAATAAGTTGTGTGTGTTTTGTCATGATTATTCTAGGCAATATAAGAAGGTAGTTTGCCATTCCTTTCCTTCGTGGAAGCGACTATACTAGTCGGAGATCGCAATCATTGTTTCTATACATGAGATCCTCTGCCTGCCATCACGGAGTGGGGACCATAACTGGCACTACTTCAGTCCACAACTTCATCCTCCACCTGCTCCAATGGCTTTACACTATCCTGATAGGGTAGCTAAACCTTGCCCAAGGGTGTCCCGAAGACTAGGGGAGGAAAGGGACGTCAGTCTCCTTCTTTGGTAGGGCAGAACTCTACCCCGCTAACCGTAAATATAAATATATATACAAACTGATTAAAGTTAAAACTGAAGTAAATATTACAATTTACCCCTCTTCCGCACACATACACACACACGCATACACACACACACACACCCTCGTACATGTATATATGCTTAGTTTTGTGCTTTCAAATGACGATCAACATTTTCAGGAGGATGTGAACTTTCGGTCAATATGGTGGATAGGCGACAGGAACCATTGAAGGTTATATCTGTAAAGTGTTCCTTGTTGCAGTTTCCTCATATTCCATGTCCGGCTTGTTGCAGAAGCTACTGAGTTAAGTGCTCTGTGCACACCGTGAACTGTGTGTTTCATCCGTTTTGATCATGTTTCGATATTACGATTGTTACGATGGTTTACGATGACAAGGAACAGTTGGCTGTGTTCACGTTCTGTGCAGTTTTGCCTTATGTCTTTTGACATGTACTGAGACTGCTATGATGGGGTCTACAGCTACTTTTCTATAATTGGGAGATGAGTTAGTAATTCCGATGATTCCACTGGCACGGGCGGTTGAGCAATTATGGATTTTAAATCATTTGCAGTTATACCGGGAACTTCCATAACAATAACAATAACAATGTGTGCTTTCAAAATGTAAAGTTCGTCCTTCAAACACAATCTATTTTTTTTTCTGTTTTTTTTTTCATGATACAATTTTTGTCCTCATACATTTTTTAATTATTCCAATTTCATGTTTACCTTATTTTGTATTTATCGTTTTGGATTTGTATAGCCCAGGAGGTTTATGCAGTTTAGGAGGTTCTAACTTAATAAATATGTGGATTATACAAAGCAGATCTAAAAGACATGTAAATAAATTGATCAAAGAAGAAATCCTCTTCTTCTTCTACCTTTCAGCTCATTGTGGAGCATAGGTCTTCAATAAACACTTTCCAAGCCGTTCAATTTCTTGAAATTCTTTTAAGATCATTCCATGTCTTCTCCATCATCTTCGTCTCTGTCTTATCCAAGAATTCATTGGTCTTCACTTTGTCTTTTTCCCTGGGGATTCCGAAAAGGCCCTGTTGTGTAATACTCTCTGTTGCCTTCCGCAGTGTGTGTCCTATCCAGCGCTATCGTCTTCGCTGTATCTATTTATCCACTGGTATTTGACTGGTACATTTCCAAAATTCTATGTTAGTGATTTTGTCCTGCCATTTCCATCTTTTTATTCTGAGTAAGCATCCATTAATGAAAATCTGTATCTTCATAATTGTTATTTTTGTTGTTCTCCATGTTTCACAGCCATATAAATATAGACTGACATAATAACTTTAGAGTTGAAGCTTTGTTTTTGTTAGTATAGATGAAATAGTGTATAAAAATCCCATGAATTTCATATTTAGACCATATCACCAATGATGACAGTGATCTGTGAACATCCGGAGAAGATGACAATCTACTTAATATAATGGTTTTTAAATTAAGGTGGTTTGGACACATATTTAATTCTTTCATCAGGGCTTGTTCAAAAAACATAATTGTAAGGAGTTGTGAGAAGTAGTAGAATGAGAGCCTGTCAAAGGAGGAGGTGGGAAGATAACATAAAGGAATGGACGGATCTTTATTTTACAAACTCTTAGAGAGCCTCAGAAGGCACAGAAGAGCGAGGAGAGAGAGAGAAGGAGATGAAAATGAATTGTTACATGCATTCAACGCACAGTGACCACAATGTTTAAAATATGAGTATAAGTGGGAGCCGCTGTAGAGATAGGGTTAGTGAACTGGTCTACTGAAGACCTAAATCCTAATCAACAACTTCTAGGTTCACCCAGACATAAGTGGACACTGGATATTTTAAATTTTTTATTTTTAGAGAAAGGCGATAATGACATAAAACAATGACCATACTTAAACATTTGGCAGTAAAGTCAAATTCCCCATATGTCATAGAGCGTGATCGGGATCATATAGATACAATAATGAGTTGTTCTGTTTCTTGGTATTTGTCTCTAGTTTTTAAATATGAACAGTTTTCACTATTTGTTTACAAAATACTACATTTTACTTTCATGGAGAAGAAACTTCCTGGAAAGAGAAGCATTGTAATGGCTTTACACTGTTATCACAATTCCATAATAAAAAGTTTACTCCTGGATTGAAACATTTTAGTCAACACTTTTATAAAAATCAGTAAATGCTTCTCTTACTAAGTCGATGAAGATGGTATTAATAGTTAAAGCATTTCTCTGTCACTTGCAAATGTTGATATTTAGGATAGTTGTGTACAAACATTTTACACTTCTATGATGTAACATATTAGTTCATTTGCAAAGAAAAACAAACATTTCAGTCGAACTCATAAGCGACAAATCTTTTTTTTTTTAAAATAAGTGTCAAGCTTATAAGAAGAAGGCGCTGGGAATACCTTGATCATGTACCAAGAATGAATGAATAAAGAATTCCCCATCAGGTATTCAAGAGGAATCCATCTCCAAGAAAACAGGGCATACCAAGAGAATCGCTATACAGATCAATTACTAAGGAAGTTTCAACTATGGGACAAAGAAACAACCAAGACCTACAAGAACTAACAGCAAATCTTTAATCATGGAGAACTAATACTTCAACCCTATGTGTTGTCTTCAGCCCGAGAAGAACATAAATGCATAAATGGATGATGTTATAGTTTTACTATTGGACTATACAAATAATACTATATACCTTGGTGTCTTGGCATGGTAAACAGTCAACAAAAGAATTGATACGATGCACAGTGGATAGAAGATTGTGGAAAGACATGACTGCCTACGACAACCGATATGACACATGATGATGACAGGACAGCTTAATATTTAAAATGTCAAAACGTAAACAATTTTTTTTTAAATCCCATCAACTGTGTATAATTATCTTCAATACTTACCCTTTAAAGGGCACGTCTGTTCTTGGTCTTTGACTTACTGTTATTCCCTTTCCCTGAAACAACTGGGTATCCATAATTAATTGCCTCAGAGCTGCATTGCTTTTCTCGTTGTAAGGGTTTTGACATGCCAAGTAAAATGGAGATAATGGATCTGGATAAGTGAGTAAATAATTGATTAATCGACATATAGTATTTCAACATAAATGAAAGATATTAGCTAATTTTTTTGAACATATACATTTTGATTTTATCATACTTTTATATTATTCGTCATATAATGTTTGTCTGTCGCTCTCTTTCTCTGTCTGTCTCTCTGTCTCTCTCTCTCACACATACTTTTATATATTCTATCTTTTTTATCCTCCACCAATAACAAGTGCCTCAAATGTTGTATCTCTTTTACTGTTCCTTCCATTCGTTTTCTCGTTTAATTGATCTTTGTGACCTGTTCTAATAACTTAAATAATCTAATAACTTTAGTCTCCGTGGGTTACTTGGTCTTCCCCGTTTCCATTTTTCTGTGGTTCCGGATACCTTGTAATGCTTGTAATCTGCTTGTGCAAAGTGTGTTCTTTCCATCACCACCATCTAATACGTGTGTGCATATATATATATATATATATATATATATATATATATATATATATATATATATACATATATATATATATACATATATATATATATATATATATATATATATATATATATACATATATATATATATATATATATATGGACTAGATATGAATATTAAAAAGACTAAAACTATGATCATAAACAAAGAAGATACTCAAAACCCACAAGTGGATATCAAAACTGAAGGAATAGACCCGGAGACAGTTCAGAACTACAACTACCTTGGACATACTATAACCAATGATGGAAAATGTACAACTGAAATAAACAAAAGAATAGGAATGACAAAAAGTAATTTTAATGTCATGAAGAACATACTAACATCAAAACAAAAACAAATAACACCATGGCTAAAACTAAGAATAGCAAAATGTTACATCTTCTCAATATTCCTATATGGTGCAGAAACATGGACATTAGACAAGAAAACAGAACAGAGAATTGAAGCCTTTGAAATGGGGATATATAGAAGAGTAGGTAGAATTGGATGGAATGAAAAGAAAACAAACGATGAAGTCTTAAAACAACTAAAAATGAAAAGAGAACTACTAAGCACAATACAAACAAGACAAATGTGATTTTTGGGCCATGTTAAAAGACACAATAACCTACTAAAAGTAATCCTGGAGGGGAAAAAACAAGGTAAAAGAGGCAGAGACAGACCAAGACTAACATGGACGAGTAACATCAAAAGATGGACAAATCAGCCTATGACAACCTGCACCATCAAAGCAAGAGTCAGAGCAGAATGGCGCTCCATGGTAGCCAATCTTCGTTGCGGTGACGGCACTCGATGATGATGATGATATATATATATATATATATATTGTGTTCTGTCACCGGACTTTTTTTCACTTTACAGCGAATATATTATGAGATCAATAGTAGACAAAAAAAGGAATTGAAGTCAACGGTCACAACATAAATAATTTGCGATATGCGGATGACACAGTCTTAATAGCAGAGACAGAGAACGAACTACAAGAAATGATAGACATAATAGTAGAAGAAAGCAACAAAAAAGGTCTCAGTCTGAATAGTAAGAAAACAGAAGTAATGGTTATATCGAAGAAACAATCATCACCATCATGCAGCATAAAAATAAACGAGACAAATCTAAAACAAGTACAACGTTTCAAATACTTGGGCACAATAATTACATCAGATGGGAGATGAACCACAGAAATAAAAAGCAGAATAGCTCAGGCCAAAATAGCATTTAAGAAAATGAAAAATATCTTATGCAACAAATCTATGTCAATAACAATGAGAAAGAGAGTTCATCAGTGCTATATAGAACCAATTCTGACCTATGGAAGCGAATCATGGACAGTAGACAAACAAATGAAAAGACGGTTAGAGGCCACAGAGATGGGATTTCTCAGAAGAATGTTGAAAGTTCCCTGGACAGATAAAAAGACCAATGAGGAAGTTCTCAAAGAGGCCAACACAAAAAGGGAGCTCTTAAAAAACATCAGAAAGAAGCAATCAACATTTTTTTGGCACATCATGAGAAGAGGAAAGTTGGAATACTTGGTTACAACTGGCAAAATAAAAGGAAAGAGTGATCGCGGACGACAAAGAGAGAAAATACTGGATAGCTTGGTGTCATGGCATGGAAAACAGTCAACAACAGAACTGATACGATGCACTGTAGATAGAAGATTGTGGAGGGACATGATCGCCTACGCCAACCGGCAGGGTACATGATGATGATGATGATGATATATACATATAAATATATCATCATCAGGTGGCATATCCAAGGCAGAACGTTGCATTCACCAGAGCCAGTATAAAAGAATGTCTGTCTCCAAGCCAGATTTTCCACTTCTTCTATTGTAACGTTCAAAGTCTTCTTGATGTCTTGAAATAACTTTATGCTTGGTCTGCCTCTGATGTGTAGCCCAGGAAGCATGCCTTCCATTATTGTTCTTTCCAGTACGCTGTATCTTATGACGTGGCCATTGTATTATAATTTCCTCTGTATAACAGTGTTATAAACTAGTTCCTTTAAATGTTTAAATCATTTAATTTCGTCATTGCTCTATTTCATAACCCAATGTATCGTAATGATTTTTCTGCAGCATTTTATTTCGAATGAATTAATTTTCTTCCTTGCTATTTGCGAGATTGTCCATGTCTCACAACCATATGTTGCTACATGTCCTCAGTAATTTTAATGTTTTTGTATTGTGCCACGTGTTCTTCATGGCGTTTAACTTTTCTGTTGCCATTGCCAATCTTCTTTTGATTTCTTTCTGACAGTCTTCATTGTTAGCTACTACAGATCCCAGATATTCATAGTTTGTTGTAGTTTTTAGTTTTTCACTGTTAATGATGATTTTGGGCTGGCTTTTGTTTTAACAAAGGACATTATCTTAGTTTTCTGTATTTTTAGATATATGTTTTGCACTTTGTGTTTATTGACACACTCAGTTCAGTTGTATATATTAGTTCTTCTGCACAGTGAGAGAGAGAGAGAGAGAGAGAGAGAGAGAGAGAGAGAGAGAGAGAGAGAGAGAGAGAGAGAGAGAGAATGCGTCATCAGGGAATCTGTGTTCTGGAATTATGATTTTTAAAAATCTAACATCAAGTAAGGAAAAAAAACGGCATGGGTTTTTGCAAACTTCTTCTTTCCTTCGTCATTTGCCTTTCAGCGTCGAGCGGAGATTTAATTTGCGGTCTTTAGCTCTTTTGTTTGCCACTGCTGCTGCTATGTTTCCTAGTGCTTCTAATATTCCATCCATCCATCTTTTTCGTGGTCTGGTATTCTCACAACGTTTGCTGAAGGCTTGTTGTGTTGTGTTTTGATCGTTTTGCCTTTTCACGGCCAACTCATTTTATCTGTTGTTTCTTTATATATTCGATGGCGGGGGCTATTCCTAGCTTTGTAACAGTAAGGGTGATTGAAAGTATGGGGCAGGTAAATTAACCGGTACCCATTTCTTTATAGACTACAGCAGTGACATATGATAGCGATCGTCAGTATTAGTGACAGAAATAATAAGTTCAGTGAATGGACATTTTCCAGGCAGGAATTAGGAAGTGGAGATAACGCTAAGTTCATAGTGGGTAGGGACACCCACCGAGGAATAAGGTGAAGAGTGGGTGCAGATAATACTTGGACATAACAAGTTGTAGGAACGCAAAGTTCATGGGAGGTAGTGGACGAAGCCGAGGACACCCACCGACCTAAGGTAAAAGAAATGTCCAGAATAGTACTGGACATAATAAGATTGGAGAATGGAAATTTCCAGGCAGGTTGTGGAAGTGACAATAAGCGCAGGATTTGAGCGCATGACTTTGCTGTCCGGTAAACAGCTACCAGGATAGGTCAAAGTCATGAAGTAATCATTATTTTGAATTTCAAGAGAGGTCAAGACTGACCAGAGGTTATAGAGAAGACACAAACACAAATTGTTATTATCGAGTCTTAGACATAGTGAATTTTGGGTCACAATGATGAGATGGAATTTGGCGGTGGAATCATAGTTGTGAGAAGTGATTGGTTCAAATGGTTGCAAATTGTCACTTCGCGACAACTGCGACAAATCCATTGGCTGAAGATATTTCACGCGAAAAGTGGTGTTGAGGTATTTAAACTTCGACACATTAGGTTTTTGGTAAGTTGAGTCAGAAATAGGAAGTCAGATATGTAGACTAAGTAAGCTTAGTCCGGCTTCGGCCGAACTCCTGAAGGCAGTTAGTTAGGAACGCCATTCAGTGAGTTAGTAGTTAGGAACTAGAAGTTAGGCCCACAATGTAGTCAGAAGACGTCTAGTCAGATGTTTAGTCAGGAATAGAGAGTTAGAAGTAGTTGTAATCTTAAGTTAGTTGACAAGTTATGAAGTAACTAACTAGAGAGTAGTAAGGATAACAGTGACTTAAGCAATTAGTTGAGCTATAGTAAGACAGAACAAATAAATAATCAACATATGAACTTTAGTTGCTGTGAAGGTGTTTTAAGAGTATTCCAAGTTGTGCTCATATTTCCTAGACGAAGTCGTATGTAAGTTGTGTGAGTTATACTAATGTATAATATGCACTTATGGACTGTTCAATAGTCACCGACGATAGTCTCTGAAGGTCCAAGAATTAAAGAACCCTTAATTTAAAAAAAAGAAGTGTATGAACTATATATTGTATTACGTACCAAAAAGAACATAAGAGTCAATGAACTGATTATGATAATATAAATAATGAGAAGTCTGTGATGATGAATGTTGTCAACTATAAATGTCCTGTGCTGCTGTCAAAGATAATAATAACTAAGATAAATGAAGTCAAATAAATATTCACCAACTATAACAGCTTTTTATCAGTTCTTCATTTCTGATCTTATCTCTCAGACTGTTTCCTGTCATTCGTCTAACACATTTCTTCTATGTAGAGGTTATTCTTCTTATTATTCTTGTATCTAAGGTCCAGGTCTGGCATTGGTAGCACAACGTTGGGATGAAGATTGTATTGTATAGTGCTCGTTTTGCCTCCAGAGTTATTTCCTTGTTGGACAATAGTGGTGATAAATGTCCAATGATTTAACAAGCTTTGTTGCATCTTGATTCTATCTCTGCTGTTTGAGAATTATCGTTTGTCACTAAACTTCCTAGATATTTTAATTCCTCTACTTGTTTTATTTGCCTGCCTTCTATAGTTGTGTTGATGTTCTGTTTATTGTTTTCTCTATATTCATGACTTCTATTTTGTTGATGTCGATTTTCGTGTTGTATTTTGTGCCTGAGCTGTTGAGTTTTTTTTTTAAATTGTTCTTGTAGGTCTTCTATTGTTTTAATGTATTAATGCCTGTTCGTCTGCAAATAGAAGCTCGTTGAACTTTTCTGTCTCCGATGGGTAGGGTAACTGGCATATATAGTACATGTATGTAATAAATACTAGGGGGGATAGTACGCACCCCTGTCTTACACCTGATCTAACTTCGAAGTGGTCTGTGTAGCCTGCTGCTGTTCTGACCCTGCAGCTGCTGTTGAGACTTTTAATTAGGTTAGTTATATGTTAGCTTACTCCGTATGTTGTTAGTATCTCCCACAGTTGTTCTCTGTTTATTCTGTCGAATGCTTTTTCCTGGTCAATGAAAGCTATGAATAAATTTTGATTTTTTTTTTGGTCGTTTGTTCTGGAAGCTGTTTTAATGTGAATAGAGCGTCAGTACATCCTCTGTCTTTTTTCGGAACCCCATTTGAGAATCGCTTAACTGTAGTTCTATTGTTGGTCTCAGCCTTTTTTCCCAAGATTTTGGCGTATAGCTTTCCTACACGGCTGAGAAGAGATATACCTCTATATTGATTGCAGTCTCTTTTGCTACCTTTTTTTTCCATATTGGTATGATGATTGCCTGTTGCCAGTCTTCTGGGGCTTGTTGTTGGTGTCATGCTGCATTAAATACTCTCTGCAGCCATTGCACTCCTGTTTCTCCTGCTGCTGCTATTATTTCTATTGGTATGTTATCTATCCCCGGTGCTTTATTTCTTGGTGCATATTTGATTACTTCTTCGATTTCCTCTTTCATGATGTTCGGTTCAGTAATTGTGAGTTCTGGCGTGGTTTTTGTTGTCTTATTGGTAGTTGGTATGTTTAACAGGCCTTCAAAATATTCTTTCCATCTCTGTTGCATACATTGGTTATTTGATATTGGCTGTCCGTCTTTGTCATTTATCAGCTCAGTAGGATCATGGTTTTCTATTCTCGCTCTTTTGGCTTTTACTGCTTTGTAGAAATCTCTTGCAGCTGTCTTGAAGTCCCTGCTCGTGTTTTGTCCGAATTCTGTCGAATTCTTTTGATTAGCTTCTTTGATCAAAATTTTAACTCTTTTTCGAACTAAGACATATTTTTCATATTTTTCTTGGTTCTTGTTCTCCCTCCACTTTTTAAATAGTTTCTTCTTTTCTTTAATTGCTTCTCTGATTGTTTCATTCCACCAGGGGGTACTTTTTTTTCCCTTCTCTTGTTCTTAGCTTCGTTCCACAAACTGTTTTAGAGATGTTGGTTACTGTTTCCTTAAATTGTTTCCACTCTTCTTCTACTGTGCATACTTCGTTAGGGAGTTTCTTGAATTCCTCTGTTAGTTTTTCTTCTAGGATTTTCCTTGTTTCTTGATCTTTTAACTGTTTTATTTTTATTGTCTGTTCTTTTCGCTTCTTTTGTTTGTTTTCGTATATTCTCTTTTTTTTTGGCTGTCTTAGTGTGATCATAACCATCTTGTGATCCGTGTCATCTGTAACAATAGGGATTGCTCTACTGTCGGTTACTCTTTTCTTGTTCTGTTGTCTTGTTAGTATAAAATCTATCTGGCTTCTGCATGTTGTGTCATTCCATTTGTACCAGGTGTATACTTGCGACTCTCTGTGTTTGAAAAATGTGTTGGTGATAAATAAATCATTTTGATTGCATAGATCCAGCAGTCTGCTTCCATTTTCGTTTATTTCAGCTGTTTTATCGCCAAAGGGTCCTAAGATATCTCTATTCTCACTGTTGCGTTTCCCAAGCCTTCCATTAAAATCTCCTATCACTAACATGTCGTCGCTTTCGTCAATCTTGTTAATAATTTCATTTAATGTGTCATATAATTCTTCGCTGTCTTTTTCATTGTTGCTGCATGGTGCATAGATTTGTATGTAAATTGTTTTCCGATCGTCTTCTGGAAGTCAGTTTGTGATAATTCTTTCTGTGTGGTATTTTATTTCTAGAATGTTCTTTGCGTGTTCTGGGTCAATGATAAAGCCCACTCCGTTGGTTGCTCTTTCTGTGTTGTCGATTCCTGAGAATATTATCGTGTAGTTCATGTGTGTTTTCTTTATCTGTTGTCCTTTTACTCTGGTGTTCGCTAATCCTAGTATTTAATTTTTCCTTTTTGTCATTTCTTCTATAACTTCGACTTTTTGCAAACGAGAGAAGTTAATATGTACTCACATATTCTGTTCATTTATAACATTTCGAAACAATGACGTCTAGTGACAGTTTATAACATTGGTTTGTTCGTGTGATGGAAGTAGACAGAAGGCTGCAGATTTGATCACATTATTTTGTGCAGGCTACAGTTTGAGCTAATATAATCTGGTAGCATATTCTGATAATGGGTACAAAGAAAACTTATCGCAAAAAATCAGTCAGAATACAGCAGGAGACTGACATTTGGAAATCATGACCAGGGTAGGTTCACAACTTTTAGTGTCAAGAAGCTAAAGACCGTAGCACTTTCTTAATCGGGGGGTGGGATGGTGAGACCATTTCGATGATCAGATTCTCTTCTTTGTTAAGCTATATAACATTGTTTCCACTATGCAACATGACTACAAAAATAGGTGATCATGTATATTAAAAGTTTCCTGTTGCAACAGCAAGGAAGATTATATTGTTACACGTTTTCAAATATCTTTCCTAAGTACAGTATTATCTCAGAATTGTATAATTTTATAAAGTTTTCAAGCTTTTCTAAATAACAGAAATCGTTCGTTCGTTCGCTTTCGTCAGCTTTGACCTCTGACGAAGTCCCACCCACTCAATTTTGTGAGACTGAATTTTGCGTGTAAAGTCTGTTTTATCCCATTACAGGATGCCCCTCGCCATGCAGGCAGATTTAATCCAACTTCAGAGGTACTAATTTTTAGGGAATTAGTAAAGCCCAGATGTCCTCGCCAGGGTACGAACCCCGGCTGTTGCCGTGGTAAGCCAACCGCCTATCGATTGCGCTAACCGGACACCCAATAACAGAAATGAATTAGAAATTATTTGTTGAATGTATACACAAATAGTGACACACACCCTGCTATTTTTTTTTTAAACGTTTAATTTATTGACATCCACAGTTATTATTTGTCAATGTTTGGTATATGCACTTGATTAAAGCTACCCTAAGATCAAGGATCACTGCAAACAAAACACAGAGTCAGGCATTAAACAAGAGTTGTGAGTAAGAATACTCTAAGTAAAATTGTGATCAGATGTACTTGTTTACATAAGGTTGTAGCAGTTTCTCCTCACCTTACTTAAACCATGATGTGGTGAGTCATTGGCGCATCATCAACGGTTACTCTTACAGGTTTCTCCTGTCTCTTCCTGTTCGTTGTGATCTAGTAAAGGTGAGACTTATCAATTACTTGGTTTTGTTGTTCTGGTTCACTCTCTGTCTATTTTGGCATCTTACACTTTTCATAGTTTTGATGCATACTGTTTTTTTTTGTCAGATCTGACCGTCATTTTACAAATCTACCCCACACATCTGTATCTTATCTATACCAGCTTAGCCATCACTCAACATAGTATTCTTGTCCATTTTAACAATTGGTCTTATTAAGCTGCATTGTTTTTCTCTGTACCATTTTTGTTATATTTACCTTTAGTTTTGTATTTATATATTGTTTGATTATGGATCTGATTTGTTTGTCTCGTGTTTTACCGTGTCGAAAATCTTTTGATCTAAATGTTAGCATGTTGTGTCTTTGTCTTATCCACATGGCGGCTGTAAATTATTTTTTAATGTTATAATATTGTAAAGCCGCTCTTGCCCGTATCGATCACTCCCAATAAATGAGAATCCCAACATGTTATATGTCCGTTTATTTCTTCATTGTAGTCATATTTTCATCATAACTGACTGATTTTTAAAAACACGTGTGCTGAACCTATGTATCGATAATGTGGTATAAATCTGAAATGATCAGGTTCTTAGAAAAGCGTCTGATCTTGAAAGATAGCATTGGATATAAACGAAACTAATTTTCTTGTGTTGGATTAGTACAAACACATTTACAAGAAAAGAAAAAAATTCAAAGAAACTGACTGAATTTATACTCACCAATTTCAAGTTCACAATTCTGACCAGTCCAACCTCTAGAACAGACACACACATAGCCAGGATAGGTGTTCATGCACACTCTGTGGGAGGGAGTCCAATTGACTATACCAGTGAAATTACCTTCTGTAGCATTAGCTACAGATGAGCAGATGGACAAGTCCACAATACACTCATTAATGTCCTCATCACACATTCGCCCTGTCCACCCTTCAGCACAGGTGCAGAGATACCCAGGATTTGAATTCTGACATATAATGTGTTCACCTTTTGATTTCTCGATATCACTTGAGTTTTCTCTTCTTCTACAAATATCTGGAAACTGTAGACACTCATTTATATCATCACTGCACAAATGTCCAGTCCAGTATTCCTGACAATCGCAGTTGAATGTACCAATTGTATTAATGCATGTTGCATTATTTTTACAGGTTGACACATCCACTTCACATTCATTCACATCTTCTTCACATCTGACCCCTTTCCAATTCATGGGACAATCACAGGTAAAACCACCCTGTGTGTTGGTGCAGATCCCAAAATTATAGCAGTGACTTTTGTCACACTCATTGATGTCTTCATCACATCTGGTCCCTTTCCATCCTTCCAAACAATCACAGTTAAAGCCACCCTGTGTGTTGGTGCAGTTACCTAAATTAGAGCAGTGACTTCTGTCACACTCATTGATGTCTTCCTCACATCTGGTCCCTGTCCATCCTTCCAAACAATCACAGGTAAAACTGCCAAAGCTGTTGTGGCATGTTGAATTGTTCTCACATTTATTCTCCACATCACATTCGTTTACATCTGCCTCACAGAGACTTCCTTCAAACTCAGCTGGACAGGTACACAGGAACCCTTCATTAATATTCGCACAAGTTCCACCATTCTTGCAGGGATCAGATAGGCACTCATTAACATTTTCCTCGCAGGTCCTTCCTTGCCAAAAAGGTGAACATTTGCAATCAAAACTGCCATGAAGGTCAGTGCAACTAGCTCCGTTTTTACAGATTCCACCCAAGCACTCATTGATGTTTTTCTCACATCTGGTCCCTGTCCATCCTTCTAAACAATCACAGCTAAAGTTGCCATAGTTGTTGAGGCATGTTGAATTGTTCTGACATATATTCTCCAGATCACATTCGTTTACATCTGCCGCACAGAGACTTCCTGTAAACTGAGCTGGACAGGTACACAGGAACCCTTCATTAATATTCGCACAAGTTCCACCATTCTTGCAGGGATCAGATAGGCACTCATTAACATTATCCTCGCAGGTCCTTCCTTGCCAAAAAGGTGAACATTTGCAATCAAAACTGCCATGAAGATCAGTGCAACTAGCTCCGTTTTTACAGATTCCACCCAAGCACTCATTGATGTTTTTCTCACATCTGGTCCCTGTCCATCCTTCTAAACAATCACAGCTAAAGTTGCCATAGTTGTTGAGGCATGTTGAATTGTTCTGACATATATTCTCCAGATCACATTCGTTTACATCTGCCGCACAGAGACTTCCTGTAAACTGAGCTGGACAGGTACACAGGAACCCTTCATTAATATTCGCACAAGTTCCACCATTCTTGCAGGGATCAGATAGGCACTCATTAACATTATCCTCGCAGGTCCTTCCTTGCCAAAAAGGTGAACATTTGCAATCAAAACTGCCATGAATGTCAGTACAACTAGCTCCGTTTTTACAGATTCCACCCAAGCACTCATTGATGTTTTCCTCACAGTTCACTCCTGTGTAGAGAAGAAAATCTGACATTTTACAGTCAGGCAGAAATATAAATAAATATATGCGGGGACGGCACTGAATGATGATGATGAAAATACATGTTGTAAGGCAACACAAAGTCTCTCCATTCAACAAAAAGTTGGAACTTCCTTAACAAAGTGTTCTATGTCTGACCAACATTGCAGGTTGTTGTTTGCTCTCTGACTTAGTCAATGGATAGTTATTAACAGTTTCAATATTTCTTTGTCATTTACAAATGTTGATATTTATGGCAATTAGTTCCATCCTATGTTTTTACTCTTTGGGAGACCTTCTTTCATTCTTCCTCATGAACACCCCTCCCCACCCTTTCTAATGTTTCACCGTTTGGCTCCTCCTGACCCAGTTAAATCCTACACGCCATATTGTCTAATAATCGTATAACCAACCTTTACGTTAATCCTGACCGCCATCTCTGTCTACCATTTTTAAAATCTGTGTTGTGTTTTCTGGCTTCCCTTTATTTGTTTAATTTGTATAGTTTGTTTGTTGTACCGGATGAAGTCTTTTGCCAAAACATCGTAATTTGTTTTGTCTGTCTATTAGTTTTAAGTGGTCCGTACCATGTTATGTTTATTGTTCGTGGATAAAGAATGGAACATGCACATTTGGCATACATTTTGATATAAAATAAATACACAAACAGGCAAGCGGCATGCTAATGTGTCTGTGATAACACTATAATTATTAAATAGAAGAAATCGTTTTGTGATCCATTGATTCTCTTTCTGGTTGGGAAACATTTAATAAATGACTCCATGCGTTATTAAACAAGTTGAAAAAGAAGTGACTCACTGAACTCTTTCACACATGTTAATAGATCTAACTCACTGCATTATTTAAAATGTTCTAAAAGAACTAACTCAATACATTATTTAAAATGTTCTAAAGGAATTAACTCAATACACTATTTAAAATGTTTTAAAGGAAATAACTCACTGCATTATTTAAAATGTAGTAAAAGAACTAACCCAATTCATTATTTAACCATATTGTAAAAGAACCGGCTCACTGCATTATTTAACATGTTCTAAAAGAACTAATTCACTGTATTATTTAAACATGTTCTAAAATAACTAATTCACTGTGTTATTTGACATGTTCTAAAAGAACTAATTCACTGTATTATTTAAACATGTTTTAAAATAATTAATTCAGTGTATTATTTAACATGTTCTAAAATAACTAATTCACTGTGTTATTTAACATGTTCTAAAAGAACTGACTCACTGCATTATTTAACATGTTGTAAAAGGACTACTTCAATGCATTATTTAACGTGCTGTAAAAGGACTAATTCACTGCATTATTTAACATTTTGTAAAAGATCTGACTCACTCCATCCTAGAACATGTAAATCAATGCATTTTGTAAAAGATCTGACTCACTGCAATCTAGAACATGTAAATCAATGCACTTTGTAAAAGACTAAAGAAGATTGTGGTTGAGGCTGCATCATTTCCATATCAAATCAGTTATCAGAATGAGAAGTACAAGACTACAAGAGGGTGATAGTAACACAGTGGTAACGCATTGGCTTGTCGATAAAGTGAGCACAGGTTTGATTGTAGCTTGTTACACTTCACTTGACCCAGATGAAGAAAGGTGTACGTGACTAAATGTGTCAGATAAAGTAAAAAGTGCACGGAAAAGCTCAGTTCTCTTCCTTTCTAAATGCTGGGCTTAGTTTCTTCTTCTACGTCTTCTTCTTTTCGTTCCACATTTGCATTTTAGTGTCGAAAAGAGATACAGTTTGTGGTCTTTTGCTCTTCTCTTAGCCTGTGCTGCTGTTATGTTCATCATCATCAGCAAGTACCGGGCCTGATGGCGTAAGTGATCATGTCTCTCCACAGCTTTCGATCTCGACAGTTATTTATCATTTATGTTGTTGACCTTCTGCCAAGCCATTCTCTTAAGCTGTCTTACTTTTTTCTCTTTGCTTCCCTCTATCTCTTAGTCCCTCAAATTTTCCAGTTGTTACAATATATTCCAGTTGTTCTTTTCTCATTACATGGCAAAAAAAAATGATGATTGTTTCTTCCTAATATTGCAAATTAGCTCTCTTTTTGCTTTGACCTCTTTCATAACATTTTTATTACTCTTCTTAACTGTCCATGGTACTATCAAAATTCTTCTGTAAAACCACATTTCTACAGACTCCAGTGATTTTCTTATCTGTGGTCCTATTGTCCATGATTCACATCCATATGTTAAGACTGGCTCTACATGACATTTAAGAACTCTTTTTATTGTTTCGATTGTCAAAAATGGATTGCATAGTGTCTTTCTCATTTTTTGGGAAGCTGCCTTTGCCTGAGCCATTCTGCATCTCACCTCTTTTGTACATCTTCCGTCTGAGGTTAACAAAGTTCCCAAATATTTAAATTCATTTACCTGTTTTAATATTGTTCCACTTATCTTTATTTTGCACTGAGGTGATGTCTTTTTCTTTGTTGTTACCATTACTTCTGTCTTTTTGTTATTAAGGCTGAGTCCTTTATTTTTGCTTTCTTTCACTGTAATGTCTAACATTTCTTGTAACTCATTTTCACTCTTAGCGATTAAGACTGTATCATCAGCATACCTTAGATATTTATATTATGACCTTAAATTGTTATTCCAGGCATGCCCCTTATGGATCTTAAAATAGTCTCACTATACATATTAAACAAACCTGGTGACAGCACACAACCTTGTCTAACACCCTGTTTTATTTCTTGAAACATTCCCAATTGGTTTCCATCTCTTATGGCCGCTGTTTGTTGCCAGTACATGTTCTTTATTATTCTTAGATCTTTGCTGTCTACGTTTATGCGTTCTAAAATTTTGAATATTTCTTGGTGCTTTATTTTGTCAAATGCATTGGTATAATCTATGAAACATAGGTATAGATCTGTTTTCACCTCATGGCTCTTTCTACTAAATATCTTATGATATATATGGCATTGATCGTTCCTTTACCTCCAACAAAACCACACTGTTCATCGTTAAATTTCTGGACTGATTTTGTTTCGCACTCTTCGCATGATGATTCTTAGTAATATCTTAGTTATAAGAATCAGCATGCTAAGAGTGCAAAACAAAATCAGATATGTTCATTGTGTTTCTAATATCCATCAATCTATCTCTTTCATGGTCGGATCTTGCTCATTTTATGTTTGGCACCTCTGTAGCAGAAGATATTTAGCAGTCATTTTACCGATAATACTGTTCCAATCATCAGTCCTGAAAGTGTAGCAACTTTTATTTATACATTTACGCTTATTTATTATGTGTGCAATGTCTGATAATTTACAATCGTTTTTGATGAAATAACATTTAACGTAATTTTTACTGTAATCGAGATGGTAATTTATTGTTTAAATGATCATAGGTCTAAGTCATCTGCAAAATAAAAATTAAAAAAACAAGAATTGCATATATTTTCGTACATTCGTATTTATAATATAAATAAATATACAGAACAGAGCAACGTTCCAACATGTTTTTCTTTCACCATAGACATTTTAAGGCAACATAGTATGCATTATTACATTTGGGGCATCTTTCTTTCCCAGAAAAAAAAATCTCTAAAGTTAATTATAATAAAAAATAAACACTACAAAGATCCAACAATATAGCACGTGCTTCATTCAAAAGTCTGACCTGTAAAACTAACAGGACAGTGACAAAGGAAACCACCAATCAGATCGGTACAATTGGCACCATTTTGACAAGGAGAAGAAAGGCATTCGTTGATAGGGGATTCGCACTTTTCTCCGGTATACCCTGTGCAAAAACAAATGTAACAGACAATGTGTACAATAAAACAATATTTAACTTATGCGTGACAGTCACGTCTGTTCGTCGATTACGTCTGTCCGTTTCTTTCTGTCGCTTACAGCATCGATGAGAATTCACAGATGTCACAATGACTAATAAAACGTCATGCATAATTAATATATATTAAAAAACACATCTAATAGGTAAACAAAAGTAATTTACGTTGTATAGCCATCCTTTAGTAGTGCAAAGACATTTTGTTGGTTGATATATATATATATATATATATATATATTGTACTGGGATAGGTATACTCATCATCAAGTACCTGGCCTGCTGGCGTAGGTGATCATGTCTCTCCACAACTTTCGATCACGACAGTTATTTATAATTTATGTTGTTGACTTTCTGCCTAGCCATTCTCTTAAGCTGTTTTCTTGTGTCTTTTCTATTTGCTTCCCTCTATCTCTTCGTACCTAAATTTTCCCAGTTGTTACAATATATTCCAGCTATTCTCTTCTCATAACATGACCAAAAAAATGATGATTGTTTCTTCCTAATATTGGTTATTAAGTCTCCTTTTTTGCTTTGGCCTTCAGAATGTTTTCATTACTCTTCTTAGCTGTCCATGGTTTTCTCAACATTCTTCTGTAAAACCACATTTCTACAGACTGCAATGATTTCCATGGATAGGTATATTCTATATAAATAGTAGTAGTAAGGCGTTTCCTTTACTCCGTTAGCCTATGGGAAAGGTGAAATGCCCCTTTAGTTCCTAGCCAGGGCTACAGGAAGCGTCAGAAGCAGGTGGTGGGTGAAGTTTTGAAGTATATGAAGTTATGGTATCTACTCTCCGATGGTAGGCAGAAGATCTCACATATAGAGACAATGGCTGCGATCATCGATTAGTAAATTCACTGCCAGGAAGGAAGGGAGTGGCAAACTAACTTTTATAAGGTTAAGAAAAATCATGTTGAGATTACAAGAAAGCACAACCTTACAGTCTAATGTAGTATTTCAGAAAATGTAAAAATATTTTGTGTGACGAGTTTATGTCAATGGATGTGAGAGAGAGGGTTTATCGGTGCTTTAAAGTGTCAATTCTGATCTATGGAAGTAACTCATTGACAGTAGACAACTAAATGAAAAAGCGATTAGAGACAGCATGGGTTAAGATTCTGAGATGGAAGTTGAGAGTTCCTTGCGCAGCTGAAAAGATCACAAAAAGAGAATACCCAGATGAAACTGCAACCCACAACACAGACACGACCACTTACCGTCCTTTTAAGGGCGCATGTGAAGAGATGCATTCTTTTAGTCATAGGGCGAACGCAAGAAAGCAAGCAAGCATAATGACCGGAAAGAAATAATCGCCATTTTTAGGCACAACATGAGAAGAATAATATCGTAGAACGGAGAATCAAATTGACCACGTATGTACGTAGGGAGGTCAAAAAGTAATGCACACCAATTTTTTTCTCGGAAACTATTCGGACAAAATGTGTGAAATTTTCACAGATTGTAGCTGAACATCCCCTTTACACTACCTATTTTTCAACATAATCTCCGTCCAAGCGTATTGCCTTACGCCAACGCGAAACTAGGTCATGAATGCCTCGTTTGTACCAAGTTTTGTCCTGCTCGCGTAGCCATTTTTTAACTGCACGGATCACATCCTCATCATTGTCAAAGTGTGTCCCACGCAGGAATTTTTTGAGTGGTCCAAACAGATGGAAATCTGAGGGAGCCAGATCAGGGCTGTAAGGAGGATGGGGCAGTACAGTCCAACCAAATTTGTTGATTGCTTCCCGTGTTACCAGACTTGTGTGAGGGCGTGCATTGTCATGTTGAAGCAACAAATCTGCAGATAGCTTATTAGGCCGAACTCTGTGGAACCGATTTTTGAGTTTTGTCAGTGTATTGATGTAAGCTGTCGAGTTGATTGTCTCACCTCTTGTCATTACATCAACAAGAATCACACCATCAATGTCCCAGAAGACAGTGATCATCACCTTTCCGGCTGATGGAGATGTTTTGAATTTTTTTCTTTTTGGTGACTGCGGATGATGCCATTCCATTGACTGCATTTTTGTTTCAGACTCATAATAATGTGCCCACGTTTCGTCACCGGTAACAATTTTTGACAAAAACATTTCTCCTTCAACACCGAAACGCTCCAACAATTCAGAACAGAATGTTTTCCTTTGAACTCTGTGATCATTTGTTAGGCACCGAGGAACCCATCGAGCGCAAATCTTTCAATATCCGAGAGTTTTAAAAATTGCGATTGCACTTCCCTTGCTGACTGTAAGCTGCAATGCCAATTGCTGACTAGTGATACGCCTATCCTTACGAATAATGGCATCAGCCCGGTTTAACATGTCTGTGCTGGTAGCCGAGGCAACACGTCCAGAACGCGGTAAATCATGCAGCTCCACTCGTACACTTTCTGCAGCTTTAATTCTCTGAACCCAGCGACTAACTGTGCTCCTATTGACTGCAGAACATTTGTACACTGCACACAGTCGTTTATGAATGTTTGCCACAGTTTCTTTTTCCGCAACCAGAAATTCTATGACAATTCGCTGTTTGTAACGGACATTGTTGACAAGCTCCATTTTAACGGTTCATAGATTGCGTAATATTTATCAGAATGCTGTGCAATTTGATGCACATAATTGGAACATGTCATTTTCCAAGTGTGCAAAATTTCATATTCCTATCTTTATTATTAGCCGAGAAAAAAATTGGTGTGCATTACTTTTTGACCTCTCTTCAGTATTAATAATAAGTTTAAATCATCCTTACATGATGTAAAAGTATATAGAGCAGCAGATGTGGCTTAAAATCATCAGCTTCTGCTAACCAAACTTCAACTTAAACTGACAAGATATATCACACCATATAAGGGTAGAAAGTATTAACACATTTTTTTCATATTAAAAGAGATATGAGAAAATATATAGATAAACCAACTAAAGAGGTAGAGGAAGCAGCAAATAAAGGAAATATGAAGGAGCTGTACAACAGCACAAATAAATTAAATGGAAAATATAAACAGATCAATGCCTTTATTAAAGATAAGAAAGAAAATCTGCTTATAATATGAGGGAACAAATGAAGAGATGGAAAGAGAACTTTGAAAAGACCAGGCCCACATAACCTTCCAAATATACTACCAGCAGAAGAAGAGTTATACGTTAACTGTGGAAAATCAAGCAAGGAAGAAATATTGAAGCCATCGAGTTATTTAAAAAATTGAAAACCACAGGACCAGATGAAATTACTTCAGAAGCCATCAAAGCATATATTAACACCTGTACCAAGATGTTACATAATCTACTAGATACAATTTTGGAGAGGGAAGAAATATCTAAAGAATGGAAAGACGATTATATGATCATCATCTTCCTCATTTGCCATACCGGTTGGCGTAGGCGATCATGTCCTTCCACAATCTTCTACCCACAGTGCATCGTATCAGTTCTGTTGTTGGCTGTTTTCCATGCCATGACACCAAGCTATCCAGTATTTTCTCTCTTTGTCGTCTGCGATCTCTCTTTCCTTTATTTTGCCTGTTGTAACCAAGTATTCCAACTTTCCTCTTCTCATGATGTGCCCGAAAAATGTTGATTGCTTTTTTTGATGTTTTTTAAGAGCTGCCTTTTTGTGTTGGCCTCTCAGAGATCTTCCTCAAAATTATATGATGAAATCACCAAAAAAGGAGGTTTACAGCAGCACACAAATAATAGGGGAATTATGCTACTATCAAAGCCAGGAAAAATGCTAAGGAGAATCATTCTTGATAGACTAAAATAGGCCATAGAGAAACATTTGAGAGATGAGCAAGCAGGTTTTAGGAAAAACAAATCATGTGCTGACCAAATAACTACCCTACGTATTGAACAAAGTTTAGAACTACATGCCCCACTTTACATCGGATTCATAGATTGCGAAAAGACATTTGATAGTTTAGACAGAAATGCATTCAAGTTTGCTGAGTCATTACGGAATCCCAATAAAGTTTATTAACCTGATAAGTACAATGTATAAAGGAATGAAATGTAGTGTGGTGCATGAAGGGGAGCTTACAGAAGCATTTGCAATAAGAACAAGAGTAAGGCAGGAATGCCTTCTATCTCCATTTCTTTTTCTACTTTCCATAAATTGTATTGTGAAAATAACTCAGAACTAAAGAAATGGAATCCAGTGGTCTCTGACCAAGCAACTTAATGATTTAGACTTTGCTGATGACATAACTCTCATATCACACAACCATCAACAGATACCAGATAAAAATGAGCATACTTGATGAGAGATCACAACAGCTGGGACTGAAAATAAATAAAGATAAGACCAACATTATGAGAATTAATGCAGTTGGCAATAATGGAAATAAAACTAGGAGAAATACCTCTACTTGACGTATAATCTTACAAATATCTGGACAGTAATATAGATAAAGAAGGAGGAACAGAGAATGATACCAACATAAAAATATCAAAAGCAAAAGGAGCAATCGTTGCACCGGAAAACATACAGAAGCCTAAAGAAATTAGGTTAAAAGCGAACTTAAAAAAAATTTCAACTCCAAAGTTAAAGTGGGCTTATTATATGGCTATGAAACACGGAGAACAAAAAAAAAATGTCAATCATGAAGATACAGACCTTCATTAATGGGTGCTTGGGCAGGATAAAAGAATGCAAATGGTAGGGATAAAATAACTAACATAGAATTATGGAAAGGTACCAATCAAATGTCCGTGGATAAAGATATACAGCAAAGACAATGACGTTTGATTGGACACACTGCGGAAGCCAACTGACAATATTACACAACAGGCCCTTTTTTGGAATCCCACAGGAAAAAGGCAAAGAAGAAGACCAAAATATGCTTGACGAAGACAGATGGAAGCAGAGATAAAGATGATGGGGAAGAAATGGAATGATCTTAAATGAGTTTCAAGAAACAGAACGGCTTGGAAAATGTTTGTTGAAGACCTATGCTCCACAGAGAGCTGAACGGTTGGAGAAGGTGAGAAGAACAAAGTTTGAATACTTGGTTAAAACTGGCAAAACAAAACAAAAAAAGAATGCACACGACATAGAGTGAAGGTATTAGACAACTTGTACTTGTGGCACGGTAAACGGTCATCAGAATTGAAGCGATGCACTGAGGTCAGAGAATTGTGGAAGGATACGATTGCCTTCACGGCTCGGTATAGGACGTGGTGATGAAAAATAATCTGATCTTAGTCTCAAGGTAGAGACGTTTCTTTCAATTTGTACAATTATAATTATTGGCCACAGTGCAACGGCAACGAGGGATAATAACGTTTCTTACGAGATAGCATATAGATACTAGTTTTCTCCATGAAATAGTGCAAATCTAATACATGTATAGTATACAACATCTGCACATTGTTATTTTCTATATGCATCGTTATACACAACAAATGGAAAAACAACAAAAGATAGACTCAAAATTTATGCACAATCAGTTAAATGAATTAACATGAAGAAATGAAGTCAAAGATTCAGGATGCATGGAATCAAAGGAAAGATATATAATAATAGGACAGGAGAATACAGTGGAAAAAGGGACATAATAAATCAGCCAATTCTATGATGACGAAAGACCAGAGCTAAACAATTCAAACAAGGACTAAGGACCACCAATAATGCAGTGTGAAGTGGAAGAGGCAATTCAACACATGAAAAGAGATAAAACTTCAGGTCCCGACAATATAAGAAGCAAAGAGATAAATGCATCAAGAGAACTGGGAGCACAAGTCATAACAAAACAAGTCAATGAAATATATAACACTGGACACATACCTGAAGATCTACTAAAATCTATCTTTGTAGTCATACCGAAGAAATCAGACGTAACTGATTATGAAGACCATTGCACTATTAGTCTGATGTTGCCATATGACGAATATATTACTAAGAATCATCATGAGACGTGTAAGGAACAAATCAAAGCCAAAATAAGTGAGGAACAATGTGGATTTATGGAAGGAATGGTAATGTAGGAAGAAAAGTATAATGCAATATACATCACGAGAACATTGACAGAAAGAGTTACGGAGGTAAAGAAGGATCTAAATATGTGCTTTATAGACTTCACAAAAGCGTTTGACAAAGGTAAAGCAGATGGAAATAATAATCAATATGTTGGAGAAATTAAACAACTACCTAGGACTTCCGTTTCCAAGATGGCGGATCTAGTCCACGTTCTCTCGATCGCTGTAGAAAGTGCATTCGGGGTCTGATTAATTTCAGTTCTCCATTGCACTTCTCTGCGTTAAAGTCAAAATGATGATCTACTTATTACATCTGCGTCGACAAAGCGCAGTCGTACGCCGGCAATATTCCATTGTTGATAAATCAAGTGTTGTGAATGCGACCTTTCACCGTCTAGACTTGATCTGCGCTTTACGTCACATTAGTGCTGTTCATGACTGTTGTTGGATTTGTTTGCCGCAAGTTATTTACATGTTACTTATTAATGTGAAATGCTTCGTCAGCCGCAGTTTTATCTCTTTAGGGAATTTTCACCGTGTTTTGTTCGTCGTAGGCTGCAATCTACCATAGTAATCAGGAATCTAAAGGGCGCGACATTGCTGTGCGTGCGACATCAACATGTTTGCTACGTCATCGTAAAGGTTCATCGTAAATCTCTAGATCGGCCTTACGCTAATCTTACGGTCTGTTGTTTGATGTGCGACGGGGATAATCTGATGACTAACTGTTTGTTTATATGTTCGGAATTGGAGTCAACAACGATGGCCTAACATAATCAAGAGCTATACATTTAAAAAAAAATGTGACGATCATCATCTTCAGGAGAACGTGAACTTTGGGGTATATGGTGGATAGGCGGCAGGGACCATTGAAGGGTATGCATGAAAAGTGTTCCTTGTTGCAGTTTCCTCATATTCCAAGTCCATGGGAGACTGGTTGGTCTCGAGGCAAGACGCCGGCCTCGAGACAGAGAGGTTGTATGTTCAAATCACGGCTACACCGGTTGGGATTTTCATTTATGATTTCTCTCTGCGGCAACCACCCCTGGTCTCAGCAGCGAGACACGGCTTGAAACGTTAGTTACTCATCGACGGATAAAACATGAGTACCTCCGAAGTCGGAGTTATATGCCTGTGCGGCGAGGGACCCCCGTGCACACGGCTGAAAGGGAAAAATGGATTAACACGCAAAATTCAGTTCCTAGTCTCTAGGGACTTCGTCAGAGTTGAAAGCTGGCGAACGCAACAACAATTCCCTTTTGTACATTTCCCTAGACAGCTAAAAATATCAACGAAGAAATTTTCAGGGGCCAAAACAAAAAGGGAGCTCCTAAGAAACATCAGAAAGAAACAATCATCATTTAGACTACTTCGTTCGCATTTAAGATTTCTATTTTTCAATGTAACAGCGAAGAAAATTCCAAATAGGGTCAGAGCAAGAATGCATACTGTTTGACACAAATGGCTGTGTTGAAGGGAAAGGATGTTATTCCGTCTTATTGAGCTGTACCCTTCATACCCTCGTGAAACGATTTAACTAGCGCCAGCAGTGTGTGTGGGCAGCCTTTTTAAGATAGTATTTTGAAGAGACTATCCATGCTGAAAAGTTAAAAGGTTTTTGTAAAATCGATAGAGGCAACGAAGAAAGGCTTTTATCTGTTTTCTATATTTTTCTTGAAGCAAGTGTAAAGAGAAATCAATGTCTGTATATGATCTAAAGCCGCATTGCGATTCAAGATATATGTTCTGCGAACATTTGCAGGCTTCCTAAACTGACTCTGACGAAGATCTTACCGATGATGGTGAGTAAGGAGATGCCTCTGTAGCTGTTCCAGATTTCAGAGCATGGGGTGTATTAGAGCGCTTTTGCGGAATTTGATCAGATCCCTTCTTGTCCTGGCGCCTTACCGGAGGTCATGTTATCTATGGCCTATGCTAAGTTCATCTATAGTTCGTTCAATCTCTAACTCTTCCATAAGTGGAGGCATTGGATGGCGTCAAGGGCGTGTGGTGTAACAGTGTTTTCTATGGATTAAAGAGTGGAATAATGGCCCACCCATCTCTCCATCTGTCTGTCTCTGTCAGTTATTTTCTCCCCAGTACTGAGTACTAGGAGTGAGGTTAATACATTACACTATATGAATTTATATCTATTTTACCAGTATGACAGTTGCATGTAAAAGATCCTACCGTATTTATGCACTCGCTATGGCTACAGGCATGCATCTTCAGATATTCATTGCTGTCTTGTTCGCATAATCCCCTTTGAATCCAAAGAGACACTAGCATTTATGAGTTACCAAATCGTTGTAGACGAATTTGTTTGCTTGTAAATGTTCACGTTTCGCATCGTTGTCAACAAGTATAAACCACTTGTGTATTTGGTGTTGACAGACTTATGTGGAGGTGCATTAATGTTTACGATTAGATAATTCACAGTGAAGGCAAGGTGTGAACATTTATTGTTGAAAACATTTCTTTGTGGGAAGACACTAGAGAACACTCAGAAAAAGGCATCTTTCGCAAACGCAAACCTTAACCAACACATTTAAATGTAGTATCAAAGAAAACGATACACAAATAGTAAATATAATTTTTGTATAAACAGCTAAATAAATTTTAAAAATAAAATCACCGGCAGCGCATATTTTTGTTTCAACCTTCTGATTACAAGTGTTTTGTTCAAGTCTGTGGCTTTTAGGATCACAGTATTCTGAGCAGGTCGAACCGTAGTAATACTCTCCACAGTAGACTTGGGTTTCAAATGCAAATCTCCTGATCGGAAATGAAACATAAATATAAAAATCATGTTTGTTGTGAGAGAACAAAACTAAACAGTATTTGGAAAGAGAAATAAAATAAATTGCACACTGGTATTACCCAGTATAATATAACTTAAGACCACCTACTTTAACTAAAGAAGAGATTGAAGCCATGGGTGATTCTGGAATAAAAATAACAAAAATATTGAATATCTACAAAAGTCAATATATACCAGACGACCCGCTCAAATCAATATTCATAACCCAATCAAAGAAATCTGGTGCGATTGATGGCGATGATCATCGCACAATAAACCTTATGAGTCACATTACTATGATAATACTAAGAATCACCATGCGAAGAGTGCTAAACAAAATCAGTCCAGAAATTAGTGATGAACAGTTTGGTTTTGTTAGAGGCAAAAGAACGAGCAATGTCATGTATATCATAAGACTTTTAGTAGAAAAAGTCATGGTGGTGAAAACAGATCTATACCTATGTTTCATAGATTATACTAGAGCATTTGACAAAGTAAATCTGTAAGAAATAATCACAATTTTAGAAGGCTTAAACGTAGACAGCAACGATCTAAGAATAATAAAGAACATGTACTGACAACAAACAGCGGCCACAAGAACTGAAAATCAATTGGAAATGTTTCAAGAAATAAAACATAAGGTTGTGTGCTGTCACCAGATTTGTTTAATATTTATAGTGAGATTATTTTAAGATCATAAGGGACATACCTGGAACAACAATCGGAGGTCATAATATAAATAACCTAATATATGCTGATGATACAGTTTTAATCGCTAAGAGTGAAAATGAGTTACAAGAAATATTAGACATTACAGTGAAGGAAAGAAACAATAAAGGAAAGCTTTAATAGCAGAAAAACAACAGAAGTAATGGTAACAGCAAAGAAAAAGACATTACTTCAGCGCAAAATAAAGATACATGGAACAATATTAAAACAGGTAAATGAATTTAAATATTTGAGAACTTTGTTAACCTCAGACGAAAGATGTACAAGAAAGGTGAGATGCAGAACGGCTCAGGCAAAAGCAGCTTTCCAAAAAAAGAGGAATATACTATGCAATCCATTTTTGATAACAGAAACAAGAAAAGGAGTTCTTAAATATTATGCAGAGCCAGTCTTAACATATGAATGTCAATCATGGACAATAGGACAACAGACAAGAAAATCATAGATTCTGTAGAAATGTTGTTTAACAAATGAATGTTGAGAATACCATGGACAGCTAAGTAGAGTGATGAAAATGTTCCGAAAGAAGCCAAAGCAAAATGAGAACTAGTATCCAATATTAGGAAGAAACAATCATCATTCTTGGCCATGTATTTAGAAGAGAAAAACTGGAATATATAGTAAGAACTGGGAAAATTGAGGGACGATAAGAGCTTAGGCTGATTCGTGTCATGTATCTAGGACTTTTAATTTCAATAATTGCTATTTTCCCTATTATTCTTGATTCTAGTGTTCAGATCTGGCATTGAAAGCACAACATTAAAACTAAACTAAGATTGTCTAAGATTGACATGCCCTATTTGCATTTTTGTGTTGTTTTCTTATTAGTAGTAATAACACCGGTCCGATGATTTGATTTGCATCTTAAGTCTGTTTCTGCTTCTTGTTAATTGTTTTCAGTCACTAGACTTCCCAGGTATTTACATTTCTTCACTTGTTTTAATTGTGTCCCGTCTATCGTCATGTTCTATTTTTCTGTTCATGACTTCTGTTTTGTTGTTGTTATCAATTTTGTATTGGGTACCGCTACTGTTAGGTCTATTTAAGTGTTCTTGTGCGCCTTCTATTTTTCCATTCATTAGTGCCTGATAGTCTGCGTATAAAAGCTCGTTAAACTCGTCTAACTCAGACGTTGGGTAAATTACATTTATAGTTCATGTAAGTAATAAGCAATAATGCAAAGAGTACGCAACCCTGTCTCTCTCCTGTTCTAACTTAAAAGGTGATCTGTGTAGCCTGCTGCTGTTCTTACTGTACATCTGCTTTTAATATAGAGACTGTTACTAGCTGGTTACATATTGGCCTGCTTGGAATGTTTTTAGTATCTTCCATAAATGTTCTCTTTGTGCTCAATCGATTCTTTTTCTGGGTCCATGGAAGCTACTTATAGATTGTTATAATGTTTTATTTTCCTGTCATTTCTGGCTAGTGTTTATTTTTAAGGATAAATAGTGAGTTAGAGTATCTTCTATCCTTTTTTTAGGAAACTCATATGAGAGTCACTAATCTGTAGTTCTACAATTGATCATATGTTTCCCTATATATATATACTTTATTCTGAAGCTCTTATGTAGCAACATTGGTATTATCGTTGCCAACGACTTTAGTTTGATATTAGCTTTCAATTACTGTAAAATCCCCTCCAAGATTCAAAGACTAACATGGATGAGTAACATCAAAAGATGGACAAGTCAATCTATAACAACCTGCACCATCAAAGCAAGAAACAGTGTAATGGCGATCCATGGTAGCCAACCGTCGTTGCGAAGACGGCACTAAATGATGATGATGATGAAAATCCTTGTAAAATTCAAAATTTTTATGTTGGAACTGTTACATTCTTCAAAGTTTACCACAACGTATTTCAGCCCATTTTGGCTGAAAAGAATATTTCTTAATATAATATCATACAAGGAATTTTCATTTATATTATATAATTTATAACTTTGTTTTCAAATTGTCTATCAGTTCTGTTTCCATGTCAGAGCAAGGTACGAATTGTTATCTCATTTGTTCGTTGTGAGTTTATCCAGCACTATTCATGCAGCCTCTATTCCTGTGTTATTTGAGGTAGCTTTGTGATAATGTGCGGACTTGGGGATACAGTGAAAGCTGGTTCAGCCCAGTTCAACATTTCTCTATTGAAAAATAAAATAGATACCTTGCTCAAAGAGTTTTATCTATCGTCCTTTTGAGAAGAAGATGGTGCGTAGAGCAGAAATTAAAAACTTAATTTCCGACAATTTTTGTTATCATATGTTAAACCTTACATACGACCCATTATATCTCGCTGCACATCTCTGTTATGGACGAACATCCCAATCTCATCAAGGGAGCTAATGCCTGCTGTTATTTTCTCTCGCTCAGTGTTCTTGTTAGTGTTTCTCTAGGTTGTCTTTTTTTCTGTTATCCTCAGGTTGCCATTTTAGTATTTGCTTTGATATATATTTTGTTGTCTCTTCTCATCATATGGCCAACATATGTCCACCTTCTTCTCTTGAATATAAATGATATTTGTGGATGCTTTCGCTAAGGTGACCATTCGTCCTGGATTGTCCGGGACAGTCCCGGAATTTGACATTTTTTTAACCTTTCTCCCAGATTAGCTGCCGTACCGGTTTTGTCCCGATTTTGGCATATTTTTTAGCTTTTGTCCCGGATTTGATAAAAAATAATTTGGGACACAAACGTTTACCAATTTGCCATTTTGGTATACGCGTACATTTCTTCAATTAAAAAAAATATTATTCCGTTGCTGCGTAGACAATTTTGTTTAATATCAAAACAGTAGAATGCGCTCCTAGTTTTAAATCTCGTATATATTCGTTGTGTTACTAACTTTCACTTTCATCATCATCATCGTGTGCCCTCTCCGCAACGAAGGTTGGCTACCATGGATCGCCATTCTACTCTGTTTCTTGCTTTGATGGTGCAGGCTGTCATAGATTGACTTGTCCATCTTTTGATGTTACTCGTCCATGTTAGTCTTGGTCTGCCTCTGCCTCTTTTACCTTGTATTTTTCCTTCCAATATTACTTTTAGTAGGCTGTTGTGTCTTTTAACGTGCCCCAAAAATTTAATTTGTCTTGTCTTAATTGTGTTCAGCAGTTCTCTTTTTATTTTCAGTTGTTTTAAAACTTCATCATTTGTTATCTTTTGTTTCCATCCAATTCTACCTATTCTTCAATAAATCCACATTTCAAAGGCTTCAATTTTCTGTTTTGTTTTCTTGTCTAATGTCCATGTTTCTGCACCATACAGGAATATTGAGAAGATGTAACATTTTGCCATTCTTAGTTTCAGCCCTGCTGATATTTGTTTTGTTGTTAGTATATTTTTCATGGCATTAAAATTACTTTTTGCCATACCTATTCTTTTGTTTATTTCAGTTGTGCATTTTCCATCATTGGTTATAGTATGTCCTAGGTAGTTGTAACTCTGGACTGTCTCCAGATGTATTCCCTCAACTGTGATATTTAATTGTAGGTCTTGAGAATTTTCTTTGTTTATGATCATAGTTTTAGTCTTTTTGATATTCATTTCTAGTCCATATTTTTTGCTTGTTGTGTTTATCACATTAAGTAAGTGTTGTAGGTCTTTAGGATTTTCTGCTAGTAGAACAGTATCATCAGCATATCTTAGGTTATTGACTATCTTTCCATTAATGTTTAGGCCTGGTATCTCTGAGATGTTTTTAAAGATTTGCTCAGTGTATAGATTGAACAAGCTTGGTGATAGGATGCATCCTTGTCTTACTCCTCTTTTTATGTCCATGGGTGTAGAGTTCTCTTTGTTATATCTTATTATTGCTGTTTGCTCCCAGTACAAATTACATATTAGTCGTATGTCTGCGTCGTCTAGATTTATATCCTTTAGGCAGTTTATAAGTTGGTTATGGTGTATTCTATCGAAAGCTTTGGTGTAGTCTATAAAGCAAGCATATATTGGTTTGTTTACTTCTGTGTACTTTTCAATCAATGCTCTCATGCTGAATATGGCTTCTTTTGTCCCACTGTTTTTCTTGAATCCAAATTGTTGCTCCTCTAATTCAGTATTGATTTTATTCTGAATCCTTCCCTGTATAACTTTTAGTAAAATTTGTGTTACCTGGCTCATTAGGCTTATTGTTCTGAAGTCACTGCTTTCAACTGCACCATTCTTTTTAGGCAATGCAATGAAAGTTGATGTTTTTAGATCGTTTGGTATGTATCCTGTATGGTATATGTGATTGCATATGTCTGTGATCACTTCGACGCCAAACTCTTCTAGAGCTTGTATCATCTCTATCTGTATATTGTCAGGCCCTGCTGCTTTTCCCTTCACTTTCACTTTCGCAAAAAATGGCACCGAAGCGTAATTGTAGTTTTAATCAAGATTTACAAAAGGAATACCCTTTTATAAAAAAATTCTACATCGTCATCAGACTTCACTGTAAGATGTAATATATGTTCATCCGAGTTTACTATTAACCATAGTGGACGTGGTGATATTAAGAGCCACATAAATAGTGATAAGCATAAGAGAGCCGTCGCTACTGCTGCATCAAGCTCGTCGTTGACAAATTTTTTTCGAGCTGAACAGGTTGGTGACAAAGAAGAACAGTTAGCTGCTACAGAAGGTGCCTTTGCATATCATACAGTGACGCACAATCACACGTTTAGATCTATGGACTGCACATCAAAATTGCTTCAGGTAACTTTAGAACCAAAATTTGCTTGTGCACGTACGAAAACAGAAGCTATTATTCGGAATGTGTTCACACTCCATGCTCTAAACGAGTTGAGATGTGACCTAGAAAACGTAACATTTATCTCCATACTGACAGATGCCTCCAACCACAAAGAAATCAAGATTTTTCCTTTGCTTGTCAGATACTTTGATCGCAATAAGGGACTGAAAGTTAAAATATTTGAGTTGAAGTCATTGCCGGGTGAAACATCTGATATAGTAAGTAGTTTTCTTATTGACTGTCTAACTGAAAGTGGTTTAGAACTGAAAGTAGTTGGATTATGTGCAAACAACACAAATTCTAATTTTGGGGGCGCTGAAAGAAAAGGACAGAACAATGTTTTCACAAAACTGAAAGAAAACCTTGGACATAGTTTGATAGGTGTTGGGTGTGCTTGCCATATTTTCCACAACACTGTTCGAGCAGCTGCAGACGTATTGCCTGTTGATGTTGAAATGACTATTGCAAAAATGTATCTGTACTTCAAATCATACACAGTTAGAGTTGAAAGTCTCAAGGAGTTTTGTCAGTTTGTCGACACAGACTTCCAGATGATTTTAGGTTATGCACAAACTAGGTGGCTTGCACTCTTGCCTGCTGTTGAAAGGGTTCTTTACATACTCCTGCCTCTAAAATCACATTTTCAATCTCAAGACAGATGCCCAGTTTTTATACAGGAATTCTTTGAAAACCCACTGTCTGAGGCATGGCTTATTTTGGTTCACAGTCAGGCATCCTCTTTCCACGAAGCAGTGCAGAAAGTAGAGGGACAGATGGTCACTGTATTTGAAGTCATTGACAACATCAATAGGTTGAAAGCTATCTTGGAGTCCAAGCTGGAAGACGGCATCTTGCCATCAAGAGTTCAGATAATCCTTAAAAAGCTGGAAATGGAAGGATTTCCACGTGATGATGTGAAAAAGTTTAACGCCAGTGTTTCTTCATTTTATGAAACAGCTTTGAGTTATTTGAAGAAATGGGCTGCAAATAATTTTCAAAACCTAGAGTCTTACAGCTGGGTAATGCTGAACAGAACACCAAATTGGGAAGATATTGAGAAGTCTTCATCATTAGTGAGTCAAACAGTGCCTTCAGTCGACTTTCCAGAAAATGAAATGTATGACGAATATGTCTACATGAAACAGTTCGTTACTTCATAAAAAATTAGTGAGTGGAGTCTTAATAAAACATTACCAGGGCAGCGTTGGTTTGAACTAGCTTCCCACTTCAGAAACAATCATGTGCCCGTTTCACACATTCTGAAGTTGGCAGAGTTCTTTTTGTGTCTACCTGGAACAAATGCTGCAACAGAACGAGTGTTTTCTCTGATGAACAGTTTGTGGACAAATGATAAAACACAACTAGATGTTGAAACTTTAAAAGCCATGTTGATCACCAAAATGAACTATGAGGGAACATGTGTAGAATTTTATAAGATGCTGCACACAAAGAAGGACATTTTACAGAAAATTCACTCATCTGAAAAGTACAGCATCTCTGTTTCACCTTCAATTTAAGTGAGTATCACTGTTTTTTTTTTTTAATCTGCTGATTATCCTGATAGCGTATTGTAGGTCTATATTATTAGATGTTTTAAAATGTATGTATTATTCACTTGAAAATGACAGCAAGAAGAAATGTAATTTTATTGGTGGAAAATTGAAGTAAAATTATTGCGTCCCGGAATGGGATTTCAAAAATATGGTCACCTTAGCTTTCTCACTTCTCTTATTTATGCACTATTGTTAAATTATTTCCATGGTATACAAAGTATATGCATCCAGTTTATTCTTTATTTCTGCAGTTGTTTTCCAGCTCCGCATGTATAAGTAATGGTGGATAATTTGATTTGAAAATCATGATCCTTATTATTGATTATTTGATTTTCAGGGTTTCTGAAAGTCATTGCTATTTTGATTCTAATTTCATTCTATTCATTTCCTTCTTAATCTATGTCCGCTCCTTTCACCGCATTTCTATCCGGCAATATTTTTCCTCTTGACGAATTTATTTTTCATAACTTTTGTTTTACGTTGTGTTGAACACCTTCTGTTGGTGTTTTTAAGTTATGGCTATCCGTTGTTTTCAACACCTTGGATGCTAAAACATCTTGACCTGCAGCTTTGATCTTTGCTATGAGCCTTACAGCCTACTTTAGTTCATTCAAGGTGAAGACATCTAAATATATATGTATATACAAACCTCAACATATATATATATATATATAAATATATGTATATGTATATATATATATATATATATATATATCATCATCATCATCATCAGGTGCCGTCTCCGCAACGAAGGTTGGCTACAATGGATCGCCATTCACTCTATTTCTTGTTTTGATGGTGCAGGTTGTCATAAATTGACTTGTCCATCTTTTGATGTTACTCGTCCATGTTAGTCTTGGTCTGCCTCTGCCTCTTTTACCTCGTATTTTCCCCTTCCAATATTACTTTTAGTTTGCTGTTGTGTGTTTTAACGTGCCCCAAAAATTTCCTTTGTCTTGTCTTAAATTGTATTTAGTATTTCTTTTTTTAATTTTAGTTGTTTTAAAACTTCATCGTTTGTTTTCTTTTCTTTCCATCCAATTCTACCTATTCTTTTATAAATCCACATTTCAAAGGATTCAATTTTCTGTTCAGTTTTCTTGTCTAATGTCCATGTTTCTGCACCATACAGATATACTGAGAAGATGTATCATTTTGCTATTCTTAGCTTCAGCCCTACAAGTTATTTGTTTTGTTGTTAGTATATTTTTCATGGCATTAAAATTACTTTTTGCCATACCTATTCTTTTGTTTATTTCAATTTTACATTCTCCATCATTGGTTATAGTATGTCCAAGGTAGGTGTGGCTCTGAACTGTCTCCTAATGTATTCAACTGTGATATTTACTTGTCGGTCTTGAGAATTTTCTTTGTTTATGATCATAGTTTTAGTCTTTGTGATATTCATCAAAATATATTTATATATACACACGCATATAAACGTAATGCGGAAGTTTCGACTGAACTATCGATTAAATACACTGATAGTGGACGATTAATGATTTTCTGAAAAGCAGCGTTTCTCAAACTGTGGTTCGCGGCTACCCACGGGTCCACGGTGCCGTCACTAGGTGTCTACGAAGGAATGAAGAAATAATATTATATTTTGTAGTTAAATGGAAAGATAGAATGAATGAATGAATGACATCGTAAAGTACATTTTATCGTATAAAAGAAGTACGGTTTTTTCCTTCATGAAAAAGACTAGACTTACTCTTACTTACCGCCTCCTAAAAAGTAAATCCCAGCTAAAAAAAAATATATGATAGGAAGACATCAAAGACACTTTGAACTTGATAAATATCATCATCATCATCATCTTGTGCTATACCGGTTGGCGTAGGCGACATGCCCTTCCACAATTTTCTGTCTACAGTGCATCGTAAGTAGTATGGGTGCAGCTACACAAGCACACAATTATATTCGGACCGACGAAGATTTTCCCTTATATATTTAGTCTACCCAAAGTATTACCTTATATATTTAGTCTACCTGAAGATTTTTTTTTCCTTATATATTTAGTCTACCCTAACATTTTCCGATCGTGAGACCTCTCCGTGTTGACATCTCGTGGCGATTGGGGTGACCTCTCGTTGACCTCTCGTCGGGGTGACCTCTGGTGATGTCTCGTGAAGGGGAATGGGGTGGGCGGGGGTGAAATGTGTCGTCGGGAATATGATTTATGATACTTTGTACAATTTTTCAAAACATGCTTATAGTTATTTTTTTATTCAAGACAACCTTAATGTATGCCTAAAATTTCTTTGCATATAATGGTAACATGTCGGTAACATCTTACTCAGTGCTTGGCCAATTAGTAGCCACGGGCTCATTAATGAGTTTAAGACGTGGAATAATCCGTATCATGAAATTTATTAATGTCCAAACTGAACGCTTGGTCAACTAGTGCCCACGGGTTCACTATTGAGTTTTAATAGTTAAACGATGACCTTTTACATCTGATCTATCTACTGCCGACATTCGCTAATGACTTTAACAGCTAGTCAGTAAAGAGCCATTAGTCTGCTTGAGTAACCTACACCTAGAGAACACACGTGGCCTGTGCTAATGAGTTTAACACCTGAACGGTAGAAGGACATTAATAGATAAATTTAGCACTTAACCGTGACACTGACCACGGTGGCGAGCTAACGTTTTTAGCATGTGCCCGCCAAAGCATAACCGACACCTAGAGAAACAGACGCGGGTTGTGCTAATGAGTTTAACACCTGAAAGGCAGAAGGACATTAATGGATAAATTAAGCACTTGACAGTGACACTGACCACGGTGGCGTGCTAATAAGTTTAACAGCTGTCTAGTGTGGCGTTGTTTTTGACAAGATTTTAAATTAATGGAGTTGTGTTGGAAAGACAACTTAATAGAGTTATAACAGGCCTGACCTTCTCTTATAGTGCGATATGTTAACGGAGTAACTTTCATGTTTGATAATACTTTCGATTCGTGGGGTTATGACAGGGGCTTGACTTGTATATTTGGTAGTAACATTTTCTTTTTAGTAGGGTTATAACAGAGGTATAACTTTCATGCGAAGTAGAGTTAGTACGTGGAGTGTCTACGATTCCACGGAAGTGATCGACTTTACATTTTGATCCATCTAGTAAACACGGTTGTCTTCCTTCCTCCTGGCTTTCCTCAATCCGACCATCCCTTCCTCCTATCCTATCGCTGTTGATATCGGTCGAGTTAGTGTGTTTGAATGATGGAAGGACAACCTGAATGACTACTCCACCAGGTGACCCTGATAGTGTCATAGACCTGGCACTGGTGTCTTCTACCATTTTCGTTTAGTGGTGTTATAAGTCTTATAGTTATAGTTATTTTTTTAAATTCAAGACAACTTTAATCTATGCCTACAATTGTTTTTAAACTGATGGTAACATATCGGTAACAACTTGCTCAGTACTTGGCCAACTAGTGATCACGGTCGGGCTAATGAGTTTAACAGCTGACCGGTAATGAAATTTCAGGGATCGTAATCTACTCGAGGGGTTCTGCTATAAACTTTGTGGACTTTACGACTAAGCATTTGGATGATTTTAACAGCTGGACGGTAGAATGGTATTTATTTGGAAATACAAATGAGTCTAGGCCATCCACATTATCGAGTTTCAGCGACAAAACCAACTATGATGACAAGAAGTATTTAGATGAAGCCTAATCGACAACATTAAAGTAGAAAAACAGGAAAAGGCAAAAATCCCGTGATAAGGCCAGGGACATTAGTTCCCTGGGAAGGCCAGGGGTAACGTCATAACCATCAAACGGGGAGAAGACCTAGAAAACACCGATATCGGTGGTATTTAGTGTGGTTGAATGATGGAAGGGCAGCGCGAATGACTACTCGAATAGGGGACTCGGATAGTGTCATAGACCTGGCACTGGTATCTTCTAACTTCGCATCTGTTTGCAAGTGGCGTGTACTAGGATTCCACGGAAGTTATCACTATCCATCCGAATATATTTTGATGGATACGCCTATGCAACTATTAAAAATAGTATACTTAACCTGAAGGCTTACCCCAAGCTTTATTTTTGACATCCCTATATAAAAAGTTACTTTAAAATCAGTTTTATGATTCTTACTCCCAACCATTTTTTATGGATACGCCTAGGAAATTATTTGGAATAGTAAATTTACACTCTAGTCTTACCCTCCTACTTTGTTTAGAGACGAGGATACACAAATTTGCTATAAAAAAAAATCAATTTTATGTTTCTTACCCCCGATCACTTTTTGATGGATACGCCTATGAATCTGTTAAAAATAGTAAATTTAACATCTAGGTTTACATCTAACTTTATTTTTGACACGCCCATATATCAAATTTTCTTTAAAATGTAATTTCATGATTGTACAACTACAACCCTTCTACAACTACTACAATTACTATTACTACTTCTACTACAACTACAACAACAACAACAACAACTACTACTACTACTACACAACAGCAACTATTACTACAACTATTACTACAACTACTACTACAACAACTACTACTACTACAACAACTACTACTACTACAACTACTACTACATCAACAACAACTACTACTACTACAAATACTACTGCCACTGCAACTTCTGCAACTAAACAACGAAAACTACACTACAAATACTACAACTAATGCAACGCCCACTAAAACTGATTCTACTACTACTACAACAACTACTGCTACTACTACAACTACAACAACTACTACTACTACTACTACTACTACTACTACTACTACTACTATACTAATACTAATACTACTACTACTACTACTATAAATACTACAAATACTGATATTTTTAAAGTTCATCAATTTTTGGTCGACCTCTTCTTTCAGACTCTTCAAGCCCTCAGGTTGCGTTCTTCCATTCTTTCTGACTTTATTACCTGTCTTGAATGTTTGTGGCTTGATCCACCAAGCTTCCCCAACTTCTACATTCCACCAGGGTGGCTGCATTCATCTCTCCTACTTCCTTACGACCTGTTTCCTATCTGCTTTTGCTAATGATGTTCTGGTCTGTGTCCTCATACTGGAATGTGTTGAACTTGATTTTCTGGTTTCTATTTCTGCCTTTCTCGATTAGGAGGACACATGGATAGTGATCACTTCCGTGGAATCCTAGTACACGCCACTTGCAAACCGATGCGAAGTAGAAGATACCAGTGCCAGGTCTATGACACTATCCGAGTTCCCTATTCGAGTAGTCATTCCGGCTGCCCTTCCATCATTCAACCACACTAAATACGACCGATGCCGGTGTTCTCTAGGTCTTTTCCACCTTTGATGGTTATGACGTTACTCCTGGCCTTCCCAGGGAACTTTTGTCGAGAACCCCTCGAGTAGATTACGATCCCTGAAATTTCATTACTGGTCAGCTGTTAAACTCATTAGCCCGACCGTAATCACTAGTTGGCCAATCACTGAGTAAATTGCTACCGATATGTTGCCATTAGTTTAAAAAAAAAATTGGCATAGATTAAAGTTGTCTTGAATAAAAAAAAATAACTATAAGACTCTGTCAAAACCCCACTAATCGAAAATGGTAGAAGACACCAGTACCAGGTCTATGACACTATCAGGGTCACCTGGTCGAGTAGTAATTCAGTTTGTCCTTACATTATTCAAGTACACTAACTCGACCGATATCAACAGCGATAGGATAGGAGGAAGGGAAGGACGGATGGAGGAAAGCCAGAAGGAAGGAAGACAACCATGGTCACTAGATGGATCAAATGTAAAGTCAATCACTTCCGTGGAATCTTAGTACACTCCGTTTCCAAACTCTACTACGCATGAACGTTATACATCTGACATAACCCTACTAAAAAGAAAGAAAAGTTTACTACACAATATAAAAGTTACGCCCCTATCATAACCTCCACTAAGCGAAAACATTAAAGCAAAAGACAAACATGGAAGTTACGCCGCTATCATATCGCACTATAATAAAAGATCGGGCCCGTTATAACTATATTAAGTTGTCTTTCCTAGTTCTAACCAAGTATTCCAACTTTCCTCTTCTCATGATGTGCCCTAAAAATGTTGATTGTTTCTTTCTGATCTTTTTTAGGAGCTCACATTTTGTGTTGGCCTCTTTGAGAATTTCGTCATTGGTAATTATAGAACTCCAGGGAACTTTCAGATATCTTCTGAGAAATCTCATCTCTGTGGCCTCTAATCGTCTTTTCATTTGTTTGTCTACTGTCCATGATTCGCTTCCATGGGTCAGAATTGGTTCTATATAGCACCAATGAACTCTCTTTCTCACTTCTTTTGGCATAGACTAGTTGCATAAGATAATTTTCATTTTCTGAAATGCTATATTGGCCTGATCTATTCTGTTTTTTTATTTCTGTGGTGCATCTCCCATCTGATGTTATTATTGTGCCCAAGTATTTGACACGTTGCACTTGTTTCAGATTTGCCCTGTTTATTTATATGCTGCATGATGGTGATGATTGTTTCTTTGATATGACCATTACATTTGTTTTTTTTTTTTAATTTTAGATAAAGACCTTTCATTTTGCTTTCTTTTACTATTATGTCTATCATTTCCTGTAATTCATTATCTGTCTCTGCTATTAAGACTGTGTCATCTGCATATCGCAAATTATTTATGTTGTGACCGTTGACTTTAATTCCTTTTTTGTATACAATTGATCTGATAATATATTCGCTGTAAAGTGAAAACAAATCCGGCGACATAACACAGTCTTGTCTGTCTCCTTTTTTAATATATTGGAATTATCCTGTTTGGTTGCTAATTCGTATAGCTACTGTTTGTTGCCAGTACATGCTTTATTTATGATTCGCAGATCTTTGCCATCAATGTTTAATTTCTCCAACATATTGATTATTTCCACATGCTTTACTTTGTCAAATGCTTTTGTGTAGTCTATAAGGCACATATATAGATCTTTCTTTACCTCTGTAGCTCTTTCTAGCAATGTTCTTAAGATCTATATAGCATTATTGGCGCCCTTTCCTTCGACAAATCCTCATTGTTCTGTTCTTATTTCTGGTTTTATTTTGTTCCTTACACACCTCATGATGATTCTTAGTAATATCTTCATCATGTGGCTCATTAGACTAATAGTGCGATGGTCTTCACAATCAGTGGTGCCTGACCTCTTCGGTATGGCTATAAAGATACATTTTAGTAGATCTACGGGTATGTGTCCAGTGTTATATGTGTCATTGAGTAGTTTTGTTATGACTTGTACTCCCAGCTTTCCTAATGAAGTTACCTCTTCGATTGTTATATTGTTGGAACCTGCCACTTTGCCTCTTTTCATGTGTTTGAATTGCCTCCTCTACTTCACTCTGCATTATTGGTGGTCCTGTGTCTTTGTTTGAATTATTTAGCTCTGGTCTTTCATCATCATAGAGTTGACTGATATATTCTGTCCATCTTTCCATTATTTTCTCCTGTCCCATTATATTATTTTTTTTCTTTGATTTCACACATCGTACAACTTTGAATTCTTTTCTTCCTGTTAATTTATTTAACTGAATGCGCATATATTTTGAGTCTTTCTTTTCTTGTTTTTCCATTTCTTCATATTTCTGCTTTAACTATGCTTCCTTTGCTTCTCTGCATTTGTTTTGGATCTCTTTGTATAATATTTTGTATGTCCGTTCTTCTTTCTTATGTTTTCGTCTTTCGTTCATTAGTTCTAAAATTTCTTCTGTCATTCATTTCTCATTGTGGATTCTTTTAGTCACTGGCATTACTTCTTTTGATATTTGTTGAATCGATTGTTTGAACACTTCCCACTGCTCCTCGGTGTCCTGTATTTTCTCAGTAGCATTACATCTATTTTGAACTATCGTACTGTATCTATCACTCATCTGTCTATCTACTCTAAGCATATCTGGTTCTAATTTTATATTTCTTGGGGATTTCTGTGTCTTCCTCAGTTTTATTCTCATCTTTCCAACTACTGGTGCATGGCCACTATTGCAATCTGCTCCTGACCTTGTTTTAACAGATGTTAGCACAATCCTGAATCTTCTCTGTACCAGGATAAAATCAATTTGATTGTGTACTTTTTTGTCTCGGCTTTGACATGCCCATAGTCGCATAGAGTGTTGTTTGAACCAGGTGTTACCTAAAATCATTTCATGTGTCTTTGCCCACTTCATCAATCTACCCCCTCTGTCATTCGTCTCTCAAAGGCCATATCCCCCAGTCACATTTTGCACTTTAGCTGTTCCTACCTTTGCATTGAAATCCCCTAATAGAATAGTTATTTCTTGGGATTTACACTGTTCCATGGCCGCCTCTAGCTCCTCGTAAAAAGTGGCAATGTCTTCCTCTCCGCTATTACTTGTTGGTACATAAGCTTGAATTATGTTGATATCAATGGGTCTACCTCTCAATTTTACTAGCAGAATTCTATCTGATACTGGCCAAAATCCTTTAATTGTTTTGCTTTCTTTATCTAGCATGATGCCTATTCCTTTTTCGGTTGTGCTTCCATCAGAGTAAATTACATTTCCACTGTCGCGTTGTAATAATCCTGCTCAAATGGGCTAGCTGCGCTATTGTTGAGGACGGTCAACCAATGGATCATGCGGACATCATCAATGCCCTCCGGGAAGTTGGAATGACACAGGAATTCGATAACCATGAGTCTACGTGACTCCTTCGGATGAAAGAGATGGGAGTTAAGAAGGGCACAGCCAGAAACGAGAAACTTAGTGGGCGTGTAAGAAGATTAATCAACCAACACAGAACTGGAGTCGTCAGTCGCTGGACACTTCGAGACTTGCTGAGGAGGCGATCTGAGCACCTATGGACATGAACGGAGTGCAATGATGATGACCCGCTAATAACTCAATAACTTAATAACTCAATCTCGATCCTTTCCATCTCATTTCACATAATCCCAAGATGTTCAATTTGATTCTCTTCATTTCTTGACTGATGTTTTCAAGTTTTCTAACCTGGAATGCTGATCTAATGTTCCAAGTTCCTATTGCAAGTGTCTCTTTATTTTTTATCTTGCATACAATAGCTTGATGACGATCGAGTGTCACCTGTAAAACATGACCTTCCCTACCGGACGAGGTGGCTGTGGAGTCCCCATTAACGTCGTTGGCTGTAGGTATTAAGTTGTGTTTTGACTTAATTATTCTCTATTTTTCCCCCTTTCAAGCCTCTTTAATAATGTATTTATTACTTCACTAGTTACACCACATTTGGCTGTGGATGAGTTAACGTTACTCCTTCGGATGAAAGAGATGGGAGTTAAGATTGCCATAACCAGAAACGAAAAACTTAGTGGCCGTATAAGAAGACTTATCAAACAACACAAAACTGGATTCGTCCGTCGCTGGCCACTTCGAGACTTGCTGAGGAGGGGATCTGAGGACCTATGGGCATATTCGAAGTGACCTTTCTTCCAGCTAGCATTCATTGTCCTTAGAAGCTGGCCCTTGGCTTTCTATCACAGATTTATGAGCATTTCATTGGTGATTCCATCTTTAGTAGGGAAGCTTTTGAGCTTCAATCCTTTGAGGGCAACATCTAATTCATCGGGAGTAAAGATGGTCGTCTGATGCTCTTCTGGTGCAAAAGGCATGTGCTTTGCATCTTGGTTTTCCCGTCTTGCAGCTTTCTGTCTGTCTATTGGAATGTTTATTCTACTAATGTTTTTGTAAGTCTTTATCAGTAGATTTGCTGCCCTATTGCCTGTGAGGATGTTCTGATTGTGTGCTAATGATGTTGGAGGTAGGCAGTTGTTTTCGTCGCTCAGATCTTTTGCAAGTTTCCATAGTTTATGACCATTTTTGTCTAGATTAAGGCTCTCTGTTTTGTCTATCCCGCTCTGTCTTGCTGATATCATGACCTCACGTCTGTATTTGGCAGAAGCTGCTTTGTAGGCAATGTTGCTCTCTGTGCAGTGTGATGTTTCAGCTAGTTCTCTGGCAGAGTCCAGTTCCTCTTCTAGTCTTTGTATTTCCTTGCTCCAGTATGGCTTGTAGTTTCTTCTTGCCCCTCTAGGAATGAATTCTTTAGTAGCTCTCAGGATTCCATTTGTTACCGCTCTAACACATTATTGACTTTCTTTTCGTGGGTGTTGATAGGCGCAGTATATGCATCAGTGAGCCCGGAAAACTTGCCCTATCTGCTATCATATAGTTCCAGCGGGGAAGAGGTATTTGCAACTCCTGTTTGTGAGCAAGATCCACTGAAAGTTTGACTGGTCTGTGGTCACTATCTCTAAGTTGGTTCAGCATTTTTCTGTTTATTTTGATGGATATGTCTCCATCAAAAGAAGAAGCGTTTGAAGCCATAAGTGTTTTTGAATAGAAATAATAACAAAAATATTGAATGATATCTACAATAGTGTATATATTCCAGAAGACCTGCTAAAACAAATATTCTTAGCGCTACCAAAGAAATCTGGTGCGATTGAATGCGATAATCATTGCACAATAAGCCTTATGAGTCACATGACTAAGATATTACTAAGAATCATCATGTGAAGAGTGCGAAACAAAATCAGTTCATAAATTTGTGATGAAGAATGTGGCTTTGTTGGTGGCAAAGGAACCAGCAATGTCATATACATCATAAGATCTTTAGTAGAAAGATCCATAGAGGAGAAAACAGATCTATAGCTATGTTTCTTAGATTATACCAAAGTATTTGACAAATGAAAGCACCAAGAAATAATCACAATTTTAGAAAGCATAAACAAAGACAGCAAAGATCTAAGAATCATAAAGAACATGTACTGGCATCAAACAGCTACCATAAGAACTGGAAATAAATTGGGAATGTTTCAACAAATAAAACAGGTTATTAGACAAGGCTGTGTGTTATCACCAGGTTTTTTAATATTTGTAGTGAGATTTTACAAAGAAATTACGACGGTGTTTTCCGTCGGTTTACTTATGGTTGCCTCCGCTTGCCTTTGACCTAAAAGTCTAATCTACAAGTCAGTGTGGTTGTTTTACTTCAGGGTACCATCCCTTAGCCTTTTATTCTCCCAAACAAACCAACAAGGCAGCAGGGCAGCCGCAAGTTGTACTGTTTACTGCATACAGTGGCAGGTAAATTTACCCGACCTGACGTGGAAAGAGCTAATTTACAATATTAGGAAGACACTTTCATTATCATGTTTTGGCTATGTAACGAGAAGGGAACATAATGGCTCAGGCGAAAGCAGTTTTCCAAAATTATGAATAAGATACTATGCAATCCATTTTTTACAATAGAAACAAGAAAAAGAGTTCTTAAATGTTATGTAGAGCTAATCTTAACTAATGAATGTGAATCATGGACAATAGGACAACTGACAAGAAAATCACTATAGGCTGTAGAAATGTGGTTTTACAGAAGAATTTTGTGAGTACCATGGACAGCTAAGAAGTGTAAAGAAACCGTTCTGGAAGAGGCTAAAACCAAAAAGGAGATCTAATAACCAATATTAGGAAGAAACAATCATAATTTTGTGGCCATGTAATGAAAAGGGAACAGCTGGAATATATTGTGACAACTGGGAAAATTGAGGGACGAAGAGATACAGGGATGCAAAGAGAAAAGATACCATACAGTTTAATGAGAATGGCTTAACAGAATGTCAACAACATAAATGATAAAATAAATGTCAAGATCAAAAGGTAATGAGAGACATCATCACCTACACCAGCAGTCTTGGTGCTTGATGATGATGATATGTAAGATTGTACTTCTAGTAGAGGTTTTTCTCCTATTATTTTTTGGTTATTGCCAACTGCATTAATTCTAATCATTTTTGGTCTATCTCTATTTATTTTCAGTCCCAGCTTTTGTGATCTCTCATGATGTATACACATTTCGTCTTGCATCTTTTTGATGGTTATGTGTTTGGAGAGCTATGTCATCAACAAAGTCTAATCATTTAGTTGCTTGGTCAGTGACCACTGGATTCCCTTTCTATTTTTTTCAGTTATTTTCATAATCCAATCTATGGCCAGTAGAAAAAGAAATGAAGATAGATGGCATCACTACTATTACTTCTGTTTTTATTTCAAATGCTTCTGTGAGCTGTCCTTCTTGCACAACACTGCATATCATTAATTCGTACATTGCTCTTATCAGGTTAATAAACTTTATGGGGATTCCCTAATGACTCAACAACTTCGAAATCATTCCTCTGTCCAAACTGTCAATGCCTTTTTGTAATCTAATCATCATCATCATCATGTACCGGTCCGGCTGGCGTAGTTGATCATGTCTCTCCACAACTTTCGATCTTGACAATTATTTAGCATTTCAGTTGTTGACCTTCTGTAAAGCCATGCTCTTAAACTGTCTGGTATCTATTCTCTTTGCGCCCCTCTATCTCCTCGCCTCTTAATTTTTCCAGTTGTCACAATATATTCCAACTGTTCCCGTTTCAATATAAACCCACATAATTTTAATTGTTTCTTCATAATATTGAAAATTTGCTCTCTTTTTGTCCTGGCCTGTTTCAGAATATTGTCATTACTCTTCTTAGCTGTCCATAGTATTCTCAACATTCTTCTGTAAAACCACAATTCTACAGACTCCAGTGATTTTCTTGTCTGTTGTCCTATTAGCCATGATTCACATCCATATGTTAAGACTGGCTCTACATAACATTTAAGAACTTTTTTTCTTGTTTCTATTGTCAAAAATGGATTGGATAGTATTTTCCTCATTTTTTGGAAAGCTACTTATACGTGCGCCATTCTGCATCTCACCTCTGTTGTACATCTACCGCTAAGGTTAACCTACGTTCCCAAATATTTAAATTTATTTACCTGTTTTAATATTGTTCCACTTGTAACTATATTGCACTGAGATGATGTATTTTTCTTTGTTGTTACCATTGCTTTTGTTTTTAAAAAAATTAAGGTTGAGTCCTTTATTATTTCTTACTTCCACTATAATGTCTAACATTTTTTGTAACTCATTTTCACTCTTAGCGATTAAGACTGTATCATCAGCATACCTTAGATTCTTTATATTATGACCTCCGATTTTTATTTCCAGCATGCCCCTTATTGATCTTAAAATAATCTCACTATAAATATTAAACAAATCTGGTGACAGCACACAACCTTGCATACAACCCAGTTTTATTTGTTGAAACATTCGCAATTTATTTCCAGTTCTTATGGCCGCTGTTTGTTGCCAGTACATGTTCTTTCATTTTTCTTTGATCTTTGTTGTTTATGTTTATGCTTTCTAAAATTTTGATTATTTCTTGATACTTGACTTTGTCAAATGCTTTGGTTAATATATGAAACATATTAAATAGAACTGTTTTCATCTCTATGGCTCTTTCTACTAAAGATCTTATGATGTATAAGCATTGCTCGTTCCTTTGCCTCTATAAAAACCACACTGCTCATCGCTAATTTCTGGACTGATGTTGTTTCGCACTCTTCGCATGATGATTCTAAGTAATATCTTAATCATGTGACTCATAATGTTTATTGTGCGATGATCATCGCATTCAATCGCACAAATTTTCTTTGGTAGGTCTAAGAATATTGATTTTAGCATTTTGTCTGGTATATATCCACTATTGTAGAAATTCAAAATTTTTGTTATTATTTTTATTCCAAAATCACCCATGTCTTCAATCACTTCTTCTGTTATATCATCCGGCCCAGTAGCTTTTCCTGCTTTCATATTGCGCAAGGAGTCTTTCACTTCTTCATTGAATATTTCTGGTCATTCCTCATTATCCTTAATATTTAGTTCTGTTCGTTCATCATTATAAAGATCCTTAACGTATTTGTCGATCGTCCTCTTATGTTATGCTTTGTTGTTCAATCAATAGTTTTCTTTCCTTCGATCTTCAGTTTTTGATTGCATTTTTCTTCCTTTTAATTCTTCAATTTGTCTGTATATAGCTTTGACATCTCCTTTTTGTTGCATTGAAATCTCTTTGCATCTCTGTTTTAGCCATGCTTCTTTTGTCATTGCATTTATTACAATTTAATTTTTTAATCGTCTATCTATCTATCTATTGACCTTTCGAGCCGTATCCGGCCCATAGGGCGTAGACCAAGATACACATTATACTATCTGAATTTTTGTTCTAGCAGATTTCTTTTAAAGATATTTTATCAAATCTCGCCATTTGTCTCTGTTCTGTGCCAGCAGCTCTATCTCATTGAGGGAGCCGAATCCTGCTGCTCTTGCCTCTCTCATCAATGTTCTTCTCAGTGTCTCCCTGGGTCTTCCCCTTTTTAATCGATTATACTCATCTTTATTTTCCTTATTTCTTCTTGTATCCATTAGCTATAAAATGTCATCCTTCTCCTTCTTGAATTTGGTGGTATGAACTTTTTTGATGTTTGTTGCCTTGATTCTTTTAGCATTTTCCACTATTCATCAATGCTTTGTATCTTCTTTATTGCATTGTACCTGTTCTGAATTTTTATGTTATATTTGTCTTGCAACATCTTGTCTGGTATGAGTAAATCTAAATTTAACTTAATGTTAACTGAGGCTCGTTTTGTTGTTTTTAATTTTACTCTAAGCTTTCTCACAACTGGTACATGATCCCTATTGCAATCTGCCCCTGACCTAGTTTTCACACACACCAGACTGTTTCTAAATCTATTGTTTATCATTGTGTAATTAATTTGATTACATGCATTGTCCCCTGGGCTTTTCCATGTCCACAGACGTCTAGGATGTTGCTTAAACCAGGCGTTTCCATCATCATGTTGTGTGTTTTTGCCCAGTCAATAAGTCTGTCATCTCTTTCATTCCTTTCGTATAAGCCATGATAACCAACTACTTCCTCAACTCTTTCCTTTCCTACTTCTGCGTTAAAATCCCCTAGAACTATGGTGTTTTCATGTGGTTTGCATTCACGAAGTGCTTTATTTAACTCGTCATAAAATGAATCAACTGTTTCCTCTAGACTATCTGCTGTTGGTGCATAAACGTGTATGCGATTTATATCTATTGGCTTTCCATTCAATTTCACTAAAAGGACTGTCAGATATTGCCCAGAAGCCTTTTACTGTTCTTGCTCTTTCTGCATCCAAGATGATACCTACTCCTCTTTGGCGTTCAGTACCTCTAGAATAGATTATTTTATGTTCGTCAGAGTATATCTCCCCTGATCCAGTGTATCTCATTTCGCAAAGTCCCAATAAATGTAAACCCATCTTTTTCATTTCCTGTTCGATTTCCAGCTTACCCTTCTGCATGAGTGTTCTCTCATTCCAAGTACCTGTCTTTAGAGTCTGTTGTATCTTTATTTTGCTTACAGTAGCTTGATGACAATCGGATATCACCTGTAGCACATGATGTCCCCTACCGAACGAGGTTTTTCCATTGGAATCTGCCTTAACGCTGTTGTTGTGTATTCTATTATTGTAACGATTCATGATTGTACAAGGAAATTACAACGGTGGTTTTCTGTTGCCTTCCGTCAGTTTGGTTACGGTTGTCTCCGCTAGCCTTTGACTAAAAAGTCTCACCCAAAAAGCAGTGGGGTAGTTTTACTTCGGGTTACCTTCCCTTAACCTTTTACTCTCCTGAGCATACCTACAAGGTAGCAGGGTAAACGTAAGTTGTACTGTTTACAGAATACAGTAGCAATCTATTAATTTGATATAAAGTGGGGACTGTAGTTCTTATCTTTGCACAACTATAATATGTAGGGTAGTTATTTCATAGCACATGATCTGTTTTTATAAAACCTGCTTCTCTCAAAAGTTTCTCTATGGTCTCTTTTAGTTTCTCCAAAATGATACTGCTTAATATTTCTCCTGGTACTGATAGCAGCATAATTCCCCTATAATTTGCGCATTACTGTAAACTTCCTTTCTTTGATAGTTTGATCATATAAACATCTTTGCAGTCTTTCGGTATTTATTCCCTCTCCCAAATTGTATCTAGTAGATTATGTAACATCTTAATAGATGTGTTAATATTTGCTTTGATGGCTTCTGAATGAATTTCCTGTGGGCTTTACTATTTTTTATTGACTTGATGGTTTTCATTATTTCATCCCTGCTTTGTTTTCCACAGTCAACGTGCAACTCTTCTTCTGCTGGTAGTATATCTGGAGGGTTATTTATGCATCTTCTCCCTTCTTTGTTCACCTCTATGTTAGCTTCCTGTGCCTTGACTTTATTGCTTCTCGTTTTGTTTTTTATGTGTTCTTTCTTATTCTTTCTTTCTTTAATTTTATCCATGGTCTCTGCTGTCATTCATGCCTCATTCTGACGTTCTCTTTTCCCCAGTGTTTCTTCGCATGTCTCTTTCCACATATACTTTACCTGTTGCTACTGGTCTTCTATATTTATTGTATTTTCTTGTTGTTGGAGGACTTAGTATTTGTGTGATACTGTGACTGCAAATTTATCTTTAATTCCTTCTTCTTAAGAAACCCTACATTGAAATGCTTTCTACCTGTATGTGTTGTAGTGTAGCAGTGGGTCGGGATGATGTAAGGATGAGTTATTGAGTTATTGAGTTATTTGCGGGTCATCATCATTGCACTCCGAACATGTCCATAGGTGCTCAGATCCCCTCCTCAGCAATTCCCTCAGTGTCCAGCGACTGACGACTCCAGTTCTATGTTGGTTGATAAGTCTTCTTACACGGCCACCAAGTTTCTCATTTCTGGCCATGCCCATCTTAACTCCCATTTCCATCATCCGAAGAAGTGACGTTGATCTGTGTTTGTCGAAGTCCTGTGCTCTTCCAACATCTCGAAGGGCATTGATGATGTCCGCCCGATCCATCGGTTGCCCGTCCTCAACGACAGCGCAGCTAGCCAACCTGTCCGCTCTCTCATTTCCCCGTACTCCCGCATGTCCAGGGACATAGACAAAGGTGACCTTACGTATTTTGGATTTCTGCAACGACTCTACCCATTGCATGCGTACATAGCCCGCCTCCACTTTTTTAATCATGCTCATCGAATCACTCAGTATACATGTGTGGATGTAGTCTTGTGACTCTAACCATTTGAATGCCTTGGTCACTGCCATCACCTCCATTGTCATGCTACTCGTGGTCATGGCGTATGCACCACTGTCTTCCTTGGCTATTCTGCCTGCTGAGCGTGCTGTAAATGCCCATGCACTTCTTTCGTGTCGTCTTACAGATCCGTCTGTATAGATGACTGCATCTTTCTCATCGGTATTATCGCAGATGAGACCGTTGACCTCAGCATTAACCACGACCGGGTTCTGCTCCCTACTTTTCCTGTCGAGTGTGACAATACATGAGAAAGTTCCCTTGAATGACGTAGGCACCGGTATCCACTCCTCACCAACGCTGATATTGGTAAGCCCACAGACCTGTTTGATGACATCTTCTGCCCGGCCCACCCATGATTTGCCTCTTTTTAGCCTGGTACCTTTCTCTGTGTTGAGCACGTGGTGCAATGGATGCTCTGTATCTGTACTAATCTTCAGGTATGCTCGTGCTCTCCAGATCTTAATTCTGTCATCCATGGTTGGAAAGTCAAGAAGATACCTCATTGCTACACATGGAGTGTCCCTCGTACATCCTAGGATAATGCGCATGGCTTCATTTTGTATTTTCTCCAGCCTATCAATTTGAGCCGTACTGACAGTAAGAATGGCTAGGGCATACTCGATTGGTGCGAGGACTAATCCCTGGAACAGAAGAATAAGTAGCCTCTGCTCGATGTTGGCAGCTGCCATGACCTTCAAGGCGGCTAATCCTTTGCGGGATTTTGTTATCACATGGTCGACGTGGTCCCGAAAACACAGGCTGCGATCAAACTTAACTCCGAGGTATGTCATCAACTTGTCCCTGGTCACCTCATCAGCTCCCATTCGTACTACCGGTGTGGTCGTATTAACGATATGATTGTTAAGGGAGAACCATGAAACTGATGCTTTATTAGGATTAACCAAGGCACCTGAAACCCCACACCAGGAAGAAATGCGATCGAGTTCGTCTTGCATTGTGGAGGCGATTCCCCGTCTGTCTCTTCCCTGTCTATATACCAGAATATCATCAGCAAAAGTCATAGTTCTTCCCCTCCCATCCAGCTGTTGGGCCGTGATCGTTATTGTGTACACGTTAAATAGAACTGGTGACAATGGTGAGCCTTGTGGCAGCCCAGGACAAATGGATGTTGGCTCGGAAGACCAACTTCCACATCTGAGTATCACCTTCCTCTGAAACAGTGCCGCGGCGATCCATCTAATGAGGAAGGGGTTCACCGCCAGTTTGAGAAGCATATGCATGAGATATTCAAATGGTACCCTGTTGTATGCATCCTCCAGATCTATAGCAGCAGCACATGTCTCCTCTCGTCTGTGGAAGCCTTCGAAGACATCATAGGCAAATACTGCCGCATTGAGCCATGTCTCTTTGTTATATCTATAACCTCCGAGTGTGGAAGGGAATACGCGTTTCTGTTCAAGGCGACAGGTGAGGACACGGGCAACTATTTTCTCCAGCAGCTTGCCCGCAGTGTTCTGCATTGTGATGATTCTGTAGGCACTGATCTGAGAATGGTCCTTGTTTGGCTTCGGTAGCGGTAGTAAGTAGCTGTGTAGCCACTCCTCCTTAATCTGGCCACTCCGAATACTGGCATTAAACTCATTGGCCAGTGTTGTCAAGTCGTCATCAGCTAAATCGCCTATGTCATCATACCGAACACCATCTGGACCAGGAGCAGTGTTGTGTGACCTTTTAAGTGTCGCGCGAATGGTATCGGTTGTGATTGTGAGATCTTCTTCCAGCCCTACATCCTTACACATATTTGACAAAGATCCCCGTATCCTCATTCTTACAGCCTCATTTCTTTGGTCCGTCTGCTCAATGTAGCGGGCAAGCAGGGCCTTCCCTTTACTCTCATCAGATTTGTGCCATATCTGGCCTGTGCTCTGAAAGTCTGATATACCTCTGTGTCGTGGTGTGCCATTCATGCACTGATGAAGGCGCCAGAATGTGGCGAGCGATTTTTCTGAGCACACTTTTTTACAGAAGTCATCCCATTTGGCATCCTTAGCCTGCTTAGCGCATAAGGATGAGTGAACGAGAACGGAGTCACGGGAAAGAGAGAAGAGTGAACTCTAGACATAAGTGTCCCGTGTATAGGTGAGCGTCAATCAGAGTAAGGACAATTAATATAACAAAGGATATGATTGGCTGACGGGAAAGAGATACGTGAAAATACAAAAAGACAAAGTCAGTTGAGCAGAGGACCTCAGTGGGACAGGAAGCGTTAACATGTACTTAGATAGGTTGAACCATTAACTGGTAGTTTCTGCTGAATAATAGAACAAAGAAGTATGTGTTAGCACTCGGAAAAATTGACAGACAAACAACAACAGAAAAAAACGAAGAACAATATATGGTTCGAAGTGGGATCGAACCCATACTCCCTGGCACCGCGCCTTGCCACGAGAAGCCGAACGCTTGGCACACTGCCACGCAGCTAACTAAATAAAATTAGCTATTGTAGTAGTGTCTTACACGAAGGCGTTCTCAATGACTATAGCATAGGGTAACCATCACAGACCGGAAATAAATTGTATATTTGTACTTTTCTATTAATGCAAGTATCTCCCAGTAGGGCTGAATACTTGTGTTGCAGACAAACATTTATTGGACGAAACTGAACGAATAGTAGTTTCCAGACTAGATATGATCCCACTTCGGACCTTATATTGTTCTTCGTTTCTTTCTGTTGTTGTTTGTCTGTCAATTTTCCGAGTGCTAACACATACTTCTTTGTTCTATTATTCCCTTTTATCGCCTCGGAAGTTCCCTATATAATAATATTTATTTATTATTATTTGTATCTAGTTTCTGCTGTCAGGACAGAAACCATGTTAGTAGTTAGTCCTGCTGTCAGTTGGACAGAGAATATTTCTCAGGAACGAAAGTTAGTTCTTAGATGGTTTAACTGAACTGAGTTAGACCCCAGTAGACTCATAAAGTGAACCGTTAACTAGTTCCTAGCTCCATCTTAAATCTGAACCGGTAACACAAATGAGTAGAAGGTAAACATCAGCGAGGAACAACACTCGTCATATCATCCATAAATAATATGACCTAGGGGCTTTGAAGCGTAATAATTCACTTTTCTGAGATAGTTAAATAGTTCTCGGGCCACGTTGCCTTAAAACAAGAGCAACTATTGGCAAAGAGTAAATGTAAGGATAAAAAATAAGTAGCGACACCATTATCTTACCATGATTCGCTCCGCATTGAAAACTGTCTCCATGCTCTATTGTTGGTAGGCCGAAATCTAATGATTTTAGTTCGATTACCAAGTTCATATCTGTCTCCGACGCCCTCAAAGGAACTAACATTAATTTCAATTTTTATTTTTCCCTGAAGAAACATAAGCAGTTATTAATTAAAAAAACAACAACTGACAATCAATATAATTTGGGGAAGACGTAAATCATATCAACAATAAGGTTGTGAACATTTGTAAAGGTTTTATTTAATCTACACACATACACGCACACATACACATACGTGCACAAATGATCAAAGCATACATTTATTAATTTACTTTCATAATGAGACATTAATAGCCGTCATTTGCGCCTACTGTGATCTCTATGAAATGAGCAGTTAATGGCCAGTAGTAAGGTTATGATCCGAAAACCGTATGATCTTTCATTATTTCTTTGGTAGGGGATAAGAGGGACTGTTGCAGGCTGCCGTTTGTACATATATGTATATATATATATATATATATACACATATATACACACACACATATATATAAGCTAGTGCATATATTTATGAAACTACACCAACATGTGAGAAATTAATGGCCATCATTTGACTTACTATAAATTCTTTAATATGAGAAATGAATTGTCATTACTTGACTTACTATAGTCTCTAAGAAATAAGGAATTAATGGTCTTTATTTGACATACCGTCTTTGCTATTAAATGAGAAATTAATGACCATCATTTGACTTACTGTTAATACCTAGTAAATGTGGAATTAATGCAAATTATTTGACTTAATATAATCTCTAGTCAATTTTAATTTAAGAATTCATTATTTGACTTACTATAAAAAGTAAAGAGCCTCCGCCACGCGAAGTGGCGTATAGGGAATATGGTTTTAGTGACCATAAATTTTACAGACCTTGGGCACATGTTTTTGGGGGTAATGTGGTCTGTATTACGTCCGTGAATACCTTTACTTTCCCAGAAAAATATCCGGTACCCATTTAAGGCTGGGTGAACTCGGAAGCCGTCTGTTGAGATCGAACCCTACCCCTTGTCCGCTCTTGTCCAGTTCACTAACCACTGTGTTATCGCTTGACTTACTACAGTCTCTATTAAATGTGGAATTAAAGGCAATCATTTGACTTACTATAGTCACTAGTAAATGAGAAATAAAAAGTCTTCATTTGACTTACTATAGTTTCTAGTAAATGTGGAATTAATCGTCATCATTTCACTTACTACAGTCTCTTGTAAATGAAATATTAATGGTCATCATTTGACCTACTATAGTCACTTGTAAATAAGGAAATAATGTACATTACTTCACTTACTGGGAGCCGCGATAGCTCAGTGGTTAGTGAACTGGACTACAAAGGACAAGGGGTAGGGTTCGATCCCAACCGACGGCTTCCGGGTACACCCAGCCTTAAATGGGTACCGGATTTTTTCTGGGAAAGTAAAGCAGCACGGGCGTAATACCGACCACATTACCCCAAAAATCATGTGCTGAAGGTCTGTAAAATATAGGGTCACTAACTCCATATTTCCCTATACGCCACTTGGCGTGACGGGGGTACTTTACTTTTTTTTTTTTACTTCACTTACTATAATCTCTTGAAAATGCGGATATAATGGTCAGCACTTGACAATCATCTCTAGGCAAATAAGAATTAACTGCCAAAATTTAACATAATATGATTTCTAGTAAATGAGGAATTAAAGGGTCACAATTTGCTTTACTTTCATCTCTAAGAAGTGATCAATTTATAACCATCATGTTAATCTTACAGTCACTCTCTTGAATGTGATCAATTAATAGCCACCACTTTACTTTAACTGTCATCTCTAGGGAATAAGACACAAAGGAAATGAAAAGTTAATGGTCGTAACTTTGATTACTTTCTTACTTTAGAATGTGAAGAAATTATTGACCATATTGTTCTCTGTCATCTCTAGTAAATGAGGAATTAATGGTCATCATTTGACTTATTATAGTCTCTAGAAATTGAGTAATTAATGGTCATCATTTGACTTACTATAGTCTCTAGAAATTGAGTAATTAATGGTCATCATTTGACTTACTATAGTCTCTAGAAATTGAGTAATTAATGGTCATCATTTGACTTACTATAGTCTCTAGAAATTGAGTAATTAATGGCCATCATTTGACTTACTAGTCTCTAGAAATTGAGTAATTAATGGTCATCATTTGACTTACTAGTCTCTAGAAATTGAGTAATTAATGGTCATCATTTGACTTACTAGTCTCTAGAAATTGAGTAATTAATGGTCATCATTTGACTTACTATAGTCTCTAGAAATTGAAGGATTAATAGTCATCATTTGACTTACTGTCATCGGTAGAAAATACGGAGTTAATGGTCATCATTTGACTCGTTCTCTCGATCGCTGCAAAAAGTGCATTTGATGTCTGATTAATTTCAGTTCTCCATCGCACTCCTATGCGTTAAAGTCAAGATAATGATCTACTTATTACATCTGCGCTGATAAAACTATGTCATACGCCGGCGATATTCCATTTTCAACAAATCAAGTATTGTGAATGCGACCTTCCATCGTCTAGGCTTGTTCTGCGCTTTACGTCACATTGGTGCTGTTTATGACCGTTGTTAGATTTTCTTGACGCAAGTTATTTCCATGTTGCTTATTAATGTGAAATGCTTCGTCATCCGCAGTTTTATCTCTTTAGGGAATTTGCACCGTGTTCTGTTCGTCGTAGGCTACATTCACTAGAGTAATCAAGAATCTAAAGGGCGCGTCATTGCTGTGCTTGAGCCATGTTATGTGACCTACGTCATCATAATGGCTCATCGTAAATGCCCAGACCGGCGTTACGCTAATCTTACGGTCTGTTGTTGTATGTGTGACGGGGATAATCTGACGACTAACTGTGTGTGTATATGTTCGAAATTGGAGTCAACAACGAAGGCCTAACATAATCAAGCGCTATACATTTTTAAAGAAATATGACGATCATCATTTTTTGGAGTAAGTGAACTTCTGGTATATGGTTGATAGGCGGCAGGAACCATTGCAGGCTATGCATGAAAAGTGTTCCTTGTTGCAGTTTCCTCATATTCCAAGTCCACGGGGGACTGGTTGGTCTCGAGGCAAGACGCCGGCCTCGGGATAGAGCTCTCTAGGTTGTGGGTTCAAATCTCGGCTACACCGGTTGGGATTTTTATTTATGATTTCTCTCTGCGACAACCACCCCTGGTCTCAGCAGCGAGGCCCGGCTTGAAACGTCAATTACTTATCGACGGAAAAAAAAAAAACATGAGTACCTCCGAAGTCGGAGTTATCTGCCTGTGCAGCGAGGGACACCTGTGCACATGGCTGCCAGAGAAAAATGGATTAACACGCAAAATTCAGTTCCTAGTCTCTTGGGACTTCGTCAGAGTTGAAAGCTGGTGAACGCAACAACAACAACAATATTTGACTCAATATAATATCTAGGAAATGCGGAATTAATGACTTTCATTTTACATACTGTCAGTCGTTGAAAATGAGGAATTAATAGCCATAATTTGACTTACTATAGTCTCTAGTAAATGTGACATTAATGGCCATACTTTGACTTACTATAGTCTCTAGTAAATGTGACATTAATAGCCATAATTTGACTTACTATAGTCTCTAGTAAATGTGACATTAATAGCCATAATTTGACTTACTATAGTCTCTAGTAAATGTGACATTAATGGCCATCATTTGACTTACTATAGTCTCTGGTAAATTTGGAATTATTGGTCATTTGACTTACTATAGCCTGCAGCAAATGTGGAATTAATTTTCATCATTTGATTTACTATAGTTTCTAGTAAGTGTGTTCACCTACTGTCATTTGACTTACTATGAACTGTTGGAAGTGAAAAATTAAAGGCCAAAATTTGACTCATTTTCATCTCTATAAAAAGTAAAATTCATGGCAATGATTTTGTTTTTCTGTGATCTACACGAAGTAAAGAATGTATAGTCATCGTTTAACTCTTACTGTTATCGCATGGAAATAAGACAATATTGAAGTGAGAAATTAACTTCCTCGATTTTGCTTACCCTTTCATTTTGGAAGAGAAGAAATCATTTGCATTAATGTACTTACGGTCATCTCTAGGAAAAGAGGAATTAAATATCATTTTATCCTTACTGTAATCTCTTGGAAATGAGGATTTTATGGGCATTATTTTACTCTCATTTAGGAAATTATTGGCATCATTTAGGTTTTTTTTTTAAATCCTGGAATTTGAGAAATTAGTTGTCATATTTTACCCACTATCTTCTTAAGTCTTAAGGAAATGAGCAATCAACAGCCAAATGTTACTACCGTGATTTCTTAGAAATAAAGAGTCAGTGACAACACATTACTTGATTCAAGACGTTAGAGAATATCTGTGCTGAAGGTATTTTAATGATCTCTCATAACAAACAAGTGAACACGTATCAAAGAAAAAGCCATCATAGGTGAGAAACAAACAGAAATACACAAGAATAGAGTCGCAAATGTGTTCACAAATAAACACCAGAAAAATAAGAGATCAATGGAAAGCCGGAACCAGGATTTGAAGTGTGCCCATTGACACATCGCCTCATGCGATTAGAGAGGCCTGAACTTCAACGTTCTGGCAACGCGTCATCCACCAGGCCTCTATTTTGCCCCCCCCCCCCCTCAAAACATAATTCTTGAGTTGTCATTCATGCACACTATCGTCACGTGACAAAAGGTTAATCCTTGCTGTGTATGTACAATGCAAACATAGCAAGTTGTTGCGTGTATGGCTTATACTTGATAATAGAAATTGAGAATATATTTGCGTCATTAAGTTACTTATTAAATCGTTGCTATAATCCAATATTCAAATCACGGAACAATGCGCTAGAATAACCACTCAGACAATTACCACATCCCCCCCCCCCCGCCCCCGCCCCTTTTTTCCATTTTCAAATAGCTAGACAGCTAGTACTGTCCTGAAGCCTCGATAGTGAAAAAAGCTGCGTCGATGGGCTCGGGATCAAAATATCGGTTCTCTTCTTTTTCTTTCTTCTATCTTTTTAGCTCCCAGTGGAGCATAGGTCTTCAACAAACACATTCCAAGACGCTCTGTTTTTTGCCAATCATTTAAGATCATTTCATGTCTTCCCCATCATCTTCATCTCTGCTTCTATCTGTCTTCTCCAAGAATTCCTTGGTCTTCCTCTTTGTCTCTTCCCCGGGGATTTCAAAAAGGGCCTGCTGTGTAATACTCTCAGTTGGCTTCCACAGTGTGTGTCCTATCCAGCGCCATCGTCTTCGCTGTATCTCTTTATCCACTGGTATTTGACTGGTACATTTCCATAATTCTATGTTAGTGATTTTATCCTGCCATTTCCATCCTTTTATTCTGCATAAGCATCCATTAATTAAAGTCTGTATCTTCGTGATTGTCAATTTTGTTGTTCTCCATGTTTCACAGCCATATAATAGGACCGCCTTAACATTTGAGTTGAACATTTTTATTTTTGTATTTAACCTAATTTGGTGTTATCTTTATTTATATTCAGTCCTAGCTATTGTGATCTTTCTTCACGTATGCTCATTTATCCTTCATCTGTTGATGGCTGTGTGATAGGAGAGCTATGTCATCAGCAAAGTCTAAATCATCAAGTTGTTTGGTCAGTGACCACTGGACGCCATTTCTGTTGTTTTGAGTTATTTTCTTCCAATCTATGTCCAGTAGAAAGAGAAATAGAGACAGAAGGCATCGCTGCCTTACTCCTGTTCTTATTTCAAATGCTTTTGTAAGCTGTCCTTCATGCACCACACTACATTTCGTTCCTTCATACATTGTTTTTATCAGGTTAATAAATTTATGGGGATTCAGTGATGACTCAGCAACTTCCAAAGCATTCTTCTGTCTAAACTATCTTCTATTCATCTCTGAAATGTTTCTCTATGGCCTCTTTTAGTCTCTCCAGAATGATTCTGCTTAATATTTTTCCTGGCACTGATAGTAGCATAATTCCCCTATAATTTGTGCCCTCCTGTAAACTTCTTTTCTTTGGTAGTTTGATCATATAACCTTCTTTCCAGTCTTTAGGTTATTGGTTATTGGTTGGTTATGGAAGGCCTCGGTATCACTGCAAGCGAATTAAAATCCATAATTGCTCAACCGCCCGTGCCAGTGGAATCATCCGAATTATAACTCATCTTCCAAACAAAGAAAGGTAACTGTAGTCCCCATCACAGCAGTCTCAGCACACGCCAAAAGACATAAGGCGAAACCGCACAGAAAGTGAACACAGCCAACTGTTCCCTGTCATACGATATCATCATTCATCGTACACAATTGGAGTATCGAAACATGATCAAAATTGATGAGACACACAGCTCGCGGTGTGCACAGAGCACTTAACTCAGTAGCTCCTGCAACAAGCCGGACTTGGAACATGAGGAAACTGCAACAAGGAACACTTTGCAGACATAGCCTTCAATGGTTCCTGCCGCCTATCCATCACATTGCCCGGAAGATCACGTCCTCCTGAAAATGATGATCGTCATAGTAAATGTATGGCGCTTGATGATGTTAGGACATCGTGTTTAACTCCAACTCCGAACATACAAAACACAGTTCGTCTTCAGATTATCCCCGATGCACACCAAACGCAAGATCGCAAGATTAGCGCATGGTCGGACTAGGGAAACACACGATGAAACAATATGATGACGTAGCACGCACAAAATGTCTGCGCCCATGTATTCATGATTACTCTACTGAATGCAGTCTACAACGAACGAAACATGGTACAAACTTCCCAAAGACGCTGACTTGACTGACTTGACGGAGCCCACCACATTAATGCGTTGTAACTTGTAAATAACCTGCGTCAACCATCTCCATCAAATGGTCACTGAACAGCACTTTGTGTGACGTAAAACGCAGATCATCATTAGACGTTGGAAGACGCATTCACAACACTTGAATTGTCAAAACGGAGCATTGCTGTGCGTGCAACGCCAATTCAATGGCGCAGATATAACAAGTAGAACATCATTTCGACTGGAATGCAGAAAATTGGAACGGAAACCTGAAGTTGATAAGAATCCAACGGAATTTCTGCAGTGATAGAGAGAACGTGACTCAATTCCGCCATCTTGGAAACGGAAGTCCAGTCTTTAGGTATTTCGTCCCTCTCCCAAATTGTATCTAATAGATCATGTAGCATCTTGGTAGAGGTGTTAATATCTGCTTTGATGGCTTCCGAAGGAATTTCGTCTGGTCCTGTGGCTTCACAATTTTCTTAATAGTCTGATAGCTTTCATTATTTCTTGTTTGCTTGATTTACCACAGTTAACGTGTAACTCTTCTTCTGCTGGTAGTATATCTGCAGGATTATTTGAGCCGAGTCTATTCAAGAGTTCTTCAAAGTGCTCTTTCCATCTCTCCATTTGTTCCCTTATATTACTAAGCAGGTTTTCTTTCTTATCTTTAATAAAGGCATTAATCTGTTTGTATTTTCCACTTAATTTCTTTGTGCTGTTATACAGTTCTTTCATATTCCCTTTATTTGCTGCTTCTTCTGCCTCTTTAGCTAGTTCATCTATATATTTCCTCTTATCCCTTTTAATGCATCTTCTCACTTTTTTGTTCACCTCTGTGTAAGCTTCCTGTGTCTTGGCTTTATTACTTCTCGTTTTGCTTTTATTTATGTCTGCCTTCTTGTACTTTCTTTCTTTAATTTTGTCCATGGTCTTTGCTGTCATCCATGCCTTATTCTGACGTTCTCTTTTCCCTAGTGTTTCTTCGCATGTCTCTTTCCATATATCTTTTACCTGTTTCCAATGATCTTCTATAGTTATTGTATTTTCTAGTTGTTGGAGGACTTGGTATTTGTTTGATATTGTGACTGCAAATTTATCTTTAATTCCTTGTTCTTTAAGAAAACCTACATTGAAATACTTTCTACCCTTATTCGTTGTAGTATACCTTTTTAGTTTAATTTTAAGTTTGGCTATCAGAAGATGATGATTAGAAACTACATCCGCCCCTTTATATACTTTTACATCCTGTAAGGATGACTTAAACTTATTATTAAAATACATATGTGATCAATTTGATTTTCCGTTCTGTGGTCTGGTGACACCCATGTAGCTTTGTGTATTCTTTTAAGTTGGAATATTGTTCCTCACTTGATTAAGGGCGCAGAAATTCACAAATATCTCTCCATTCTCACTTATATCTCCAAGTCCATGTTTTCCCATAATCTCTTCGAAGCCTCTGTTGTCTGATCCTACTTTAGCATTTAGGTCTCCTATCAAGATTATAATATCCTTGGCTCGTCTTGCATCCATCTGACACTGTAGCTGTTTATAGAAATCATATTTAACTAAATCATCCTTATCATTGGTTGGTGCATAGCATTGGATAATTTGTAATTTTATTTTGTTTTTTTGTCCTTTTAAATGTTGCTCCTATTTGTCTCGGTCCTTCTGCTTCCCATTCTATTAGTGTCTTCTGTGCATTTCTTGATAGCATTATAGCTACCCCTTCGCTATGTTGTGTTCCAGGTACCTGGTGTCCTGATGATAAAATCATCTCTCCTGTATTTAGCTTTATTCTTCCCGTTCCTAGCCATCTTGTTTCACACATTCCCAGAATATCTATCTTGTAAGTTTGTCATTTCTGCTGCTACCTGTGGAGCTTTTTCTTGTTCGTTTAGAGTACGAACATTCCAGGTGCCAATTCTGGAGGATTTCCTGGTAGACAAAGGGTAAGTCGGCAACCCGGACTCCTTACGGCTTTCTTCGGCTTGCGTCATACGTCTCTTAGGCAGAGAGCCCTTCTATTTCCTGGATGGCGGATTTACTTTTTCTCTCTTTGACTTGTCCATGTTTGTGAAGTTTTTTCGGCTTATTTATTTGACAGTATGGGATAGCCAGTCCATGCCCAACCCTCCTTTCTCGCAAAATCTCGGTTCGGTTATCTGTTATGTGCTGTTGTAGTTTGCGGATTTTTTTCAAGGGCTATAACAAATTAAAGGTGTCCTTGTTTATTTCTGAAATTAGACGTGTTAAAAGTGTATTGGAAACTGATTAAAGACATACAGCAAATCTCGCACACTTCACGTGTTTTAAGTACGAACGAAGTAGCCGAGATAGTATATGTCAGTTCTGTGCTTTTCTCCGACTTATTTTTGCTGAATAGAGATTTACCAACGGATAAATGTTACCATAGTTTAACTCTTTAACTTGTATTGCTTTTCAACTATCTTATTTTTATACACGAAGAAATCTACAAGACGTTACTGTTTTTCATATACCATACACTTAGGCAGTAGCATACTCACGCATATAGAAAAAAAAATACATTACGAAATTACAATTAATTTGAATTATGAAAAAGACTTCACTTTTTTAAAATATAAAACGACAAAATGGCCTTGCAGAATTCATTATAAATAAAAACTTGAAAGTGTATAAAATGGAGACAAAAATAAAAAAAAAAATATGATGATGGGACCATTTTTTCAAGAACTCCCTATATACTACGCATACCGAGGTCTACAACACAGATAGACAGAAACATTCAAACTTAACCTTCTTTAAACTCTGGATATACTTAATGATGACATTTATTCACTCACCGGCCAGGAGTTCAGCTTCCAAACAATGGGGTTACTGATATTGCCTACTGTTTTCTCAAAAAGGTGCTCATCTTCACCCACCACCATTGAATAAACACACTTGTCCCCTATAACGATCCTGGACACAATTTGCAATAGTAAAATATCAGGTGTACAGAAATGTGGATTATTATGGATGAACCAGTAATGATAAACGTAACAGGAAAAGAAGGTTAATGCACAACAGATAATTATCACAATCGTTATCATAATTTCATAAGTACGATTAATGCAGGTTCATGAAATAGAGAAAAATACATGACATTAATTTCTTTGGTTGATTCTTTCCGGGAGCCACGATAGCTCAGTGGTTATACAACTGGACTACAAAGGACAACAGGTAGGGTTGGATCCCAACCGACGGCTTTCGGGTTCACCCAGCCTTTAATGGGTACCGGATTTTTTTCTGGGAAAGTAAAGCGGCATTGGCGTAATACCAACCACATTACCTCAAAAATCATGTGCCGAAGGTCTGTAAAATTTATGGTCACTAACACCATATTTCCTATACGCCACTTGGCGTGACGGGAGCACTTTTGATTCTTTCCACATATTTTCAACGGTGTTCTTTTCATAACGCTAGTTTGTGACTTCTTACTCCTGACCATCTTCTTGACGTTTTTCCTAATACAGACACTCGGGTAGCATTCAAATACCTTTCTTCGTATCACCAGAGGTCATAAGATATTCGAGTCACTGATACAATCTCGTGCCACCATGGTTATCGGTGCTAGTTTATCCTTGAGAAAGCCCTGATAGCCACGTTGGTTCCATAAGACATAATCATATGAATATATCTCGCCCATACATAGTATCCTGGTATTTGTCACAACTGAGTGCACGTTCGATGTGCGTGCACCCTTTTCCATACATTTGTGTTTATGTACGGGAGATGCGCATGATATTCTCTAATGTCTTTTGTATAATCACATTTCGATGACTTCCAGTTTCCGTGTCTGATGTGTTATTTGTTCTGAGTTTATATCAAGAGGTCAAGACTGGCTGCAAGTGGCACAGAGAATCTCTCTTTCATCAAAGGGGTTGTTTATATTCCTCTCATATGGAATGGCATTTCTGCCTGAGCTGTTCTGCACGTCACGTCAATAGCACATCTTTCATCTGATGTTCACACCGTTCACAGATAATTGAATTAATGTACGTGATGGAACTGGTGCACATCACTTAATATTTTGAGAGCCACTTTCAAATTTTCACAGTCGACAGTTTACAACTCTTTATTTCTTTATTTCTCTCTCTTTCTCATCCTCTCTCTCTCTCTCTTTCTCTCTCTCTCTATCTCTCTCTCTCTCTCTCTCTCTCTCTCTCTCTCTTTCTCTTTCATTTGTTCAAGTACTATATTCTTTCGTCCAACAGATATCCATGTTGCGTCTAACTTCACACGCACAATAGGACATTCCAAACTAATGAATTTCTTTTGTTCCTTTTTTGATTTGTTACCATCAATTCGCTATGTAGTTCCAATGTTTAATTAGCATGTATTTCAATTTGTTTTTCTTGTTCACTATTATAGCATAAGGACAGGGAAACACTATGGCGCTAGTTCGTGCAACTTCAGGACAGCTTAATATTGAGCGCTTTGATATTGTTGTTCTGTCCAGAACACGCCGAGGTTCCTTGAAGTAGAATCGCTTGTAGTGTTAGCACTTATAGTCCGTTCAGAAATTCATAATCACACCTGAATTGGTTTTGCGTGATAACCGCTTGTTATTTTGGTTTCAAATTTTGCATGCAATCTTAGAATATTGATGACGCAAAGATTTTGGTATTTTTTATTCCACAAACACAACAGATTTTGCACATCAGCGAATTCCTTTGATCTTTTATGAAGATATCGCACAAGTTGATTCAAATTTTAGAGTTTACAGTTATCGTGTTAAATTTTCCAGTTTACTGCAATTCATGTCAGAGGCGTATCTACATAGTGCTTAATTGTGGGTGTTGTTCGTTATGTGTATTTGCAAACATGAATTCAATTGGTTACAATTAGTCTTGTCCTTCGGTCACCATTAGACCACAGGACGTCCTAACTGCAGCTGGAATTGAATTCATCTTAATTTTAATCATTTCGAATCTGACGATTCCAATAGGTTGATAATCATTACTGGCTGGACAAATAGTAATCCATCTCGTTTCCAGTACTCATCTTCCACGGCAGCACATGCTCAACACACTTCTTCCAGAACGGAATGTCTATTTTTGAGAGAGACTCGCATGTCAGAACTTCAACATCACACATTTTAAATGTCCTGTTCTGTTTTGCAACTTGTCCTTAGACGTGAGCCCAGACAAGTTCGATTGGATTAAGGTGCGCATGATATGCAGGGAGTCGAAGAGAGGTGTGGCCGTATTTCTCAATGATTTTGTCAACATGGTACATTTTTTTCTTATTCGTATTCTTCACAAGTTGTAACAATTCGGGTTTTAAATATGTGTCGTCAAATTTGACATTTTCATTCGCAAGCCATGTCCTAATTTGCTCTTTTCTATTTGATGCAGTAGGCACTTTGTCTTCCTCTGATACGACAGTAGTAGCGGTGGCTGTGAATGCAGCAGAAAAGTGGAATAACATGCACCGAAATACAATAGATTTGGCACCGACTTTGCACCGACTTTGCACCAAAACGGTGCCAAAAAAAAAAAATTATTTTTTCGAATTCGCGATTTTTTCGAACTTCATTATTTTTTGGGGGAATTTTTTTTTTGGTGTTCGTCAGTTTGTCGAATCACTGAGAGCTTAACTCAGGTAAATTCAAAAGACTCGGTGCTAATCCGTCGCTCCGTGTCCGGTGATCGCCTCGCTCGCTGTGTGGCGTGACGGTCGTGCGGCTCTCGCGGTGTGCGTGAAAGAGTATTTTAAAAGAGTATGTGAAAGTAAACAGAATTATTTAAAAAATATGTATTTGTGAAAGTAAACTCAGAATTATTAAAAATAAAAAAAATAAATAAAAAAAACAGTCTCCCTTCAGGATTCGAACACGGGTCTACTACGTGACAGGGCAACATGTAAAAAAAATGCTGACAAGCAATAACATTGAAAGGTTAGTTTTGTCGAACGGTCTCCTGTGTTTCTGAGAGCTTAACCGCAGGTAAATTCAATAGAGACTCGGTGCTAATCCGGTGATCGTCGCTCGCTGTGTGTTAGAAATTTGTGAAAGAGTATTTTTAAATTCCGTTAGCCAACTCAGGTAGAACCCCGATTGAAAAGAAAACGGACTTATGTTAAAAATAGTAAAATATAAGTGGTCGTGTGTGTTATCGCTACCAACATCATCATGTGTCGTGTAGTAAGGTGTGCTAATATTAAATAGTGACGCTCGCTTTTTCTCATTCAATGAAAAGCAAAACAAAATTCTATATTTCACAACTTTATTAATACATCATATATATTACTGTCCGGTCGTTGATAATTTTAAGCGTCTGGGTTTCCTCCCTCCTGTTTTGGTGGTACTGTTTGTTAAATGTCTATCAAACACGGGTTGGGCTAGTGGTACTTGAGGAATGCTATTGTTAGAATCGCTTACAAGGAATCGTGGTCATTGTTAGGAGCTGCATTGTTAGGCTCCGTGTTTAGAGTTAAAGTTAGGTAGAGGCATGTCGGGGACAGCGGTTCTAAAAGGGGGTTTGTTTTCTAACACAACTTCCTAGATTTCTGACCATGCCCCTCAACATCCCCCTTCCTACTATCATCATGTGCCTCAACACTATCCACCCTCAACACTATCATGTGCCACCCTCAACATCCCCCCTTCCTACTATCAGCATGTGCCTCAACACTATCCACCCTCATCATCATCATGTACCACCCTCAACATCATCATCATGTGCCACCCTCATCATCATGTGCCACCCTCAACATCCCCCTTCCTACTATCATCATGTGCCTCAACACTATCCACCCTCAACACTATCATGTGCCACCCTCAACATCATCATCATGTGCCTCAACACCACCCTTCATATCATCAAGCCACACAAAGTATCAATCATCTCTCTCTCACATTCATGGTAAACCAAAACAAAACTCGTTCTATATTTCTCACAGCTTTATTATTAATACAACAAATATACGACACATATATATTACTGTCCGGTCGTTGATAATTTTAAGCGTCTGGGTTTCCTCCCTCCTGTTTTGGTGGTACTGTTTGTTAAATGTCTATCAAACACGGGTACATAGGAAGTGTCATTAGCCTTCAAAACACAACCGCCCTCCATTTTGACAAAACCTTGATCAAAGCTGGAATAGGTAATTGGTGACTCTGCTGAAACACCCGCGGCATTCATATTGGGTGCCGGATCTGTCGGCTGATTAACAAGAGCGAAGTTCCCCTGATTAACAAAGGGGGGCGTGTAGTCGATTAGATTCGTGTCAACAAGAGATGGTATGTAGTTTTGGTGGTTAACGACAGGCGGCGTGTAGTTGATCTGATTAACGAGAGGTGGCGTGTAGCTGATCTGGTTAACAACAGGCGGCGTGTAGTTGAGGTTAGCATAAGCGGTTAAAATTTCCTCTCGCATCTCGACTAACGTGATAAATTCCTCTCTCGATAGTGTTATCCCAGTTCTGGTAGGAAACTTAAAAAAACTATCACCGCTATATGTCCTTATATTTATCAATGGTCTGTTACGAAAAACACAAACCGAGACTGCCTTAACGCCATCTTTAGACAATGGAACTACAGTCTCATTTCCACGTGACATAAATATGCGCTGATCACTGAGATCAAACGAAATTGGCGTATTCAAGCTACACGACTCCATATTCAAAGAAAAACAAACCACCTGGCAACAGACGTTGGTTATGTGTGTGCGTGTACACTGCTCGACTGGGGGGTTTTATACCCGTTTATCGGGTCGAGGACCGTCTATTTATAGCAGCTAACGCAATACGTTATCAGGCGTGGTAATCAGTCGTGTTGCGACATGTTCAGTGACCTCTGGAACTGACCCAATAGGGGGGGTGATGTGTGGGGAAATATGATGCGTGTAACAATTCGGTCTCAGGTAACGCGGCTTGAGACTAGGAAACTCCTCCTCCTCCTCCCCCCTGTCGTGTTTATATAGGTTGTGGATTTTAAAAATAGGTGTTAGTTGAAGAGGGGGAAACCTCGCGCGCTGACCTAAAATCACTCGTTGTTATTTTCGTCGGGGGGCGTAATCACTAAAGTTAGTAGCACTTGCGAGGATGGATCCCCGATGGAATCATCCCTTCACAGCTCTGATAGCCGGTCCTACCGGGTGTGGGAAAACGGTATTTGTGCAAAAGTTTATACAGAACCTTCACGAGCTAGCTGTCCCCGTACCGGAGGAAGTTATATGGTGTTATGGGGAATGGCAGCCGATATACGAGACTATGGGGTCAGTGAGATTTATCGAGGGTCTACCAGACGTCGATAAATTGGAAGGTGGTAAGAAGAGAAGACTGATCGTCATCGATGACTTGATGTCTGAGACGGACGAGCGGGTAACAAAATTATTCACCAAAGGTAGTCATCACAGAGATATTAGTGTGATGTACATTGTTCAAAATCTATTCGGAAAAAATAAAGAACATCGAACCATAAGTCTCAATACGCACTATTTAGTCCTTTTCAAGAACCCGAGAGACGGGAGTCAAATTATGAATCTGGGTAAACAAATGTACCCGGGTCGGGTGGGGTACCTCCAAGATAGTTTTAAGGACGCGACAGCGACTCCTCACGGTTATTTGTTGGTCGATCTTCGTCAGGACACACCTGATAATCTTAGGTTGAGAACAAAAATATTCCCAGGGGAGAGACAAATCGTCTACGTGCCAAAGTAGAGAATCACGTGCGATGAAGCACTTAGACGGCACGGTGAAATGTTGAAATGTATGCGCGCCGCCTCGCCGAGCGGTTTAAGAGCCATATTAAAAACAGCCTCTCCCAAACTCATTAACTTTTTGTGCGAGTGTTGTCATAACATATTAAAAGGTAATGTTAGACTCACTCAGCGACAGAAGTGCGAGCTACGTCGACACAAGAACAAGTTGAGACTTCTCACTAAAAAGAAACCGAGTCTTAAGCGGCGGAAAGAGATTCTACAAACCGGTGGGTTCATAGGTGCTTTGCTCCGTCCTATATTAAGTATTCTCGGTGGAGTACTAGGTGCGTAACAATGGCCAAAAAAATGATTTTGGTGGATCCTCGATTCCTCGAGGGTCTTAAACAGACTACTACCACGTCGTATAGCCCACCCGAGGCGATCGGTGACAACTTGAGAGATTTAGATGATGAAATGCAACGCATCCTATTCCGCGATGATTTAGCACCCGCCGATAAGGCCAGAGTGTACCAACGTGCCCTGCATCAATATTTAACTAGATTGGAGCAGTATAAACGACGCTCATTGGGCTCGGTCGATCTCATTCAACACAACACGGCAACAGAAAAAACACATTCCCCACCAACACCATCATTCGAGCTATCACCAGAGCAGACCAAGACACCACCACCACCACCAGCGGAAACCCCAAAGGTAGGTAATGAAACCACTCCGCCCGTAGCCACGTATAAACTGAGACCTAAAAAAAGAAAGAGCGGAATCCCAACACCAAAATGGGAACGGTGGAGAAAATATTGAGACGTCGTTACTTTGACCCTAGTCGACCAGGGGCGTATAGTGGTGCAACGGCCCTGCAACGTAACACCAAACTGGGACTCGCAAAGATCAAACAATGGCTGAGTCATCAGGATACCTATACCCTTCATAAACCAATTCGTCGCAGATTTGAAAGGCGTCCCATTATAACGAGTGGCCCCCAACAGCAATATCAGGCAGACCTAATCGATTTGAGACATTTGAAAAAACACAACGACGGATATTCCTATTTGGTTTCTTGCGTGGACGTTTTCAGTAAATTCGCGTGGTCTGTACCGATACGAACCAAAACGGGGAAATCCTTAGTGGAAGCCGTCGGTAAGATATTTCTCGATGGGAAACCCGCGAGTTTTCAAACCGATAAGGGGTCAGAGTTTCTGAACAGAACATTTCAGAAATTCCTCGCTGACAACAACGTTCACTTTTTCACTACGCAGAACGAAGATATCAAGGCCGCCGTGGTGGAACGCTTTAACAGGACTCTGAAACAACGGATGTGGCGATATTTCACGAAATCCAATAAGTTGTCTTATGTCCGAGTCCTCCCCGCCCTACTTCGAAGTTATAACCATTCGTATCACAGAAGTATAAAAATGGCACCGGTCGACGTCAACGCAGACAATCAAGAACAGGTATGGAACACGTTGTATAATAGCAAACGTAACTTTAAATTTGAAAGACCCCTGTACAAGCCCGGTGATCGAGTTAGACTGGTCCTGGGCAGAGCCAATTTTAAAAAGGGTTATGCCCCGGCTTGGACGGAGGAACTGTTTTCCATCAGTCGAGTAAATGAAACAAACCCCGTTACATATGTGTTGAAAGATGATAAGGGCGATGAGATAGAGGGGTCATTCTACACACCGGAAATTCAAAAAGATGGAGACAAACACGAGTACAGAATCGAGAGTGTCATAACCGAGCGTCGCACATCCTTTGGGCGAAAGGAGTGTTTAGTCAAATGGTTTGGGTACGATTCCTCATTTAACACTTGGATACCGTCCAAGGACATTGTCAGATACAAAAACTAGAGATGCGAGAAGAGGAAGAAGTGGTAACTTTTGGTGGAGAGCCCGATTTGCGAGCCGTAAACTCGGGAGTCGGGAGAGACGGCGAATCGCGCTGGTGGGGTCGATGTTTGGGAAACTATCCCCCTACTTAGAACTTGTCTTTATTTGTCAAGTGGTAGTTATATATACAGTTGTAGCGGTCTCGCTGTTCAATCTGACCACCGAAAAGCCAGACGCGAAGGAGGGAAAACTGTGGATAGCCCTACTGAGCAGCTGTTTGGGTTACATGCTACCGAATCCAAACTTGGAGAGGCGACGGTGAAACGCGTAAAAAAAAAAAAATGAGTTTTTATGTCACCCTGCCCAGCAACGCATCTATGGAACTTTTTAAGGATAATAACCCAGGCCACTTTTTCGTTAAACTCCCTCAGACCATTGACATTTCGACGCAGTATGAGATCGCGCTGGTGGAGATACAGTTTCCGCTAAATTATTTCAATGTAATAGAGGGTGATGTCTGGATTCGTTACGAATCTCTCGATAACGACGATATTTGCGACGCCAGATTTTATTTCAACGTGACATTGGAACCCGGGTTATACACGAAACCCGATGCGTTCATCGGCGCGTTGAACGCGTCGATCGTAAAAGCGGAGGATGAGTCGTACAGGGGAGAGAAAGGGAAAAAAATGAGATTCATTTACGCAAAAGAGGTGAATAAAGCCATCTTGAAACTTTACGAGAAAGGAGTCAGTGTTACCATAAGCGACACTTTGAAAAACATGTTAGCCTTCCCCACGACCACAATATCAGACACGGCTCCCGATATCTTCAGCGTGGGTGTAATGGACTTGGAAAGTGTTGCGAAGAATGTCTACGTCTACTGCGATCTCGTTTCCCCCAGACCGGTCGGGGATGTGATGGTGCCTCTCCTCAGGAGCGTGCCTGTTCTCAATAGAAATCACACCTCGGTGTTTCAGATCTACTATAAGCCTCACTACCTACCCCTGAGTAGATTTTCCTTCGATACCGTCGAGATCCTTTTAGCCAACGAACACGGAAAAACCATTCCATTCACCAGCGGGACGTCGGTGCTAACGGTACACTTTCGAGTCAAGAAGCATCTCGAGCTGGTATAATGGTGAAACACACTCCCCTTCATAGAGATGTTGAGTTATACGAAGACTTTTACTGTTGCCAGGCGGGCGATGGGATGCCCGTGTTTATAGGAGGTCGAAGTCAGAGCGGTCGAGGAATCGGTAGTTTCTTTGGTGGAATCGGGAGGGCTATTTTACCCTGGTTAAAAACCGGCGGTAAGGCCTTGCTCAGAGAAGGCTTGGGGACCGGTCTGCAGGTCGCACAGGACGCATTGGCCGGAAAAAATGTCGGTGAAGCTTTCAAAGAACGAGCTAAGGAGGCCGGTCAGCGGTTGCTACACGGGGCCGTAGACCACCTGCGTGATAACAACCAATCAGGAAGTGGTTTACGTCAAAGCAGAAAGCGAGTTATGAAGCTACCTCCACCAGGAGAACCCGTTACGAAGAGGATAAAACCGACAGCTGGACGGTTCCACCTTCATTCGGTGCACAACAGAGGGAAGAAGACGAGGGTGGCAAAGGATATTTTCGACTAATAATGTCCCTCATTCACCCCAAATCGTGCGAATGTCTTCACTCTGGTTTGGATTTATTTAGCGTCCCACCCACACAGACATCTCTAGACTCTGGCCAGTTTATTGAAATTCGTCCGATCGCAGCTTTGTCGCATAGCGCACCGATAGAGTTTTTCATTTCTGGAAACAGCGAGGAGTATCTAGATCTTTTCAACACGTTTTTACATCTGCGGGTCAAAATCACCCTCCCGAATGGTGATAGTGTACCAGTCGATGCTGAGGTAGGACCGGTCAACAATTATCTTCACAGTCTATTTTCACAAGTCGACGTATCGCTAAACGACACGTTGGTTACACCGTCGGAGAATACCTATCCTTTTAGAGCGGTGTTTGAGGCCACGCTAAATTACGGAGAGGATGCGAAAACGGGATACTTGACGGCCGCTCTGTTCTACAAAGACACAGCTGGCCACCATGACGATTTGAAAGAAAATGAGGGTTTTAAAACACGGCGCGATTTGACTTCGGGTAGTAAAGAGGTTGAAATGATGGGTCGTTTGCACTCTGATGTCTTTGTGCAGGATCGTTACATGTTAAACAGAGTCGATGTAAAGATAAAACTCACGCCCTCGAAGGATGTGTTCAGCCTCGCGGCTCACGATAGCTCTGTGGGTTATAAGAGTGTTATCACCTACGCCGCGCTCGTGGTCAGGAAAGCTAAGCTAAACCCCGCGATTTCTCTGGCCCACGAAAAGGCTCTCTTGAGCGGGAATGCGCGGTACCCGATCAAGAGGGTTACCATCAAGACCTTTTCCATCGCTAGCGGGATGCTTTCCCACAGTCACGACAATTTATTTTTGTCTCAAACACCGACCCGTATAGTGATAGGTCTGATTACGGCCAGTGCTTTTAATGGTGTTTACACAGCTAACCCGTTCAATTTTCAACACTTTGGTCTGATTTATATGAACCTGACGGTGGACGGGAAATGTATCTCGGGAAAGCCTCTAACTATGGACTTTGAACGAAATCAATACGCGAGAGCTTTCTTCGGCACAAATCTGGCCATGGGTCTGATTGGTAAAGACGCTGGGAATAACGTTGATTATAGAGAATTCAAGGACGGATACTGCCTATTTGGTTTTGACCTCTCGTCCAGCCTACTGGACGGCTCCCATTTTGAGCTAGCCACAAGCGGACCCTTGTCGATAGAACTCAAGTTTGCCGCTCCCACCACTACTCCCCTACAAGTTATCGTCTACGCAGAGTTGGACTCGGTGCTCGAGGTGTCCAAGACAAGGCAGATTCTAACAGACTTCGCCGTTTGAGAGAGAGTCGAATATGAACACGAGGGAGATTTACAACCTTTTGATGTCGGATATTTTCGTTCGACGTTGTTCCCTTGTTAGTGTCATTCCACGAAACCACTTACCGCCGAGCATCGACCCAACGGCGACCGCGGCCTTTGTCATAAACACCGACCCTGCCCACGAACCCGGTGAGCATTGGGTGGCCCTATTTTACAACGGTCTCGGCGAATGTGAGTATTTCGATTCCTACGGTTTGCCTCCCAGACACGTGGATATTTTAAACTTTATAGCGCAAAACTCACACGTTCCATTCGTCTACAACCCGCGGGTGTTGCAAGATTTGTTTAGCAACACGTGCGGTCTATATTGTGTTTATTATATACTTCTTAAGTGTCGTGGCGCGAAACTTAACAGAATTCTCATGCCTTTTTCATCGAGACAGCACGTAAACGACCGTATCATTTATCGTTTGCTCGCCCCGTGGATACTTCGGCTTCGAGGGGCCCGCCCAGACGCTTAAAATTATCAACAACCGGACAGTAATATATATGTGTCGTATATTTGTTGTATTAATAATAAAGCTGTGAGAAATATAGAACGAGTTTTGTTTTGGTTTACCATGAATGTGTGAGAGAGATGATTGATACTTTGTGTGGCTTGATGATATGAAGGGTGGTGTTGAGGCACATGATGATGATGATGAGGGTGGATAGTGTTGAGGGTGGCACATGATGATGATGATGAGGGTGGATAGTGTTGAGGCACATGATGATGATGAGGGTGGATAGTGTTGAGGCACATGATGATAGTAGGAAGGGGGATGTTGAGGGTGGCACATGATAGTGTTGAGGCACATGATGATGATGAGGGTGGATAGTGTTGAGGCACATGATGATAGTAGGAAGGGGGATGTTGAGGGTGGCACATGATAGTGTTGAGGCACATGATGATAGTGTTGAGGCACATGATGATAGTAGGAAGGGGGATGTTGAGGGGCATGGTCAGAAATCTAGGAAGTTGTGTTAGAAAACAAGGAGGGAAGGTCAGAATACATGATGCTAACGATACTAATAATTGCTTGTCAGCATTTTTTTTTTTACATGTCGCCTGGCCTGTTGACACACACATGATGATAACCAATAAAGGCACCTTTCCCCACCCGCACGACGACCCGCCATCCGACCCGCGAGATACCCCCTTTTAGAACCGCTGTCCCCGACATGCCTCTACCTAACTTTAACTCTAAACACGGAGCCTAACAATGCAGCTCCTAACAATGACCACGATTCCTTGTAAGCGATTCTAACAATAGCATTCCTCAAGTACCACTAGCCCAGTCAACAAAAATGTCATTCCAGTTTCTTGACTAGTTTTCCGTCAGTATTTACAGCTTATTTTTTTTCATAGTTTTTATTATTTCGCCTTTTTTAAAAATCAGTTTTATCACATTTAACTATATTTCTTAACGTTTTGAAACATATTTATCACATACTCTTTTAAAATACTCTTTCACAAATTTCTAACACGAGCGAGGCGATCACCGGACACGGAGCGACGATCACCGGATTAGCACCGAGTCTCCATTGAATTTACCTGCGGTTAAGCTCTCAGAAACACAGGAGACCGTTCGACAAAACTAACCTTTCAATGTTATTGCTTGTCAGCATTTTTTTTACATGTTGCCCTGTCACGTAGTAGACCCGTGTTCGAATCCTGAAGGGAGACTGTTTTTTTTATTTTTTTTTTTATTTTTAATAATTCTGAGTTTACTTTCACAAATACATATTTTTTAAATAATTCTGTTTACTTTCACATACTCTTTTAAAATACTCTTTCACGCACACCGCGAGAGCCGCACGACCGTCACGCCACACCGCGAGAGGGGATCACCGGATTAGCACCGAGTCTCTATTGAATTTACCTGAGTTAAGCTCTCAGTGATTCGACAAACTGACGAGCACCAAAAAAAAAATTCCCCCAAAAAATAATGAAGTTCGAAAAAATCGCGAATTCGAAAAAATAATTTTTTTTTTTGGCACCGTTTTGGTGCAAAGTCGGTGCAAAGTCGGTGCCAAATCTATTGTATTTCGGTGCATGTTATTCCACTTTTCTGCTGCATTCACAGCCACCGCTACTACTTACGACATTGTGGTATGATGCATTATCCATGCCTATGCATGAAGGTCTCTCCAGGATTGGTAAAAAATCGTTCTCCAACCAGTGCCTGAAAATGTTTCCATTCATTTCAGTATGGTAGTCCCTACCGTCGGTACTTTTTGATTAGAAAATAAGTCCCCCCTCATCATGGACAAGGCCGTTTTCGGTGCTTCCTGCATGCGTTAATATAATGCGCTGGCCTATGCTGCTCGGAATTGTTCTTTTGAGTTTGCCATTTACTGACTGTCATTCTTTAGCAAAGGTGTGGTGTGCTTTGACTCATGATTCGTCCAAATATACAATATCATACCGTTCACTCCGCCGCTCACGGATCTGTCTCAGGTATTTGCTTCGAGCAATGACCAAGTGTGGTTTTTCACAAATAATATTCCTGCCCCCAACAGTTTTTCTGAAAGTGAAGCCGGCTCCTCGCACAATCTTCCATAGAGTACTTTTAGAAATGTCAATATTGCAGTCTGCATGCAATTTTAATTTCAAATTCCTGAGAATAACAAGTACATTATCAGCAAACTTTTTCAATATGTCACGTTTTATGACATCCATGTCAAAGCTGTCGGCTTTCCTTTTCCTTCCTTGATTGACATGAGTGCACTCTGAGTCTTGTTTAATCCAACGAGAAAATGACGATTTATTAAGACCAAGTGCGAGTTGCGTTCCTGGGTCATGAATATCACAATATAAATGCCCCATCTTGGATTCCATAAGGAAGTGCTGATATAGTAAAACAGTAACCTTTTGCATAGTTATAAATTTGCATTTCAAACTCATTGTAATTTAGATATAAATGTTGGTATTTAAAGTCAACAAATTGTCTACTGAGTCTTCACAAAATTAATAAAGATACGCCTTCCCTTCGGTTATTAATGCCGAGGCTGTGGTGCGTCATGTCGTTCAATAACAATTCAGTTTTGTGCACGGGATTTTCCTGAAGTTAGTGTTTCTGCAATAGCCAAACTATTTTACGTGAACGACCGCACCAAATTAATGTATATATCCTAAAATGGTGTTAAATTCGAACAGGGTGAATTTAATATAGCCTAAAGAAGAAAACCTTTAAACTAGATCAAATTTTTCAGAGCAAAAAATATTTCTATAACGTCATCAATATTCTAAGATTGCATGCAAAATTTGAAAGCAAAATAGCAAACGGTTATCACGCAAAACTAATTCAGGTGTGATTATGAATTTCTGAACTGACTATAGTACACCCCAGCTCTGGACAAGGAGGACTTTATCAAGCGTGATCTTAGTTTCTTGAGGAAAGCAGAAAAAGATAGATGAGGAAAGCGTGTTTAAGCATATCAAGTGATTGATGATTGATCAAAATATGACAGGAACGATCTTTCAGAACACATTTCAGTAAATGCTTGTACAGTAGGTTGAGTGCATAAGGGGGAATGCCTGAATGAGTTAACAATGAAACCGAATCAGTTAAACTATATATTACATAGACAGACCTACAGACTAACAAGCAGGCATGCGGATAGACAGATAGGTAAGTAGGTTGGTGGGTTAGTACGGATAGGTAGCTTGTAGATAGGTAGGCAGGTGGGTAGGCAGGCAGGAAGAGAGACAGGTAGAGAGGTAGCTAGCTAGGTAGGTTGGAGAATTAATAGGTAGGTAGGTATGTGAGTACATCAATAGGAGATTTTTCTCTACTTTTATACGGGGCCTGAGATGTCAGACAGCGCTGGGACTAGGAATTGTTGACTTCTTGCGTCAATATCAGCGAATGACTTCTTTTTCCTCTTCTTTCCTTCCTCAATTGCCTCTCAGCGTCGAGGGAAAATATACTTTGCGGTCTTTTGCTCTTCTGTTCGCTTCTGCTACTGTTATGTTTCCTAGTGCTTCAAATATTCCCTCAATTCATCTTTTTCGTGGTCGACCATTGGGTCTGGTATTCTCGCAACGTTTATTGAAGTTTCGTTGTGATGTATTTTGATCACTCTTCCTTGCCACGTGGCCAAAACATTTTATCTGTTGTTTCTTTATATATTCTATGGCGAGGGCCATTGCTATACTTTTTTCTCAGTCCTTCATTTCTTATCTTGTCTCTTAGGCTGTTTCCTGTCATTCGTCTAAACACATTTAATTTCAGTAGATGTTTATAATTCTTATTTTTCTTGCATCTAGGGTCCAGGACTGGCATTAGTAGCACAATATTGGGATGAAGATTGTATTGTACAGTGCACGTATTGCCTCTATAGTTATTTCTTTCATGGACAATAGTGGTGATAGCTGTCCAATGATTTGACAAATTTTGATGTATCTCGAGTTTCTCTGCTTTATGTGAATTGTCGTTTGTCACTAAACTTCCTAGATACTCGCATTCCTCCACTTGTGTTAGTTGCCTGCCTTCTATAGTTATGTTGGTGTTCTGTTTATCTCTGGCGACATTCATGACTTCTTATTTGCTGATGTTGATTTTCATGTTGTATTTTGTGCCTGTGTTGTAGAGTTTATTTAAGTGTTCTTGTAGGTCTTCTATTTTTTCATGCATTGATTCCTGATCGTCTGCAAATAGAAGCTCGTTGATCTCCCCGTCTCTGATGGCTTGGCTAACCTGCATTTATAGTCCATGTATATTGTAAAAGGAAAGGGGGGGGGGATAGTTCGCGTTCCTGTCTTAAACCTGATCTAACTTCGAAGTGATCCGTGTAGCCTGCTGCTGATCTGACCTTGCAGGTGCTGTTGATGTAGAGACTTTTAATTAGGTTGCTTGGATGTTGGCTTACTCCGTATGTTGCTATACATGTATCTCCCACAGTTGTTCTCTATTTACTCTGTCGAATGCTTTTTTCCTGGTCAAGAAAAGCTATGTAGATGTTTTTTTTTTTGTTATGTCGTTTTTTCTGCAAGCTGTTTTAAGGTGAATAGAGCGTCAGTACATCCTCTATTTTTCGGAACCCCATTTGAGAATCGCTTAACTGTAATTCTATTATTGGTCTCAGCCTTTTTCCCACGATTTTGACATATAGCTTTCCTACATGGTTGAAAAGAGATATACCTCTATATTGATTGCAGTCTCTGTTGCTACCTTTATTTTCCATATCAGCGAATGACGGCTGAACAAAATGTGATCACCTCCCAGAATAGCTTCTGAAAACAGACTTGTCGGTCTGCTCAAGCTAAAGGGTATAGGGGAAAAATTCATGCACACTGGTACTCGAACATGCTTTTCGGAGGTTGGATGCATTAAGTCGAAGACGTTGATATGGCAGCTATCTGTAAATCACATTATAGCGTATCTATCTCCACTAAACGCTTATGCTAGGGCGGAAGAGTAGTTATCGAGCAAGGACATTCAGACAGCAATACTACTAAAAATTAATAACATAAATATAGTTATATATATATATATATATATATATATATATATATATATATTACTTACCCTGCATTGTCGTTCAAACAAATTGAGAACGAATGCTCGCAAAACAAATGTTCACAGAAAAACTGAGGACAGCAACCTTCTCCTGCAAATTCCTTGACCTTGAGTAAGAAGTAAGCGTCGCTGACAATCAACTAAAATACAAAACAAAGAAAGAAGAACTTCTATATTTTGTAAATGATTACACTAATCAGACATTTGCAAATCAAACCATCCATTTTCTTTAGAAGCATCAAGAGATAAAAAAATAAAACTCGAAAATATTGTGATAACAGGCAAAATTGTAGAGGGAGTAGAAAAGCACAAACACAAAGATAGCTAATGCTAGATTTAACAGCTTGACATGCCAAGAGAAAAATGCTTAAACAGAAAAGAAACACCTGGCACAGAAGTGCGTACGCGACATAGTTGTCTTCTCCCATAAACAAAGCACCTGAGGGAATAATTAAGCTTCTAGACCAGCGTTTCTCAAACTGTGGTCCACGACTACAACACATATTTAAAAGGGGGGAGGGGGGTGTGTCCGCGATAAAGGAAAGTTTGAGAACCGCTGTTCTAGACTATAAAAACGTTCTGTGCTCCTTCGCCCTGCTTTTATTGCTTTCACTCGCCCTCTCTTAGTGTTTAGTCGTATGTTGCGTGTTATTATAAGCTGCAATAACAGCAGATTTCAGTCAACAGCGTACGACTTAATTGAATATAGAAACGCTAGAAAACACATACAATTGGAAACATTAGAAAGTATAACAGATGGAGAGACTGCAAACTTTTAATTGCCCTGTCTCTGAAAGACAAATGAAGAAGAAACATTCAACTTCAGCAAGGCATTGTTTTGGTACCGGTCTGTGTCTCCTATCTCCACTCGCTAGTCGTTTGGCAAGACAAGTCTGTTATCAAAACCATCATTGGAAGATCACATTTGTCAATAGTTCTGGTTCAGTGATAGTGATGCCAACAGAGAACTATGAATATGCCTGGCAGTTCAAAGAACTAAAGTTCAGGATGAATACCGCTGAGCGGATATAATGCAAAATGTAAACATTCAAAATATAACTGAAATACTAACAAGCTTTCTCAAATTTGCTCTGGAAATCGTGCAGGTGTACGACGTTCGTGCACTGTACTAAGAGCATCCTTGATGATAAGAAGAGATCTGTGTACTGATCTACACCTTCAAAGTACGTAAAACGATAACTTCTTCTTCTTCTTCTTCTTCTTCTATCCTTCCTCTGCTGCCGTTGGCGTCGAGGGGAGAACCAATCTGCGATTTTTTGCTCTTCTGTTGGCCTCTTCTGATGTTATTCCTCCTAGTGACTCTAGTATTCCCTTTATCTATCTCTTTCTCGGTCTTCCTCTTAATCTGGCGTTTTCGTAGCGTTTATTTAAGGCTCTTTGAGTCATTGTTAGCTCTTTTTGTCTTGTTATGTGGCCGAACCAATTTATCTGTTGTTTCTTTATGTATTCGATGGCTGGTTCAATTTCGAGTTTCTTCCTCAGGTCTGTGTTTACAACGATAACGATAACGATTGAAATAATTGTAAAAAAAAACTGTGGAGCTGTTGCAGATTTTCTTCGAACCAATCACTTCAGAATTCAGTTATGAAAGTCGATATCTATTTATTTATCGTTGTCTAACCACATATTTCTATATCTTGACAGTTATCTGTTAATTCTGAGTTAATCTCTTACTAAATCATCCTCTTTCTCTTGCATCTTATCTCTCGTTCTCGTGCATATTTTTTAAATGAAAAAGTACGAAAAATCCCAAAAATCTCACAGGAAAACAGTTAAAGAAAGTTGCTAAAAATGATGATAGACATGCAGCACAGCGCACTTCACACATAGGACAATAAATGTTACGCCGCGTTCTATCAAATTAGAACAGAGCCCTAGTCTACTTGACATCTGAGACTTGCTAACCTTCCAGTAGTGATACTATTAGTGCGTTCTATAAGGCGATCCTGAGAAATGATTTAACAGCTAGAGACATGAGAGTTAATGCTTCTAAGAGATATTTTAATTATACACATGAGTGTTTTGTCTATCCTCCAACCGATAGCTTGCAGATGATGATAACATGAGGTCCCATTTTTATGACCTAAATAAATTTCAATTATGACCTAAGAATCATCGAAATATGCTTGCATTTATGACCGAAAAAAATATGAGATCAAAATTTAAAAGAATAGACCTAAATATGACATAAATTAATTACTCATTTGATATTAAAAGTGACGTCAATATATCTGTTAAGGCGTTTGCATCCTTTGCGTCAGGCTCTGCTCTCATGTTCTTCCTTTCTTGACGAGCAATGTCTGCGGCAGCGCATCTCTTTGAATTTAATTTATTTTTCTTAAATTTTTGGACACATTTATTATCCCTCAGTATTAGTGATTACCATCACACCAAAGGAGTGTCCGACTGTTTTGTCTCCGCTTAAAACAGTGAAACAGCTTGAAATAATATATTTTTAAGTTTTACCTCAGAACAAATGTTCCTGATAGTACTGTCACACATGTGAGCTGCTGCTCGGTGCGGTGTCGGTATTTTGACTACAATCTCTTTTATTGAACTTCAAGCGTTTATCCTGGTAAAAGACAAATCAACTTAAAAATTTTTTTTAATTTACAATTTACCATCAAAATATTTATGTTGAATACCGTTGTCTGAGTTAACTCACGTTGCATTTATTCAATCAAGTTTACGAGTTTCTTACCAATAACATCTACAGAGCCAACATGTCTCCGCGTAATAAAGGTAATCTAAATGAAAGCTTTATTGTACTTAAGATGACGACAAGTATGACCAAATATAACCAAAAACTGCATTTATGCACCCTATTTGGTCAAAATGTGACATGAACCTAAATTATGGTCAAAATATGTATTTATATGACTCAAAAACACAGCGTCAGTGTTCAGAAAGACGTGAAACATAATGAAATTAACTTGGATTTAAAAAAAAAATATGTTAGGAAAAAATATGGCATGTCGTAAAAATCCAAGTTCTAATGATCACCGTACATTATCTTCTTCAAGCTTGTGTGTAAAATGTCCTTATCTCAATGAATCTCTTCATTGTCTAGTACTTTACCCTCGCACTTTCATTTGAGCAACAGCGGAGACAGCTAATGTAAATATGACACCTCAAGTCTGGTATGCAAAAATATTCTTTACCTTATATTAAACGTGTTTCCCAGGCTACTCATCAGAAACATATTTGTAACTTGTGAGAATAGAAAGTATACCTTCAATGTCAGCACACTACATTCAGATATATATGAATCTACTTGCCTTTAAAATTGTTGGCAAACATTTTCTTAAATGGTGACAAAATATAACCTTTTCAGGGTATTTTGAATTGACTCTGGCTGAGATAGTCTTTTTTAAATATTTCATCTAGCAGATTAGATTTTGTTGAAGCTTGAGACGGGAGACAAATACAGAAACAAACACCTTGGCTCAGGAACAACACAAATCGAAATTGATAACTTTATTGCCACTGTATAGTAGTCTTCAAATACAAGTTTCAGTCAAATTGAGTTTGACATCATAGAGCTCTCAGTGTCAAATAACAACGCAGGAGAAATTAAAATCCATAACCGCTGAAATGAGATAATTGACCTTCATAGAATTCTTAATGTAACGGTTAGAGACAATAGAAGAAATGATTAAATATGGTAATGATTGAGAGTAAAACTAGATGAAAGCTTCATCAAAAGACAATAAACTAAATTTCATGAAAATATAGTACAGTTACTGGCAAATACTATTCCACAACAGGAATTAACAACCAGATATAACACCAGAAGAGACGTAGAAAGGCTCTCTTAATATGGAAAAAGTAAATATCCGAGGTCACACAAATAACTGCGTGAGAAGAGAAGCTACAAATTTAATTACCTAATTTCCTCTAGACGCTGAAATGTATGTATACACACATATATATATATATTCCCTCTGCCCGTTTTTGTTTTGCGTTCGCCAGCTTTTACCTCTGACGAAGTCTCTAGAGACTAGGAACTGCATTTTGCGTGTTAATCCGTTTTTCCCTGTCAGCCGTGTGCACAGGGGTCCCTCGCCGCACAGGCAGATAACTCCGATTTTGGAGGTACTCATATTAATGACTTCTTAATAGAATTTAGTGATTTTAGGGGCGTACTGTGAAGGAGGGAGGGGGTGGGTGGGTGTGGTAAAGATAGTGCAGATGTAATAAGAATAATAATGAGCCAAAACTGGCTGATGGAAAAAAAAGCTGATGTTGAGGTAGGTGTTGTAGCTGAATCTGCGCAGGTTTTGGCAAAATTATATAGGAAAAATATTTTTCCCTTGATTATATAGGTGATTAAGAAAAAATGAAAAGTGGTCGAATTTCTTAGCGGGGCAAAAGGATTTCACGCTAGATTTGCTACCGCAAAGGTTTTATATAAGAAAAAAATATGAAAGAAAAAGGTAAACTACCTCAGAAATAAGATACAAATATTTCATTTCATTGTATGGGATACACATATAACATTTGCTATTGTTCAGAGATTGAGGTTCGTGTCTAATAAATGTGGCTGTTGTTATGTCCTTCGGGATGGATTGATTAGGCGTCTTGTAAGTTTTTGTTTTCAAACACACAGAAACAGATATAAAGATGTACGGAAGAAAGAAAATAACGTGAAAAATAACGATATGTGGGAGGTTTGTATGAAAAAGGTGGCTCAATGGAATATTAGAAGCCCTAGGAAACATAACAACAGCAGAAGGGAACAGATAAACAAATGACCGCAAATTATATCTCCCCTCGACGCTGAGAGGCAAATGAGGAAAGAAGAAGAAGAAGCTGCTGCTCAATCAACACTAAGTTGACAACACCGATGATGAGGAATTTTCTTTCGTAAGTATGTATTAGCCAAGCTTTTCTGTGCTTTCATACTTTCACTTTAACACCATAGTGGATAAAAACGAATATAATATTTACAGCGGTGTCATTAATCACGATTGATCTTCGGTGGAAATATTTGTTCACGTTTCTTATAGCTGGACCTACCGGTTGTGGGAAAACGGTATATGTGAGAAAGTGTATTTCTATAGAAATTCCAAGAGCTGGATGTACCCATACTATAGTAAGTTATATGGTGTTAAAAATAGAGCAGGGATCTCTCTCTCTCTTCTCTTTCTCTCTCTCTCTCTCTTCTCTCTCTCTCTCTCTGCGATCAAGACTAAATCAGAGTGGGATTCCAAACTCTCTCATGAAGTTAGCTGTCTGTTTAAGCGAATCGATTGCCCCAAATAGTTTCTCCTCCAGGTAGGTGGGCGTGGACCACATTGCTCTTCTCAGGATCATGAGCAGGAGCAGGGATAAGAGAAGGCTTGTCATCCTCGGCGATTTAATGTCCGAGAGCGATGATGGGGAGACCAATTTATTCAACAAAAGTAGTTATCACAGAAATATAAGCGTGATATACATAGTTCAAAACCTAGTTGGAAAAAATAAGGAGCATCGCACTACAAGTCTCAATACCCACTATAGGGTGCTTTTCAAGGACCGCAGAGACGGTAGTAAAATTATCAATCTCGCCAAACAGATGTGTCTCGGCCAAGTGACGTTCCTCAAAAAGAGTTTTAAAGATGTGACTACGTCCCTTCACTATTATTTTTGGTGGACCCTCGACATGAAACACTGGATCATCTGAGGTTGGATTCTACATACCGGTGGTTTCATAGGTGCTTTGTTCCGACCTATTTTACGCGTTCTCGGGGGCGTATTAGGTGTCGAAGTTATGGCCAAGAAATAGTCTTGATGGATCCTGAGTTGCTGCAAGGTCTGAAACAGCCTATGTATTACCCACCTGATATGGAATTGGACAATTTGAGAGATTTAGATGATGAAAAGCAACGTATCATACACCGCGATGACTTTGTCCCTGTTGATAGGTCAGTGTACTCTGCGCTAGTATTTAACGAGGTTGGAACAATATAAAAGACGCTCATTAGGTCAAATACATCTCATTCAAAGTATCATATCGACGGCACCAATACCGCCCTCTTCTTGACCCCATCCCTTCAATGTGTCGACGGAGAAATCGGTGGACATTATATCAGAAACACTAAAGGGCAATGAAAACACACCCACAGAGTCAGCATCGTATAAGCTGAGGAGGAGAAAAAGAAAGTCTAACATCGCAACAATAAATTAGAAAAAACGGGAAAAACGTTGAGATGTCACTACTACACTATAGCTCGTTTCAAATCATGTGCCCAACTTCAAAACGCTATTACTCACTAACCCTTTGTTAAATACTTTTGAAATTTTCCAAATGTTATTAGAATGCAAAAGACCCTTTAAATGTATATTTAACAAATATCTTGCAGCTGCAGTTTTCTTAAAGCGGCGATATTTCTTTGATGTTTGTCAAAATTGTAAATTGTGAAGCCCTAAAGAATAGAAATTACCGTAGTTGCTGGTCTATGATTAATTTTCACTAGGTAAAGGCGTGGCCGTAATGGGGAAATAACTGGATAAAACAAAACACCAGGATAATTATTGTCTGCTCAGTTCGAGGACGGACGATAATATCAAGGTATACCTGTATGTCCAATTTTCATAGTTGTGTGGTCCTGAAAAGGACCGTTTGTTGAACTAATTTAAGGTAATATAGGGGCCAACATTGTGGGGGCTATATACTTTCATTCTGAATCAGACGAGTCTAAAAGATTAATAACTGTTTGGGGTTGAACATTCCACAAACCATCATTTTTCCAATATTCCTCTTCCTGTTTTAAGACGTGGTCTTCACATTTAGCCCAATAATCTTTGTCTATATTTAATAAAGCGAGATTAGCAAGAGTCTTTACATCGCATATTTTGAATGTTGTATTTTCATCTGCCACTTGTCCTTTTAATTTTTCCCAGATTAGTTCTATTGGATTTAAATGAGCATGGTAAGGTGGCAGCCTCAAACTTATATGACCGTGCTCTTGGATAATCTTATCTATTAGAAAAATCATTGTCCTCTGTTTTTGCTTTACTAGAGATAATAATTCAGGTTTTAAGTACATGTTATTAAATTGTATGTGCTCCTTTGTGAGCAATATCTTAATAGCATCTTTTGTAATGGATGACGTCTGGACTTTATCTTCAAGTGCAACAATGTTGTGGTACGCTGCATTGTCCATTATTAGGCAAGATGGTCGATCTAGTGATGGGAGAACAGAATTTTCAATCCAATGTCTAAATATGTGACCATTCATCTCAGAGTGATAATCCCGATTGTCTATGGATTTTGAAAGAAAAATGAGCTCTGCATTCTGTATTAGTCCATGTTGTCGACTACCTGCATGAGCAATTATCAAGCGCTGTCCTTTGCTGCTAGGTATTAATCTCTTAATCTTTCCATCTGATGACTGCGATTCCCTTTGGTTAGTGTGGTGAGCATTGATCCATGTTTCATCCAAGTACACAATATCATAACCTTGCTTGCGCACCTCTTTTACTTCACGTAAGTACTTACTTCTCATGACTACTATATGTGGCTTCTCACAGATGATGTTTCGTCCATTGGAATACTTTCTGAATGTAAAGCCTGCAGCTCTCACATTCCTCCATAATGTAGACTTTGATATTTCAATACTGTTGTTCTTTTTCAGCGATACTTTTAATTTTCTTATTGTAACAGTTTCATTCATACCCAACATTTTGCGAATTTCACTTCTAATAAGTTCACTGTCGAAATTATCCAACATTTTTGCTCTTCCTTGTGATTTTGTATATTTGGAACATTGACGGTCACGTGCTTAAATCCAGCGATTAAATGACCGTTTAGATAGTTCCAAAATGTGTCTTGTCTTATTCTCAGGGTTTTCTAAAGAATGAAATAATCTTCCTCGTTTAGCCTCTTTGCAGAAATAGTCATACATTTTTATTGCGATGTTTTATAAACTGCAGAATTTCATTTTAAGACTCATGATAAATGTTAGCGTTCCACGTCTCGACCTATGAATGAACGGACATGGAACACACAATTTCTCGTGTTTTTTACAAGTGTCTAATTGTGTCAGACAGCTCACGTGGAAAGCGTGCAAAAACGTCACTTGTAACGTGTTTGGATTTTTAATCGCTATTTTTAAATTAAAATACTGTAAACAATAAGTTTTGACTACATCAATGGGTCGTTATAAATTTATATAAATCAAATAAGCAACAATAATAACCAAATATTTTTTTTAATGAAATTAATTCCCTGTTGGGTTCTAATCATTATAACTTTACACGCAAATTTTGAAAAAATTACAAAAAGAGATTAAAAAGATATCGATTTTAAAAGTTGGGCACATGATTTGAAACGAGCTATAATCGACCGGGGCGTGTAGTAGCGCGACAATCTTGCAACATAGTACCTAGCTAGAGGCTGAAGAGATCAAATAGTGGTTGTGTCGATAGGATACTTACACACACCACAAACCGATTCGCCGTAGATTTGAAAGACCCCCAGTTGTAACAGGTAGTCTGCAACAGCAATAGCAAGCAGATGTGATTGAAGATAGATCAACTTTAACTATTATAATATTTTCTATATATACATCATATATCTATTAATCTATCTATTGGCCTTTCGAGCCGTGGTCGGCCCATAGGACATAGACCCAGATACTGTTTCTCTGATTTGTTTTTGTTTTTTTATTCTAACGGTTTCAATCCTTGCAAAGATCTTTTATCAAATCTCGCTATTTGCCTCTGTTCTGTGCAAACAACTCTATCTCATTGAGGGAGCCGATTCCTGCCGATTTGGCCTTTCTAATCAATGTTCTTCTCAGTGTCTCTCTGGTCGGCCTCTTTTCCTCTTAGCAGCTGTTCCCCACATGAGGGTTTGCTTTTTTTTTTCGATTATTATCCCTCCTCATCACATGCCCGATATATGACCATCGTCTTTTCTTGATTACTGAAGATATTAGTGGTTGATTGGCGATTTTTATAATTTCTTCGTTTATTTTGAATTTGTTCCACGCTATACCTACTTTTTTCCTGTAACATTTATTTTCGAATGCGTTCAACCTTGTTTCTATGTCTCTTGTTGTTTTCCAGCTCTCACACGCATACGTAAGGGTTTATGGTACGTTTAATTTGAATAGTCTAAGTTTTGTGTTTGTGCCGATTAGTTTTGATTGCCACAACTTTTCAAGGCTTCTGAAAGACATTGCTGCTTTAGCTATTCTGATTATAATTTCTTTACTTGTATCCCCTTCCTGCTCAATCTGACATCCAAGATAGAGTGATCGATCTCATCCACTGGTTTGTTTTCCATGTATATTCTTTCATCTTTTGGAATTAAGCTTTTCATGACTTTAGTCTTTTCATGATTGATTTTAAGCCCAAATTTACTGGCTATTGATGATATTTCATTTGTGTTTTCCTGCATTTTTTAAATCTGACTGCTGATGAGGTCAATGTCATCAGCAAAACCGAGGTCCACCAAATGGTCTTCTTATATCCATTCGATGCCTTTGTTACCAGTGCACCAAATAGCATTTCTTCATTATGAAGTCTATAACAACTCCAAATAACAAGGGCGATAAAATATATCTTTGTTTAACTCCAATTTCTAATGGGAAAGATTCGCTCAGCCTTCATCTGTACGTGTACTGAACTGCGCATGTGTAGCCATCATACATGTCTTTGATAATATTTATGGTTTTTTATGGTAAGCCATATTGCTTCAGAATTTTCCACAAAGAACCTCTATGAATGATGTCGAATGCTTTTTTTTTAAAGTCAATAAAGTTAAGTAAAAAAGGTTTTTGCTTTTCAATGTGTTCCTCCAATATAAGTCGTAGAGTAAAAATGTGGCCAAGGCAGCTTCTTCCTTTTCTAAACCCAGCCTATTCTTCACGCATTACTGTATCTATTAAATTCTTTATTCAATTCATGATGATTTTAAAGAATAACTTTGAGGCAACTGACAAAAAGTCATGCCTCTCCAGTTGCTGCAAGCTCTGAGATTGCCCCTCTTTGTAATCTTAACAATGATTCCTTTTTCAACATATGAGGAATCTTCTTTGTTTTCCAGATGATATTGAACATTTTCTGTAGATGTATTAAAATATAGCTATCAATGACTTAAGGATCTCATGTAACAGCAGAGGTGAAAATGTGTATCAATGAGGTGAGTGAGTGATGAGGGGCATGTGGGCACTTCACGGGAAGAAAGTGAGGAAGTGAGCTTAGACAGTATGACGGAGTTCCCGTGACTGCTAAGAGGGTTCGGTTAGAAATAGGCAGAGGATGTAAGGGGATTTGTGATTGGTTGGAGGTGAAAGAAAGATATAGTTTAAGTACAAGTTTATGGAGGGGAAATTTCACTCATGCGGACGGCCTGAGAACAGTGTCGCTGGGAGGCGGTAACCGTAATAGCTTACCAACCTCCATAGTGTTTGTGTTAATTAGGTTTGAGCAAGGAGTTCGACAGGTAGTTCAGTTTTAGTTGAAGAATTTTAGTTTTGGATAGTCTGAGAGATTTCACTCAGGCGGACGGCCGATGAGTCGATTGCTGGAGTAACCTCAAATTTAGATTACGCGGTAGGCCAATGGCTCATGGAGGCCAAGAAGGATTTAGAGTTAGCCCAAAGAGTGTCTAAACACTAGAGTAGAATAGACGTAAGTCTCGTGGACAAATCGAGACGACATTGTGTTCAATTAGGGATTATATTATGTTCCATATTAAGCGGAATTCCAGTGTGGACAAATAGAGTGCGAGAGTTAGTGGAGGCATGGTTATAGCAAACAGTGCCTACAGGACATTTAGTGTGTGTGAGCAGCCGAGCGCAGTTTAAGTCGCCGGTGGGCTTTCTTTTTACCATTGTGTTACTTGACAAGTTACCTGTTAATAAACTCAAGCTCATATTATGAGTGGACATTGTGAACAGTAAATTATCGTCAGTGTGTGGTTGTAGACGGTGTGGTGAAGTACGAACGTCAGGGTCGCGGAGAAGTCTTTGTTCTAAGATTACTGCTGGGCTGTTATATCAGAAAATCAGCGCGAAGTACACCGCCTAAAGAGATCACGAAGGGAAACTGAGTCAGTTCTTCTGACGATTTAAGAGTTACCGTCTCAGTCAAGCATCCTTTCCAAGATGGCGGATCTAGTCCACGTCCTCTCGATCGCTGCAGAAAATGCACCCAAGGTCTGATTAATTTCGGATCTTCTTTGCACTTTTCTGCGTAAAAGTCAAAATGATGATATGCTTGATACATCTGTGTCGCTAAGACGAGGTCGTAGGTCGACAACAGTCCGTTTTTGACGAATCAAGTGTTGTGAGTGAGACATTCCACCGTCCAGACTTCATCTGTGCTTTACGTCACATTAGTGCTGTTCAAGACCGTTATTGGGATTCTTTGACGCAAGTTATTTCCACGTTACACATTATTGTAAACTACTTCGTCAGTCGCAGTTTTGTCTCTTTGGGGAAGTTGCTTCGTGTATTGTTCGTCGTAGACTGTTTACACTTGAGTAATCAGACATAAGTCTAAAGGTATCGAGATTATGAGTTTGGCGACATTGTGTCCTACGTCATCGTATTGGTTCCCTAAACCGGCCGTGCGCAAATCTTACGGTCTGCTGTTTGATGTGCAACAAGAATAAATTGACGACTGACTGTGTGTCTATATGTTCGGAATTGGAGTCATCAACGATGGCCTAACATCATCAAGTGCTACGATGATCATCATTTTCGGGAGGACGTGACTTACCGGTATATGGGGATAGGCGGCGGGAACAAATGGAGGCTATGCATGAAATGTGTTCCTTGTTGCAGTTTCCTCATATTACAAGTCGCATGTCTGTGTTAGTCACCTCTAGTGACTCGGGCAGATGGTGCTCGTAAACCTGGGAAGGCCGACCATCTAAGGGCAGAATCCCCCGACAGAAAAGATCAACTGCTGCCTTGCAGGAAGATTGGGGACAATCAAAGGCTAAGGAAAGCAAACCTGAAAAAATGCTGGCTGAAATCGGATGCACTGGGCCACTGGCGCAGAACACAGTGCAACGTATTAACGGGTGTTCAGTCAGAGTGGATCTGACAGACTCTAATTGTGATGTTCTGTCTGTGGGGGCGATCAACACACTTAGCCTGACAGCTGACTTCATATGAGAGTCTGGAATCCTTACTCTGATTGAGTCCTGAACGCAGAGAGAGAGAGAGAGAGAAGTAGGATGCAGTAGTCAATAATTAAATCACGAGTCAGTGAGCCAACAGTTAGTCCATCAGTCGGTAAAGTCAACGACTCTGTTGTTAGACTGATGTTAGACAAAGTTGTGTGCTGTCGCCAGATTTGTTTAATATTTATAGTGAGATTATTTTAGGATCCATAAGGGACATGCCTGGAATAACAATTGGACGTCTTGGTATAAATAATCTAAGGTATGCTGATGATACAGTCTTAATCGCTAAGAGTGAAAATGAGTTACAAGAAATGTTAGACATTATAGTGAAAGAAAGCAAAAATAAAGGACTCGGATATAATAGCAAAAAAACAGAGGTAATGGTAACAACAAAGAAAAAAACACATCACCTCAGTGCAAAATAAAGACAAGTGGAACAATATTAAATCAGGTAAATGAATTTAAATACTTTGGAACTTTCTTAACCTCAGACGGAAGATGTACAAAAGAGGTGAGATGCAGAATGGCTCAGGCAAAAGCAGCTTTCCAAAAAATGAGGAAGATACTATGCAATCCATTTTTGACAATAGAAACAAGAAAAAGAGTTCTTAAATGTTACGTAGAGCCAGTCTTAACATATGGATGCGAATCATGGACAATAGGACAACAGACAAGAAAATCACTGAAGTCTGTAGAAATGTGGTTTTACAGAAGAACATTGGGAATCCCGTGGACAGCTAAGAAGAGTAATGAAGATGTTCTGAGAGAGGTGAAAGCAAAAAGAGAGCTAATTTCCAATATTAGGAAGAAACAATCATAATTTTTTGGCCATGTAATGAGAAGAGAACAACTGGAATATATTGTAACAACTGTAACAATTGAGGGATGAAGAGATAGAGGGAAGCAAAGAGAAAAAATAACAGATAGCTTAAGAGAATGGATTGGCAGAAGGTCAACAACAGAAATGATAAATAGCTGCCGAGATAGAAAGTTGTTGAGCGACATGATCAACTACGCCAGAAGGCCCGGTACTTGATGATGATGATATTAGCATTGGGTGTGAGATAAAAGCTCGTTGGTGTTACGTTGGTGTTTCATCAACTCGTTATTGCACACTCAGCTGTTAACTTAACGCCATCTATATATATATATATATATATATATATAAAAAATTAACAACACATATTATAAGGGAATTTTATAAGTATTGATATAAGACAAGGTAACGTTATTTCAATTGTCCAGTCTATAAATGCATGAGTACATCTTACATATATTTATAGGCCGTGAGCTAGGCGCCGGATTGTCTTAGGTCTCTTCCCAGGAAAATGTCCTATAATTTATATTTGTCAAACATTCTTGATCATTTCTCTGTTTTCCAATTCTATAATCATGTCATTCTCAGTAACGGGGACCGCGATAGCTCAGTGTGTCAGAACTTGCCTACCAATGACAAGAGATAGAGTTCGATCCTGATAGGCGTTATGGAGGTAAGAGTTAGCACAGCCAGGATCGATAAATCTTTCTAGCACAATAAGTTAGAACCAGGAGATCGTTACTAGAGCGACAGAAAAAAGATTAACGAATATCACTCGATCAACTTTCTCCTGCTATCAATATCGACATTAACCTAATTTGAAACAAACAGGCCACCACTCGAACTAGACCCGGAGAGCAGAGATGGGAGAACATAGCAGAATACAATGTCGTTGATAGAGTTATGAAATGGTTTATGAGACTCAATGACAGAAACAAACATACGATTACTGTGAATGTTTAAGAAATTTTTATTTGAAGACCACTCCACGCTGACAACAAAGACATCATCAATCAGGTCTGTTATTGTTTCTGATCAAGGTATTCGATTGCTGTATTGTTTCCAAGTTCATGTTTCAACAGAATCTAATCTGCTAAATGAAATTAAAAAAAAATAACCATCACAGGCAGACTCCATGTAATTTACCATTAAAATATCCCTTTTTCTCTGCCACCATTTAAGAAAATGTTTGTCATTATATAAAAGGCAAGTAAAAGCATTCTCACTGACAAAGACATTCATTTTACAGGCTCTAAATATTGCGCCAATTGTTTTTTTTACTCCCTGTTTACAGCCACTTATGTATTCTTGGTGCAGGTTCTGTTCTAGATTATCAGTTAAGTTGTTATGAAGATCTCAAGTCAATGTCTTGCTGAAAATATTAGACACCAGGTGTAATCTTCCATGTTCATAGCAGAACTGACACTTTTCATAACCCGATTTAATGAACTGTGTACAAGACTTTTAATAAATCCGTATTAAAGCCTACAATAAATCTGTTTTAAATGTGTAGAAATAACTCCTGAACAATCTATTCAAAAGAATGTATTCTTGTTTTAACAAATCTATTTAATTTATATATAACACATTTTTATTTAACAATTTTGTTAACATAGTGTTTACAAGTGATCAAAGCATCTTTTTAATGACACGTTTATTAGTCTTAAACAATACGTTTCTTTTTTTTTTTTAATTTACGAGATAAATCTTTGTAGAACATTCAGGAAAATATAAACAAGCTTTGAGAGCTGATCACCGGATATACAACTTGTGCTAGAAAATTTGGAAGAATGTGGATTGAAACCACGGTAGTGTCAAATGTTTTCTTTCAACTGGTATGAAATAAATATGTAGACACCAACACCTCGAAACGGCTTCACTGGACACTTTATTCCCTGTAAGTCCACCCTCCATCTCGGCATACTCTATAAATTGTATAATGCCTTAACTATAGATAATTAAATAACACGTTTTGTTGTGTCCAGTTCTCTGTCCTATCTTGCATTTCAGAGAGAGAATTGGGTAGTTCAATTCTTAGGTTCGTCTCACGCATGATGCACTTACGTGGTGTGGTGTCAGGCATTTCCCCTTTCAATCTCTTGGAGGGTCTTCCTTCCTCTGCCTCTTCTGCTCTTTATCTGGTTGTTAACGCTTGCTGTGGAATGTTACTTGTCAGTATTTGTGATAATTTTTTCAAACTATTTAATTTGTTGTCTTTGGATGAAGCTCAAAACTAATGTTACTATCATTTGTTTCCTGATTTCATTATTTCTTATATCGTCTCCTACTGTTACATTATAAATATTGCTTGAAGTAATTTAATCTCATTTCAGGCAGTTTTGATCTTTCACTTCTCCAGCACATTTAATGTCAACGTGTGTCACTGATAGCAGAAGTTTGGGAGAAAAACTGAGTTTATAATAGAATATTATTGTGTTATAGTATTGCTCTTTTAGTTATATCGTCAAAGAAAAAAAATAAGTGTTATCTGTCCGATTATTTGATTTAAAAAAAAAAAAGTAAATTACCTCCGTCACGCCAAGTGGCATATAGGGAATATGGTGTTATTGACCATAAATTTTACAGACCTTCGGCATATGATTTTTGGTGTAATGTGGTCGGTATTACGCCCGTGCGCTTTACTTTCCCAGAAAAAATTCAGGTACCCATTAAGGCTGGGTGACCAGGAAGATGTCGGTTCGGATCGAACACTACCTCTTGTCCTTTGTAGTCCAGTCTACTAACCACTGATCTATCGCGGATCCAGATTATTTGATTTGCTTAGTTGTATTTATTTTTAAATATCTCATTAACATCTACAATATTTTCCTGGCATTTTAATTCGTTTTCTTGTTTCAGCCTTTTGTTTTCAATGTTAACCTGCGATGTTTCACTGCACTGCTAATGGTCATAACTTCTGTTTTTTTCTATGTTCTTTTTATATGTTTTAAAAATATTTTTTATTTCATTCACTATGATATTATAATTCATTTTGTGTGGAATTCCGTTTCAAAATGGTGGAACGCTTCACGTTCTCTCGATCGCTGCAGACAATGCATCTGGGGTTTGATTAATTTCGGCTCTCTGATTGCAATTTTCTGTTTTGAAATCAAAATGATGTTCTACTTAGCAAATCTGCGCCGACGAAGTGGACAAATCTGCGCCGCCGAGTACATACAGCAATGTTTCCTTTTGACAAGTCAAGTATTGTAAAATCTACCTTCACCGTCTATAGCTCGTTTCAAATCACGTGCCCAACTTCAAAACGCTATTACTCACTAACCCTTTGTTAAAAACTGTTGAAATTTTCCAAATGTTATTAGAATGCAAAAGACCCTTTAAATGTATATTTAACAAATATTTTGCAGCTGCAGTTTTCTTAAAGCGGCGAATTTCTTTGATGTTTGTCACAATTGTAAATTGTGAAGCCCTAAAGAATAGAAATTACCGTAGTTGCTGGTCTATGATTAATTTTCACTAGGTAAAGGCGTGGCCGTAATGGGGAAATAACCTAATAAGACAAAACACCAGGAGAATTATTGTCTTCTCAGTTCGAGGACGGACGATAATATCAAGGTATACCTGTATGTCCAATTTTCATAGTTGTGTGGTCCTGAAAAGAACCGTTTGTTGAACTAATTTAAGGTAATATAGGGGCCAACATTGTGGGGGCTGTATACTTTCATTCTGAATCAGACGAGTCTAAAAGATTAATAACTGTTTGGGGTTGAACATTCCACAAACCATCATTTTTCCAATATTCCTCTTCCTGTTTTAAGACGTGGTCTTCACATTTAGCCCAATAATCTTTGTCTATATTTAATAAAGCGAGATTAGCAAGAGTCTTTACATCGCATATTTTGAATGTTGTATTTTCATCTGCCACTTGTCCTTTTAATTTTGCCCAGATTAGTTCTATTGGATTTAAATGATCATGGTAAGGTGGCAGCCTCAAACTTATATGACCGTGCTCTTGGATAATCATATCTATTTGAAAAATCGTTGTCCTTTGTTTTTGCTTTACTAGAGATAGTAATTCAGGTTTTAAGTACATGTTATTAAATTGTATGTGCTCCTTTGTGAGCCATATCTTAATAGCATCTTTTGTACTGGATGACGTCGGGACTTTATCTTCAAGTGCAACAATGTTGTGGTACGCTGCATTGTCCATTATTAGGCAAGATGGTCGATCTAGTGATGGGATAACATAATTTTCAATCCAATGTCTAAATATGTGACCATTCATCTCAGAGTGATAATCCCGATTGGCTATGGATTTTGAAAGAAAAATGAGCTCTGCATTCTGTATTAATCCATGTTGTCGACTACCTGCATGAGCAATTATCAAGCGCTGTCCTTTGCTGCTAGGTATTAATCTCTTAATCTTTCCATCTGATGACTGCCATTCCCTTTGGTTAGTGTGGTGAGCATTGATCCATGTTTCATCCAAGTACACAATATCATAACCTTGCTTGCGCACCTCTTTTACTTCACGTAAGTACTTGCTTCTCATGACTACTATATGTGGCTTCTCACAGATGATGTTTCGTCTACTGGAATACTTTCTGAATGTAAAGCCTGCAGCTCTCACATTCCTCCATAATGTAGACTTTGATATTTCAATACTGTTGTTCTTTTTCAGCGATACTTTTAATTTTCTTATTGTAACAGTTTCATTCATACCCAACATTTTGCGAATTTCACTTCTAATAAGTTCACTGTCGAAATTATCCAACATTTTTGCTCTTCCTTGTGATTTTGTATATTTGGAACATTGACGGTCACGTGCTTGAATCCAGCGATTAAATGACCGTTTAGATAAATCCAAAATGTGTCTTGTCCTATTCTCAGGGTTTTCTAAAGAATGAAATAATCTTCCTCGTTTAGCCTCTTTGCAAAAATAGTCATACATTTTTATTGCGATGTTTTGTAAACTGCAGAATTTCATTTTAAGACTCATGATTAATGTTAGCGTTCCACGTCTCGACCTATGAATGAACGGAAATGGAACACACAATTTCTCGTGTTTTTTTACAAGTGTCTAATTGTGTCAAAAAACCACGGTAAAAGCGGTCAATCACGTCAATTTTACCGTGTATGGATTTTTACTCGCTATTTTTAACTTAAAATACTGTAAACATTAAGTTTTGACTACATCAATGGGTCGTTATAAATTTATATAAATCAAATAAGCAACAATAATAACCAAATGTTTTTTTTTAATGAAATTAATTCCCTGTTGGGTTCTAATCATTATAACTTTACATGCAAATTTTGAACAACTTACAACAAGCGGTTAAAAAACTATCGATTTTAAAAGTTGGGCACGAGTTATTAAACAAGCTATAGTGTTGACATGCGGTTTACGTCACATTGAGTGCTGTTCAATGGCCGACGTTGGAATTCTTTGACGCAAGTTATTTACATGCTAAAGCGCATTAATGGATTGATCCGTCAAGTCGACCGAAGATTTTCCTCTGGGGAATCTGCACCGTGTTTCGTTCGTTGTACGCTAACCGTACGGTCTGTTGTTTGATGTGAGACGGGGATAATTCGACGACTACCTCTGTGTTTATATGTTCGGTTTGAGTCAAGAACGATATCCTAACATTATCAAGCGCTATACATTTTTTTGTTCTCAATATGACGATCATCATTTTCGGGAGGACGTGAACTTCCATGGTATATGGTGGATAGGCGGCAGGAACCATTGAAGGCTATGTCTGAAAAGTGTTCCTTCTTGCAATTTCCTCATATTCCAAGTCCGGCTTGTTGCAGGAGCTACTGAGTTAAGTGCTCTGTGTGTCTCATCCGTTTTAATCATGTTTCGATATCCCGATTGTTTACGATGAATGATGATATCGTATGACAGTGAACAGTTGGCTGTGTTCACGTTCTGCGCGGTTTCACCTTATGTCTTTTGGCGTGTGTTGAGACTGCTACGATGGGGACTACAGTTACCTTTCTTTGTTTGGGAGATAAGTTAGTAATTCGGGTGATTCCACTGGCACGGGCGGTTGAGCAATTATGGATTTTAATTCGTTTGCAGTGATACTGAGGCTTTCCATAACCAATAACCAATTCATTTTGTGAATTTGTTATTATAACCTGGTCGTCCGTAAAGAGAAGGTCACTTAAGGCGTTGGTTCTCTATGGGTTTTTGTATGTTTTCTATAATCGTAATGAATAACAAAGGTGAACGTTCACGTCCTTGACTGATTTCCGTCAAGCTGTAAATGGCTTTGATTGGCCAACATTGACTCTAACTTTGGCCGGAACGTTGTTCGACTTTTGTTTTTGTTTCTGATCTACGTAAAGCTGTTACCATTCCACTTTTTCCTTTTTTTAAAAATTGTCGTTATTATTTTCATCTTTACAACAGCTTAGCATTTGTATGCATCTTGATGACCTTACCCTATAGTCACGCTACTACCATTCTTTTTTAACATGACTATGATAGTATTATTTATTTTTCAATTTTTGGATGTTTCTCTGTTTCTCTCTCTCTCTCTCTCTCTCTCTCTCTCTGCGATCAAGACTCAATCAGAGTAAGATTCTAGACTCTCTCATGAAGTCAGCTGTCTGTTTTAAGTGTTTAAGTAATTCGATTGCCCCATATAGTTTCTCTTCCATGGAGGTGTGCGTGGACCACGTTGCTCTTCTCAGGTCTGTGTGATGGGGGCAATCCTGTAGAACATGCTTTGTAGTCATATTGTCCAGTGTACAGTGGCATAGGCTGGTTGTACCTATTTTGAATTTGGTGAACATGTGATTTCTCATTCTATTGCGGCCAGTTCGTAGGCGAAGTATGATGACTTGATCCCTCCTTGATAGTTGGTGGTATCCGTCACTCTCGTTATGCTTTGGGTGTTCTCGTTTCCATTTTTCATGGAACTGACCCTTGAGGATAGATTTGACTTCATCATAACTGAGCGGATGGTTCTCTTGTGGTAGTCTCCCTCCCTCTTCAGCTAATTTGTCTGCGCGTTCGTTCCCGTGTATATTGCAGTGTGATGGTATTCACTGAATGATTATTGAGTTATTGAGTTATTGAGTTATTTGCGCGTCATCATCATTGCACTCCGAACATGTCCATAGGTGTCCTCAGATCCCCTCCTCAGCAATTCCCTCAGTGTCCAGCGACTGACGACTCCAGTTCTATGTTGGTTGATAAGTCTTCTTACACGGCCACCAAGTTTCTCATTTCTGGCTGTGCCCATCTTAACTCCCATTTCCATCATCCGAAGAAGTGACGTGGATCTGTGATTGTCGAAGTCCTGTGCTTTTCCCACATCTCGAAGGGCATTTATTATGTCCGCCCGATCCATCGGTTGCCCGTCCTCAACGACAGCGCAGCTAGCCAACCTGTCCGCTCTCTCATTTCCCCGTACTCCCGCATGTCCAGAGACATAGACAAAGGTGACCTTACGTATTTTGGATTTCTGCAACGACTCTACCCATTGCATGTGTACAAAGCCCGCCTCCACTTTTTTTATCATGCTCATCGAATCACTCAGTATACATGCGTGGATGTAGTCTTGTGACTCTAACCATTTGAATGCCTTGGTCACTGCCATCACCTCCATTGTCATGCTACTCGTGGTCATGGCGTATGCACCACTGTCTTCCTTGGCTATTCTGCCTGCCGAGCGTGCTGTAAATGCCCATGCACTTCTTTCGTGTCGTCTTACAGATCCGTCTGTATAGATGACTGCATCTTTCTCATCGGTATTATCGCAGATGAGACCTTTGACCTCAGCATTAACTACGACCGGGTTCTGTTCCCTACTTTTCCTGTCGAGTGTGACAATACATGAGAAAGTCCCCTTGAATGACGTAGGCACCGGTATCCACTCCCCACCAACGCTGATATTGGTAAGCCCACAGACCTGTTTGATGACATCTTCTGCCCGGCCCACCCATGATTTGCCTTTTTTTAGCCTTGTACCTTTCTCTGTGTTGAGCACGTGGTGCAATGGATGCTCTGTATCTGTACTAATCTTCAGGTATGCTCGTGCTCTCCAGATCTTGATTCTGTCATCCATGGTTGGAAAGTCAAGAAGATACCTCATTGCTACACAGGGAGTGTCCCTCGTACATCCCAGGATAATGCGCATAGCTTCATTTTGTATTTTCTCCAGCCTATCAATTTGAGTCGTACTGACAGTAAGAATGGCCAGGGCATACTCGATTGGTGCGAGGACTAATCCCTGGAACAGAAGAGTAAGTAGCTTCTGCTCGATGTTGGCAGCTGCCATGACCTTCAAGGCGGCTAATCCTTTGCGGGATTTTGTTATCACATGGTCGACGTGGTCCCGAAAACACAGGCTGCGATCAAACTTAACTCCGAGGTATGTCATCAACTTGTCCCTGGTCACCTCATCAGCTCCCATTCGTACTACCGGTGTGGTCGTATTAACGATATGATTGTTAAGGGAGAACCATGAAACTGATGCTTTATTAGGATTAACCAAGGCACCTGAAACCCCACACCAGGAAGAAATGCGATCGAGTTCGTCTTGCATTGTGGAGGCGATTCCCCGTCTGTCTCTTCCCTGTCGATATACCAGAATATCATCAGCAAAAGTCATAGTTCTTCCCCTCCCATCCAGCTGTTGGGCCGTGATCGTTATTGTGTACACGTTAAATAGAACTGGTGACAATGGTGAGCCTTGTGGCAGCCCAGGACAAATGGATGTTGGCTCGGAAGACCAACTTCCACATCTGAGTATCACCTTCCTCTGAAACAGTGCCGCGGCGATCCATCTAATGAGGAAGGGGTTCACCGCCAGTTTGAGAAGCATATGCATGAGATATTCAAATGGTACCCTGTTGTATGCATCCTCCAGATCTATAGCAGCAGCACATGTCTCCTCTCGCCTGTGGAAGCTTTCGAAGACGTCATAGGCAAATACTGCCGCATTGAGCCATGTCTCTTTGTTATATCTATAACCTTCGAGTGTGGATGGGAATACGCGTTTCTGTTCAAGGCGACAGGTGAGGACGCGGGCAACTATTTTCTCCAGCAGCTTGCCCGCAGTGTTCTGCATTGTGATGATTCTGTAGGCACTGATCTGAGAATGGTCCTTGTTTGGCTTCGGTAGCGGTAGTAAGTAGATGTGTAGCCACTCCTCCTTAATCTGGCCACTCCGAATACTGGCATTAAACTCATTGGCCAGTGTTGTCAAGTCGTCATCAGCTAAATCGCCTATGTCATCATACCGAACACCATCTGGACCAGGAGCAGTGTTGTGTGACCTTTTAAGTGTCGTGCGAATGGTATCGGTTGTGATTGTGAGATCTTCTTCCAGCCCTACATCCTTACACAAATTTGACAAAGATCCCCTGAATGATTACTCTCTGGAAGTTATTGCATAGTTGGTCCAGGGTTGTTCTGTAGTCATATAGTTCATTGTTTTGGGGGCTTTTTAGAGCTGATAGTACTGACAGTGCATCAGTCAGAATCACCAATTTATTGTGCATGTTATTTTTGTGTTGAGTAGCCAGTGTTGCAGCATCTCTGATGGCCTCAGTTTCTGCATTAAAGTTGTTTGAGAATTTTCCAGTAAATATTGACTTGGTGATCTCGTCCTGATTATTCAGCGTCAAGAACACACCTCCCCCTCCATTTCTAGTGGCATTTGTAGCAGAGCCATCTGTGTATGTGTGGGACTATGAGTCCTGTGGGTAGGTATCGTGTATGTGTTTTTCTTCTACGTGTTTACTTTCTGTGTCTGATTGGGTGCCTTTTTTATGATTCCTGTTATATTTTCCTTAAGTTCTGGTATTTTATATTTTCTATGAGGAGACATATCAGATGGGCTCAAGGGTTTCGGTATTGTTTGGTAAGTACTGGGTCTCCAGTATTCAGTTCATTGGCAATTGCATCGAAGTTTCTCCTCTTTAGTCGTACAATTCCGGAACCATTTATTCTTTGGTGCATGGGTTGACTATGGAGCCTTCTATATTTCTCCGCTTGTTGCAATACTCTAGTGACCCGTCTGTCATCTAAGGGTTGTAAACCTGTTACTGTTTCTAGAGTCTTGATAGGTGTAGATTTCATTGCACCAGTGATGTTACGGACAGCTTGGTTCTGTGTTCTGTTAATTTTGCTAAGGTGTGATTTGGAAGCCATAGCCCAGGCTTTGACTCCATACTCTAGAACAAGTCTGACTCTTCCTACATAAAGTCTTTTCAAAATATTGCAGTCAGCCCCCCAGGCCGTTCCTGCCAATTTTTTCATAGTATTTGTTCGTTTTCTTGCATTTTTCTTTGCTCTGTCCATCTGATATTTCCAAGTCATTCTGCGATTCATGGTGACGCCAAGATATGTTGGATTTTGGTCAATAAGGAATGTATGGTCTTTTATCTTCAAGTTTGCAGAGAGTGTGTTTCTTGATAGGATGAAAATTGTATATGTAGTTTTTTTTTTCGTTGATTGGTAAGAACCAGGTGTTCGTCCATTTTTCAAGTTCACCTAGGGCATATTGCATCCTGGGCCCAGCTACCGACATACTTTCCTCGCAAGCCCATAACGCCAGATCATCTGCGTATATTGTTGAGTGTATTCTGGGTTGAATGTCCATTACGATGTCATTTATGAAAATTAGAAAGAGTGTTTTTTGGACAAGACTCCGCCTTGGGGAACACCTTGTTCGATAGAGACTTTCTTACTTAGTTGACCTTGAACTTGTACTCTGGCCGTTCTATCCTGAAGGTATGGAGAGACCCAATTGAATAAACGACCCTGGATGCCAAGTCTAAAAAGCTTGTTCTTTAAACCCTCTCGCCAAACCCTATAAAAAGCCTTCTCCATGTAGACCCACACTGCCAGTGTGTGTTCTGTGTGTTTCTTTTCTTTCAGAGCATCCTCTATTCCCTGTGCAATGTAGGTGACCAGGTCTTTAGTTGATCTGTGCTGACGGAAGCCGATTTGTTGTTTTGTCTCCAAATGCCACGTACGTCTTCTGTTAACTAGCCTTTCCATGAGTTTACTCAGGCAGCTCAGTAGGTTAATTGGTCTATAGCTACTTGGGTCTAGTGGGTATTTTCCACGCTTGAGGATGGGCACTATAATAGCTTCTTTACAGATTACCGGCACATGACCTCTCTTACAGCTAGCATTTATTATCCTTAGAAGCTGGCTCTTGGCTTTCTGTCCCAGATTTAGGAGCATTTCGTTGGAGATTCCATCTTTACCAGGGGAACTTTTGAGCTTCAATCCTTTGAGGGCAACATCTAATTCAGTTGGGGTAAAGATGGTCGTCTGATGCTCTTCTGGTGCTAAAGACATGTGCTTTGCATCTTGGTTTTCCCGTCTTGCAGCTTTCTGTTTGTCTATTGGAATGTTTATTTTACTGATATTTTTGCAAGTCTCTATCAGTAGATTTGCTGCCCTTTTGCCTTTGAGGATGTTCTGATTGTGTGTTAATGATATTGGAGGTCGGCAGTTGTTTTCGTCTCTCAGAGCTTTCGCAAGTTTCCATAGTTTATGACCATTTTTGTCTAGATTAAGGCTCTCTGTTTTGTCTATCCAGCTCTTTCTTGCTGATATCATGACCTCACGTCTGTATTTGGCAGAGGCTGCTATGTAGGCAATATTGCTCTTTGTGCTGTGTGATGTTTCAACTAGTTCTCTGGGAGAGTCCAGTTCCTCTTCTAGTCTTTGTATTTCCTTGCTCCAGTATGGCTTGTAGTTTCTTCTTGCTCCTCTAGGAATGGATTCTTTAGCAGCTATCATGATTCCATTTGTTAACCGCTCTATCATATTATTGACTTTCTTTTCGTGGGTGTTGATAGGCGCAGTATATGCATCAGTGAGCCTTGCAAACATTGCTCAATCAGCTCTCTTATAGTTCCAGCGGGGAAGAGGTATTTGCAACTCCTGTTTGTGAGCAAGAGCCATTGAAAGTTTGACTGGTCTATGGCCACTATCTCCAAGTTGGTTCAGCACTTTTCTGGTTATTTTGATGGATATGTCTCCAGTTGCAAATGCTAGGTCGGGAGTGGAATTTGTTTTCCATCTTCTTGAGTAGAAGGTTGTGGGGTCCTCCCTGGAGTTTATGAGGAATAGGTTGTTGTCTTTTTCCCATTCTTCCACTTCTTCACCTCGAACATTGGACTCCTTATATACCCATCTTTCAGAATGGCTGTTAAAGTCTCCTACTACCAGACACTTTGATGGTGTTATTTCCATTGACTCCAGCTTCAGTAATTTGTCATTTGGACAATATATATTAAATATCCTTATACTAGCGGAGTTAATGTATAGGTCTGTACCAATGATCTCTGCCTCTCCGTTTGTGACTACATCTATCAGTTTTGCACGGAGGGAATTTTTAATAAGTATAAGAATTCCACCCTTGTGACCTTCCCTGTCTTGTCTAAATGTTTGGTAGCCCCTGATCATAAACCTGTGCTGATGCTTAAGATGAGTTTCCTGGATGCAGGCAACGTCTATCTCCTCCTCTGCTAGTCTGATTGTTAGAGCTTGTTTTTTTGTGGTATATGCCCTCCGTATTCCAGTTTATTATATTCAGCTGTTTCTTGAAGCCTTTCCGATCAGCGGTAGTTTCTATCATAATTAGAGTCTGTTATCCAGTCTGATTAATTACTTGGTAAAACGTTGCACTGTGTTCTGCGCCAATGGCCCAGTGCATCCGATTTCAGCCAGCATTTTATTCAGGTTTGCTTTCCTTAGCCTTTGATTGTCCCCAATCTTCCTGCAAGGCAGCAGATTGTCCTTTCTGTAGAGGGATTCTGCCCTTAATGGTCGACTCTCCCAAGTTCACCGATGCTGATAAGTCATGGTATGACAAGAGTTCCAAACCAAAAGTTCCACCAGACATACACGAATATATGACGAAACATGCAATTTACCACTTAGGTAGTTTGTCAAAGAAGGCGTTGATCTCCTCCTGCGTTGGTGGACGCCTGGTTGTTTACTAACTTGGTTCATTTAGACAGCGTCCACAAGATTCAGAGTGAAATGAATCTCCATTGTCGCCAATCTTCATTGCAGGGAGAAAGCACGACAAGATTGTGTTCTGAGCTTATACTTCAGGCATTGTGCTAGTAAAAGCTAAACTAGAACGCCCGCCGTTGAGAATGAACGAAATTCTACAAATTCAGGTCTTGGCTGTTGGGCTTTGTTCAAACGTAAACAAGCGACCATCTTGGTGCGTCCATGACGTCATCTCATGTTTCTATTATAAAATTATTGAATGTAATATGTACAAGTGTAGAATAAACATATGCAATAACAATTTCTTTCGTGTCCCGATAACTTGTCCAATTATGTCCATCGTCCGTGGCTTCCTTTTTTTCTGCTCACAACATCCTCGAGAGCCGCGATAGCTCAGTGGTTAGTGAACAGGACTGCAGATGACAAGAGGTAGGGTTTGATCCCAACCGATGGCTTCCGTTCACCCAATCTTTAATGGGTACCGGATTTTTTTTCTGGGAAAGTAAAGCGGCACGGCGTATTACCGACCACATTACACCAAAAAAGCATGTGCCGAAGGTCTGTAAAATTTATAGTCGCTAACACCATATTCCCTATACCCCACTTGGCGAGACTGGGGTACTTTATTTTTTTTTTTACGATAACGTCGAACTTATGTTCACATCTTAAGATATACAACAAGACAGAGAGAGATAATGATCATGCATAGACATAATCCAAGGAATAAATGATTTTTCCCATTGAAGATTCTTTGTCGTACACGAGGTAACCTTTCCTAAAATGAACAATTTAAAACGAAATAAAAAAAAAAAAAAAAAATGTGCGCAACAGATGTAGTTTTGAATACAAATGTTTCTCATTTATTTAAATACATCATTATTGCAGCTAAACTACTAACCTGAATGACGCCACATAGGCACAAACAAAAGATCACACATCTGAACATGGTTGCAGTCTTCATTGACAGTCAGACCCATTAACAAGATGTTCCTCTCTCTGGAATAACGAAGAGACTGTGTCAACAGTTGGGGATCAAGCGTATATATTATGTGAGCGTATATGTCAACTAGCCATTGTTAAGTGGAAAGAAATGTTCTTTTTTAAATGCCGATTATTTCCTGTGGGAGTATTTCATGTGACAGGCAAGGCTTATGCGGCTATGAATGCGTTTACGTGAATGTATCTGCTTGTGTCATCATCATCATCATCAATCACCATGACTGCTAGCGTAAGTGATCATGCCTCTCCATAACTTTATATCTCGGCAGTCATTTATAATTTCCGATGTTTACCTTTTGCCAAGCCATTCTCTTAAGCTGTCTGGTATCTTTTCTCTTTGCTTCCCTCTATCTCATCGTCCCTCAATTTTCCCAGTTGTTGCAATATATTCCAGTTCTTCTACTCTCATTACATGGCCAAAAAATATTGGAAATTAGCTCTCATGTTGCTTTGGCCACTTTAAGATCGTTTTCGTTAGTCTTCTAAGCTGTCCATAGTATTCTCAACTTTCTTCTGTAAAATCACATTTCTACAGACTCCAGTGATTTTCTTGTCTGTTGTCCTATTGTCCATGATTGACATTAATATGTTAAGACTGGCTCTATATAACATTTAAAAACTCTTTTTCTTGTTTCTATTGTCAAAAATAGATTTCATAGTATCTTCCTCATTATTTGCAATGCTGCTTTTGCCTGAGCCATTCTACATCTTACCTCTGTTGTACCTCTTCCGCCTGAGGTTAACAAGGTTGCTAAATATTTAAATTCATTTTAATCCTGTTATCCTGATTAAATATGTTTAAATATTGTTCCACTTGCCTTTGTTTTGCACTGAGGTGGTATCTTTCTCTTTGTTGTTACCATTACTTCTGTCTTTCTGCTATTAAGGCTGAGTCCTTTATTTTTGCTTTCTTTCACTATAATGTCTAACATTTCTTCTAGCTCTTTTTCACACCTAGCAATTAAGACTGTATCATCAGCATACTTTAGATTATTTATATTATGACCTCCGATTGTTATTCCAGGTATACCCCTTATGGATCTTAAACTAATCTCACTATACATATTAACAAATATGGTGACAACATACAATCTTGCCTAACACCATGTTTTATTTGTTGAAACATTCCCAATTGATTTCCACTTCTTATGGCCGCTATTTGTTGCCAGTACATGTTCTTTATTATTCTTATATATTTGCTGTCTACGTTTATTCTGTCTAAAATTGTGATTTTTTCTTGGTGCTTTATATCGTCAAATGCATTGTTATAATCTATGAAACATAGGTATATATATAGATAACTGTTTTCACTTCTATGGTTCTTTCTACTAAAGATCTTATGATGTATATGACATTCCTCATTCCTTTACCACTAACAAAACCACACCTTTCATCACTAATTTCTGGACTGATGTTGTTTCGCACACTTCGCATGATGTTTCTTAGTAATATTTTAGTCATGTGACTCATAAAGCTTATTGTGCGATGATTATCGCATTCAATGGCACCAGATTTCTTTGGTAGAGCTATGAATATTAATTTGAGCAGGTCGTCTGGTATTTATCCGCTTTTGTAGTTATCATTCAATTTTTTGGTTATTATTTCTATTCCAAAATCACCCAAGGCATCAATCTCTTCTTTAGTTATATTATATGGTCAAAGGGCTTCTTCCTGCTTTCATATTGCGCAAGGCGTATTCCACTTTTTCTTTGAGTATTTCTTGTCTTTCTCCATTATCATTAATATTTGCTTCTGTCCGTTCATCATCATAAAAATCGTTAGTGTATTCTGTCCATCGTTCCCTTATTTTTTCTTGTTCAATCGACAGAGTGAGGGGTCAAGATGGCGGAGTGACCGTGCCGGTGTATAATTTTGATTCAGTAAAACATCAATATTTCTATTCTATATGGATTATGTGTCAAGTTTCCAATTCCAGAGAATGATATAATGTGATCTCAAATATCATTAAGCCGGATAGACATATAACATTTGTTTTTTAAGGGTGTATAACAACAGTTTGTGTGTGAAAACAACAAAGATGTAGAGAAACAACACGAGTAGAAAATGGGTCACGGCCATCAGTGACCTCAGTGCGCTGGCAAGCACTGGTAACATTAACAACAGCCCTTACTCTGCGACAGAACTAGCACAGCGGCAGAGGACAATGTAACATACACACAACAGTGCTCAAAGCCCATATAATGGAGAAACAATCGCGATCATACAGACATAATGTAAATACAATTGCAACCATAAATATTTGCGGTATCAGAGACAAAGAAGAACAATTAATCGACGCAATGATAAAAAGAAGAATCAAAATACTTGGAGTAGCAGACACAAGACTGAAGGAGAAACAAACAAGGAAAGCGTACATGAATTATACCATAATAAACTCAGGAGTTAACACCAACGAAGTAGCAAAACACGGAGTAGGATTCATTGTAGACCCAGAAACGTCCAAAAACATCATAGAAATACATCAACATTCAGAAAGGATAATTACCCTAAGAGTAATAGAAAACAACGTCAATATAACATACATCCAAATATATACACCTTGCAACAACAACGACGAAGAGAGCGAAGAATTCTACGAAACACTTAATGAAATCATAAACAAAGTAAATAAGAACGAAGATCTACTGGTGATGGGGGACTTTAACGGGAGACCAGGAAAACGCAATTATGAGAACTCCAAATATCTGGACCCATTTGGAGAGAACACAAATAGAAAGAACGAAAATGGCAACCGAATGCTTGAATTATGCAATCAACATGAATTATGCATAACTAACACTTTCTTTAAGCATAAAGACTCACAAATATACACATGGTATAAATGGAACAATAACAATTGTAAAAGTCAAATAGATTTCATCCTAGCGAGAACACAAAGGAAGAGGAAAATCAGAGACAGCAGAGCGGTACCTAACATCACAAATGATACAGACCATAAAATGGCGCTAATAACCATCCAGATAGCAAAACAAGACAACAAGAACCAATCGAAAACAAGAAAACAATCCGAAAAGACAATAAAATTAAGCCAACTTAAAACAGAAGACAAAAAAAAAAAACAGAAAAACAACTAGAAAGCCAATTTAAACAACTACCACAACAAATAACTACAGTAGATATCGAGTGGCTCATATTCAAAAAATCATTGACGAAAATAGCAACCACAATATGCTGAACGAAGCAAAGAAAGAAGGAGGGAAAGATGAGCACTCCATGGTGGAATGATATAGTCAAGAACGCCATACAAAGAAAGAAAAAAACTATACAAAATCTGGCTAAAAACTAAAAAGCCAAGCGATTATGATATATACACAATAGAAAGAAGAGAAGTGAAGAAATTAATCAAAGAAGAAAAACATAAAGCATGGATAAAATTTGGAGAAATGATTAGTAACACTAGCACCAAGAAACAAAGCCCCTGGAATCGATAACATCCCAGTAGAAATACTAACAGCAGCGGGAGAGGCAGGATGTAAATGGCTACAAAGAATATTCAACGCTGCATGGATACAACCGCAAGTCCCAGACGACTGGAAACAGTCCATTATATTACTGATATGGAAAAAGAAGGGCAGCAGAAGAGACTGCAACCAATATAGAGGAATATCACTATTAAGCCACACAGGGAAGTTATATGCCAAGATAGTTGAAAAAAGATTGAGACCAATTATAGACCCACAACTAAGCGATGCTCAGATGGGCTTCAGGAGGAACAGAGGTTGCACATATGCCCTATTTACCATAAAACAACTAGCGGAGAAAACAACAGAGCATAATAAAACACTGTATACAGCTTTTATTGACCAAGAAAAGGCGGTCGATAGGGTGGACAGGGAACAACTATGGTCCGTATTGCCCTTGTACGGAGTGAGTCACCACCTAGTAGAGATATGCAAGAGCCTCTATGAAAGTAGTCGTACTACAGTAAGATCTTCAGCAGGCTACTCTAAACATTTCACCATTAACTCCGGAGTAAGACAAGGCTGCGTGCTTTCCCCCTTACTTTTCATAACATATATGGACAATATATACACATTAGCATTCCCAATCAAAGGAAGTATACCAACACGGATGATAACAAACGATAACACAAAAGAGAACGAAATGTACGTACCAGAAAACAACAGAAGAGAGGAAGAAAAAAATGAAATACTATTTGCAGACGACCAAGTTCCGATACATGAAACGACTGAGTGACCTACAAGAACATATCAGCAGGCTAAACAACACTTGTAAACAATACAACATGAAGATCAACATAAGCAAAACCGAAGTAATGGCAATAGCGAGAAAGAAAGAAAAACTAAACATCATAATAGATAATACGTCTTTGAAGCAAGTTGACAATTTTAGATATCTGGGTAGCACGTTAACACAAGACAATAACTAAGAGACAGAGGTAGCCAATAATCAAGAGGACATAAGGTGTAACAAAGCATGCCAAGTTATAGGCCAAGTATCAACACTATTGAGAAACAAAGCAATAACTACGGAAGCAAAAAGGTCAATACACAAATCAATTTTTCTACCAACTCTGAGTTATCAGTGCCAGAATTGGACGCTGGACTCTAGAACAATAAGAAAGATAACGACCACCGAAATGAAATGTGTCAGAAGAATGACAGGAAACAGCTTAAGGAACAGAGTAAGAAACACTGACCTGAGGAAGAAACTCGAAATTGAACCAGCCATCGAATACATAAAGAAACAACAGATAAATTGGTTCGGCCACATAACAAGACAAAAAGAACTAACAATGAATCAAAGAGCCATAAACAAACGCTACGAAAACGCCAGATTAAGAGGAAGACAGAGAAAGAGACGGAAAAAGGGAATACTAGAGTCACTAGGAGGAATAACATCAGAAGAGGCCAACAGAAGAGCAAAGAATCGCAGATTGTTTCTCCCCTCGACGCCAACGACAGCAGAGGAAGGATAGAAGATAGAAGAAGTAGAAGAAAAAGATCGACAGTTCTCCATCTTTTGATCTTAAACATGCAGGTTTTGATTGCGTTTTTCTTCCTGTTAATTGATTAATGTTTGTATATAGCTTTGGCATCTCTTTTTCGTTGCATTTCAATCTCTTTGCATATCTGTTTTAGCCATGTTTCTTTTGCTACATTGCATTTTATTACAATTTCTTTATTTAATCTCTTACGCTCATCTTTATTTTATTTCTTTCTTCTTCTTATATCCATTAGCAGTAAAATTCCACCTGTCATCCATTTTTTTCTTGAATTTGTCCTCAATGGTGGTATGAACTCCTTTGATGTTTGTTGCATCGATTCTTTTTCCACAGTACAACAATTCTTTGTATCTTCTCTATTGCACTGTACCGGTTCAGAATTGTGATTTTATACTTGTCTTGCAACTTCTTGTCAGATCTGTGTAAGTCTAAATTTAACTTGATGTTAACTGAGACTCGATTTGTTTCTTTTAATTTTACTCTAAGCTTTCCCATAACTGCTACTTGATCACTATTGCAGTATGCCCTTGGTATAGTTTTCCAGCACACCAGACTGTTTCTAAATATATTGCTTATCATTATATAATCAATTTGATTACGTGCGTTGTCTCCTGGGCTTTTCCGTGTCCACAGACGTCTTTGATGTTGCTTAAACAAGATCTTTCATATCATCTTGTTGTCTGTTTTTGCCCAATCAATAAGTTTGTCACCTCTTTCTTTCTTCTCGCCTATACCATAATGACCAACTACTTCCTCAACTCTTTCCTTTCCTACTTTTGCGTTAAGATCCCCTAGAACTGTGGTGTTATCACGTTGTTTGCATTCACGAAGTACCTTATTTAACTCATCGTAAAATTTATCAAGTTTCCTCTAGACTGTCTGCTGTTGGTGTATAAACTTATAAAAGATTTATATCTATTAGCTTTCCATTGAATTTCACTAAAATGACTCTTTCAGATATTGGGTAAAAGCCTTTAACTGTTCTTGCTCTTTCTGCGTCCAAGATGATACCTACTCCTCTTTGGTGTTCAGTACCTCCAGAACAGATTATTTTATGTTCATCAGAATATATCTTACCTGGTCCAGTGTATCTCATTTCGCAATATCCCTGTAAATGTAAACCCCATTGTTCTTGTGTATATGCGGGTTAAGATGATGTGCCTTCAGGAAAAAAGCAGACACATAAAGACAAAATATATTATGTTTATGATTATTGTTATGGAAGACCCCGGTATCAACGCAAACGAATTAAAATTCATAATTGATCAAAGGAAATTATACACATGGAAAAGCCCTGGAGACAAGAAGAGAAATCAAATAGATTACATAATGATAAAAGACAGATTCAGGAACAGCGTCAAGAAAGCCAAAACCTACCCAGGAGCAGATATAAATTCAGACTACAATCCTGTAACGATAAAAACGAAAATCAAATTAAAGAGAAACAAACAAAAAACTAATGCAGCAACACCAATAGATATAACAGCGTTAAACCAGAAAGATGTACAAGAAACTTATACTGTACAAGTAAAGAACACATATCAGAAGCTACTAGAAGAGGGGATTGAGCAGTACAGAAGAGAAAATCCTGAGGAAAAAGTCACAACAAAATGGCAATGCATAAAAAACAGCCTGCAAGAATCCTGCAACACCTTGCCCAAAAAGGAAAGTAACAAAAATCAAAAATGGATAACAGACAAAATATTAGAAAAAATGAAAGAAAGAAGACAAGCGAAAAACACTGCCAGATACAAGGATATAGACAATGAAATACGGAGAATGTGCAAAAAGGCAAAAGAAGACTGGCTCAACCAAAGATGTCTAGAAATCGAAACTATGGAAAGTAAACAAAACCTGAGAGAGATGCACACAGAAATAAAGAGAATGACGAATAAAGACAAAAAAGCTGCAGGAATCGGATGTATAGCAAACAAAGAGGGAAGAATGCTATCAGGCAACAAAGATATAATAGATAGATGGCAAGAATATATAACAGAATTATTTCATGACGAAAGGGACAAAAAGCCAGACGTAAAATGTACATACAACTATAAAATCCTGAAATCCGAAGTAGAAAAAAGCCTTAAAACAATGAAAAAGGGAAAAGCAGCAGGACCTGACAATATACAGATAGAGATGATACAGGCTCTAGAAGAGTTTGGCGTCGAAGTGATCACAGACATATGCAATGACAACTAAAAATAAAAAGAGAACTGCTGAACACAATTAAGACAAGACAAATGAAATTTTTGGGGCATGTTAAAAGACACAACAGCCTACTAAAAGTAATATTGGAAGGAAAAATACAAGGCAAAAGAGGCAGAGGCAGACCAAGACTAACATAGACGAGTAACATCAAAAGACGGACAAGTCAATCTATGTCAGCCTGCACCATCAAAGCAAGAAACAGAGTAGAATGGCAATCCATGGTAGCCAACCTTCGTTGCGGAGAGGGCACACGATGATGATGATGATGAATTGATCAAACACCCGTGTCAGTGGAATCATTCGAATTAATATCTCATCTCTCAAACAAAGAAAGGTACATGCAGTCCCCGTCATAGCAGTCTCATCACTCGCTAAAAGACATACGGCGAAACCGCTCAGAAAATAAGCACAGCCATCTGTTCCCCGTCATACGATATCATCATTTATCGTGAGGAATCGAAATATCGAAACACGATCAAAACGGATGAAAATCAAACGGTGTGCACAGAGCACTAAACTCAGTAGTTCCGGCAGCAACCGCGACTTGGAATATGAGGAAACTGCAACAAGGAACACTTTTCAGACAGAGCCTTTAACAATTCCTGCAGCCTAGCCGCCAAATTGACCGGTATTGTCAAGTAAAATATAGAAAAAATAGATTCGAGAAAGAAACATTCTCTGTTTCATTGTGTCATTGTGAGAAAATTTAAACGTTTTACCAAGAAAATCACGTGATCCCCTCCACAGCCCACAATGTATAATTATCATGTTAAGGAGATAATTCATGTACACGGAAAGTGTTTTTTATTTATTAATTTTTTTTTTAAAGAGGGGGGGAGGGAGTAGGCTAGAAAAAGACGATTTTGATTACGTTATTCCCCCGTTACAGTCTAGGAAAAGAAAAGTTAAGCAGATTAAGGAGATAAGCAATGTCCATTCGTGACGAATAAAAGGTAAGTCATGTCATAGCGCGCAAAGCATTGATAAGTTTGATGATAGGATAAACGTGATTTTTTAAAATTATGGTGGCAACGTGCCCAAAAACTAATGGTAAACAAATTCTGCCTAATATTCGAAAATCTTACAAACATGTCACCGACTATAAAAAATACAACACACGATTGTAGGCATACTGAACACAATATATAAGTGAAGAAAAAATTAGAAGTACTAAAACAATAAATTTGACTAACACTTCTGCAAATTGTAAATGTGCCTGTTGTTACTAATTTGAACGGGTAAGACCTCCTCCAGCTACCGAATGCAAATGTCTATGTATATATATGTGTATATCTATGTATATCTATGTATATCTATATAGGCCTATATCTATGTATATCTGTATATCTGTGTATATCTATGAATTAGGCGATAATGAGGCAGAAAGTCCGTTCTCTCATGAAGTTGACCTCAACCTAACTAATGTTTTTAAGTAATAATACTTTTGATAAAGAAAAGGCCGGTTACTTGTATGTAATTACATCACATTCTACCGTCACTGGCACGGGCAACGTCAAAAGAAACAGCGGGCTGGAGTTATTGAGTTATTGAGTTATTTCTCATTGTTGTTCTTTCCAGCAACAGCATGGTTAATGGGAGACGAATCAGACAGACTAAGAACGAGGTTGTTTCAAGACATCAAGGAGACCTTGAACATGACAACAGAAGAAGTGGGAGAACTGGCTAGATTAGATAGAGATTATTTCAGACGGGCTGTGGTGAATGTAACGTTCTGCAAAGGACATGCGACATCATGATGGTGACACGATCAGGTAGACCTCATTCATGCCAATCGAGAAGCGGGAAGGGAACAGGAATTTGACAACCATGAGTCCACATAAGTCATTCGAATGAACAATATGTAAATAAAGATGAATGCAGTCAGAAATGAAAGGTTTTGTGAGCGCATATGTGGACTTTTAAATCAACAGAGTCGGAGTCGTTAGTCCTTCGACGCTGAGGGTCATCCTGAGAGGTGGGGATCTGAGCACCTATGGTCATGTTCGTAGGACAATGATACTGACTCACCAATAACTCAATTAGTATGTATATATATATATATATATAGGACAACAGACAAGAAAATAACTGGAGTCTGTAGGAATGTGGTTTTACAGAAAAATGTTGAGAATCCCGAGGACAGCTAAGAAGAGTAAGGAAAACGTTCTGAAAGATGCGAAAGCAAAAAGAGCTAATTTCCAACATTACGAAGAAGCAATCATCATTTTTGACCATGTAATGAGAAGCGAACAGCTGGAATATATTGTACCAACTGGAAAAATTGAGGGACGAAGAGATAGAAGAAAGCAAAGAAAAGAGATACCAGACAGCTTAAGAGAATGGCTTGGCAGAAAGTCAACAACAGAAATGATAGATAACTGTCGTGATCGAAAGTAGTGGAGAGACATGGCCACCTACGCCAGTAGGCCCGCAAGTTGATGATGATGATGATACTAATATATAAATATATATATATATATATATATATATATATATATATATATATATATATATATATATATGATATGTTTATTTTCTAAAAAATAATAAATAACGAGGCAATGAAAATATACATTTTTAAAAGTTCGATGGTGGTATCCTGTTAGTTTCGAGTTACAGCGGACTTTGTGTCTGGAGAGGATCCTATCAGAGTCGATTATTGCTACCTCCTTCTTGCCAAGTGTCAATAGCATGTTTCAGTTTGAGTTCCATCAGCATTTATTGCGTGTCTCGAATCACAAATGTCATTTACTGCCAGTACCCCTGAATAGCTTTAATGCTGTTAATTGTTGTACTTGATTCTTGCTTACTTTCTCGAGCTCGCTGATGAAGACTGAGGTCAAAACGTTCTGTTTTATCCTGGGTTTCTTTCCCGTAAATATCACGTACAACATGCAGCAAACACGTACAACATGCAGCAAACACGTACATTTTTATAGTATTACAATTTTCGCTTATGGCGACATAGCACGTAGTTATAGACTTTTGTCCGTTGACATCTAATGATATCTTCAATAGTTTATGACCTTTATTGTTCATAAAGAGCGCTCTATTTAGATAACATAGAGGAAATCGCACATTCATAACGGCGACAAGTACTTGAAGCTCATTAAATGGTGGACGTACACACGAATACAATGCGATGTGTATGCCACTAGTACAGAGAAGTGTTATACAAAGAGGAATAAACTGCGCATTTACAAACTGTTGCATAATTTAAGAACCGCCCCCTTTTATGAGACTCGTGGGAACTACCAGATGCATCATCTCGCTAGTGAGAATACCAACGTGTATGTTACATTTGATCCTTTTCTTTTATCTCAAAATCTTTGAGCTGCACCGGAAAATACAGTTTTTAGATTATTTAAACATTCATTGTATGTCAACGTGTTTCTCTTCTACATTTTCTTTTAACCTAGAAGTTTATATTTGTATAATTGTTTTTTCCAAGTTTGAATCACAGATAACTTAATGAACATTCATTCGATATAATCAGTCGCTGTGTATAACAGCAAAACACGGAAGTAAATCCAGATAACTGAATTGAATACAAGGCTCGCTACAAATGCCACCAGAAATGGAAGGCGAGGTGTGTCCTTGACGCTGAATAACCAGGACGAGATCACCACGTCAATAGCTACTGGAAAATTCTCAAACAACTTTAATGCAGAAACTGAGGAAATCAGAGATGCTGCAACACTGGCTACTCAACACAAAAATAACATGCACAATAAATTGGTGATTCTGACTGATGCACTGTCAATACTATCAGCTCTAAAAAGCCACAAGAACAATGAACTAGATGACTTGAGAACAACCCTGGACCAACTATGCAATAACTTCCAGAGAGTAGTCATTCAGTGGATACAATCACACTGTAATATACACGGGAACGAACGCGCAAACAAATTAGCTAAAGAAGGAGGGAGATTACCACTAGAGAACGATCCGCTCAGTTATGATGAAGCCAAATCCATCCTCAAAGGTCAGTTCCATGAAAAATGCAAACGAGAACACCCAAAGCATAACGAGAGTGACGGATACCACCAACTATCAAAGGAGGGATCAAGTCATCATACTTCGCCTACGCACTGGCCACAATAGAATGAGAAATCACATGTTGACCAAATTCAAAATAGGTACAACCAGCTTATGCCACTGGACAATATGACTACAAAACATGTTCTACAGGATTGCCCCCAGTACACAGTCTTGGAAGAGCAATGTCGTCCACACCCACCTCCCTGGAAGAGAAACTATATGGGGAAATCGATTCACTTAAACAGACAGCTGACTTCATGAGAGAGTCTGGAATCCTACTCTGGTTGAGTCTTGATCGCAGACAGAGAGAGAGAATATAAGGAAACATAAATCGCATGTATTGAAATTCACATAACTGTTTTATCGTCAATTTATTGGTCTACTTGTTTGTATCCATCACCGTTATATCTCTGGAAATTCCATAGGGATTCAATTTTGCGTCACTATAGCTTGTTTCCCTATTTTTCACACTGGTAGCCACATGCCGAGGTGTTCCTCGACATAAGACAGGTATTCTCCCACTTCAGACACATTCTCTTTTGTTACCATGGAAAGTTTAGACGAGTTGCGTAGATTTTTCCTTTCTATCTTGTTCGAGAATGTGCCATTTTTGGACTACTTATTTTTATTTCCCAATGTCAATGTTTCTTTAACGTGCGGGGAATGTCTCCTGTATTTCGCCGTTATCCAAGAGGTCTAGACATCGAATTTCACTAGCCAGAGATCATTGCAGTTAACAGCCATGAAGGAACCACGAATTAGATTTTCTTTTTTTTTAAATTGCCACAGTCAGTATTGGAATCGAACCTTCGACCAGAATGTCTCTAGACCGTGGATTTATCTCTAGACCACTCAAATCATCTTCTTTCTTCTTTTATCCTTTTCTACATTTTGTCAGTTGGCATCGCAGGCTTGAGTCAATGATGTGTTTTCTATTAAGGGTACTTTCTGTGTTTTGGTACAATGTGATATTGTAATGTTTTATTAAATTATTGTTTTCTCAATCCATCTACTTCTTGTTCTACCTCAATTATTTGTTGTCCCATTTTGTTGTTGTAAGCTCTTGACGCTGGTGCTGAGGGATTCATGCACATTAAATGTTTAAATCACTTTAATCGTTGTCTCTCTATGTATTCTATTACTGGTAAAATGCTAATGCTGTTTCTGATTTCATCGTTCTTTACCCGATTTCTTCGTGATTTGTTCACAGCTTTCTGATGTATCTCATCTCGCATGCTGATTGTATTCTTTCTTGAACTATGGTCAGGTAGCCTGTCTTAAAGTTAATACAAAGAGGTAATCACTGGATAAAACTGAGACAAAGAAGGAGAGAAAGACAAACTCAGATACAGCAGTCTAGGTTATCCAGGTCAGTGTGATTTAAACTTTCGTTGCCTTGGGGGAGGGGCTTATTGCAAGAGAGAGCGAGCCATTGCTTATATATATATATGTATATATATATATATATATATATATATATATATATATCAGTGGCGTATACTGGTTTTGGGGGTCTGGGCTACCGACAACATAATAAATAAAAACATACATTATATTCACTAGGCTAACATAAATTAATATTTTCTAATGATATCACTACATTTTAACTTACTTACTATTTATATGTTAATTATAAACCGTCTTTTTTGGAACGAAAATGTCTTGATGACTTTGTCATTGAAAGTACTGTTGGGTTGGTTTCTAAGTTTCTGAGAGAATGATTTCTCAATGGACATTAATGCCAAACCAGATGAGCGTTCTTGTTTTGAGTTGGGTGACAATAAGATTTGACTCTCTTAACCGCAGAAAAAGTTAAGTTCTTTCTACAAATGCTGATGCGCATAACGTAGTTATAAATAGGAAGAAAGTTCCGGTAATCAGACATAGTTTCACTTTCACTTTAATCGCTTCAAATTGGCTAGAGCTAAAATTAACCCATGAAACCGCATTCCTCTAGCGGTAGTTCCCGTTATATTATTTTGACTCCCATTTTTTTATGTCAAGGTCGTTAATACTAGGTCAGGATAGAGGAAAAATGTACCGCTAGCTACATTGTACAGCTAGAGGTTTCAATGTAGATTAGTTTCGGTTTCATTAACAAACGTATTAGTGGCCAGAAGAAAACCTTGCTTTAATAAATGCAAATCAAAGCAAATAAATCATATTGGCCTACGAAATATGTAATAGAATAGTAAAAATGTGTAATATAATAAAAAAAATAAGTAAGAACAATTTTCATTTCCTTTTGTAATTCGTTAATATGTTCAAGGCTAACGGCGGTAGCTGCGGCAACATAGGGAATACGCCTCTGATATATATATATATATATATATATATATATACATATATAGAGACATATATATGGGTTGTAAGTATATGGTAATAGCAGAATTTTACAACCCAACAAGTAATTTATGACTAAAATATAAACATTAAAAACATTTGCTTCATACAAGGTAATTTAATGTAAAGGTTGCCATTGTTTTTTTTTCTGAAACAAGCTTCTACTATTTACTTTCAAGTTTATCCAAGAGGTCCTAGACAGGGATCCAGCGAGCACAGTCATTACGATTTCTAGCTTTGAATTCAATGGCTTGAAAAAAACACTTTCATATGTTCTACTAAATAAGGATAACATTTAAATTGAAATGTATGCAGTTTTGGGAAACGGTCTTTCGTAGAAATTCAATTCGCAGAAATTGAAGAGAAATCCTTATCGATGTCACACTCTTTGACTTAAAAAAAGAAGGATCTGACTGAAAATCAGAAATTCCTCGGGGTTGTTAGACATTGACAGTTGTAACCTCTGGTTCTGAAAATCTTTTAATCTTGACTGGAATTCTTCTTTATATCACATATTATTTCTTAAAACTCATTAAAATGTGTTTCATTTCCTTCTTCGCGTAACTGCTGGCAAGATGGCAAGCCTGCATAACATTTACTTTTAATGCATTTTCCATGACTATAGGTTTTCTACAAAATCCTTCAATGTCCAAGATGCTGAGAAATTGTGTTGTTTTCTGCTATGTCGTTTCATATTTAAAGTATTAAGATGAAATGTTAAGTCATTCAGGGAGGTTAGCATTTTTATGATTTTATTCCCATATTCATTTCAAATATTTTGATTTTTAAGAAAGTCATAATAATATACCTGAGCACAAGAAAATGTTGCAGACAATTTCTAACACTAATCGATCGTTCTTCACAACAAAGTGAAATGTCACCATATCCAGCTTCCAAAGAATCCAAAAATGCAATAAACTTTTTATACCTTGAGTTTGTTCCCCCCTTTTTATTAAATTCGCAATATTTATAACTGTGTTATAAAGCCACTGATTTTTAAATATTTTCTCACAAAGTGACTTCTGGTTGATAATGCAATGAGAGAACAAAGAATTCATTCTTTTTTTTTAAACAAAGCTTACTAATCCATTGTATGATCAACCTTACCTCCATCTGTTCCAATGTCAGATCATGTTTCAAAACCTACATAATGAGAAACCCTTTGAATCGCTAGATATGTTGACTTCACATTGTTTATGACTGCCTCTCGTACTTAACACCGAGTAAAACTATAATACTGAACACTGATTCACTGAAAGAAAGAAACTTTTAATCTAAAGATCTGATCTTAAAGAAGTCAAAACTTTCAAGTAAAAGAAAAATATATTCTAACTGTTAACGACTGATTAAAATCCCTAAACATTTGATTTAGTTAAGTTTCAACTTTTTTTCCCCGGGACCTTCCATAGCTAAGGCTCACTGAGATCTGATGATCGTCAGTCCATTGCTGAAGTTTTCTTGACACCTTCAAATTCGGCCCTTCCGAGTTATTGTATAGCTTTGTTTCAGCGTTTAACATTATTTTAAAGCAGTCAAACAATTTTCGTTGTCTTTGTTAAAGTCGTTAAAATATTGCACATACACGTACTCCATTCTCCAGTTATCTTCGTAAGGATAACCAAAATTCACACCCACACGAGAATAACTTTTCTCGATGGATCTAAACACAGATTTTCCTTGTTAAGTCTTCTTAAAAGCCTTTCAAATTATAGTGTAATGGAACGACCTTATTACATTTCATGAGGCAGGGGGCACTGTTACACGAATGCAGTGTGATTTGTTCCACTGGAATGATAAAATCCGCAGAAAAGATTGAATTTTCCCCAAAATCAACAAATATTAAAATTCGGCGTTGACTTATCTTGTTTTGACGAGACCCTTTGAAGTAGTCCGGGGCCATTGTTTGTGGACCATGCTGATTCAGGTGATAAACCTGGGAAAGAAGTTAGCAGCCGTAATGAGAACGAAAATAAAGTAAAGTAGGGAGCCAGTAGTGAAGTGTGGTATACACTAAAATGGTATGGTTGTTGCAGGACTTCTTCATGCTTCTTTCTGACTTACTACTTGTTCTTTCCTTGGACACACACATATATAACTCATCAACCTTTTTAGTACAAGTATAAACAACGTTTTTATTGGTGTTACTTGACATAGCCTATCGGCGATGATGAATTGTCAAATAACGTTTGTGTGTGGCAGTTTCGTATTCATAAAGTTCTATCTGTGGTTATCTATCTATCTTGTTGACCGTATACTCCGTATAGTATTCTTAAGTACATCTGCATGTCTCTTTCTGATAGTGCTGAGGAACTAGTATCTGAATGTGCTCAGTCTGGCCGAGTGTGGCCGAATTGTATCGAGTCTGGCTGAGTGTAGCTGAATGTCTCTCTAGCTACTGCTCCTCGCCCAAAAGCATTCTGGCATCTCCTCTGTCTAGTTCCCAGGGTCTCGGGGTTTAAGTCCCAGGTGACCACACCCCCCGACCACTGATACGGCCTAACCTACGTCTGTTGACCGTCACTATCTCTCTAGCTCCGCCTTCTTAAATTATCTCCAAAGTCTTATTACTTTAGGAGTCCTGTCGAACCTGTCCATCTTCCTAAGTCCGTCCCCTAACAACTAAAACTCGAGGCGTACTCACTGCTGAACGTAAAGATTACCTGGTCTTTTGATTACGCGGGGCAGTTTAATTGTCCGCTTTCATCTCAGGTCTTCCCTGGACTTCAAGGCGTCTGCCGATATAAGAATTTCCGGTCTAGTCTTAGTGATAATCTACTCAGTGTCCACACCTGCGCGACTGGAGCTTATCGCCCTCTTCGTCGAGTTACATAACCTACAAGCTTCAGACTGGACATCTGTGCGCCTTTACCTGTAATCTAAGAGTTGATTACAACTCAGCGACTGAGTTGGGTAGACTTAACGTCTCCTTGCTACTCCTCTGAAGTTTGTCTTTTCTACGCCGCCTAAAACTATCCTACTTCACATCGTCATCGCCTCATTCTTTTATTCTTCTGTCTATCGTCATATTCTTTTCTTCCACTATCGCCCATGACTGAGTCACACTATAACATGGTGACAGCTTTACAAAGGAGGAACACAACAAAATACTGACGTTACGGCCTGCGGCATTCTTCAGAAAACTGGGATAACGACAACAAACGGTGAGGCACAAATATCTATAGCTACATGTCGGATGATAAATTTACCGAGAGGTGGACGGAGAGATGAGAGATAGGATGGTGAGATGAAGAAGAGATGCGTTACATGTGGGAAGATAAGTGAAGTGTAGAGATATATAAAATCGTAAGTATAGAGAAATGATGATGTGCTCAAAACTAAAGAGTGAAAAGTAGATTATTTATCTATAAAAATATATTAAACATGAATTAGCTGGAGAGACTGTGCTATTCTGCGTGGTGGAATTCATCCAAAATGAACGGTCCGGGCAGGCCGCATGGAGAAACTGTCACGTGGTATGACCAAACGCAGTCAAGCGAGATACAGACCAGAAGTCGTGAAATTACAACTGTTGGTGGTAAGTGGGTAAGGGGAGAACGGGGGGGGGGATAGGCAAGCCGGCTAGACAGCTACGTAAACAATAGGCGTTGGACAGTGGATGAGTCAGTGGTACAATACACTAGCCCGAGGGAGACATGTCCGTGTGCAAACAAAAGTTCAGAGGAGGAAGGAATGTCAGAGTTAAGTGGCCTAATCTAGGGACTGGAACAATAAAGGAAGACAACGCAGATGGAGATAACAAGCGAAGTCTGGAAATAAGGACAAAAGAGTAGCTGTAGGTAAGTGGCTAATGAGTACCAGAGAAATAGTGAACCAAAAGGCAATGCGGTGGACTCATCATCATCAAGTACCGGGCCTAGTGGCGTAGGTGATCATGTCTCTCCACAACTTCCGATCTCGGCAGCTATTTATCATTTCTGTTGTTGACCCTCTGCCAAGCCATTCTCTTAAGCTGTCTGTTATTTTTTCTCTTTGCTTCCCTCTATATCTTCGTCCCTCAATTTTTCCAGTTGTTACAATATATTCACGTTGTTCTCTTCTCATTACATGGCCAAAAAATGATGATTGTCTCTTCCTAACATTGGAAATTAGCTATCTTGTTGCTTTGACCTCTCTCAGAACCTCTTCATTACTCTTCTTAGCTGTCCATGGTATTCTCAACATTCTTCTGTAAAACCACATTTCTACAGACTCCAGTGATTTTCTTGTCTGTTGTCCTATTGTCCATGACTCGCATCCATATGTTAAGACTGGCTCTACGTAACATTTTAGAACTCTTTTTCTTGTTTCTATTGTCAAAAATGGATTGCATAGTATTTTCCTAATTTTTTTGGAAAGCTGCTTTTGCCTGAGCCATTCTGCATCTCACCTCTTTTGTACATCTTTCATCTGTGGTTAACAAAGTTCCCAAATATTTAAATTCATTTACCTGTTTTAATGTAGTTCCACTTGTCTTTATTTTGCACTGAGGTGATGTCTTTTTCTAGGTGGACTGGGAGATGATAAAGAAAGGTGATGTACTAAGAAAGGTTGCGCTAGAAGTGGATGAATAGAGAAGTTGTTTCACAGTGGAAAGGAGGGGAAAGCGGTGGGGGTGGGGTTAAACGTATAGTGAAGGAAAAGTGGTATCCAATAAGTTGGGAGAGTAAAGAAATTATGTACCGGAAGAGGAGATATGGAGAGGAAGATTAAGTAACAGGTATATTAGAAGTGGATAAGTTTAGAGGCGGTGGGCCAGTAGTAGATAGTGAAAGGAGTCTATAGGAAGTAGAGTAATAGAGAAGTGGTGCGCTGGAAGTTAGTACATAGAGCGGTAGAGAATTTTGGAAAAAGTGAAACTGAAGAGATTACAAAGAGAGGTGGTGTGCAAGTCTCTGATGAATAGACAGGTCCTAGAAGCGGATTCAAAGTGGATATTGGGATAAGGGGAGTACTGGATGGGTAGACCTGGAGAAGTAAAAAAAAAAGTAAAGAGTCCCCGTCACGCCAAGTGGCGTATAGGAAATATGGTGTTAGTGACCATACATTTTGCAGACCTTTTTGGGGTAATGTGATCGGTATTACGCCCGTGCCGCTTTACTTTCCCATAAAAATCCGGTACCCATTTAAGGCTGGGTGAACCCGGAAGTCCTCGGTTGGGATCGAACCCTACCTCTTGTTCTTTGTAGTCCAGTTCACTAACCACTGAGCTATCGCGGCTCCGACCTGGAGAAGCGGTGACTGCAAAGGAATAGAGAGGTAAGGGTGGACTAGAAGTAGATCAACAGAGAAGTGGTGTGTGTTAGACGTAGATATGTAGAAGTGAGCGGAGAAATGGTGCAGCCAACATCGAGAAGTGGTATACTAGGAGTCTATATAATAATAGGGAAGTGGTGAATTAGAAGGTAGTTAGCAGAAAATGGTGTACTAAGATGAATACGACAAGAGGAAGGGTTACTGTAAGTGGATAGGGAGAGAGGGGGGTAGGTAGACTAGGAGCAGAAAAACAGAGAATATGTGAAATAGGTAGTGGGATATAGATGTGGGAGAAGGGAGTGATAGTAAGAGGGGTCTTCAAAGGGTTCATACATTGATGCCACGCAGGGTGAGGCAACCCTAACGAGCGATCAAGCGATTCTCTAGAGTGAATCGACTGTGGCTGTCAGAGGAGCATGATAACAGGCCAGTGACCACCAAGTATCAGCTGTACCACGATGGTTCCTAGAGTTAAAGTCGGCTGCTACGGGGGTGCCTGCATCCCGGGTGATGTCATATAGATGTTCACGGCATCTATCACAGATACGACTACCATATTCACCAATGTAGGTCAACTTGCATTGCTTGCAGACGATGGCATAATTGATGTTACGCGATGTGCAAGTGAATCCCTCTCTGATCTCGAAAGGACCATTGGCGAAGAGAACCGTATCAGTCTGGAGAACGCGGTTAAAAGTAATTCATACTCTGCGGTTGCAGCGGATAGTACCCTGATGTCTAATTGGGGGGGGGGGGGCACATACAACAATAATAAAAGTCACGAATGTTCCGGTCACGCTTAAAGGCTACTAATGGGGGTCTTGGTAGACTAGCCGGGTAGTGGAGTCAGATCGAAGAATAGGTAAACTAAACTGAGAACGAATTAGTCGTACAATCTAAAAACATGATCGCCAGTACCCTGCAGCACGGCAACAGATTTCTGTCTAGTCGTATGCCAGTTTTTTGACCGCAGTAATGCTAGAAACGTTACTCACAAAATCCTATTTTTATTTTTTTTGCTTTGTCACGTATTATAGCACATGCTAAACTAGCGTATTTTCAAGCGATTCAACTCTAAAATAATATACCTGTCTTGTGGCAAGGCTAAAGTGATCTCCCTTAACGTTTTCAATCATCTAATTCATGTGTAAACGTGGAGAAACGACTGGCTGCAGTGAAGTATCAAAAACAGCCAATGCAAAATATTATAACAACAGCAGAAAAGCCGTGAGAATTTTGTTGTAAGAACTTTGAATGTGTAGGACTAGTGGTTTTAGTAACACTGATGATAAAGTTTTATGATGACAGGGCATGCTTAGTGGCAACGACAAAAAAAAAAACTACTTTTCTTGCAGACAATAAGACCAAAGCATTACAACTGACCTATGTATTAAGGTATCAATGTAAGACATTTGCAGCAAATTATTTATTTTTCTTAGCTTTCTCTTTTTTTTTTCAAAAATATTTTCAGTAATTATGAAACTTTAACCTTTTCCCTTTCATATGATGCTTAATACATGTGACTGTTGCTTGTATTAACTAAAGTGTGACAGATTTAGTGCAAGAAGTATTTTTTCAGAAAGAAAAAATTCAGACAAACGGAAAAATTGGCGGTCAAAAACAGAAGATCGTTTGGGATTTTCCCCCATTTTTATTTTCTCGTTGTTTTCGATTGGCTATTTTCTGGTGAGATTTTTCAAATTGATTGAATTCCGTATATTATTTGTATATTGGCATGTGAATTATTCGAGCTGTTCTCATATCGGCTTGTGTTATTTTATTTGTTCTCCTATTGGGTTTAATTATGTTATTTGTTCTCCTATTGGGTTATTTGTTCTCCTATAGGGTTTATTTATGTTATTTGTTCTCCTATTGGGTTTAATTACGTTATTTGTACTTCTATTGGTTTTAATTATTTTATTTGTTCTCCTATTGGGTTTAAATATGTTATTTCTTCTCCTATTGGGTTTAATTATGTTATTTGTTCTCCTATTGTGTTGATTTATGTGTTTTTCTTCCTTCGCTTATTAATGTATTGCGTTACACAATAGTGTATACTATTGCAGTACAATTGTTCGAGAATGCTTCCTAAAATTAAGTTTCGTTGACCAGTAGCGTTGACAGCAGCTGTTTTCACTCAGAGTTGTCCCTCCATATTACTATGAATGATCCCCTCACCATGATTACTTCTCCTCTCCCTATTAGTAACCTTACTGTTGCGCATGTTTAGCATTAGGTTTACAAGACATTTGTTAAATAAAAGAAATCGTGTTATTTGCTAACTCTGTATGTAGGCTAAGATTGTTCTATATCTATCCTGTCGCTTACGGTTTCTTCATATATTTAATAATATGTCTGTTCTGCTCACTCCATTTCTTTTTTTGAAACATGTAAACACAAGAATAACTTACAACTCTTGCTGACAATAAGACCAACGCATCACAAATGACGTAAATATTAAGGTATCGATGTAAGATATTTACAGCAAATTATTTTTTTGTTTAAATTTAAAATTACAAATCTCGACTTGAGATGTACAGAACATAGAAGGAAGAGACAAGCTTAAAGGCCGATTTTGGAAAAAAATGATGAGACATTGCACTAAACTCTGAATTATTATAAGAGCAACAAATGAAATCATTTGGATATAAAAGCAGACTGGTATCAAATGTTGTTTATAATAACAAAGGAGGAAACTGGATAATCATTTAGCAAATTATCAAACACTACACAAAGGACTATGTATGAAACATATCATAGAATTTTTGAAGAAAATTCCGGTCTCCGATGCTGTAGTAGAAACAAGAAAACGAGAACGGAACAAAACTCCTAATTGTATTTTGTGTAAATTAATGTAATTCAAAAAATATTATATTAAAACACAGGCTAAAAACGTCAATAAACAATGACCAATCGTCTGTTGGATATATATAGAACAAGAACGAGTGTGTGGTACTTCATGTTCTTGTAAATAAAACAATCGTCTCTGCGATCTAAACTACATCATCTGGACCTTCAGCCTAACAACTTCAGGATGTAACGTGCCATTTGATCAAACCAACTAGTCAGGTTTTCAGGCAATCCACGATGAAGAGGAGTAGGATCATGATCAGTTCTGGTTCGTGATCCTGAAGCAAACGGTCAGCTCTTTCATGATCATTAATGCAGTCATGTTTCACTTTATTCTTTATCTTTTCATTGATCGCACAGCATCAAACATCAGTGGCGTGTATGCTTTCTGACAAATTGTAGGGAAAAAAACAAAGCTCTTCAATTATGGATGGTGTGTGGCCATCCTTTACAGAGTGACCTAGTCTGGTCCCATCTGATCATTTTTGTTTCTATTGTTCTCTACCAGGTTGTACTTGTCCTACCTCTTATTTAAAAAGAAAAAAAAAACTTTCTGCCAAAGTTGTCAATCTGTGCATGCGTCTGGTGTTAAAATTATTCCCAAGGACAGATAATAGAATGAGAATTATTCAAAATGATTTGGACCTAAAAAGAACCCAAATCACCCATTTCCCATGATGGAATTGCAGTTAGGCCACCGGTAAATCTACTTCACTAAAGTAGAAGGTTAACAATCCTGCTATAAAGGTAGAGGTAAAGTCGAAACTTGAATCGGCGTCTTAGCACGTGAGTTTTCCATAATATGTTTTCGATCGCCTATCCAGAAGTGTTCGGGGACTTCTGGATATTGTCGCTTCAAGAATCGAAACTCACGATGCGAAGCGGCATTCCTCACCTTCCCAGAGTACTATTACCCTGGTACCCATTTCTGCCAACGGGGTATTGTTTTTTTCCAATCACGAGCACAATTCAAAATGCTTCCAGCGGGAATCGAACTGGGTTGTCCGAACGTCGGTAGCCCAGCCCAGTCGGGTGGTTTTTTCCCAGCTAGGCTACCGAGGCCCGCAATCCTGCTATAACCTGGGCAAGACTCATTAATAAACCGTGTTATTAATGAAGATAGCGACTAGGACGCTGAAGATAATCTACACGTCAAAAGAATGGTGGTACACGGCGCCACGAGGGCGAGAGCAGTAAAAAGTATCCTCAGTGACAAGGAACGCAACACGTTCAATCAGTGCAGACATGAACAATCAGTAGACGAGGACTTCGATGGTTGCTGAAACGGGCGGCAGAGAAATGCTGCAGATTGCCACAACTGGGATGAAGCCAGTCCGAACTAAGGACTAAAGACTAATGAGGATAATTTAGCGGAGTAACTCTAGTCACATCACATTTATAAAACTGGAACTAAACATACATTTAAGAACAAATCAAGCAACTGTGCAGTGCAAGTTTAATAGTTTGTTAATATTTACATTGTGAATTATACATTGGATCGATCAAATGTTGACAAAATGTAAACCCTAAGATTTTGCTCGCAATAAACGTAGTAACAAAAGGTAACTAAAATTATGATTGGTCAGTTTCGCATTATTCATTTCAAGGGAGACTACTAGCTACAACTTAATTCATTGTGTATTTGCTTAATGACATATATTGTTGGTGAAACTCATATTTATTAACCTTTCTTTAAAGATAAAAACTCTTGTTTTTGTATGTTCTAAACTTTGATGTTCTCATCATCATCAAGTACTGGGCCTGCTGGCGTAGGTGATCATGTCGCTCCACAACATTCTCATCTCGGCAGCTATTTATCATTTCTGTTGTTGACCTTCTGCCAAATCATTCTCTTAAGCTGTCTCTTATTTTTTCTCTTTGCTTCCCTCTATCTCTTCGTCCATCAATTTTTCAAGTTGTTACAATATATTCCAGCAGTTCTCTTCTCATTACATGGCTAAAAAATGATGATTGTTTCTTCCTAATATTGGAAATTAGCTCTCTTTTTACTTTGACTTCCTCAAAACATTTTTATTACTCTTCTTAGTTGTCTTAGATGTTTTCATAAGTAATTATATACATTTATATTTATTTGTATTTCAAAGGTTTTCACAATTGTTAGCAAAATGTCTTCCAAAAGCGATATATTCCCGCCTTCCACAAAAGTTGCCAGCTCTTAATTAATTTGTGTTTAGTTGTAAACTGATCATAAATTTGTGGAGTAAAGTCTGCATCATCTACATTAGACTCTCCACATCTGTTGTTATTTTGATAGTTGACTGAAAACAATAAATATGAAGGAGAAATCTTCTTTATCTCACACTGGATCTCTACACTTTTAACACTTAAGTCAACACCTTTGCCCCATCTACGATGCAATGTTTTATAAATATTTGTATCCATTAGGTAGACAACTTATAACAACACGTGAGTTCCAAGCCATCTCATGTACTGAAAGACTTTGTTCTTGAAATCGTTTTGTATGTATTAGTTTCTAATTTCACAGCTAGAAGAGGTCCTACAATTTAGAAGTGAATTTGGTTCCCATTTCGTAAAACTGTGCCGAATCTTGACATATGGATTATCTAGAGCTAAACATCTGAAATAAGAGTGCTGACTTTATGCTTTCATTAACTAGGTCCCATATCCTTAGTGATCATTGGAGTATTGTTTACATTTAGAGTGAATCAAGTAACTGTGTAGGGAAAGTTTAATATTTTGTTATTTAAATTGTGAATTATACATTGGATCAATCAAATGCTTGATATAATTTTGACGAAATGTAAACCCAAAGATTTCCTCGCAATTAACGTGGTAACAAATGGTAACTAAAAATATGATTGTCAGTTTTTCATTATTCATTTCACCGGAGACTACTAGCTACAACCTAATTTTTGTGTACTTGCTTAATGACATATGTTGTTGGCCCTACTTATAATATTTATTTACATTACTTTAAAGAGAAATACTCTTGTTTTTGTATGTTCAGGACTTTGATGTTCTCATAACTCATTGTATTCATGTAAATTTATTTGTAACAGCATTGCCTGTTAAATTATAGTTGGTTTAATATTATGTTCTTCATAGAGTATAATATGCAGTTTAGTAATGAACAAAAAACCATGGGGTTGGTGTAAGGACAGAATGTCATGATATTGAATACTTTATAAATTGTGAATACTTTATACATTGTTAATACTTTATCATGAATAATAACACGCTTGTATCATTTATTTATTTAAATGGTAGTGGTTTGAGAGGAAAATCACATGAATATAGTCCTATATCATTTCAATGTCACATTGTTATACAGTATTACTGTTTGGCCAGTTTACTAAATGATATTTGGAGGTCATTTTACTAATCAGTAGTTTCAGATGTTGTTGGGTAGCCTAATAAAACTCAGTATTTGTAGGTTTTGGGCCAATTTTCTGTAGCATATAGCAGTTTCCTATATGAAGCAAGTGAAATCTTATGACATTTTGATTGTAATTTGTGATATAAATGCTAGAGAAGGAAAAGATAGATATAAGATCATTATAGGAAATCATGGTTTAGGAAAAAGAAATAAAAGAGTAGAAAGTTTAATAGAATTTTGTGAAGAAAACTGATAATACGTAACACCTACTTTGAGCAAGAGAAAAGGAAACTATGGAAAAACACTGGAGATAAGAAGAGGAATCGAATAGACCACATAATGATAGAAGAGTGGTTCCGTAGCAGCGTCAAGAAAGTCAAAACCTATCCAGGAGCAGATATTAAATCAGATCAACATTCTGTAATGATTACAATGACAGTCAGACTTAAGAGAAACAAACAAAAGGCTAATTAATTAACAATACCACTAGACATAACAGCTTTAAATAAAAAAAATATGTTAAAGATGCTTATAAAATATTAGTAAAGAATGCATATCAGAATCTACTAGAAGAAGGAACTGAGCAGTTCATATGAGAAAATTCACATGGAAAAGTTGCCACCAAATGGCAATGCATAAAGAAAAGAATGCAAGAAACATGCAACATCTTACTCATGAAGAAAAAGAACCCCCCCAAAAAAAAAAAAACACAGAAAAGGATAACTGACACCATCGTAGAAAAAATGAAAGAAATAAGACAAGCGAAGAACACTATGCAATACAGCAAAATAGTTAATGATATACGCAAAATGTGCAAAAAGACAATATAAGATTGGCTCGGCCTAAGATTTTTAGAAATTGAAAATGGAAAATTAACCAGATTTAAGGGGAATGCACACAAATATAAATAGAACGACTAGTAACAATTAAAAAAAGCACAGAAAGTGAATGTATTGTAAACAAAAAAGGTATAATGCTAACATACAATAAAAATATAATCAATAGTTGGTAGAAGTATATAACAGAATTATCTTTTGACGAAAGGAAAAATAAATCAATTATAAAATGTACGTCAGGTTATAAAATATTAAAATCGTAAGTGGAAAAGTTAAACAAACAATGAAAATGGGATAATCTGCAGGACGTAGCAACATACAGATAGTGATGATAAAGTACTAGAAGTTTTTGGGTTTGAAGTGATCATATGCATATCCAACAACATATACCCTATATGATACATTCCAAATGAGCTAAAAACAGTAACTTTCGTTGATTTGCCTAAAAAGAATGGTGCCGTTGAAGGCAGTGATTTTAGAACAATAAGCCTAAAAGTTATACAAGAAAGGATTGAGAATAAAATCGATATTGAATTAGACGAACAACAATGTGTATAAGGAAAAACAGTTAAACAAAAAAGCCATATTCTGCATGAGGGTATTAATCGAAAAGTATACATAAGTAAACAAGCCAAAATAAACATGCTTCATAGACTACACCAAAGCTTTTGATAGATTGCACCATAAACAACATATAGACTGCCTGAAATATATATATATATATATATATATATATATATATATATATATATATATATTATATATATAATGAATATGAATATACTCTGTATAAGATATTTGTAATGATAGTCCTTGTCTTGTACTGAAGTATAGACAAGCTGATCTAATATTTGATTTGGCTCGTTACATCGAATGTTTATTAACTATTTTTGTCATTTTCCGAGAATGTTGTTCCGCTATGTGAAGTCCACTTTACATGCTTTACAATGACTTGTGCTACAGCTTGTTTGATAGCTGCTAAAATGTGTCAAGAGTAAATATTTTGAATATTCTCCAGAATTCATTTCCCGTTTAGCCCCCTTATTAGAGTTATGTGATGCCATTGGAGTAGGTGGTGGATGGTGTTGTGGGAGCAGCCGACAAGTAGTGCCTGTAATGGTCCCCACTCTTTGATGGCAGGCAGAGGATCTCATGTATAGAGACAATGGCTGCGATCTCCGATTAGTACAGTCACTGCCAAGAAGGAAAGGAATGGCAAACTACCTTCTTATATTGCCTAGTATAACTCTGCCAAAACACAACTTAATATCTGCAGCTAACGGCGTTAATGGGTACTCCACAGTCACCTCGTTCGGTAGAGAGCGTCAAGTGCTACAGGTGACGTCCTATAGTCATCAAGCTACTGTATTCAAGATCAAAAATAAAGAGATGCTAGCATTAGGAACTTGGAACTTTAGATCAGCATTTCAGGTTGGCAAACTAGAAAACATGAACCAAGAAATGAAGAGAATGAAATTGAACATCTTGGGACTATGTGAAACTAGATGACAAGAAGCAGGATTAGTACGAAACAGTGTAAATGTAATTTACTCTGGCGTGCCACACACACAAAAGAGGAGTACGATTCATGTTAGATAAAAAAATAAGCAAAACAGTGAAAGGAAATTGGCCGATATCATAGAGATTTCTGTAAATAAAATTGAGAGATTGACCAATGGATATCAACATAATTCAAGATTATGCACCAACAAGTAACAGCGAATAAGAATACATTGACACATTTTACAACGAGTTAGAGTTGACCATAGAACAGTGTAAATCTTAAGAAATAAGTTCTTAATAATCTTAATAAATAGAAATAACTATTATATTAGGGGATTTCAATGCAAAGGTAGGAGCAACTAATGTGCAAAATGTGACTTCAGGACATGGCCTTGGATAGACGAATGACAGAGGAGATTGATAGATTGGGCAAAGACATATAAAATGATTATAGAAAACTCCTGGTTCAAACAACACCCTATGCGACTAGGAACATGGCAAAGCCCAGAGAAAAAAAGTACACAAACAAATTGTTTTTATACTGGTATAGAGAAGATTCAGGAATGGGCTAACATCTGTTAAAATACGGCCAGGAACAGATTGCAATAGTGACCATGTACCAGTAGTTGGAAAGATAAGAATAAAACTGCGGAAGACACAGAAATCCTTAAGAAATATAAAAGTAGAACTAGATATGCTTAGAGTAGATAGACAGATGAGTGGAACGATAGTACAAAATAGATTTCATGCAGACTCTAATTGTGATGTTCTGTCTGTGGGGGCGATCAACACACTTAACCTGACAGCTGACTTCATGTGAGAGACTGGAATCCTACTCTGATTGAGTCCTGATCGCAGAGAGAGGGAGAGAGAGAGAGAGAGAGAGAGAGAGAAATGTATGGTCTCTAACACCATATTCCCTATACGCCACTTGGCGTGACTGGGCTCTTTAGTTTTTTTACTCTTATATATACATAAAATAAAAATGTTGACATGTTTAAAAATTGACTTAACTAATATAATATGCCCTTAATATTTCAAAAGTAGTGATATTGTAATATGAATAAAGTTAGGTAATTTGTGTCTTATGTGGCTATGGTATTTTATATCGTCCACTTGAACCCATAGTTAATTCTGCAGAGTGGCTGCTTCTTCAAAGCTGTTTAGTTCTCCATATAGTTTGTTAAACACTGCTGTAATATGTTCTTCACATTCTTCTGTAGGCTGAAAGAAAATATCAAGAGCTTTTATTAATGGCACTACATTGAGATACCTGTGCTCTCCATGCATTTTTAAATTGCTTTCTTTATTTCTTAATACTGTATCTCTGCTGCATTCACTCTACACCATATTAAGTTTCGATTGTGAGGTTTTTTTTTTTTTAGTTTATGTCTGTTTCTACAAACTTTCTAGCTGATCAATTACCCAACAAAATAACATAACAAATAGACATGAATGTTAGCTATTGTTTGAGTACTCTTTTTTCTCTCACTTAAAACAAGAGAACGGTCTGCACATTAAAATAATTAGCCTTACAGCTGTGGTCTATAGCCATCAAATATCATCAGAGTTGAAGGTCAAAGGCACATTCTTTGCTAAAACCTTGACCTCTGGGTTACTAGCGCAGTATTGATGATTATCACTCTCCTTCATCTTTCTGCCAGACAAAATCTGTCAAAGTCTGTCAGTTATGTTCAGTTGTTTAATCTCTTTCTTTTTTGTCTGCTTTACTTTTCTATTTCCCTGATTGATTTTGCCCTGTGATATTATCTTTGCGAAGTCTGTCAGTTATGTTCAGTTATTTAATCTCTTTCTTTTTTGTCTGCTTTACTTTTCTATTGCCCTGATTGATTTTGCCCTGTGATATTATCTTTGCGAAGTCTGTCAGTTATGTTCAGTTATTTAATCTCTTTCTTTTTTGTCTGCTTTACTTTTCTATTGCCCTGATTGATTTTGCCCTGTGATATTACCTTTGCGAAGTCTGTTGACTGTAAATGTGACAAAACCATTTGGTATTGATTTTCTGGATGATGGTTAGTAGGTCATGGTGTTGACCAACTTCTTAATCTAATTTTGTTACGGGGAGAGGTACGGATTCATCCATCTATCAAGAAGAGCTCAAGTCATCATAATTCTTCTTACGCACTAGCCTCAACAGGATAAGAAAGCACATGTTCATCAAACTTAAAATAGAAACAACCAACAAATGCCACTTTACCCCGGATAACACGACAATACGACACGTTCAGTATTGCTCCGAGAACATAGGTCTGAAGTGGACAATGGGGCCCACACCAAAAGCCTTGGAAGAAACATTCTCTACGGGGATAACGAATCACTGAACTAGACAGCTGCTTTCATATGAGAGTCTGGAGACCTAGTCTGAATGAGCCATGATCGCAGAAGAAGACATAGGGTGATGAGAGTGTTGCAATCCTGTAGCGTATGCTTTGGAATTTGTTAGGCTGCTCCGCATTCACATGATGCAACGTCACTGAGTCCTATCTTACGTGGATGTTCTCTGAGGCAACAATGACCTGTTCTGAGACTAAATATCTTGGTCTGCTCATGTCTACTAAGTTTGTTTAGACTGTCATGTTATGGCTCATATATTTTCCATGTAATTCCCCCCTCCCCCCCCACCCCCATTCTGTTTTCCTAGCATACATCAGGATTGTTGTTATTTCTGTGAGTCTCTGGGGTTGGTTGGACTGCTTGTGCGAGTTAAACTACTTTCTCATTTCCAGGAACGCCACAATGTGCAGTTATCCACTGCAGGACTATTTTAATTTTCTGAAAGCGAACATATTTTATTCTTTTTTTCTTGTGTGAGTCTTGGGTTTTCCTGCTTTGGACTTGACATTGCTTGTATGACTGACTTTGCATCGGTGAGAATGACCATTTTTGGTCTTGGGAACTTTTGTGTTTCAAGAGTTTCTGAGTGCCATTCCCTCTGCTCTAAAATGTGTGCACCTTTCTTTAGCTGGACGAGACTGCCTTTCCACTTGGGTGGGTTATATAGATGCCACTGCCTCCCTTCTTTGATGCTTCAGTTGCGGATCTATCTGTGAAAATCCATGTCCATGTATCTTTGTGGTATTTCTCCACGAGTATGATGAATGATAGGGCTCTCATTTCGGTCTAGGATTGCTCATTTTTTTGGGAGACTATTCCTGGAACTGGAATTATTTTTGTTTTATTTTTTATGGTGGGATCATGGTTCAGGTGTTCGCATATATTTTTCCTTGGTTTTAAAGAATGTGAGTGTTGTCTGAAGGTTTCCCTTGTAATATGGTTTGAGCTCTTTTTATATCTCTATTTATTGACCTTTCGAGCCGTAGCCGGTCCATATAGCATATACCCAGATACTCTTTCTCTTACCTAAATTTTTACTGTAGCAGTTTTCAATCCTTGTAAAGATCTTTTATCAGATCTAGTCATTTGTCTCTGTTCTGTGCAAGGAACTCTGTCTCATTGAGGGAGCCGATTCCTGATGTTCTTGCCTCTCTGACCAATGTTCTTCTCAGTGTCTGTCTGGGTCGGCTTCTTTTCTTCTTACCTGTTGTTTCCAACATGATGGCTTGCTTTGTTATTTGGTTATTATCTCTTCTCATCACATATCCAACATATGACCATTGTCTTTTCTTGATTACTGAAAATATTAGTAGTTAATTGAAGATTTCTCTAATTTCCTCTTCTTTTGGGGTCTGTTTTTTTCTGTTTTGGAATTTTTGGTGCAGTTGGTGGTCCGGTAACCTTTCATTTTTCATACTGGATGAGAGTTTTACATTTTCTGCTGTGGGCTAGAGGTTCAAGATCTGCTGTTTTCCCATTGATGTGATGATGAAGCTTTTCATTGCTTCATTGGTTATTCTGAGTGCCATATTTTGGACATTTATCTAATTTTTCCCACGTTCGTCTGGGCCGCTGTTGCCCACAAGCTTGAAGCATATTCCATGATGGGTCTGACAGATCAAGTGTAGACTCGCTTTAGGATCTTTTTGTTTCCTCCCCAGGATGTACCAGCTAGTTTTTTTCATCTTTAGCCGTCTGTGGATGGTCTTTCCTTGAATTAGTTTTTGGATTTCCAAGTGAACCTAGCGTCAAGGGTGACTCCCAGAAATGTTGGAGTGTCACATTGAAGTTTAGTAAGGTTTTCCATCTTTATTAATGCGTTTCCTTTGTATGTGGAGAGTGAGAAAAGTGTGGCTGTAGTTTTCGTGTCGTTTATTTTTAAGCCCCTTGTCTTTGTCCAATTTTCTACCTTCTCCACTATTTTTTGGAACAGATACGAGGCTGTGTTGAGGTGTTCCATGGCTATCCAGATAGCAAAGTCGTCCGCGTGTAGACTGAAACATTTTGGAGGCAGCATTTTGTAATACCATTTATGTATATTAGTAAGAGTGTGGGTGCTATAACACTTCCCTGAGGGATCGCTTCTTGCAATGTGACTGACTTGCTGAGATGATTGTTTGTTTTCACTCTGGTGCTTCTTTATAATAAATAGTCTTTGATGCAGGAGAACATGTTTTGTGTGACTTCTGCTTGTAGGAATTTCAGCATCGGTCTTTCCTTCCATACCGTGTCATAGGCAAAGGAGAGGTCAAAGAAAATAGCCATTAATTTATTTTTCTCAAGGTAGACGTTTTCTATGTCCTGTATGAGATTGTTATTGTTATTGGCTATGGAAGGCCTCGGTCTCACAGCAAACGAATTAAAATCCATAATTGCTCAACCGCCCGTGCCAATGGAATCATCCGAGTTACTAACTCATCTCCCAAACAAAGAAAGGTAACTGTAGTCCCCATCGTAGCAGTCTCAGCACACGCCAAAAGACATAAGGCGAAACCGCGCAGAAAGTGAACACAGCCAACTGTTCCCCGTCATACGATATCATCATTCATCGTAAACAAGCGGGATATCGAAGCAGGATCAAAACGGATGAGACACACAGCTCACGGTGTGCACAGAGCACTTAACTCAATAGCTCCTGCAACAAGCCGGACTTGGAATATGAGGAAACTGCAAGAAGGAACACTTTTCAGACATAGCCTTCAATGCTTCCTGCCGCCTATCCACCATATACCATGGGAGTTTACGTCCTCCCGAAAATGATGATCGTCGTAACACTTTATGATGTTAGGCCATCATTGATGACTCCAATTCCAAACATATAGACACACAGTGGTGGTAAGTTATCATTTCCAATCCAACAGAAGCCACATGACCTGTAGTTAGTAAAAACACAATTGATGATGTTCTCCGCTCCCTTCTTGTAGCTGCCGCCACACGATTCTGATGTCTCATTAACTTGGACATCATTCAAGAACAATGTCAGATGAACATTCCATAGATATGGCTTGTTGAAGTGCTTGGTGCAACAGTTGTATCAATCATAGTGGAGGCTCTTGGTATGTGTTCATTAATATCACAGACGGCACATGATGTTGTTATATTCAGAATTTCTTTCAGGGGTGTAAATATGTGGCACACACATGGAGAGTGGTTTGTGGTCACAGTAATCCCATTAAAGGCAATTCTAGGGTAGCATGGCATAGCTGTTTCAGAACAGCACAATCCTGTGATTGTGTTGTCTTTCTGTGTTAGCTATAAAATTGCTGCTGCTACCCAATCCTGACCAAGTATAGGTGTGGACATTATTCACTTGCAATGACAAAACTGCTTTGTTTACGTCATAAACCTCTGGAAGCGAATCATTTATGGGACTAATAGAACAATTTATTCTTCCATCGGGGATATCTTCATTGAGTGCCAAAAAAAAAAAATTCTTCGGTTAAAAAGCACATATGCTTTTGAGTTAAACACAAAATGAGCCCACTTCATAGATTCAAAATGATCCTTGCCAATGCCATCCGTTTGCACAAGTTAGGTCCTTAGCTATCAATGTCACATACTAAGACATCAAATTAACGACTTTATCCACAGCGAAGGTTAACGAACTGTGAACAAACATTTATGTTCAAACCCCTGAATACATTTTCAAAAACTTGCCAACTCGCTGCAATAACATTTATCGTGGTATTCAAAGTAAACCTTGCTTAGTCCATAGCTCGAATATAAATAAGCTGCCATTTTGGTGCGTCCCATGACGTCATCTCCCCCTCTATGAGATATGACAGTTAGCCTGTATCATGTTTGCGACAAGGCAAAGAGTGAGTTGATTTCCAAGTGCTAGATAAGTCTTTTGTTGATCACCTTTTCCATCAGTTTTCCCATACAACTGAGAAGGTTTATGGGTCTGTAGTTTCTGGGATCCTTGTTATCCTTTCCTGGTTTCCAGATGGGCCTCCTTCTAGGTTGATAGAACGTGTTCTGAGTACCACCTTTAGTTCTGAGAAGAAACCTGTTGGCCATGGGGCCCATGTTTTTGAGGACTTCATTGGTAGTACCGTCTGCTCCTGGAGCCTTTCTTTCCTTTAAGATGAGTATTGCTTTATCTAACTCATGTAGACTGAACCTTGCTGTCATGCACTCTGCTGGTATTCTTGTTCTTGATTGTTCCTGTAGGAATTTGGTTTGAGCTATTACGTCTTTGATTCTTTCTGATGAAACATGAACGTTGCTTTCTGTTTGGTAGGTTTTGGCCGGTAGGTCCACTGCTGCCTTGGTCGGTAACAACGTTGGAGTCTGAGACTAGCACTTTATTTTTTCATTCTATGTTGTCCCCTTCTAAACTTTTCGTTAAGTTCCATAGTTTTCTGTGTCCTTCTGCAGTTTGAGTTTTGCTGTTTTTTTCATGCCAGCTTTCTCTTCTGCTTTTATTTTTCTCCCTGGTTTTATCTTGTTATGAAGGATGACGTTGTCAACTGTGGGTTTATTTTTCGTGTTTTCCCTGCAGCGGCTGAGCTCAGTGTGAAGGTCTTTTAGTTGTGGGGTCCAGAATTATTAGTAGTCTTTCCTTCTGTCTCTGGGGATGCTTCCTCCTACTTCAAGAAGAATAATCTCATCGCAAGTGTTGGTTTGGGAGGTTAGGGCCATTTCCCTATTTTTATTTTCTTCAAATCCCAATCGATTTGTGAAGTAAAGAGGTTCAAATTTGCTTTCTTATAGTTCCAGAAACGCAACACAAAGAAGATACCACAGCTATATACAAACACATTTAAGAATTAACAGGAAGAAAATCGCAATAAAAAATTGGATGTTGGTCCAATCAGAGATCAAAAGAAGGCGAAATGTTGATTGAACAAGAATGCATAAGGGAACAATGGATAGAATACATTAAAGATCTTTATGATGATGAACGAATAGAAGTAAATATTAAGGATAATGGGGAAAGATCAGAAATACTCAATGAAGAAGTGGAAGATACCATGCGCAATATGAAAACAGGAAAAGATCTACGACAATACGTGTTATGAGTCACATGACAAAGATATAACTAAGAATCATCATGCGGAGAGTGTGAAACAAAATCAGTCCAGAAATTAGAGATGAACAGTGTGGTTTTGTTGGAGGTAACTGAACGAGCAATGCCGTATACATCATATGATCTTTAGTAGAAGGAGCCATAGAGGTGAAAACAGATCTATACCTATATTTCATAGATTATGCTAAATCATTTGACAAAGGAAAGCACCAAGAAATAATCAAAATTTAAAAAAGCATAAACGTAACAGCATAGATCTAAGAATAATAAAGAACATGTACTGGCAACAAGCGGCGGCCATAAGAGCTGGAAATCAGTTTTAAATGTTTCTATAAATAAAGCAGGGTGCTAGGAATGGTTGTGTGCTGTCACCAATTTTATTTAATATATATATAGTGAGATTATTTTAAGATCCATAAGAGGCATGCTTGTAATAACAACGGGATGTCATAATATAAATAATCTAATGGTGATGATAGTCTTAATCGCTAAGAGTGAAAATGAGTTACAAGTGAAGGAAATAATAACAAATGACTCAGTCTTAATTGCAAAAAGACAGAAGTAATGGTAACAACAAAGAAAAAGACATCAGCACAATGCCATATAAATACAGGTGGAAGAATATTAATACAGGTAAATGAATTTAAATATCTGGGAACATTGATAACATGAGATGGTAGATGTACAACAGAGGTGAAATTCAGAACTACTCAGGCAAAAGCAGCATTCCAACAAATGAGGAATATACTGTGCAATCCATTTTGACAATAAAAACAAGAAAAAGAGTTCTTAAATGGTATGTGAAGCCAGTCTTAACATATGGGAGTGAATCGCGGACAATAGGACACGAGAAAATACAATAAACGAATTTCTCTAATTTCTAATTTCTTTTGTGATGAAATATGAGTTTCTTGAACACTTTGTGGTGACTGCGTCGCTTGTGCAGCCTTTCAATATTTTTGAATTTCATAGCAACCCAGAGGTAGATCTCAAATAAGGTATAGATGACATATGATAAATTATTAAACTCAGGATATCAATCCCACATTAAGCTCATAGCACTCAATATAGACCAACATTTATTACCTCAGTTTCTTGGAAACATTTTGGGTCAAGGAGACACAAATTATGATTTGCAGACTCAAACTGAACATCCGTATGGGTGGAAGCAATTGTTTGATTGTTACTTGAATACAACATATTACTGAATGACTTGCAGGTTTCAGAAGAATTCTCATCAACTTGTGTTGAATTCCATGACCTGATTTTCCTGTTTAAAAAAAATAAGGTGATTATATATAGAACATCATTTTCTGGGATCCACTATAAACTAGTATTAGTTTCCCTTTGGAAACCATTTGGAGGACCTCGACTTTGCTGATGACATAGTCCTCATCAACAGTCAGATAAAAACGATGCAGGAAAACACAAATGAACTATAATCAATAGTCAGCAAAATTGGGTTTGAGATCAATCATGAAAAGACTAAAGTCATGAAAAGCTTAATTCCAACAGATGACAGAATATATATGGAAAATAAACCAGTGGAAGAGATCGACCATTTTATTTATCTTGGAAGTCATATTGATCGGGAAGGGGATACAAGTAAAGAAAATAAAATCAGAATAGCTAAAGCTGCAACGTCTTTCAGAAGCCTTGAAAAGTTGTGGAAATAAAAACTCATCAGCACAAGCACAAAACTTAGACTATTCAAATCAAATGTACTATTAACCCTTACGTACGTACGTGAGTGCTGCAAAACAATAAGAGACATAGAAACAAAATTGAATGCATTCGAAAATAAATGTCAAAGGAAAATACTTGGTATAGCGTGGAACGAATTCAAAACAAACAAAGAAATTAGAGAAATTGCAAATCAACCACTAATATCTTCAGTACTACAGAAAAGGCGATAGTCATATGTTGGACATGTGATAAGGAGAGACAATAACCGAATAACAAAGCAAGCCCTCATGTGGGAAACAACAGGTAAGAGGAAAAGAGGCTGATCCAGAAAGACACTGAGAAGAACATTGATCAGAGAGGCAAGAACATCAGGAATCGGCTCCCTCAATGAGACAGAGTTCCTTGCACAGAACAGAGACAAATTGCGAGATTTGATAAAAGATCTTTACAAGGATTGAAAACTGCTAGAATAACAATTTAGATAAGAGAAAGAGTATCTGGGCCTATGCCCTATTGCCGGATACGGCTCGAAAGGTCAATAGAAAGATATAGTTTCCTTTTGCTAGTCCACAACAACTAAAAAAACTCCACTACACAATAATCTGTCAATCTGTTTTACAACCTGTTTCTTTGTGCTTCCTTCTTCATCTAGGCAACTTTCAGGACTTGAAAAGGTATCTACTTCTTCTACTGCTTTTCCGTTCAATTATATTTTTCTTCTGATAATTTGATTTTTCATTGCTCTTGTATTTACTTGAATGAAATCAAATCCTGTTGTGATGGCCATTGAGAGCATTTATTTTTCTGGCATGTTCGCATTGTTATGATAAGAACTGTGTCATATTACATCATAATAGTTTTTTTTTAAATAAAAAAGAGCAATTCTATCAGTCAAATTAAAAGTATGTAAATAAATGCCTGTAGTCTTATTCAATGTCTATGCAACTTTATTTTCAGACCGTGCTGAACAAACATTTTATTTATTCAAGTTTCATCTTTCATAGCTTTTGTTTAGAAGGGCTAATGTGTTTCATTAACTTTTCAAATTATTTGCTTTCTGGCAATGGCAAGATCATTTTTCGTCCGTGCGCTGCCGAGGCCCGAAAGGGGAGTAAAGAATAAGGGCGCTGTATCCTACCAGGCATGTTCGTAAGAGGCGAGAAAAAGGAGGGTTGGGCATGGGACTGGCTATCCCATACTGTACAAAAATAAGCTGAAAAAACTTCATAAACATGAACAAGTCAAAGAAAAAGAAATCAGTAAATCAGCCATCCAGGAAAGATAAGGGCTCTCTGTCTAAGAGACGTATGACGCAAGCCGGAGAAAGCCGGAGAAAGCCGTAAGGAATCCGGGTTGCCGACTCACCCTTTGTCTGCCAGGAAATCCTCCGGAATTGGCACCTGGAATGTACGTAACCTAAACGAACAGGGAAAAGCTGCACAGGTAGCAGCAGAAATGAAAAATTACAAAACAGATTTTCTGGGAATGTGTGAAACAAGATGGCTAGGAATGGAAAGAATAAAACTAAATACAGGAGAGATGATTTTATCATCAGGACACCAGGAACTTGGAGCACAACATAGTGAAGGGGTAGCTATAATGTTACCAAGGAATGCTCAGAAGGTACTAATAGAATGGGAGGCAGTAGGGCCAAGACTAATGAGACCAACATTTAAAACAACCAAAAAGAAAATAAAATTACACATTATTCGATGATACGCACCAACCAACGATAAGGATGATCTAGTTAAAGACGAATTCTATAAACAGTTACAATGTCAGATGGATGCAAGACGAGCCAAGGATAATATAATCTTGACAGGAGACCTAAATGCTAAAGTAAAAACACAACAAGTAAAGACAACAGAGGCTTCGAAGAGATTATGGTCAAACATGGACTTAGATATATAAACGAGAATGGAGAGATATTTGTGAATTTCTGCGCCCTTAATCAAGTGAGCATAGGAGGAACAATATTCCAACGTAAAAGAATACATAAAGCTACATGGGTGTCACTAGATCATAGAACGGAAAATCAAATTGATCACATATGTATTAATAATAAGTTTAAGTCATCCTTACAGGATGTAAAAGTATATAGAGAGGGACAGATGTAGCTTCAGATCATCATCTTCTGATAGCCAAACTTAAACAAAAAAGATATACTACAACGAATAAGGGTAGAAAGTATTTCAATGTAGGGTTTCTTAAAAAGGAATTAAAGATAAATTGACAATCACAATATCAAACAAATACCAAGTCCTCCAAAAACTAGAAAATACAATAAATGTAGATCATTGGAAACAGGTAAAAGATATATGGGAAGAGACATGCGAAGAAACACTCGTGAAAAGAGAACGCCAGAATAAGGCATGGATGACAGCAGAGACCCTGGATAAAATTATAGAAAGAAAGTACAAAAAATATACGTAAATAAAAGCAAAACGAGAAGTAATAAAGTCAAGACACAAGAAGCTTCATTGATGTGAACAAGGAAGTGAGAAGATACATTAAAAGGGATAAGAAGAAATGTATAGATGAACTAGCTAAAGAGGCAGAAGAAGCAGCAAATAAAGGAAATATGAAAGAACTCTATAACAGCACAAATAAATTAAGTGGAAAATACAAACAGATCAATGCCTTTATTAAAGATAAGCAAGAAAATATCTTTCTTCTTTTACCTTTTAGCTCCCGGTGGAGCATAGGTCTTCAACAAACACTTTCCAAGTCGTTCTGTTTTTTGCCATTATTTTAAGATCATTCCATGTCTTCCCCATCATCTTCATCTCTGCTTCTATCTGTCTTCTCCAAGAATTCCTTGGTCTTCCTCTTTGTCTTTTCCCCTGGGGATTCCAAAAAAGGGCCTGTTGTGTAATACTCTCAGTTGGCTTCCGTAGTGTGTGTCCTATCCATCGCCATCGTCTTCGCTGTATCTCTTTATCCACTGGTATTTGACCGGTACATTTCCATAATTCTACGTTAGTGACTTTGTCCTGCCATTTCCATCCTTTTATTCTGCGCAAGCATCCATTAATGAAAGTCTGTACTTTCGTGATTGTCAATTTTGTCATTCTCCATGTTTCACAGCCATATAATAGGACCGACTTAATATTTGAGTTGAAAATTTTTATTTTTGTATTTAGCCTAATTTCTTTGGATTTCCATATGTTTCCCAGTGCAATGAAAGCTCCTCTTGCTTTTGATATCCTTATTTTGGTATCATTTTCTGTTCCTCCCTCTTTATCTATATTACTGCCCAGATATATATAAGATTGTACGTCTAGTAGAGGTATTTCCCCTAGTTTTATTTGGTTAAATTGAGTTGAAGCTAAAGGAAATATGCTTAGTAATATAAGGGAACAAATGGAGAGACGGAAGGAACACTTTTAACAGACACGGCTCAAATAATCCTCCAGATATACTACCAGCAGAAGAAGAGTTACACGTTAACTGCGGAAAACCAAGCAAAGAAGAAATAATGAAAGCCATCAAGCTATTAAAAAATGGTAAAGCCACAGGACCAGATGAAATTCCTTCGGAAGCCATCAAAGCAGATATTAACACCTCTACCAAGATGTTACATAATGTATTAGATAACATTTGGAAGAGGGAAGAAACACCTAAAGACTAGAAAGAAGGTTATATGACCAAACTACCAAAGAAAGGAAGTTTACAGGAGTGCACAAATTATAGGGGAATTATGCTACTATCAGTGCCAGGAAAAATATTAAGCAGAATCATTCTGGAGAGACTAAATGAGGCCATAGAGAAACATTTAAGAGATGAACAAGCAGGTTTTAGGAAGAACAGATCATGTGCTGATCAAATAACTACTCTACGTATAATAGTTCAACAACGTTTAGAACTAAAATCCTCACTTTATATTGGATTCATAGATTACGAAAAGGCATATGATAGTTTAGACAGTGGAATGCTTTGGAAGTTGCTGAGTCATTACAGAATCCCCATAAAGTTTATTAACCTGATAAAAACAATGTATGAAGGAACGAAATGTAGTGTGGTGCATGAAGGACAGCGTACAGAAGCATTTGAAATAAGAACAGGAGTAAGGTAGTTCTGTCTCCATTTCTCTTTCTACTGGACATAGATTGGATTATGGAAATAAATCAAAACAACAGAAATGGAATCCAGTGGTCACTGACCAAACAACTTGATGATTTCCACTTTTCTGATGACATAGCTCTCCCTATCACACAGCCATCAACAGATGCAGGATAAAATTAGCATACTTGATGGGAGATCACAACAGCTAGGACTGAAGATTAATAGAGATAAGACCAACAGAGAATTAATGCAGTTGGCAATAACAAAATAAAACTAGGAGAAATACCTCTACTAGACGTACAATCTTACATATATCTGGGCAGTAACATAGATAAAGAGGGAGGAACAGAAAATGATATCAAAATAAGGATATCAAAAGCAAGAGGAGCTTTCGTTGCACTGTGGAAACAAAAAATAAATTAGGTTAAATACAAAAATAAAAATTTTCAACTCAAATGTTAAGTCGGTCCTATTATTTCCCTGTGAATCATGGAGAACAACAAAATTGACAATCATGAAGATACACACTTTCATTAATGGATGCTTACTCAGAATAAAAGGATGGAAATGGCAGGACAAAACCACTAACATAGAATTATGGAAATGTACCAGGCAATTACCAGTGGATAAAGAGATACAGCGAAGACGATGACGCTGGATAGGACACACACTGCGGAAGCTAACTGAGAGTATTACACAACAGGCCCTTTTTGGAATCCCCACGGGAAAAGACAAAGAGGAAGACCAAGGAATTCTTGGAGAAGACAGATAGAAGCAGAGATGAAGATGATGGGCAAAACATAGAATGATCTTAAAAGAATGGCAAAAAACAGATCGACTTGGAAAATGTTTGTTGAAGACCTATGCGCCACATGGAGCTAAAAAGGTAGTAGAAGAAGAAGAATCCTATTTTTGCTTTTCACTAATCTTAAACATTATACTAAATCAGAATATATGCCTCTTTTTTTTTAACATCTGTGTTTTTGTTTTAATATATAATCTATTGTTATACCAATTTTGTCAACTTTGCTTAAAAGATTCCAGTAGCCAAGTCAATGTTTATAATAATAATTATTATTGTTCTATGAGGCCGAGAGATGCCTAACATAACCTGGTCTGAAAGTAGGCAGCAAATCATAGCTGACGGCTTACATAAGGATGAGTGACAATAACCCATCAATATCTAGTGCCATTTCACTGTGAAACCTCTGAAAATAGACTATCAGTCCAGCCAAATAAGTAAGGATCAAAGATAGAAGGAAAAGTTACCCAAAAATGCCTTTTAGCAACGGAACATCCGACTGTAGAATATATTATATATATATATATATATATATATATATATATATATTATTTATTTAAGGAAAAAACAATGTCATTATGCTTTCATTGATCATCACAGTTGTTCATGAATCTCTCACAATTCAACATTAAATTCACACCGGTGGCTTCAAATGATTTTCTATTTACTACATTTGTAGAGAGTCAAAATAATATCAGCAAAGCCATCCAACACAAATGTGTGTGCGCGTACGTATGTGTGTGTGCGCGCGCGCGTGTGTGTGTATGTATAGCCATTGACATTTTAACAGACGGTTGGTTGCAAGCAATCATGACATGTCAATACTTTGGTAAAATATTAGTGTCGTATACTGGATGCTATTTTTGCTGAACACCTTCTCTCGTGGCTGATCTGCCAAGATTGGATACAGATTCTCCTGTGCCGCTGGTCTTCTGAATTTAATATCAACGCGTCCTTGAACGTTGCCGTACCATTTTTTTATTTGTGTTCTCCACGTGCTATGATCTGCAAACAAATCCTAACAGTTTTTTTTCGCTTATAAAGAATTCTCTCAATGAAGCTCTGCAAACATCCTAATATCTCAGTGCTGGTCTGTGATTTGTCAGTTCAATTAGTGTCACAATTAATAGCTTTGGTGATCAGAATTCTCCACTTCTCTCTAATTAATTTGGTATGATTAACTTGAGAAAAGAAAGTTCATCGGTGCTATATAGAACCATTTCTGACCTATGGAAGCGAATCATGGACAGTAGACAAACAAATTAAAAGACGATTAGAGGCTACAGAGATGGGATTTCTCAGAAAAATGTTGAAAGTTCCCTGGGCAGCTATAAAGACCAATGAGGAAGTTCTCAAAGAGGCCAACACAAAAAGGCAGCTCCTAAAAAACATCAGAAAGAAACAATCAACATTTTTCGAGCACATCATGAGAAGAGGAAAGTTGGATTACTTGGTTACAACTGGCAAAATAAAAGGAAAGAGAGATCACGGACGACAAGGAGAGAAAGTACTGGATATCACTAGGTAGAAGATTGTGGACGGACATGATCGCCCACGCCAACCGGTATGGCACATGGTGATGATGATGATTAACTTATTGTAATCAGATAAATCTGTAAGATATTCCTCTTTTTGTCTTCCTTTTCTTCTACTCATTTGTTCCTAGGATTACTCATTTTCCCAATTTCTCTCTGTCCTTGACATTGAGGTTCTCTAATGCCCCAACAGAGTTCACAATCTGGACAATCCTTGTCTCTGTATTACTTCTGGTTTAAGCTGCATAGTAAAGTGTTGACAGATTGATGTGATCAGATGTATATTACTCTTCCTACAGAGTGAGGCAACATTATCTTTTTGTATTTTATATTTCATTGAAGAACTTATTTGCACTAAGAGAAATGATGGTTGCGTTGTGAAATGAAATAGACTAAAGTTTAAAATGGCAAACAAACAATCTCTCCTCCCTCCAAATCTCTGGTTGGACTGTAAAGAAATATAGCAAAATAGGCTGGCATCAACGAACAAGAATAGTAATAAATATAGGCATAACGCACATACAGAATTAAACATTTTAAAAGAAAAAGCATTTACTGTCTTAACGACAAAGTTCATCATAAAATATATTAAACATTTTCGTTTCGAATATTTTATACATCCATTTATAACTTATTAACAATATTTCTACTACAATTGTTACAGTAAGCATGCAGATCAAGAAAAATATGTACACTATATGTTCTCACCTGTAATGTCGTAAGACAATCATTACAACAACAACAACCACAAATAGAGCACACATTGCAAACAACTCAGGATACCAGTTGGGAGTAGCGCCGTTCTGTCAAGTTAGAAAAATACAGTTATAATTCTACATTTCTATTTAAATGTAAATAAAACAAGAGAATTTCAAAAGTATAAAATACAGCCATAATTAAATGTTTGGTCCAGTTATTACATATCTAGATAGTGACGAAACACTGTATATTGGCTTCTACTTTTAGTCAAAACTCCCTGTTTTATTATACATTTCCTATTGTTTGATAGACACAAGTAAGGTAGCAACAACGAAAAAAGACATCACCACAAGGCACAATAAAGACAAGTGGAACAATGTTAAAAATTGTAAACGAATTTAAATATCAGAGAACAATGTTAATCTTTGATGGGAGATGTAAAACAGAGGCGCGATGCAGAATAGCTCAGGCTAAAGCAGCTTTATAAAATATTAGAAAGATAACATGCGATCCAGTTTTGACAATTGAAAGAATAAAAATAGTTCTTAAATGGCATGTTGAGCCAGTCTTAGTGTATGGATATGAATCATGAACAATAGAACAAAGGCAAAGAAAATCACTGGAGACTATAGAAATTTGGTTTTTGCAGAAGAATGTTTAGAATAAAATGGGCAGCTAAGAAGATTAATGACAACGTTCTGAAAGAGACCAAAGCAAAAAAAAGAAGAGCTAATTTCCAATATTAAGAAGAAAAAAAAAGTCATTTTTCTTGTCCGCGTAATGAGAAGGGAACAGCTGGAATATATTGTGACAACTGGGAAAGTTGAGGGACGAAGAGATAGAGGGAAGCAAAGAGGTAAGTTACCAGAGAGCTTAAGAGATGGCTGAGCAGAAGGTCAACAACAGAAATAATACATAACTGTCGAGATCAAGAATTGCGGAGAGACATGATCACCAACAGTAGCAGGCATTGTACTTGATAATGATGATGATCGTTTGATATTTGTTCTTTTTATATTATTAGTATTACTAGTAGCCTCCGTCAGTCATAATTGACTATAGATTTTTCAGCGCCCCTAGAAATTTTATTTTTTTCTTTTCTTTTCTTTCGTGTATTCTCTTTTTCTATGAATCTGTCTGCTTTTTGTTTGAGGTGAACCTTTAGAGTGTGTTTCCAGAGATTGCAGTCTACAAATATGTCTTCCCATGCTGCAGGGTTTATGTTCAGAGTCTTCATGTCGCGTTTACACACGTCTACAAATCGAAGTTTTGGGCGCCCCCTAGTTCTTTTACCATCTGCCAGTAGTTCGTAGAGTATATCTTTTGGTATACGGCCCTCTTTCATATGGTGTACATGGCCAAGCCAGTGTAACCTACGTTGTTTGAGCAGCGTGTAGATGTTCAGGAGGCCTGTGCGAGTCATGACCTCCACGTGTGTCACTTTATCCATCCAGGCGATGCCAAGAATACGGCGTAGACATCGCATATGAAATGCATTTAGCCTTCTCTCCTGCTTTACATAGGTTGTCCAAGATTTGCCAGACACGCTTAGAAAGACGGGCAAAGGTGGTAGCGGCTTTACCAATACGAGCGTCAATTTCTGTACCTAAAGATTGTATGTCGCTGATGATGGACCCCAGGTAGTTATACTGCCGCATGATATCAAGTTTGTAGTTGTCGATAGAGATTGCAGGTGTTGCTTCAACGTCCTGACCGAGTATGTTAGTTTTCTGCAAACTTATTGTGAGACCGAAGTCTCTGCGAAAAGCAATGTACCATGTTCTGGAGTTCTTTCTATTTTCTATTATATATATATATATATATATATATATATATATATATATATATATATATATATATATATATGTATCTGTGCTTATTATGTGTAATATATATGTATCTATAACTTCACACACACGTATGTATGTATATATACTATTTGAATATATATGTATATACTCACGTAAAAAAGTAAATGTGCAACAGTATATATGTCACTGTGTTTGTTTCTTTGAACCATTATGAAATTAAACGTGGTACACGTTTCAGTTTAGAGGGTGTACATTTTCATGTACAATTACAAGTGATCTCTCACTAGTCGTGGGTTGATAATCAAGGCACAATCTAAACCTTGTGAAAAGTGTTGTAGTAGAGAATTTGTCACAGATAAATGGAAATTAAGTGTACAGATTTTTCAACCTTAGGAAAACCCTAATCATAGAAATTGTGTGTAAGAAATTGCCAAGAGTTTAACAAAAATATACCTTTTCGTTGCCAAGATTGAACTTATAGAAGCAAGATAGAAGGACAGTACTTGACATGGCTCTATCAGTAATGGAGATTCATAGTGTTCTCATATAGCCAAGATTTTATTTTCAAGGCAATGACATGTGTTGTTTGGTGTACAGGAGTCAAGTAGAAGGTTTTGCTGATGATTGTTATTGGATACAGATATAATGTGAGACAAACTGGAGTGTACGATGTTAATGAAACAAGATCATCATGAAACCACAATCGGCTAGCACAAGCTCTACAGAAAGAATGGAATAAGATGTCCCAAAATTGATCCAACGGCTCATTGGTTTGAAGAGAGGTCATTATCACGCAGTGATAACAGCTCAAGGATATCTTTTCCCATGAGATTACTCATGAGAGTAATCACAAATCAGAATTATCCCTTGCTCTGTCATTCAATAATCATCTATATTGTACACTAACACTACCTTCTATTTCATATATTCCATACAATTGCGCAGTGACCTACATAGAGTTTCACGCTAATATTTTCTCCATGGGTATGTGTGTGTGTCTGTGTGGGCGATACAGAGATTACTATATTTTTTACCGTTTTTCTCTCAACTTATTCTTTGTTACATCGGTTGTCAATTTAAAATCGACTTTCACCAAAAATCAACAAGAACCAGCTAGACACACATCGACGAGCAAGATCTACAGCACTTTACGAAAATGGAATTAGTACAAAATAGAGCTTATTGCTGCCCTACTTGTTTCCACATTATGATGATTAGTTTATCAGCGGCAGCCAAGGAATGAACATGATAATTTAAATGTATTCTCTAATAACCGTCTTCCTCTTTTATTGTTGGGATGCATTTTACTTGCTCATTACCGCCACAGAATATTAAATACTTGTTTTGGGAAAATTAAATAATTCAGCAAATAAAAAAAAATCTGGCCAGTTTATATTATTTTATGCATTAGAGGGAGGGACGGAGAGAGGGAGAGAGAGAGGGTGGGGGCACAAGAGAATTAAAACACTTTGTATATAGAATTTCATTACATAACAATACAGTTTCATGTAGTTGGAAAAATGTAAAACAGAATGAGAGAGTAAGAGTAGTTTTATTTTTTCCTTATACACCAACAAGACAATATGTTTAATTGATACTCACTGGTATTACCGTTATTGCCATACAAAAATTGGACAAATCTGACATAACTCATTAATAAAATATCGGTAACAAAATGAAAGATGATGATGTTATGTCAACTGAAGGTCTGTAACGCATGAATTAAAATTAATTAAGACACGGATGTCTGCTGGAACCAGAATGAAGATTAAAGTAGAAGAGAGCACAGAGTACAGGCATCAGTTCATTGTCCTCTAGTATAAGTACTGAGACTGTTCAGCATTTATTCTCCTCCCCTTCTGTTTGCCTTTCAGCATTTAGTGAAAATGAGGTGTTCAGCTCGGATTATAATGAAATCAATTATTGTGTCACTGCTATGTTTAAGCTTCTAATTCAAGATGAAAGATTGAGATATGAGTAGTCGAGATGTGCCACAACGCATTCACATTTTCCCCATCAAGGCCAGCTCTAGCAAGTATAAGTGCAGAAGTCGGAGGCAACCAGCCAAAATGCGCACTACAACAATTAGGATGCCACACACTCACGCCAATGGGAAGTATGTCTATAACTGCGTATCGATATGGCACTTGCCCTGTGAGGGACACTCAGGCAGGTGCAGCGCCGGGCCCTGAGCCTCGGAAGGACCCAACCACTATTAATGGATGTCCTTCTCAACCGCTCTGTGGAGTCAGGGGGTGAGAGAATAGAGCTACTGGTCAATCCAAACTAAGTCCACTTAAAATAATGCATTGGAATGCTGAAGGCGTCAACAGCAAAAGAATGGGGTACAGTAAAAAAAGATAAGAGTTAGAAAATATATTGCATGAACAGCAATTAAGCATATGTTGTTTGCAGGAGACCCATCTAAAACAACGAAATAGCCTTGAAGATTAGGGGATACCAGTTTTCCCAATCTGACAGAAAAAAACAGATAAAAGGACGGTATGCTGACACTTGTAAAGAACAAAATCAATACATGTCAGCTTGATGTGAATATGTGTATTGAAAGAATGAATAAATGTATCTGGATATTTTAACAGCCATTCACAGAACTGGGACTATGAGCATATGGACAAGAGAGATGAAGAACTTGAAAATTGGCAGGACGACAATGGGCTTATACTGCTAAACCAGACAACAGATCCAACAACATTCTATTCCACATCATGGCATACCACATCTACGCAAGATGGTGGAACTAGTTCACGTATTTCGCTGCAGAAATTGCATTTGGGGTCTGATTAATTTCGGCTTTCCATTGCAATTTTCTGCGTTAAATTCAAAATGATGTTCTCCTTAACACATCTGCGCCGATGAAGCGGCGTCGTACGCACTGCAATATTCCTTTTTGACAAATCAAGTGTTGTGAATGCGACCTTCCACCGTCTAGAGTTGATCTGCGGTTTATGTCACATTGAGTGCTGTTCGACTGTCGTTGGAATTGTTTGACGCAGGTTAATTACATATTACAACTCATTAATGTGGACTGTTTCGTCAAGTCAGCCGAAGTGTTTTATCTCTTGAGGGAATTTCACCGTGTTTCGTTCGTTGTAGGCTGCATTCACTAGAATAATCAGGAATATATGGGAGCACTCATTGTTGTGTGTGCTACGTCATCATAATGGCTCATCGTATATCCCTAGACCAGCCACCGCTAAACTTACAGTCTTTTATTTGATGTAGTAAAAAATAAAGTTGTAAAGTACGCCCGTCATGCCATGCGGTAGCGTATAGGGAATATGGTATTAGTAACCATAAATTTTACAGACCTTCGGCACATGATTTTTGGGGTAATGTGGTCGGCATTACGCCCGTGCCGTTTTACTTTCCAAGAAAAAAATCCAGTACCCATTTAAGTCTGGGTGAACCGGGAAGCCGTTGGGATCGAACCCTACCCCTTGTCCTTTGTAGTCCAGTTCACTAACCACTGAGCTATCGCGGCTTCCCTGTTATTTGATGTGCGACGGAGGTAATCTGACGGCTAACTGTGCTTTATATGTTAGGAATTGGAGTCAAAAACGATCTCGTAACATCATCAAGCGCTAAACATTAAAAAAATATGACGATCATCATTTTCAGGAGAAGACGTGAACTTCCGGTCAATATGGTGGATAAGCGACAGGAAAAATTGGAGGCTATGTGTGAAAGTGTTCCTTGTTGCAGTTTCCTCATATTCCATGTCCGGCTTGTTGCAGGGGCTACTGAGTTAGAAGCTATGTGCACACCGTGAGCTGTGTGTTTCATCCGTTTTGATAATGTTTCGATATTCCAATTGTTTACGATGAATGATGATATCGTATGACAGGGAACAGTTGGCTGTGTTCACTTTCTGTGCGGTTTCGCCTTACGTCTTTTGGCGTGTGCTGAGACTGCTTTGATGGGAACTACATCTACCTTTCTTAGTTTGGGAGATGAGTTAGTACTTCGGATGATTCACGGGCGGTTGAGCAATTATGGATTTTAATTCATTTGCAGTGATACTGGGGCCTTCCATAACCAAAGAACCAAACGAAATCTACACCTGACCTTGCTTTCCATTCACCAGACATGGATTGGAATATCACACGTATTGTTGGGAAACAACTTGGAGGCAGCGACCACCGACCAGTCATTTTAGTAGTGTAAATTTAGGCCGTCAGGGAGAGCAGCACTCTCTCCAAATGGAATTACAAAAAGGCAGACTGGAAAATGTATCAACATTATACCAGTGTACTGACTAAAGCTATAAATACAGACAGAGACATCACCAAAATATTTGATGAATTCAGTAGACTAATAATACAAGCTGCCAGTGAAACAATACCTAGGTGAACACAGAAATACTATAAACCATACTGGTGTAGTGTACTAGAGCAACTGTACAATGACATGGAAATATCTCGAAAGCAAGCAGAAAATAACCCTTACCAGGAACATCACAATAACTATCAGCATGCTAAACCCACATTTTAAGGGGCTAAACTACAAGCCAGACGGAGAAGCTGGAAAGAGAAAACAGAATCCTTGAATCTTGAACGAGACACAAGAAAAGTGTTGAAGCTTGTAAAACAGCTGAATGATGAGGGTACATAAAGGAACACCAAAATTACACTGAAGAAGGATGGAAACATCCTAACAGGTAAGCATGCAGCAAATCACTTTGCAGACTCCTTTGCAAATGACAATAATATTGAAATTAACCTACAGAAACTACAAGAAACCCGTTTAAAATAACAAAATGCAAGGCAAGAAGAGACCGCACATGAAGTCATGGAAATACAAATTACACATAGAGAGCTAGAGCTGGCAATATCCAAATTAAAAATGAAAAAGTCACCAGGCAGTGATGGAGTGTCAAATGAAATGATTAAGAACGTGGGAATTGCAGCTAAACCAAAACTACTGCAGATATACAACATTTGCTGGATCACAGGTAGAGTGCAACAGGCATGGAAGCAATTATGATACCTTAACAAAAGCCAGGCGAAAGATGAATCAATGACATCTAACTATAGACCATTCAACTTTACAAGCTGTTTGTGTAACAATGGAACGTATAATCAATCTCAGACTGATGTGGTACACCAAAGTAAAAATCTCCTTGTCCCACATCAAGCTGGCTTTAGACAGTGTTACTCTGTCGAAGATCAGGCAACCTCTTTCTCAGGAAATTGAGGACGCGGTTCAAGAAACGAAATTGATACTAGCAACATGGATAAACCTAAAGAAAGCATTTGATAAGGTATGGAAGGAAGGCCTTTTGAAGAAACTGAGAAATTATGGAGTAAATGGCAGGATGTACAAATGGGTGAAAGCATAGCTGCATAACAGGAGACCATGGTGCAACTGGATGGTCTTAAGAGTAGGAAGGTCTTACTGCGCCAGGGCGTCCCACAGGAAGGGGTACTATCTCCAACACATTTTCTAATCTACATCAATGACCTAGTTACTGAACTATCACATGGTATCAAAGTGACAATGTATGCAGATGACTTGGTAATGTGGTGTACAGAGGAGTATGCAACATTAGCCTCCAATTTGTTGCAAAGAGCTATGAATGCACTGGATTCATGGACAAATAGATGGTGTACAAACATAAATACAAACAAATGCAGTACTACACTTTTCACTCACTCCCCAAAACAAAAAGCAGAAGCCATCTACATAAAAAATGAGCCTGTGAAAGAAGACATACAAGTTAAGTATCTCGGAGTTATATTTCATAATAAACTATCTTGGAAACAGGAGATACATAAGGCAACCCAAAAAGCAAGGAGGAAGTTGGCTATTCTAAGAAAGCTGTGTGGAACCACGTGGAATGCGAGTGGGAAAATACTCAGTAAAGTTTACCAACAGAGTATAAGCCGATTATATATTGATTTCATTACATATATTTAGAATATGGATCTTCCACATAGTGCTCAGCATCAAACACCACACTGCGAGAGCTGGATAAGGCAAAAAAATCAGGCACTTAGGGTCATCACAGAAGCAATGAAATCAACACAAATATTGGAAATGGAGAAATTGTGGAGGATACCAGCACTGAGAGAATGGAGGGACACAACGGTGCTGATATATGTAGAACAATTTTCATACATACCGACACATACAATGAAGGACCGATTAAAAAAATATATATCTTGCATTGGGATGGCTTAAGTGAAGAAGTTTTATCCGCCGAGCCAAGCGCATTTGTAGACAGACACAAGACACGCCAAGAGTTAATCCCCTACTGTCCATACCAGAACAGATTCCCTGGACAGAGGAACCAGGATTATCAATACAGATTCGAACATAAGTGAAAGGAATACTTAACAAAGAGGAACAAGTTAGTCTACAGCATAAAAGAATAATTGATTATAGTTTCTTGGATGAAAAATGTCCACAAGACCTATGGATTCGTGTGTACACAGATGGATCAGCACAGAATGCAGTAAAGAATGGGGGAGCAGGTGCATACATAGAGTACCCAAAATAACACTAGCGATAAGAATACAATAGCAACAGGGAAATATTGCCACAATTACGATGCAGAAATCCAAGAAATAAAGCTGGCAATAGAAAAACTGCTGAACAGTATTATCAGCTCACAGCCTGTTGTCGTTTTGACAGATGCAAGATCTGTACTCTAGGCACTACAATCTAGAAAATTGCCACATCTGCAGACCTTATTGACTGAAATCTGCAAGCATCACAGGGTTGCCCCGCAGTGATTCCCATCTCACTGTGGAATATCAGGAAATGAAAAATCAGATCAGGTGGAAAAAGGAGGTTCAACAGACACATAACTATGTGCATCAGTTACATACCATCATAAGAAACAGATAATCAAATCAATCAGAAGATCACAAGCCCCAAATCAGGTTGCCTATCATAACATTAGTAGATGTGAACAAGTTATCATTATACGCCCCAGAAGAAGACATAATCGACTCCACAGTAACATGTCTACAAAATTCAAGATCGGCACCTCAACTACATATCAATGTGGACAGACGCCCCAGACCGCTGAACACATAATTTAAGACTGCACTGAATATAGCTGACTGAAGAAAATCCATTGGCTCGTAGATACAAAACTACAGACAAAACTATATGGACCACTACAAAAATTACAAACGAAAGTAACATTTATACAGGAAACGACATTGCAGATATAGACAATACTTCAGGCGAACGAAAGATAGATAGATTCACATTTTAAGAGATTATGTGGAATCACGGGATTCACTGTCATTGACTTGTCGATGACACATTTCAAGTTGACAGGTTAGCTTTCTCTACACTCTACCAGGGGTGGCCAAATGGCGGCCCGCGGGCCGGATCCGGCCCGCCAGCCTAGTTTTCTTGGCCCGCGAAGCTCCACGGACTTACTTCATTTTTTACCCCTAATAGCGGATTTCTCCTGGTTTTAATCCGTGTCGGAGTTAACTCTTCTATCGTTCAAGAATACACAATTTGAAAATCTCTGTCAATTTCTCGCAACAGCTAGATTGGCAACATAATTTCAAATAACACACACACACACACACACACACACACACACACACACACACACACACGCACACGCACACGCACACGCACACGCGCGCGCGCACACACACACACACACACACACACTGCACAACTAATGGTGCCGACAATATTCAAAGTCTTTGCTTCGAGTTGGTACCGCAAAGTTGCTTTATTGTCAGTGCGGTGATAACGTCAGATCTTTGGCTCAACATTTGTCGTCTGGACTTGTGGTGGCTCTTTCATTTCGCGGTAAGGGGTTAATGAGGTTGGGAGGGACAGGGGTGAGGGGACTTCGTAGCTCTAATTCTGTCTTTGAAGTTACATTCAAAATGTTTCACTGTTCGCCTTCATTCCCTTTGATCCCATCGTCTTGTCTTGTCCATAAAATGACTGCAACGTGTTTATTTGGTCACAATCTTTTGATTTCATTGTCAAACACAAGTCTGTGTATAACTGTCAAATCTGGACTTATTTTCGATAGTGGACCAACATTCTGTGACTTTTAACTTTGATGTGAGATTTTGTATTAAATCATGTTAAAACGTAGAAAAGTTGATTGTGAAAATCGCATATTTAAACCTGAATGGGAATTAGATTATTTGTTCATCTTCAATAAGGATAGTAAACCTCAGTGCTTAATTTGCGTTCAAGTGTTAGCCGTTTTGAAGGAATATAATTTAAAACGGCACTATGCCACACATCATCAAAACATGTATGAGAAACATAACATTGAAGCTAGGAAGCTTTTGGTTGAACAGCTGAAGACAAAGTTGAATCAACAGCAAAGTATGTATACAAAGGGCAATAAAATTAAAGAGTCATCGATCATTGCATCATATACAGTTACCTATGAGCTTGCAAAATCTAAAAAACCCTTTACTGACGGAAATTGTGTGAAGAAATGTGCGATTCAAATGGCAAAGGCATTCGGTCAAGAAAAAATAGCCAAAGAATTTGAATCTGTGCCTCTTTCAAAACAAACTGTAGCCAGAAGAACAGAAGACATCAGTCTGCAACTGTCTCAAAGTTTAAAATCTTGTATTGAAAACTGCTCATATTTTTCGCTCGCGATTGATGAAAGTACTGACATCACTGACACTTGCCAGCTTCTTATTTTTGTTAAAGTTATCCAGGAGGATTTTACTGTTATTGAAGAATTGTTGAAAGTTTGCTCTTTGCATGACACTTGTAGAGGGACAGACATTTTCTGCAGTTCATAGTGCCGTAGATGAAGTAGGTGGTTTTGGAAAGTTGTCTGCAGTGTGTACTGATGGTTGCAAAGCTTTTATTGGTTCAAATACTGGTTTTGTTGGACTTCTAAAGCAAAACAAAATTAACGTACCTACATTGCTTTGCATAATTCATCAAGAGGCCCTTTGTGCAAAGTCCATAAATCTAAAAGACACCATGGCTACTGTTGTGAAAATAACAAATTTGATAAGAGGAGGACACCAGTCTTTAAATCACAGGAAGTTTTTATCATTTTTAGAGGAAGTAGATTCTAGCTACGGCGATCTCCTGCTTTATACAGAAGTAAGATGGCTTAGTCGAGGGAAATGTTTAATAATATTTTTTGAACTGAAGAATGACATTTATGACTTCCTGCGAGAGAACTTACCATGCTCCATTGATCTTCAACATGCACTCAAAGACATTAATTTCCTTCATAATCTGGCATATCTCACAGACATCACACAACATTTGAACATATTGAATTTGCAGCTACAAGGGGAAAAGCAAATCATTTTTCAATTGATGGGATATGTTGATGGTTTTAAAAAGAAGCTGAATCTATTTAGACTTTCTTTGCAAAAAAATGATCTGTTCCATTTTTCAAGTTGTAAGCAGTTGTTGTCAGAGATAGAAAGTGCAAACTTCAGTAAGTACGCAGCTGACATTGAACATTTGATTTGTGAATTTGATCGACGATTTCAACATTTTGAAATGTTTCGTCCGCAAACGGAACTTTTTAATAACCCAATTAAGTGCACAGTGGAGTGCCAGCCATCAGATCTTCAACTAGAGTTGTGTGACCTTCAGTGTGACCCCTTCCTCAGTACTGTAAAGGCATTAGGAGCTGACTTCTGGAAATTGCTACCAAATGAACGTTACCCGTGTCTGAGAAAATGGGCACTAAAGATGTGCTCTATATTCGGCAGCACATATCTCTGCGAGACAACATTCTCTTCCATGAAGTTAATTAAATCTAAGACCAGGAACAGAATGACCGATTCGACATTGTCCCATACTCTCCGAATCGCCACGTCAAAAATGGAAGTGGACTTCAAATCTCTGGTGGAAAGCTGTGACAAGTCACAATCGTCGCACTGAGACATTAAAGGTAATTTTAAAATGAATAATTAATGGATTTGTTACAAATCAAATATGTAGTCAAAGTGCAAGCATTATTTATATATTACTATATCGCATAGGTCCCTACTGTCATTTTTGACGATATTCTTAAGTGTGGCCCGCGGGTCTTGGCCTTGGCTTTAATCCGGCCCTCGGGCAACCTCAAGTTGGCCACCACTGCTCTACATCAATAGCTAAATGTATCAATGTTGACAAGGAGGAAATGCTGGAAGGGAAAATACAAGGTAAAAGAAGCAGAGGCAGACCAAGACTAACATGGACGAGTAGCATAAAAAGATGGACAAACCAGCCTATGACAACCTGCACCATCAAAGCAAGAGATAGAGCAGAATGGCGCTCCATGGTAGCTAACTTCGGTTGCGGAGACGGCACTCGATGATGATGATGATGACAGAAGTATGCATACAACTCTTATCAATTGAATAACGCTGAGGGCCTATGGGCGTTCCAGAAGTACTATAAGCCCGATTCTTGTTACTAGCAAAATATGAAGCGAATGTTTTGTATCTATAGTGCTTTCATAATGTTGGTTATAGTAAGGTTACCAGTCGTCTTCGGATTCCAGGTCAAGTCCCCAAACCTAGTTTCTTGTCCACGGAAAAAAAAATTGTCATACGGATTGTCACCAATTTCACAAATTGCTCCCGTATCTACCAACATTTTCCGTGTTCATTATTAGTATGGTTTTGTGTCAAAATTAAAATTCCATGACAATTAAAGTCGCCATTTTGTAGATTACTTACACCAAGTATGTGTTTATAGTTTCTTTCAGCTGTGCTCTATATCCACAAGCAGAAATTATCACTTTTGAAATAAGAGAGTTTTCTTTTTCGCAGCGTGAGTAACTTATGAGCTTGAGAAGTTAGGGGAATTTCTTTTTAGAATTTCAAAAAGTCGAAGAAACGAAAGTATGCAGTAATTGATTCCATTTTAAAGGAATTTCCTTTTCTCAGTCGATGCTTAAATGAATCAGCTGCTTTTGCTCTGTCAAACAACATTTAATGTCGGGAGCAGCGTGACACGTCTAATAGAGAACACATCGGAACAAAACAAAAAAACATAAACATGCTTCGATTTGTGCAGTTAACACGAAAATGTCTAGGTTCTTTACATATGTTAGCCAGTTAAACGTGATTTGATAATTGCATTAATGGATGGAACATTTGCATATCATACTGCGAAACATTATCAAAGTTTTAAATCTATTCGTTGTACTGTTAGTTTAATAAGGAAGTTTAATAAACCTAAATTTACGTGTTCTAGAACAAAAGTTGAGATTATTGTAAAGTGTGTCTTAGCACCTTGAGCTTTTGATGTAGTAATAGAAGAAATTCAAGCTGCTTCTTTTGTAACCAGACTTTTTGATGCTTCAAATCATGGCAGTCTGAAAATAATGCCTATCCTTCTAAGAGTTTAGTCAATTAATTTTCTATCTGAACCGATTGACTTTGTTGAAATGACAGAGGAAACGAGACATTTTCTCACAGGTAACTTTGGAAACAGTAAAACAATTTAGCCTTGAAAATAAAATGGTAGCAATTTCAAGGGATAATACAAACACAAACTTTGATAGTTTAAAAAGAAAAGGAGAAAACAATGTTTTTACCAAAGTGCATGGGCGGATCTAGGGGGGGTCATGGGGGGGCATTGCCCCCCCCCCCCCCCCCCCCCAAAAACGTACTTCTTAGTACATTCATTAATAAAGTGAGAGCAACGTTTGTTTACTTATTATTATTATTTTTAAAGAAGAAAAGAGGTAATATAAAAAAAAAATTCACAAATATATAGGTCTATTTATTCAATCTTTTGATATTGAAATCATGTCCACGGAAAAACAACTAAAAAAATACGATATTTTTTGTGTACGATTGTTCTTCTGTGAAGAAAATGTTAATTATTTATCGCTCTGGCGGTGCCAAAATTGCCGTGCTGATTTGATTTTATGACAGCACAAGGGACAAGGGAGTAGATATGTTTAATGAGTTGTTTGCCGGTGTACATATATTTGTTATATATGCTGTAAAAAGGACTTCATTTAGTTGCGGTATACCTGTTTTATTTTAGTTGTTATTAATGTCTAAAGGTTTTTAATATATTTTAAAAATGAAACGAATTACAAATTTCTTTCAAAAAGTTTCAAAATCACACGAAACTGAAACTCGATCTGCTTTTATGCTTCCTGATTTTACACCTACACCTAGGGTCGATATTAGTCCTAGTGAAACGAAGGATAAAAAAATTACTATTACATCAACAACTACTAATACAGTTAACAGTGAGCCAGTTTCTGAAAGTGATCTCGTTTCCAACGCTAGTCTGCCTAATACTCGTACAATTACATTTATAAAAAGTGAAGCTGGTCCACTCAATAGTGATATTAATAATCAGTGTGAGACGGACTTGGGCAATTTAAATTATGGACCAGTGGCAGGACCCAGTATGGATATTAATAGTCAGTGTGAGATGGACTTGGGCGATTTAAATTCTGGACCAGTAAGGCCAGTCTTAAGATCTTACCCGCCTTCACTGTGTGGTAAAGTCAACCGTTCTTTTTCTAAAGCTTATTTTGAACAATATCACTGGCTAGAATATAGTAAACGAAAAGATGCAGCATTTTGTTACGTTTGTCGTGTATTTGACAAATCTTTTGCATGTGAAGAAACATTTACTAAATCTGGTTTTAGAAACTGGAAAAAATTAAAAGAAAAACTTGATAAACATGGAAAAAGTAAAAGTCATTTGTTATGCATGGAAAAATATGCAATGCATAAATATAGTAATGAAAAAGGAAGTGTCATGTCAATGATTTCAAAATCACATAAGACCGAAGTGGAAAAAAACAAAGAGTACATGGCGAAAGTTGTTGATGTTATTATACTTCTTGGAAGACAGGGCATTGCGTTCAGAGGACATGATGAAAAGAAAGAATCTAATAGTAGGGGTAATTTCTTAGAGTTCTGCGAGGTGTTTGCTAAGTATGATAGTACATTTAAACAAAATTTTACAAAAAACATTTCATTTTGTAGCAACACTATTGTGAATGAAGTGATTGACATAACTTCAGCTCTTCTTTTTGAGAAAATAGTTAAAGAGGTTAAAAGATGCGATTTTTTTGCAATTATGGCTGATGAGGCAAGATGTCAGAAACAGCAACAATTGTCTCTCTGCGTTCGGTATGTTGACGATGAACTCACTCCACATGAAAGATTCCTTGGTTTCTATGATTGCTCAAGCAAACGAACAGCAATAGATTTAGCTGATTTGATAATGACTGTTCTTCGGAAGTTTAGTATTGAAGGATTATCAGTAATAGCGCAAACTTATGATGGTGCCGCAGTAATGTCTGGTGATGTTGGAGGGCTGCAAGCTAAAATTAGAGAGTTTTATCCTGAAGCTGTTTACTTCCACTGTTATGCACATAAGGTTGCACTTAATGTAACAGACATTTGTAAAAACATAGAATCTTCAAGACTTTTATTCAATGCTTTGGAATCATTGTATGTACATTTTTCAAAACCGTCAAATCATGATGCTTTAAGAACGGTGTCAGGATTGTTACAGACAAAGCCTTTTGAAATAATTTCATTAAGTACAACTAGGTGGACATGCAGGTACCAGAATTGTAATCTGTTGATTAAACACTATGATAATGTAGTGGCAGCTTTAAAATTTGAAATTGACAGAAATGAAGACAAAGACTCCATAGAAGCCATTGGAATTTTGAAATCAATATCAACATTTAATTTCATTGTCAACCTGTTTGTTTTTCATGAAATCCTGTCTTATACCCACGTATTAAGTCTATGTATGCAGAATGCAAATGTCACTTTAGGACAGGCTGCAGAACTGATAACAAATACTATGCGGACAATAGTAGACAAGAGAACTGATGATGAATTTTCTAAGATTTGGAAGAATATTGAAGAATTTTCACTGAAACACGGCATATGCTTAGAAAGTCCTACTGTATGTAAGAAAAGAAAACATGAAGAAAGTGTGATGCTAAAAGACAGTTTTGTTCTCTCAACTGTTGGAAAACCCCTAGATGGCCCTGAAAGTGTGAGCAATAAAGAATACTGGAAGATGAAAGTATATTTTGAAGTTATTGATGTCTTTGCAGCAAGGTTAAAGGAAAGATTTAGTGAAGAATCCTTACAACTCGCATGTGCTGTTGATGGGCTGTTTTGTTTGGATTATGAAAAGGCAACTCCATTTGTAAAGAAATATGCTGAGTGTTTAGGACTGAATGTTACTATCCTGAAAGCAGAAATATCAATTGTCAAAACATTAATTAGGAGCAAAGAAGGGGAAGTTTCACAATTCAGCTTTAGCCACTTAAAAGAGGTAGTAAACAAGAACACTTACCCACATTTTCATAAAATTCTAAGGGCTGCTATAACCATACCAATAAGCTCATCAGCATGTGAAAGAAGTTTTTCTGCGATGAGCAGGATTAAGACTTGGCTGAGGTCATCAATGACACAAGATAGACTTCGTAATTTGGCGGTGCTTCACATAGAAAAAACATTGCTTAAAAACACCATCACGAGTGAAGAAGTTATGCAGAAATTTGCAGAAAAGCCTAGACGAATTAAACTGATGTAATTGGTGAGTACAGATTTTCTTTTTTTTTGTGCCGTTTTAATTTTTATAAAATGCATATTTTATGCTGTATACTTATTCCCGTTATTATTAGAAAAGTCAAATTGCGTCAAAGGTCTAATGACGATTATACACAAGTGACTCACACCCTTATTGCTGATAGCGCGAAGATGTCTATGCAAACCTGAAACAAAACAGTAGGCCTATAGCAGTGCCCCCCCCCCCCCAAAAAAAAAAAATTTTAAGGCTAGATCCGCCTATGCCAAAGTGAGAGAACAGATACAAAGTTAAGTTCTTGGTTTAGGAAGTATAGCTCACATGATACACAATTATACACATTTAGCTATTAATTCAATCCCCCTTGATGTTGAAGAAATTGTTGTGAAGGTATTTGACTATTTTCACATATTTACTGTCAAAGTGGAAGGACTTAAGGAGTTCTATGACTTTGTTGGACAGGAATATATAAAAAAATACTGAGCTACAACAATGTTAGGTGGCTCTCCTTACTACCAGCAGACAGAATAATCTGTGAAATGTAGCCTGCACTTAAGTCATTCTTCCGCTGAAAAAAAAAGTTGTCTGTTGATGTTAAAGAAGTGGCTTTCCTTGCACCCATCCGTGTATGAATTTTGCTCCTGCAACTTTGCGACTTTTTCATGTTGCGATAATACAAATGGAAGGCGATGATGTAAACACTGTAGAGACTTCCATAATGTTAAGTAGTTTCATATAAAAATGGAACCTTAGGAAATAAGTTCACTCCATCATCAGTTAAGCAACTTCTGGCATCTTTAGAAGAAAACGGGTCCTAGTCCACAACTGAATTTCTCGTTTAGAAGGCCATCACTTAAATGGAGATAATTTGTTTGACGAAATTTATTTCTTGAAGCAGTATGTGACGTCAGAAAGAAAAGTGAAGTGGAATGAAGAAATTGCCACACTTTGTTCAAAATGGGGTGACGTTTTTTAAATCTTTGTCTGAAAAAAAAAGATTCCATATCCAGAACTCCAGAAGCTCACTGATCTGTCCCTGTGTCTTCCTGAAAGTACTTCTTCAGTGGAGAGAGTTTTTTTTTTTTCAATGAACACGACGTGGACATCGCAAAAGTATAACATTAGTTTAGTTACTGTTCTAGCCATGTTTGCCATCTTGGCAAACTTTATATGACCTTGCAAGAAGTTGCCACAAAACAGGGAAGCAGAGAAATACTTGGTGGAGAAAATTCATTCTTTAGAAAAGTACCTGCAGACTGTAGAGGTAAGAAGTGTGTAAATACTGTAGGTAGAATTACATCTTTTATATCATTTATAATATGAGTATTTAAATTGTTTAAAACGTGTATGAAACTATATAACTGAATGACAAACTAACAAAAGGTACATGTGAGAATTAGTTGTTGATATATTTATACCCATCTCCGGAAATTGTGGAGAAAAATCTGGTAACATTAAGTTATATGATTGTTGATATTTAGTTATTTCAACTGAAGATAATAACATCAAACGTGATACAAGGCAAAGATACATTTGACAATATTTTGTAATTGAGCTGAACACATACCTTGAGCCATGTAGAGTAGTTGGACTTTCTTTGTGAGGTGTTGAGAATGACAGAACAGTTTAAATATTCATCAATTTCAGAAGACACCATGTTGAAAATATAAACAGTTTCATGATTAGGCATTAACCTGCCATTCATTGTCACAACTGGATACATGGGTGTGACCATCTGTCTGTAGAAATCAATACAGGAAACACCCATTGATCTTCATTTTTAACATGTTTATAATCTACACTAGTGGTACAGGAAACAAAATAAAACATTATACAAACTGAATAAAGCAAAAGCTGAAGTAAATATTAAAATTTACTCTCTCTTCCCTACACACGCACGCGCTCCCTCATTCACACACACACACACACACGTACATGTATAAATGCTTAGGTTTGTGCTTTCAAAATGCAAAGTTATTGATTCAAACACAATCGATTTTTTTCATGTTTTGTTTTGATACAATTTTTTTCCTCATAAATTAAAAAAATTATTTCAATTTCGTGTTTACCTTATGTTGTATTTATCGTTTTGCGTGCGTCCACCCGATGACTAAAGTATTCTAGAGTATTCTAGTAGACTATAACATTCCTCTTCGTCATTCGCCCTTAAAAGGACGTTAAGTGGGTGTGTCTGCGTTGTGTTGTGGTTTGCAGTGTAACTGTGATATTTGCGCCTTTCGGCCCAACACATCCGACTTCAAAACGACATTTTTGAGTACCGGGTTGTCTTCCCTCTTCGATCACTACTCGCTTGGCCAGGCTAGACAGGTCAGTCTGTTACTGGAGGCATCACGGAGATGTGGAGCAGGGTCTGGATGGTTCTGGTTCACCGATCCTGGCGAAAGCCATCAGCTGTGGGTCGCTGACATCTTCCAGCTCTGGTGCTGGGGGGCGCGCCTTCGCCTCCATTTATCGTTTTGAATTTTAATTACCTAGTAGGTTTATGCAGTTTAGGAAGTTCTAACTTAATAAATATCTGGATCATACACAGCAGATCTAAAAGACAAGAAAATAAACTGGTTAGAGATTAATTCTTCTTCTTCTTCTACCTTTCAGCTCCCTGTCGAGCATAGGTCTTCAACAAACATTTTCCAAACCGTTCTGTTTCTTGACATTTTTTAAAGATCTTTCCATGTCTTCCCCAAAATCTTTCTCTCTGCTTTCATCTGTCTTTTCCAAGAATTCCTTGGTTTCCTCTTTATCTATTTCCCTGGGTATTTAAAAAAAGTGCCTGTTGTGTAATACTCTCAGTTAGCTTCCGCAGTGTGTGTCCTATCCAGCACCATCGTATTCGCTTTATCTCTTTATCAACATGTATTTGACTGGTACATTTCCATAATTCTGTGTTAATGATTTTGTCCTGCCATTTCCATCCTTTTTTTCTGCGTAATCAACTATTAATCTTCTTCTTCTTCTACTTTCCTTCCTCATCTGCCTTTCAGCGTCGAGGGGAGATATCATTTGCGGTCTTTTGCTCTTCTGTTCGCCTCTGCTGCTGTTATGTTTCCTAGTGCTTCTAATATTCCATCGATCCATCTTTTTCGTGGTCGACCCTTGGGTCTGTTTTTCTCACAACGTTTGTTGAAGGCTCGTTGTGTTGTGTTTTGCTCTTTCTGCCTTGTCACGTGGCCGAACCATTTTATCTGTTGTTTCCTTATATATTCTATGCTGGGGTTATTCCTAGCTTTTTTCTCAGTTCTTCATTTCTCATCTTATCTCTCAGACTGTTTCCTGTCATTCGTCTAACACATTTCATCTCTGCAGAGGTTATTTTTCTTATCATCAACTATTAATGAAAGTCTGTATCTTCATAATAGTCATTTTTGTTGCTCTCCATGTTTCACAGCCATATAATAAGACTGACTTAACATTGGAGTTGAATATTTTTATTTTAGTATAGATGAAAGAGTGTAGTCAGGGCTTATTCAAAAAAACATAATTGTAAGAAGTGGAGAGAAGTAGTAGAATGAGAGGTTGGCAAAAGAAGAGGTGGGAAGATAACATCAAGAAATGGACGGATCTTAATTTTACAAACTCTCAGAGAACCTCAGAAGCCACAAAAGAGAGAAAGATAAGAGAGAGAGAGGGGGAAAGAGAGAGAGAGAGGGGGGGAAGAGAGAGAGAACGAAATGAAAATCAATAGTTAAACGCATTCATCGCACAATGACCCATTGTTTTAAAATATGGGTATAAGTAGGAGCTGCTGTAGAGATGTGGCTAGTGAACTGGTCTACTGAAGACCTAAATCCTTATCAGGAGACAAATAATAATAAATGAATATTATTATAGAGGTAAACTTCGGAGGTGATAATCAGTGAACCAATTCAGAGGAAGAGGCTCTCTTTTTCGTGGCAAGGCGCTGTGCCACTGAATACGGGTTCGATCCTGCTTTGGTCCATATATTGTTCTTTTTTTTTTTGTGTTGTTGATTATTTGTCATTTTTTTCCGAGTGCTGTAAACATGCCTCTTCCTCTGAATTGATTCGTATATCCTAATCAACAACTTCTAGGTTCACCCAGACATATATGGGCACTGGATTTATTAATTTTTTTTTATAAAGAAAGGTGATAATGACATAAAACAATGACTATACTTAAAAATTTGACAGCAAATTCAAATTCCCCATATGTCATAGAGCGTGATCGGGATCACATAGATACAATAGTGAGATTTTCTGCTTCTTTGTATTTGCCATTTGACGTGAACTCCCATGGTATATGGTGGATAGGCGGCAGGAACCATTGAAGGCTATGTCTGAAAAGTGTTCCTTCTTGCAGTTTCCTCATATTCCAAGTCCGGCTTGTTGCAGGAGCTACTGAGTTAAGTGCTCTATGCACACCGTGAGCTGTGTGTCACATCCGTTTTGATCCTGCTTCGACATCCCGCTTGTTTACGATGAATGATGATATCGTATGACAGGGAACAGTTGGCTGTGTTCACTTTCAGGCGGTTTCGCCTTATGTCTTTTGGCGTGTGCTGAGACTGCTACGATGGGGACTACAGTTACCTTTCTTTGTTTGGGAGATGAGTTGGGAATTCGGATGATTCCACTGACACGGGCGGTTGAGCAATTATGGATTTTAATTCGTTTGCTGTGATACCGAGGCCTTCCATAACCAATAACCAATAACCAATAACAATTTGCCACTAACTTTTAAATTTGACCAGTTTTCACGATCTTTTTACAAAATATTAATTTTTACTTTTATGGAGAAGAAACTTTCTGGAAAGAGAAGAAGTGTAGTGATGTTACACTGTTATTACGGTTCCATAATTTAAAGTTAGCTCATGGATTGAAATATTTCAGTCAACACTTTTATAAAAATCAGTAACTGTCTCTCTGACTTAGTGGATGAAGAAGGTATTAATAGTTAAAGCATTTCTCTGTCACTTGCAGATGTTGATATTTACGAAAGTTGTGTACAAACATTTGACACTTCTAAGATGTAACATATTGGTTCATTTGCAAAGAAAACAACATTTTAGACGAACTCATAATCGACAAATCTATTTTTTTGTTAAATAAGTTTCGAGCTTATAAGAAGAAGGCGCTGGAAACACGTTGATCATGTACCAAGAATGAATGAATAAAGACTTCTCCATCAGGTATTCAAGAGGAAACCATCTGGCAAAAGAAAACAAGGCAGACCAAGAGAATAGCTATACAGAACAATTACTAGGGGAGTTTCAACCTTGGGACTAAGAAGCAATCAAGACCTATAAGAACTAACAGCAAATCGTCAATCATGGAGAACTAATACTTCAACTCTAAGTGTTGTCTTCAGCCCGAGAGGAATATGAATGCATAAATGGATGATGTTATAGTTTTACTATTGGACTATACATATAATACTAAATCCCTTGGTGTCTTGGCATGGTAAACAGTCAACAAAGCATTGATACGATGCATAGTGGATAGAAGATTGTGAAAGGGCATGATCGCCTACGATAACCGATATAGCACATGATGATAAATGATGACAGGACAGATTAATATTTAAAATGTCATAACATTTAAAAAAAAAAATCCCATCAACTGTGTATAATTATCTTCAATACTTACCCTTTAAAGGACACGTCTGTTCTTGGTCTTTGACTCACTGTTATTCCCTTTCCCTGAAACAACTCGGTATCCATAATTAATTGCCTCAGAACTGCATTGCTTTTCTCGTTGTAAGGGTTTTGACATGCCAGGTAAAATGGAGATAATGGATCTGGATAAGAGAGTAAATAATTGATTAATCGACAGCATAATCTTTCAACTTACATGAAAAATATTAGCTTATTTTTTTTAAACATATACATTTTGACTCTATCATACTGACTTCACTAATATTCGTCATAATCTGTCTGCCTGTCTGTCTGTCTCTCTTTCTATGTCTCTCTCTCACATACACACATTTTTATATTCCATCTTTTTTATCCTCCACCAATAAGAAGTGCCCTCCAATGTTTTCCCTCTTTTACTGTCTTTTCCATTCATTTTCACGTTTAATTGATCTTTGTGATCTATCCCAAGTGTAGTCTCCGTGGGTTACTAAGTCTTCACTGTTTCCCTTTTTCTGTAGTTCCAGAAATCGTGTAATGTTTGTAATTTGCTTGTGCAAAATGTGTCCTATACATCACCACTATCTAATATATGTGTGTGTGTGTGTGGGGGGGGGGTGTATATATATATGATTGGTTTCTCCTAAAATTAAAAATGTACCACCATCATCATCAGGAGGTATGTCCATGGCAGAACGTTGCATTCACTACAACCAGTATAAAATTATCTCTGTCTTTAAGCCAGATCTCCCACTTCTTCTGTTGTAACGTTCAAGGTCTCATTGATGTCTACATATCCCAGGAGCCATGCCTTCCATTATTGTTCTTTCAAATCCGCTGTATCTTATGACGTTGCCAATTTATTTTAATTTCCTCTGTAGAACGGATTCATAAGCTAGTTCATTTAAATGTTTAAATCATTTAATGTCTTCGTTACTCTATTTCATGACCCAAGGTATCTTAATGATTTTTATGTAGCATTTTATTTCGAAAGAGTCAAGTTTCTTGCTTGCTATCTGCTAGATTGTCCATGATTCACAATAATATTTTTCTACATATCCTCAGTAGTTTTAATTTTACTGCATAGGTGGTATTGTGCCACGCGTTGTTCATGGCGTGTAATTTTCTGTTGATATTGCTTAACTTCTTTTGATCTCTTTCTGACAGTCTCCATTGTTAGTTACTACAGATCACAGATATTCATAGTTTGTTATAATTTTAAGTTTTTCATTGTTGATGATGATTTTGGATTGGCCTTTTGTTTTATCTAAGGACATTATCTTAGTTTTCTGTATTTTTAGGTATATATTTGGCACTTTGTGTTTATTAACACAATCAATGATGTCTTTTAGTTCTTCTGCACTGTTCGAGAGGAAGTATGTGTCATGAGCGTAACTGACTTCTGGAATTATGGTTTAAAAAAGGTACCATCAAGTAGGGAAAACAAAATCAGGTCTGATTAATGTAATGTTTTTAACTACTCTAGATGTGTATTTTTATATATTTGAATAAAGCATGCACTGTAAATATATTCCATATATTAAATATGCGCATTGCAATATAGTATAGGACTAAAATGTACATATTTACTGACATTTATGTTCTAAATACTCTTTTGTAGATTGTAACGAAGCACTTCTGTTAAAGCAAAAAAAAAAAAAAAAAAACGGCAATGCTTTTTGCAAACTAGAGAAGTTAATTTATATATTCAAATATTCTGTTAATTTATAACTTTTTGAAACGATGACATCTAGTGAAAGTTTATTACATTGTTTTATTCGTGTGATGGAAGTAGACAGTAGGCTGCAGATTCGAGAAGAATATCTTGTCCAGGCTACAGTTTGAACCAATGTAATGTGATAGTATATTTTAATAATATGAACAATGAGAACTTTTCGCAAACAATCAGAGTCAGAACACAGCAGGAGGCTGACATTTGGAAATCATGACCCGGGTAGGTTCACAACTCTTAAAGTGTCAAGAAGCTACCGACAGTAGCACTTTCTTAATTGGGGGTCGGGGGTGAGATCATTGCGATTATCGAAATGTCTTCTTTGTTAAGCTACATAGCATCTCCACAAAGTAACTTGTCTGCAGAAATGGTGATCGTGTCTATTCAAAGTTTCCTGCTGCAACAGCTAGGCAACATTATAGCACATTATATTGTTACACGTTTTCTTTGCTAAGTACAGGATTATCTCAGAATAGTATAATTTCATAAAGTTATCAAGTATTTTAAAATAAAAGAAATGATTTATAAATTATTTGTTGAATGTGTACACAGATAGTGACACACACCCTGCTATTTTTTTTAAAAATTTCAAACGTTTTATTTATTGACATCCACAGTTATTATCTGTCAATGTTTGGACCATGCACTTGAATATAGCTGTTCTAAGATCAAGGATCACTGCAAACAAAACACAGAGTCAGACATCAAACAAGTGATGTTGTGAGTAAGAGTACTCTTAGTAAAATTGTAATAAGATATACTTGTTTACATACGGTTGTAGCAGTTTCACCTCACCTTACTTAAGCTATGATGTTGTGAGTCATTGGTGCACTATCAAAGGTTTCCTATACATGTTTCTCTGTCACTTCCTGCTCTTTGTCATCAAGCAAATATGAGACTTATCAATTCCTTGATATTGTTTTTTACTCCTTCACTTTCTGTCTATTTTGACATATTACCATTTTATAGAGTCTTGACCTCTTTTTGCTTCATTATAGTTTTTGTCAGATCTGACCGTCACTTTACCTATCAACCCCACAATTGTGTATCTTATCTATATCAGCTTTACCATTGCTCAACATGGTATTCTTGTCTATTCTTAACTATTGATCTTAAGAAACTTCATTGTTCAGTCTGTGCCGTTTTATTGTTATATTTACCTTTAGTTTTGTATTCGGTATTTGATTTGTTTGACCGTGTTGAAAATATTGTGAGTCGAAATGTTGGCTTGTTGTGTCTTTGTCTTATCCACATGGCTGTAAAATACATGTTTATATTATATTTTTGTAAAGCCGTTCTTGTCCTTATCCATCACTCCCAATAAATGAGAATCTCATCATGTTATATGTCCATTTATTTCGTCATTGTAGTCACACTTTCATCATAACTGACTGATTGTTTAAAATTATTGTGTTGAACCTCTGTATCGATAATGTGAAATGCTCATGTTCTTATTAAAGCATCTGATCATGAAAGATAGCTTTGGATATAAACGAAACTAATTGCCTTGGAATGGAATAATACATACACATTTACAACAAAAGAGATACATTCAAAGAAACTAACTGAAATTATACGTACCAATTTCAAGTTCACAATTCTGACCAGCCCAACCTTTAGAACAGACACACACATAGCCAGGATAGGTGTTCATGCACACTCTGTGGGAGGGAGTCCAATTGTTCATACCAGTGAAATTACCTTCTGTAGCATTAGCTACAGATGAGCACAGGGACAAGTCCTCAAGACACTCATTAATGTCCTCATCACACATTCGTCCTGTCCACCCTTCAGCACAGGTGCAGAGATACCCAGGATTTGAATTCTGACATATAATGTGTTCACCTTTTGATTTCTCGATATCACTTGAGTTTTCTCTTCTTCTACAAATATCTGGAAACTGTAGGCACTCATTTATATCGTCACTGCACAAATGTCCTGTCCAGTATTCCTGACATTTACAGTTGAATGTACCTATTGTATTAATGCATGTTGCATTATTTCTACAGGGTGACACCTCCACGTCACATTCATTCATATCTTCTTCACATCTTATCCCTTTCCAATTCATGGGACAATCACAGGTAAAGCCACCATGTGTGTTGGTGCAGTTTCCTAAATTATAGCAGTGACCTTTGTCACACTCATTGATGTCTTCCTCACATCTGGTCCCTGTCCATCCTTCCAAACAATCACAGGTAAAGCTGCCAAAGCTGTTGAGGCATGTTGAATTGTTCTCACATTTATTCTGCACATCACATTCGTTCACATCTGTCTCACAGAGACTTCCTGTAAACTCAGCTGGGCAGGTACACAAGAACCCTTCATTAATATTCTCACAAGTTGCACCATTCTTGCAGGGATCAGATAGGCACTCATTGACATTTTCCTCGCAGGTCCTTCCTTGCCAAAAAGGTGAACATTTACAGTCAAAACTGCCATGAATGTCAGTACAACTAGCTCCGTTTTTACAGATTCCACCCAAGCACTCATTGATGTTTTTCTCACAGTTCACTCCTGTGGAGAGAAGAAAATCTGACATTTTACAGTCACAGCAGAAACATAAATAAATATATGCGGAGACGGTACTCAATGATGATGATGAAGATACATGTTGTAAGGCAACACAAAGTCTCTCCATTCAACAAAGAGTTGGTACTTCCTTAACAAAGTGCTCTATGTCTGACCATCATTGCATGTTGTTGTCTGCTCTCTGATTTAGTGAATGAATAGTTATTAACAGTTTCATCATTTCTTTATCATTTATAAATGTTGATATTTATGGCAATTAGTTCCATCCTATGTTTTTACTCTATGGGAGACCTTCTTTCATTCTTCTTCATGAACACCCCTCCCCACCCTTTCTAATGTTTTACCGTTTGGCTCCTCTTGGTCCAGTTAAATCCTACATGCCATATTGTCTAATAATCGTATAACCAACCTTTACGTTAATCTTGACCGCCATCTCTGTCTACCATTTTTTATATCTGTGTTGTGTTTTATGGTTTCCATTTATTTGTTTAATTTGTATAGTTTGTTTGTTATACCGGATGAAGACTTTTGCCGAAACATCGCAGTTTGTCTCGTCTATTAGTTTTAAGTGGTCTGTACCATGTTATGTTTATTGTTCGTGGATAAGGAATGGAACATGCACTTTTGGCATACATTTTGATTTAAAATAAATTCACAAACAGGCTAGCTGCATGCTAATGTGCCTATGATAACACTTTAATTATTAAATTGAAGAAATCTAACTCAATGCATTATTTAAAATGTTCTAAAGAACTAACTCACTGCATTATTTAAAATGTTCTAAAGAACAAACTCAATGCATTATTTAAAATGTTCTAAAGAACTAACTCAATGCATTTTTTAAAAATGCTTTAAAAGAAATAACCAAATTCATTATTTGACATGTTCTAAAAGAACTAATTCACTGCATTATTTAAACATGATGTAAAAGAACTAATTCACTGTGTTATTTTACATGTTCTAAAAGAACTAATTCACTGCATTATTTGACATGTTCTAAAAGAACTAATTCACTGCATTATTTAACATGTTTTCTAAGAACTAATTCACTGTATTATTTAAACATTTTGTAAAAGATCTGACTCACTTCATTCTAGAACATGTAAATCAATGCACTTTGTAAAAGACAACTAAAGAAGATTGTGGTTAAGGCTGCATCATTTCCATATCAAATCAGTTATCAGAATGCGATGTACAAGACTACAAGAGGGTGATAGTAACACAGTGGTAACGCATTGGCTTGTCGATAAAGTGAGCACAGGTTTGATTGCAGCTTGTTGGACTTCACTTGACCCAGATGAAGAAAGGAGTACGTGACTAAATGTGTCAGATAAAGTAAAAGAGTGCACGGAAAAGCTCAGTCCACTTCCTTTCTAAAAGCTGGGCTTAGTTTCTTCTTCTTCGTCTTCTTCTTTTCGTTCCACATTCGCATTTTAGTGTCGAAAAGAGATACAGTTTGTGGTCTTTTGCTCTTCTCTTAGCCTGTGCTGCTGTTATGTTCATCATCATCATCAAGTACGGGGCCTGCTGGCGTGGGGGATCATGTCTCTCCACAACTTTCGATCTCGTCAGTTATTTATCATTTCTTCTGTTGACCTTCTGCCAAGCCATCCTCTTAAGCTGTCTGTTATTTTTCCTCTTTGCTTCCCTCTATCTCTTCGCCCCTATATTTTTCCAGTTGTTACAATATATTCAAGTTGTTCTCTTCTCATACATGGCCAAAAACTGATGATTGTTTCTTCATAATATTGGATATTAGCTCTCTTTTTGCTTTGACCTCTTTCAGAATATTTTCATTACTCTTCTTAATTGTCCATGCTATTCTCAACATTCTTCTGTAAAACCACATTTCTACAGACTCCAGTAATTTCCTTGTCTGTTGTCCTATTGTCCATGATTCGCATCCATATGTTAAGACTGACTCTACATAATATTTAAGAACTCCTTTTCTTGTTTCTATTGTCAAACATGAATTGCATAGTATCTATATGGCCTAAGCCATTCTGCATCTCACCTCATTTGTACATCATCCGTCTGAGGTTAACAAAGTTTCCAAATACTTAAATTCATTTACCTATTTTAATATTGTTCTACTTGTCTTTATTTTTGCGCTGAGATGATATCATTTTCTTTGTTGTTACAATTGCCTCTGTCTTTTTGCTATTAATGTTGAGTCCTTTATTTTGGCTTTCTTTCACTATAATGTCTAACATTTCTTGTAACTCATTTTCACTCTTAGCGATTAAGACTGTATCATCAGAATACCTTAGATTATTTATATTATGACCTCCAATTGTTATTCCAGGCATGCCCCTTATGGATCTTAAAATAATCTCACTATAAATATTAAACAAATCTGGTGACAGCACACAATCTTGTCTAACACCCTGTTTTATTTCTTGAAAATTTACCAATTGGTTTCCAGTTCTTATGGCCACTATTTGTTGGCAGTACATGTTCTATATTATTCTTAGATCTTTGCTGTCTACATTTATGCTTTCTAAAATTGTGATTATTTCTTGATGCTTTACTTTGTAAAATGCTTTGGTATAATCTATGAACATAGGTATAGATCTGTTTTCACCTCATGGCTCTTTTTACTAAGATCTTATGATATATATGACACTGCTCTTTCCTTTACCTCCAATAAAACCACACTGTTCATTGCTAATTTCTGGACTGATTTTGTTTCGCACTCTTCGCATGACGATTCTTAGTAATATCTTAGTCATAAGAATCATCATGCGAAGAGTACGAAACACAATCAGTTATGTTCATTGTGTTTCTAATATCCATCAATCTATCTCTTTCGTGGTAGGCCCTTGCTCTTTTTATGTTTGGCACCTCTGTAGCAGAAGATGTTTAGCAGTCATTTTACCGATAATACTGTTCCAATCATCAGTCCTTAAAGTGTAGCAACTTTTATTTATACATTTATGCTTTTATTTATTATGTGTGCAATGTCTGACAATTTACAATAGTTTTTAACAAAATAACTTTAAATGTAATGTTTTCTTTAATCCAGATGGTAATTTATTGTTTAAATGCTCATAGGTCTAAGTCATCTGCAAAAAAAAAAGAATTGCAAATATTTTGGCACATTCTTATTTACAATATAAATAATTATAGAGAATAGAGAAACGTTTCAACATGATTTTCTTTCACCATAGACATTTTAGGCAACATAGTATGCATTATTACATTTGGGGCATCTTTCTTTCCTAGAAAATAAAAATCTGGTACTCTTTTAAGGCTGAGTGAAGCTACAAAACGTCGTTTGGATTCGAACCCCACCTTTTATTCTCAGTAGACTAGGTCACCAGTCTCATTGCCCCATCTCCGTTATAACGTCATCAGAAACAGAATGTTCATGGTGCCATGCAGCACTTAATCCTGTTTCTTACGCCCGAGTAGCCGCCAGGACCCTGACAACGGACAGAGAAGAAAGAATGGAACTACCGTTACCGCACAGCTAACTTTGGAGACTATAAATTTGACTGTGTTACCGCGACGCTTGTTGTAAAAGACGACTAAGGAAGTTGGTGTTGAGGTCTTCGCTGGTGCTACAGAGTTCGTGCATCCCAGCTGAAGTCACCTTCTAATTTTTTTCTCTAGTGTGTGGCAGGTGTACTTTAAGCTGGAGAACGTGCTGAGAAGGTGATTTGAGCACTATGAAGTTGTATGTTATACAATGAAGATGATATGTAGACTCGACCATAACAATCTACAATTCGTTGCGATTCTTAAGTGACTACTTTCGTCACGATCAGTGAACTAGAACTCATAACAATCATACATCACCTACTACAGAAGGTCTGGAAACAGACTGACCGGTTCAGGCAAGCAGGTAACGATCATAGAGAGAAGGTAACCTAGAAATGTCAGACTGAAATCGGATGTGTTTGGTCCATAGGGTCAAACATACATGCAGCAGCTTGCTGTATATTTAACGTTCTTTTAAAGACAGAATAAATAAACAGAAGATGAAGAGATATGCAGAATATTAAATAAGTAGAAGATGAAATCAGCAGACAATAAAAATAATCATCAGGTTAAGAAATAAGTAGAAGCTAAATTAAGCATAGGTAAAGGTAAGGTAAAGTACGAGACTTGAACCGGCGGAACAAACCCATTATCAGATGTTGAAAGATGGCATGGCGACCGTCCAAAAATCGATAATAGTGATTGTTCGTGTGTAAACAAAATATAGAAAAATAGAGGAGAGATCAAGCTGGTACAATCAAAGTATTGCCCGCAGTTGAGTAAAGGTATGCTGCTGATTAACATGAATGTCGGGGGTGAGAGGGGCGCCCTCACTTTGCATTGCTGAGCATAGGTGAAGGTCACATAACTAGACAGTACACATTTGAAGTGGATACGTTTGTTTTTCCCCAGTCATCCTGACCTCAAGGTAGACGAAACAATTATCCAGTCCCATTGGAGACTTAAATTAAAACAAGGACCCGTGTTTAAGTAGAACATGTAAACAATTCATGGCAGCTGACAATCGAAAGATAGACTTTATGCAGCCATTAGAGGGAACTTAAACCAAAAATAAGTATAAACCATATCATTTCATGGTACTTTACCGGTTTACTGAAATTGCAAGAAAGCTCTCACAGAAACTATAGAACATGCACTGCAATGATATCCTTTTGTGTTATTATATATTGTTGACTTTGGTTTCAGAATCGCCTGATGGAAGTCTATATATGGCTATTATTTGTCTCTAATAGGACAGCGGTTCTCACACTTTCTGTTACCGCGAGCCCCCTTTAAATAAGTTTTGTACTCGGTTTCTTCTATGTTTTAAATCATTCATTCTCTCTTTCCATTTAGTAAATGAACATCACACTATTATTCAAGCCTTCAGGCACCCTCTGTGACGGCACCGCGGAACCCTGGGATGGGGGTAGGTGGCGGAACACTGTATGAGAAACGCAGTAATAGGGGACTTCTTTCTTCAAAAAGCACGGCCAAATCAGACTAAAATCATGAACTTTACTTGAAATCATTTATGTTCAATGTGACCCACAATCCGTAGTTGTGTCTTTAATGTTCTAAAACTGGTTGCCCTTAATCTGTCATAAAGTTAATTATAATCAAAAATAAACACCACACAGATTCAACAATATAGCACGTGCTTCATACAAAAGTCTGACCTGTAAAACTAACAGGACAGTGACAAAGGAAACCACCAATCAGATCAGTACAATTGGCACCATTTTGACAAGGAGAAGAAAGGCATTCGTTGATAGGAGATTCGCACTTTTCTCCGGTATACCCTGTGCAAAAACAAATGCAACAGATAATGTATGCAATAGAACAATATTTACCGTATGCGTGAAAGTCACATCAGTTTGTCTGTTACGTCTGTCCGTTTTTTTCTGTCGCTTACAGCGTCGAGGAGAATTCACACATCTCATGACTAATAAAACGTCATGAATAATTAATATATTTAAAAAAAAACATCTAATAGGTAAACAAGTGGATATCACGTTTTATAATCATGCAATCCTGTAGTAGTGCAAATAAATTTTGTTGGTTGATATATTATGTATGACAAGTTGAAATATGTATATAAATTATATAGAAATATCATATCCTTTTAATGAAGCAAGTGTAAAGAAAAAATTAATCTCTGCATTTGATCTAAAGCCGCATTGCGATTCAGGATATACGCGTTCTGCGAACAGCTGCAGGCTTCCTAACCTGACTCTGGCAAAGGTCTTGCCGATGATGATGAGTAAGGAGATGCCTCTGTAGCTGTTCCAGATTTCAGAGCATGGGGTGTATTAGAGCGCTTTTGCGGAATTTTATCAGATCGATAGGGAACCCATCTTGTCCTGGTGCCTTACCGGAGATCAGGTTATCTATGGCCTATGCTAAGTTCATCTACAGTTCGTTCAATCTCTAACTCTTCCATAGGTAGAAGGCATTGGGTGTCGCCAATGACGTTTGGTGTAACAGTGTTTTCTATGGATTAAAGAGTGGAATAATGATCCACCCATCTCTCCACCTGTCTGTCTCTTTCGTTACTTTCTCCCCAGTACCGAGTACAAGGAGTGAGGTTAATACATTTTCTTATACAAATATATCTATTTTATCAGTATGATGGTTGCATGTAAAAGATCCTACCATATTTATGCATTCGCTTTGACTACCGGAATCCATGTTCAGATATTCATCGATGTCTTGTTGGAATGCATCTCCTTTGAATCCAAAAGGACACTATTTATGAGTTACCAAATCGTTGTAGACGAATTTGTTTGATTGTAGAATGTTCACGTTTCGCATCTTTGTCACCAAGTATAAACCACTTGTGTTTTTGGTGTTGACAGACTTATGTGGAGGTGCGTTAATGTTTGCGATTAGGTAATTCACAGTGAAGGCGAGGTGTGAACATTTATTGTTGAAAACATCTCTTTGTGGGAAGACACTACAGAACACTCAGAAAAAGGCATCTTTCGCGAATGCAAACCAAAAGCAACACATTTAAATGTAGTATCACATAAAACGATACACAAATAGTAAATATAATTGTTGTACAAACAGTTAAATAAACTTTTAAAAATAAAATCACCGGCAGAGCATTTTTTTGTTTTAACCTTCTGATTACAAATGTTTTGTTCAAGTCTATGGCTTATAGGATCACAGTATTCTGAGCAGGTCGAACCGTAGTAATACTCTCCACAGTAGACTTGGGCTTCAAATGCAAACCTGATTGGAAATGAAAAATAAATATAAAACATCACGTATGTTGTGAACTAACAAAACTAAAAATTATTTGGAAAGACAAATCAAATAAAATAAATTACTCTATTACAGATATTACCAGTATAATATAACTAAAGATGTATACTGTAACTAAAGAAGAGATTGAAGTCATGGCTGATTTTGGAATGAAAATAAGAACAAAAATATTGGATGATATCTACAAAATTCAATATATACCAGACGACCTGCTCAAATCAACATTGATAGCCCTACCAAAGAAATCAGGTGCGAGATCATCGCACAATAAACCTTATGAGTCACATTACTAAGATATTACTAAGAATCATCATGTGAAGAGTGCGAAACAAAATCAGTCCAGATTTTAGTGATGAACAGTGTGGTCTTGTTATAGGTAAAGGAACGAGCAATGTCATATACATCATAAGATCTTTACCAGAAAGAGTCATGGAGATGAAAACAGATCTATACATATGATTCATAGATTATACCAAAGCATTTGACAAAGTAAAGAACCAAGAAATAATCAAAATCTGAGAAGATTTAAACGTAGACAGCAAAGATCTAAGAATAATAAAGAACATTTCCAGATTGCAACAAACAGCGGCCACGAGAACTGGAAATCAATTGGGAATGTTTCAACAAATAAAACAGGGTGTTAGACAAGCTTGCGTGCTGTCACCATATTTATTTAATATGTATAGTGAGATTGTACAAAGAAATTACCACGGTTGTTTTCCGTTGCCTTCCGTGTCTAATTTCTAATAATGTCTAATATCTTATAACTCAGTAATTAAGACTGTATAATCAGCATTCCTTAAAGTATTTATATTAAGATCACGGATTGTTATTCCAGGCATGCATATTCTCCATCATCATCACTGATTGCCGTCTCGCATCGAAGGTTGGCTACTATGGAGCGCCATTCCACTCTGTCTCTTGCTTTGATGGTGCAGATTGTCATAGGCTGCGTTGTCCATCTTTTGATGTTACTCGTCCATGTTAGTCTTGGTCTGCCTCTGACTCTTTTACCTTGTATTTTCCCTTCCAATATTACTTTTATTAGGCCGTTGTTTCTTTTAACATGACCCAAATCCTAAAACAATAGGTAGAATTTCTCTCCATGGCTTTCTTAGGAATGTTACGTGTAGAGGCTCCAATCTCTTTCACGGTGGTCTGCCATGTTTGTCTTTCGTGTTCTGAATATGCCTCATGTGTACCACACACTTTGTTGTTTTTGCTTTCTAGGGCGTTGATCATTTCTGATTATTCCGCCTTTTGTTATTATATCTTTATTTTTATTGTATTTGTTATTATATTTGTATTATATGGTATTATATTTGTTATTTTTTGTTATTATTTCAATTCCAAAATCCCCCGTGTCTTCAATCTCTTCTCTTTTTTGTTATATTATCTGGTCCTGGACCATTTCTTGCTTTCATATTGCGCAAGGCGTCTTCCACTTCTTCTTTGAGTATTTCTGGTCATTCCCCCTTATACTTAATATTTATATCTGTTCGTTCAACATTATAAAGATCTTTAACGTATTCTGTCCATCGTTCTATTATGCTTTGTTATTCAATCAATAGTTCTTCTTCCTTTGATCTTAAACATCCAGTTTTTGAATGCATCTTTCTGTATATAGCTTTGGCATCTCCTGTTTGTTGCATTTAAATCTCTTTGCATCTCTGTTTTAACCATGCTTCTTTTGTTTCATTGCATTTTATTAAAATTTCTTTTTTCTCTTCTTGTATCCATCAGCTGTAAAATGTCATCCATTTCCTTCTTGAATTTGGTGGTATGAACGCTTTCGATGTTTGTTGCCTTGATTCTTTTAGCATTTTCCACTGTTCGTCAATGTTTTGTATCTTCTCTACTGCATTGTACCGGTTCTGAATTGTGATGTTATATTTGTCTTGCACCTTCTTGTCTGATTTGAGTAAATCTAAATTTATTTATGTTAAATGAAGCTCGTTTTGCTGCTTTTAATATTGCTCTAAGCTTTCAAACAACTTGTACATGATCACTATTGCAATCTACCCCTGGTCTAGTTTTCACACACACCAGACTGTTTCTAAATCTATTGTTTTTTTCATTATGTAATCAATATGAAGTGAAGAGAAGAAGTGGAAAACGCCTTGCGCAATATGAAAGCAGGCAAATATCCTGGACCAGATAATATAACTAAAGAAGAGATTGAAGCCATGGATGATTTTGGAATAGAAATAATAACAAAAAATATTGAATGATATCTACAACAACGGATATATACCAGAGACCTGCTCAAATCAATATTCATAGCCCTACCAAAGAAATCAGGTGCAATTGAATGAGATGATCATCGCACAATAAGTCTTCTGAGTCAAATGACTAAGATATTACTAAGAATCATCATGCGAAGAGTGCGAAACAAAATCAGTCCAGAAATTAGCGATGAACGGTTTGGTTTTGTTAGAGATAAAGGAACAAGCAATGCCATTTATATCATAAGATCTTTAGTAGAAAGAGCCATAAAGGTGAAAACAGATCTATACCTATGTTTTATAGATTACACCAAGGCATTTGACAAAGTAAAGCACCAAGAAATAATAAAAATTTTAGAAAGCATAAACATAGACAGCAAAGATCTAAGAATAATAAAGAACATGTACTGGCAACAAACAGCGACCGTAAGAACTGGAAACCAATTGGGAATGTTTCAACAAATAAAACCGGCTGTTAGACAAGATTGTGTGCTGTCACCAGATTTGTTTAATATTTATAGTAAGATTATTTTAAAATCCGTAAGGGGCATGCCTGGAATAACAATTGGAGGTAATAATATCAATAATCTAAGGTATGCTGATGATACAGTATTAATCGCTAAGAGTGAAAATGAATTACAAGAAATGTTAGATATTATAGTGAAAGAAAGCAAAAATAAAGGACTCAGCCTTAATAGCAAAAAGACAGAGGTAATGGTAACAACAAAGAAAAAGACATCACCTCAGTGTAAAATAAAGACAAGTGGGACAATATTAAAACAGGTAAATGAATTTAAATATTTGGGAACTTTGTTAACCTCAGATGGAAGATGTAAAAAAGAGGTGAGATGTAGAATGGCTCAGGCAAAAGCAGCTTTACAAAAAAATGAGGAAAATACTATGCATTTCATTTTTGACAATAGAAACGAGAAAAAGAGTTCTTAAATGTTACGTAGAGTCAGTCTTAACATATGGATGCGAGTCATGGACAATAGGACAACAGACAAGAAAATCACTGGAGTCTGTAGAAATGTGGTTTTACAGAAGAATGTTGAGAATACCATGGACAGCTAAGAAGAGTAATGAAAACGTTCTGAAAGAGGTAAAAGCAAAAAGAGAGCTAATTTCCATAATAAGGAAGAAACAATCATCATTTTTTGGCCATATAATGAGAAGAGAATAACTGGAATATATTGTAACAACTGGAAAAATTGAGGGACGAAGAGATAGAGGGAAGCAAAGAGAAAAAATAGCAGACAGCTTAAGAGAATGGCTTGGCAGAAGGTCAACAACAGAAATGATAAATAGCTGCGGAAATCGAAAGTTGTGGAGAGACATATTCACCTACGCCACTAGGCCCTGTACTTGATGATGATGATGAATCAATATGATTACGTGCGTTATCTGCTTGGCTTTTCCATGTCCACAGATGTATTTGATGTTGCTTAAACCAGGTGTTTCCTATCATCTAGTTGCGTGTTCTAGTCCAGTCAATACGTTTTTCATCCATTTCATTACTCTCGTATAAGCCATAATAACTAACTATTTCCTCAACTCTTTCTTTTCTTACTTTTGCGTTGAGATCCCCTTGAACTATTGTGCTTGAATGTGGTTTTCATTTAACGAAGTGCCTTATTTAACTCGTCATAAAATGAATCAACTGTTTCCTCTACACTGTCTGTTGTTGGTGCATAAACGTGAATGAGATTTATATTTATTGGCTTTCCATTTAATTACACTAAAAGAACGCTGTCAGATATTGCCCAAACGTCTTTCACTGTTCTTGCTCTTTATGCATCCAGGATGATACCTACTCCGCTTTGGTGTTCAGTACCTCCAGAATTGATTAGTTTATGTTGACATCAGCTCCCCTGATCCAGTGTATCTCATTTCGGAAAGTCCCAGTAAATGTAAACCCATCTTTTTCTTTTCCTGTTTAATGTTTTCCAGTTTACCCTTCTGCATGAGTGTTCTCTCATTCCAAGTACCTGTCTTTAGAGTCTGTTGTATCTTTAATTTGCTTACAGTAACTTGATGACGATCGGATATCACATGTAGCACATGATGTCCCCTACCGAACGAGGGTTTTCCATTGGAATCCGCCTGAACGTTGTTGTCGTGAATTCTTTTATTGTAACGATTCATGATTACACAAGGAAATTACGACGGTGGTTTTCTGTTGCCTTCCGTCGGTTTGTTTACGGTTGGCTCCGCTAGCCTTTGACTAAAAAGTCTCACCCAAAAAGCAGTGGGGTAGTTTTACTTCGGGATACTCTCTCTTAGCCTTTTACTCTCCTGAGCATACCTGCAAGGCGGCAGGGCAGCCGCAAGTTGTACCGTTCACTGCATACAGTATACATCTATTAATCATGTATAAAGTGGGGACTGTAGTTCTAATCTTTGCACAACTATAATACGTAGGTTAGTTATTTGAAAACACATGATCTGTTTTTCCTAAAATACCTGCTTGTTCTTCTCACAAAAGTTTCCTAATAGCCTCTTTTAGTTCCCCCCCCCCCCCCTCCAAAAAAAAAAAAATTATTCTGCTTAATATTTTTCCTGCTACTGATAGCAGCATAATTCCCCTATAATTTGTGCATTCCTGTAAACATCCTTTCTTTGATAGTTTGATAATATAACCTTCATTCCAGTCTTTGGGTATTTCTTCCCTCTCCCAAATTGTATCTAGTAGATTATGTAACATCTCGGTAGAGGTGTTAATATTAGCTTTGATGGCTTCTGAATGAATTTCCTGTGGCTATACCATTTTTTAATAGCTTGATGGTTTTCATTATTTCTTCCTTGCTTGATTTTTCACAGTCAACGTGCAACTATTCTTCATTTTTCACCTCTGTGTAAGCTTCCTGTGCCTTGGCTTTAGTGCTTCTCGTTTTACTTTTATTTATGTCTGCTTTCTTATTCTTACTTTCTTTAATTGTATCCATGGTCTCTGCTGTCATTCATGCCTTATTATGACGTTCTCTTTTCCGCAGGGTTTCTTCGCATGTATCTTCCCACATATTCTTCACCTGTTGCCACTGGTCTTCTATATTTATTGTATTTTCTTGTTGTTGGAGGACTTAGTATTTGTGTGATACTGTGGCTGCAAATTTATCTTTAATTCCTTCTCCTTAAGAAACCCTACATTGAAGTGCTTTCTGCCCTTATGTGTTGTAGTATACCTTTTCAGTTAACTTGTTACAGTGTGCAAACTTAAAGTTCGACATACATGATAATGTGATATTGGAATCTCGAAAACGACTCTTTGGAAGTTCGTAAGAGGCGTTGGTTTCACTTTTCGAAAATCAGCTATTGGTAGAAATATTGATTGTGAAAAACGACACCTGATTGCTGCCCGAAGCAAATACCAAAGGCAGATTCGTGAGTGACGAATGGAAGGCTACGATATAGTATATTTGGATAAAACATGAGTCAATGCTCATCCTATATGTGAGAAAGAATGGTAATCAGACAGAGAAAATAAAATAAGCAATTCCAGCTGCAAAGGACAACGCATTATATTAGTACATGCTGGCAGTAGAGAGAATCCACTTATTAATGACGCACAACTTAATTTTCAATCAAAGTCTACACTCGGGAGGCACTACCACACTGACATGAATGGACTCATTTTTAGAGACAGGATTTAAAGCACTCTACTCCCCATTCTCAATAAACCTTCATACTTTGTAATGGACAATTCATCATATCATAATGTCGTAGCACTGGAGTACAATGTTCCTAATTCATCAAGCACAAAAAATCAAATCTTCACACGGTTTAGAAAAAGAAAATGTTTCCATTCGTAACAACCAGTTAAAACCAAAGTTGTTGTAACTAGTTAGACAGACTAAGAAGACAAAGTTATATCAAACTGATAAAATAGTTGCAAAGTATAGCCGCACATCTCTTCTCCTCCTATTTGATCATTCACACCTTAACCCAGTGGGAGCCGCGATAGCTCAGTGGTTAGTGAACTGGACTACCACGGACAAGGGGTAGGGTTCGATCCCAACCGACGGCTTCCGGGTTCACCCAGCCTTAAATGGGCACCGGATTATTTTATGGAAAAGTAAATCAGCACGGGCGTAATACTGAACACATTACCCCAAAAATCATGTGCTGAAGGTCTGTAAAATATAGGGTCACTAACACCATATTTCGCTATACACCACTTGGCGTGACGGGGGTACTTTACTTTACTTTACCTTAACCCAGTAGAACTTGTGTGGGCTAAAGTCAAAGGGCAAGTAGCTGTGCAGAACACGACGATTACAATTTATGATGTTAAAGAATTCTGGAGAAAATGTGGCGACCATGTGCTCTGAGACGAGGAACAGTACTGGGCAATGAGATGGATCGATAATTGCGTACCTCTTATGATTCTGAAAGAGGCATGTGTGACGTGCAGAATTTTGTTGAAATTCTTACTATTTACTGACTATGTGCGTTTGATGTTCTGGTCGTTCCATATATTCTTGTTGATGACAAGCCTGATTTTTGGCGACTATGTGTGTTTGATACTTTAGCCAAAGTATACCTATCTCTATGACGAATGTATAAAATGGCATGCAAATGTGTTATTGTTATTGTTATTGGTTATGGAAGGCCTCGGTTTCACAGCAAACGAATTAAAATCCATAATTGCTCAACCGCCCGTGCCAGTGGAATCATCCGAATTACTAACTCATCTCCCAAACAAAGAAAGGTAACTGTAGTCCCCATCGTAGCAGTCTCAGCACACGCCAAAAGACATAAGGCGAAACCGCGCAGAAAGTGAACACAGCCAACTGTTCCCTGTCATACGATATCATCATTCATCGTAAACAAGCGGGATATCGAAGCAGGATCAAAACGGATGAGACACACAGCTCACGGTGTGCACAGAGCACTTAACTCAGTAGCTCCTGCAACAAGCCGGACTTGGAATATGAGGAAACTGCAAGAAGGAACACTTTTCAGACATAGCCTTCAATGGTTCCTGCCGCCTATCCACCATATACCATGGGAGTTCACGTCCTCCCGAAAATGATGATCGTCATAGCACTTGATGATGTTAGGCCGTCATTGATGACTCCAATTCCAAACATATAGACACACAGTGGTGGTAAGTTATCATTTCCAATCCAACAGAAGCCACATGACCTGTAGTTAGTAAAACCACAGAGAGAATATGATTTTGTGACCTTCAATGATTCACTCTTAGATGTGAATGTGTAGTTTACACAAGAGGAGAAGTTTTCAACTACAGTGATCCCATTTAAGGCAATTCTGGGATAGCAAGGCAAGTCTCCTTTATAGCAGCAGAACTTGATGTTCTCCGCTCCCTTCTTGTAGCTGCCGCCACACGATTCTGATGTCTTATTAACTTGGATATCATTCAAGAACAATGTCAGATTAACATTCCATAGATATGGCTCTGCTGATGAAATGCTTGGTGCAACAGTTGTATCAATCATACAGGAGGCTCCTGGTTTCTGGTCATTAATATCACAGACGGCACATGATGTTGTTATATTCAGTATTTCTTTCTAGGGTGTAAATATGTGGCACACACATGGAGAGTGGTTTGTGGTCACAGTAATCCCATTAAAGGCAATTCTAGGGTAGCATGGCATAGCTGCTCTTTAACGTGATATGGATACGCCTTTGACTTGCATTGTTAAAAAATTAACGTAATTTACACTAAAGTCTAATGTTTAGAGCACACTTTTTTATATTTTCCTAAAATTATATAACAAAAAACGATTTGTGCAAAACTCAGAATACCTTTTTACTTAAATTGTATAACATCTTAAGGTCGGTGAAAAACTAACATGCTAACAATGACAGAAATTCATCAAACTGTTTCTAAGATAATTGATAAACTCTGTGGGCACGATTTACAGAATGAACTATAATTGTGAGGCTTCCATGTCTTGATTTATAGCGAGCTCAACCAAATCAGACGGATATTCTCTAGCTCCCAATCTCCAAGGCTTCTATCAGCTCTACTCGTCATTATTATCCCTACCCCTTATTTGTTTTCCACCTTCCCTGCCTGAATATGCAATTGTTTTGTTGTTATCCACTGACCTATTGTCTGTATCCAGCCATAGTATTTCGCTGATACCCAGTATATCTAAGTGATGTCTACCCATCTTCCTTGTCACTTCGACCAATTTTGTTGGTCTGGCCATTTTTCTGATATTCCAGAAACTGATGTTAGGGCAATAAGTTGAAAAAAAAAGTTAGATCCTGTTCTTTAGTTCGTCATTTTCATTTAAAAGTCGAGATTTTTGTTTCAATAACAATAGACGTTTTACGATGGCAGCTAGTTAGGCTACATATCAAACGTCGACAGCAGGATGAAGAAAAACAAATCTCCATTTTAAATCTGAACCGGAAAAAATAAATGAGTAGAAGAAGGTAAACAACAGCAAGGAACAACACTCGTCATACCATCCATAAATTATACGAGCTGGCGCTGTGATGAGTAACAATTAACTTTTCTTAGATAGTTAAATAGTTCTCAGACCACATTACTTAAAAACAAAAGCAAATATTGACAAAGAATATTTAAGGATAAAAAACTAAGTAGCGACAACATTATCTTACTTTGAACGACTAAACATATAAAACGTTGTCCATGCGCTATTTTTGGTAGGCACAAGGCTGATGTCTAGAGATTGGTGATCGTTAGGTATACGGTCATGCCGTGGTTCACCGAAATAGACTCTGTCTCTGCCGCGCGTAAAGGTACTAACAGTAGTATAAATTTCTATTTGTAACTAAAGAAACATCAGCAGCGATTATAAAAATAAAACAAAAAAAACAATTAACATCATTAATGAAAGATGCAAAACATCAACAATAAGGTTGTGAACATTCGTAAAGGTTTTATTTAATTTACACACACACAAACACACATACACGCACACATACACATACGTGCACAAATGATCAAAGCACACATTTATTCATTAACTTTCATAATGAGAAATTAATAGCCCTCATTTGACTTACTATAATCTCTATGAAATGAGCAGTTAATGGCCAGTGGGAAGGTCATGAATCGATGACCGCGTGATCTTTCATTATTTATTTGGTAGGGGGATAGGAGGGATTGCTGCAGACTGTCGCTATTACATATATGTCTATATATATAGGAGCCTGCCTGAAAATATCTCGTGGTGAAGTATCGTGTAGGGATATAGTGTTATTAATAAAGCTCAAAGGTACGATGGTGAAGCAATAATGAATAGATCGGTTAATAAGTAACGTATATGATACACTAATATGGTGTCTGTCTCTCTTTGTCGCTTACAAGTAGACAGTACAACTTGAGTCTAATATCACTACTAAGGATCTTCATTCTGTAATTTTGTCTTAAACAGTGCGTCCCAGGTGTGTACGTGTTATCTTATTAGGAACCCGCAAGATATACAATACCATCATAAATCTACATCGCGTCAGTTGTAGGTATGGATCCAAACTGGAAACATCCGTTTACCCGTTAATCGCATGTCCGACTGGCTGTGCAAAAACCGTCTTTGTTAGGAAATGTCTGGAGCATGTGCCAGAGATGTTCCGTCCAGCCTAAGGAAGTTGTGTACTGTTATGGTTAAAGGCAACCAATGTACGGGACGATAAAGGGTGTTTTACGAAGGACTTTCCGACAAGAACCGATTGTATGGAGATAGGAGACACCTGCTGGTCATAGGCGATTTGATGAGTGTGAAAGACGATAGGGCCACGCAATTATTTACTAAGGGCAGTCACAACCAGAACCATGTTACACTTGAGCGTTTTGCATATCGTTCAAAATTTGTTTGGAAAAAATAAGAAGCAGAGAACAATAAGACACAATGGTCACTATATCGTACTCTTTAAATATCATCGAAATGGATCTCAGATTACTCACTTTACTAAGCAGATGTATCCCGGTGAAACTTCCGTTTCCAAGATGGCGGAATTGAGTCACGTTCTCTCTATCGCTGCGAAAATTGCTTTGAATTCTTATCAACTTCGGGTTTCCGTTCCAATTTTCTGCATTCCAGTCGAAATGATGTTCTAATTGTCATATCTGCGCCATTGAATTGGCGTTGCACGCACGGCAATACTCCGTTTTGACAAATCAAGTGTTGTGAATGCGCCTTCCAACGTCTAATGTTGATCTGCGTTTTGCGTCACACTGAGTGCTGTTCCATGACCGTTGATGGAGATGTTTGCCGCAAGTTATTTACAAGTTCCAACGCATTAATGTGGTGGCATCCGTCAAGTCAGCGTCTTTGGGAAGTTTGTACCATGTTTCGTTCGTTGTAGACTGCATTCACTAGAGTAATCATGAATACATGGGCGCAGACATATTGTGCGTGCTACGTCATCATAATGGATCATCGTGTGTCCCAAGACCGACCATGCGCTAATCTTGCGATCTGTTGTTTGGTGTGCAACGGGGATAATCTGATGACGAACTGTGTTTTGTATGTTCGGAGTTGGAGTCAAACACGATGTCCTAACATCATCAGGCGCTATAAATTTAAATACTATGACGTTCATCATTTTCAGGAGGACGTGATCTTCCGGGCAATGTGATGGATAGGCGGAAGGAACCATTGAAGGCTATGTCTGAAAAGTGTTCCTTCTTGCAGTTTCCTCATATTCCAAGTCCGGCTTGTTGCAGGAGCTACTGAGTTAAGTGCTCTGTGCACACCGTGAGCTGTGTGTTTCATCCGTTTTGATCATGCTCCGATATTCCAATTGCTTACGATGAATGCTGATATCGTATGACAGGAACAGTTGGCCGTGTTCACTCTCTGTGCGGTTTCGCCTTATGTCTTTTGGCGTGTGCTGAGACTGCTATGGTGAGGACTACAGCTACCTTTCTTTGCTTGGGATATGTGTTAGCAATTCGGATGATTCCACTGGCACGGGCGGTTGAGCAATTATGGATTTTAATTCGTTTGCAGTGATACCGAGGCCTACCATAACCAGATAACCAGATAACCAGATCTCGGTGGCATATCATATATTCATGATAGTTTTAATGACGCGACGGCTGCTACTCAAGGGTTTTTGTTTTTCGACCTACAAAAGGAAACTCCAGATCAGTTCCAAAACATCACCAGGAAGTCTATGTCCCCAAGAAATAAACATGGCTGAGTCGGTGAAAAGACACTATGAACTGTTGCAATTCACGTGCTGTGCAAAACCAAAGGCGGTTAAGGAATCTCCTGATCTCATAAGAACTATGAGCGAATGCTGTTACAACGTGATTTAAGGTAACGTTCGGCTCATACTGGCTCAGACACGACGGTTGAGTCGTCATAAGCACGACTTGTGGATTATCGTTCGAAAAAAGACAACTGTGAAAAGGAGTAAACATACATTGCAGAAGGGTAAATTCATATTTACATTATTTAAGCAAGTTGTGTGTATCTTGAGCGGTATCCTAGGCGCGTAATCTATCCTGTTTTGATATATCCTCGTCTGCTAGAAATTGTAAAGCATAAAATTCAAAGTCCTTATACACAACCCGAGCCACTAAAAGATAGCCTTTGAGATCTGGCTACCTAAATTGAGCAGCTTCTGGAACGAGAAGATATTTTACCGTACGACAAGGTCACACAGCATCAGCAAACGTTGAAAGTGAATCTGAAGCGGTTCGATAAGTACAGACACAGATAACTAGGCGTAGCGGACATCATGCAGACACCGCAGCCATTATCCCTCAAACTGCCAATCGCTTTCAAACCCACAAACCGTGCTATTTAAAGATGAAACCAGTGACAAATGTCTTCAGTCAACGCCTAGTGCACCTTGGCCGCAAAAGTGTCGGTGACAAAAAGTCTGCGAGCACGCGGACACGACGGAAAAGTCAGATTCCGACACCAAAGTGGAATCCATGGCCAAAAGAGTGAATAAGATGTCAAGATAATATTATTAAGTATTTAGAAAAAAAATGTTTTAATATCAGTGAAAGCGCCCAAATCTTAACAAACTGTTGATAACAATGATAAATACCAATTTTGAATCATTTCTGACAGTAAATAATGTTTTTATTACAATTTAAAAATTGGGGTTTGTTTTTAAATAAATGTTTTAGAACCGCTGTTGAAAAGCGAAATCTCTTTTTTCATTTTTCCCGTGACAGAAACGTCATTACTCATAAACCAGTTTTCTTTGTAAAGACGTTTTATTGGGTTATTGGTGAATCTGGTTTTCTCCTACACAAAAGAAATATTTAACATATTTGTTTAAGCATGACTGTGTGCGTTGAAGCGTAATCTATAGTACATCGGGCTGAAAGAGATTGGGCTTTCTAAAAAATAATCTGGTTATATTCTGTGTGGAATTAATTTTCTTCATTTGATTTACTATAGTTTCTAGTAAATGTATTCACGAAATGTCATTTGACATGCTGTTGGAAGTGAACAATTAAGGGCAAACATTTGAGTTACTGTCATCTCTATGAAAAGTAAAATTCATGGCAATTATTTTGTTTACTGTGATCTCTAGGAAGTAAAAATTAATAGTCATCAGGAATGAATTATCATCATTTTACTCTTCTTGTTATCTCTATGGAATGTGTATTTTATGGGCATCATTTCACTCTTACTGTTATCTCTATCTCTAGGAAATGAGGAATTTATGGGCATCATTTAATTTTTTTTTAAATATCTATGAATTTGAGGAATTAGTTGTCATATTTTACCCACTATCGTCTTAAGTCTTAAGGAAATGAGCGATCATCAGCCATATGTTACTATAATGTGATTTCTTAGAAATAAAGAGCCAGTGACAACAGAGTTCTTGATTCAAGACGTTAGAGAATATCTGAGTTGAAGGTATTTTAATGATCTCTCATAATAAACAAGTGAACACGTATCAAAGAAAAAGCCATCATAGGTGAGAAACAAACAGAAATACACAAGAATAGAGTCGCAAATGTGTTCACAAATAAACACCAGAAAAATAAGAGATCAATGGAAAGCCGGAACCAGGATTTAAAGTCGTGCCCATTGACACATCGCCTCTTGCGATTAGAGAGGCCTGAACTTCAACATTCTGTTAACTCGTTATCCACCATTCCTCATTTGTTTCCCCTCCAAAACAAACTTTTCTGAGATGTCATTTATGCACACTATCGTCACGTGACAAAAGGTTAATCCTTGCTGTGTATGCACAACACAAACATTGCAACTTGTGTGTGTGGCTTATACTTGATAATATAAATTGATAATATATTTGCGTCATTAAGTTACTTATTAAATCGTTGCTGTAATCCAATATTCAAATCATGGAACCATGATGCGCAAGAATGACCTCTCAGACTATTATTTGCGCCCCCCCCCACACTTTTAAATAATGAGCTAGTCATGTGCTGAAGTCTCGATAGTGAAAAGAGCGGCATCGATGGGCTCGGATCAAAATCTCGAATCGGTTGTCTGTTATTTTCTGTTATTTGTAGTTTGTGGATTTTTTTCGAGGGCTATAACAATACGGGTGTCCTTGTTTATTTCTGAAATTAGACGGGTTAAAAGTGTATTGGAAACTGCTTAAAGACATACAGCAAATCTCGGACACTTCACGTGTTTTAAGTACGAACTAAGTAGCCGACATAATTCATGTTAGTTCTGTGCTTTTCTCTGACTTATCATTGCTGAATAGAAATATACCAACGGAGACTTAATGTTTATAGCTTTTGAACTATTTTATTTTTATACACGAATAGATATGCACAAGACATTTTTGTTCTTTATATTCCAAACACTTAGGCACGAGCATACTCACACATATAGAAACAAAATACATTACTCAGTTACAATTAATTTGAATTATGAAACAGACTTAACTTTTTTTAAAAAATATAAAATGACAAAATGGCATTGATGAATGGATTATAAATAGAAACTTGAAAGTGTAAAATATATATATATATATGATGATGGGATCAAGTTTCCAATATCTCCCAATATACTACACATACCTAGGTCTACAACACAGATAGACAGAAACATTCAAACTTAACTTTCTTTAAACTCTGGATATACTTAATGATGACATTTATCCACTCACCGGCCAGGAGTTCAGCTTCCAAACAATGGGGTTACTGAGACCGCCTATTGTTTTCTCTAAAACGTATTTACCTGATCGTAGCACCCCTGAATAAACACACTTGTTCCCTATAACGACCCTGGACAAAATTTGCAATAGTAAAATATCAGGTTTACAGAAATGTGAATTTTTATTGATGAACCAGTAATGATAAACGTAACAGGAAATGAAGGTTAATGCACAACAGATAATTCTAATTATCGTTATCATAATTTCATAAGTACGATGAATGCAGGCTCGTGAAATAGAGAAATACATGACATTAATTTCTTTGGTTCATTCTTTCCACATATTTTCAAGTGTTATTTTCATAACTCTGTTGTGCGACTTCTTACTCCTAACCAACTTCTTGACGTTTTTCCTAACAGAGACACTCGGGTAGCATTCAAATACATGTCTTCGTATCACCAGAGGTCATATCAAATCCGAGTCACTGATACAATCTCGTGCCACCCAGGTTATCGGTGCTAGTTTATCTTTGAGAAAAGCCCTGATAGTCATGTTGGTTCCACAAGACATAATCATATGAATCATCATCATCATCATCATCGAGTGTCGTCTCCGCAACGGACGTTGGCTACCATCGAGCGCCATTCTGCTGTGTCTCCTACTTTGATGGTGCATGTTGTCATAGGCTGATTTGTCCATATTTTGATGTTACTCGTCCATGTTAGTCTTGGTCTGCCTCTGTATCTTTTACCTTAATCATATGAGTATATCACACCCATACACATAGTTGTCTGGTATTTGTCACAACTGAGTGCACATTCGATGTGTGCGTACACCTTTTCATACATTTGTGTTTATGTACGGGAGATGCACATGTTATTCTCTATTATTTGTTGCATAATCACATTTTGATGATCTCCAGCGGTGTCCGTGTCAGATGTGTTATTGTTTCAAGTTTATATAAAGAGTTCAAGACTGGCTCTACAGAGAATCTCTCTTTAATCAAAAAGGGGATTGCATTGTTTATAATCCTCTCATCTGGAATGACAATTCTGCCTGAGCTATTCTGCACGTCACGTCAATAGCAGATCTTTCATCTGATGTTCACACCGTTCACAGGTAATTGAATTAATGTGCGTGTTGGAACTGGTGCTCATCCCTTAATATTTTGAGAACCACTTTCAAACTTTCGCAGTGGACTTTGTACAACTCTTTCTTTCTCTCTCTCTCTCTCTCTCTCTTTCTCACCCTCTCTCTCTCTTTCTCTCTATTTCTCTCCTATTTATTCATGTACTATATTCTTTCGTCCAACTGATCGGTCCATGTTGCGTTTAACTTCAAACGCACAATAGCACACGCCATAGTAAAGAGGTTCTTGTGTTCCTTTTTTGATTTGTTATCATCTATTCGTTATGTATTCGTTATATTTATATTTTGTATCTTGTTCATTAGTATAGCATAAGAACAGGGGCACACTACGGCGTGAGTTCGTGCAACATCAGTACAGATCAATATTGAGCGCTTTGACATGGGTGTCCTTTTCAGGGCAAGCCGAGGTTCAAAGGAGTAAAATCGCTTGTAGTGTTAGCACTTAGTACACCCCCAGCTCTTGACAATGAGGAGATCATCAAGCGTGATCTTAGTTTCTTGAGGGAAGCAGAAGAAGATGAATGAGGAAAAGCGTGTTTACGCATATCAAGTGATTGATGAGATTGGACAGAAAAGAAAGAGCTGATTGTTCCAGTCCAGTGTTTTACGAGAGAAGAAAATGCAATCAATCAAAATATGACATGAACGATCTTTCAGAACACACTTCAATAAATGCTTGTACAGTAGGTTGAGTGGATAAGGGGGAATGCCTGAATGAGTCAACAATGAAACCGAATCAGTTAAACTATATTTTACATAGACAGACAGACTGACAAGCAGGCATGCTGATAGACAGATAGGTAGGTAGGTTGATTGGTTAGTACAGATGGGAAGCTTGTAGGTAGGTAGACAGGTGGGTAGGTAGCTAGCTAGGTAGGATGGTGAGTTAATAGGTAGGTAGGTATGTGGGTAGATATATAGGTGATTTTCTCTACTTTTATACGGGGCCTGAGATGTTAGACAGCGCTGGGACTAGGACTTGTTGACTTCTTGCCTCAATATCAGCGAATGACTTCTTCTTCTTCCTCCTCTTCTTTCCTTCCTCAATTGCCTTTCAGCGTCGAGGAGAGATATAATGTGTGGTCTTTTGCTCTTCTGTTGCTGTTATGTTTCCTAGTGCTTCAAATATTCCCTCAATCCATGTTTTTCGTGGTGAACCCTTCGGTCTGATATTCTCGCAACGTTTATTGAAGGCTCGTTGAGTGGTGTTTTATTCACTCTTCCTTGTCACGTGGCCAAACCATTTTATCTGCCGTTTCTTTATACATTCAATGGCGGGGACTATTCCCAGCTTTTTTCTCAGTTCTTCATTTCTGATCTTGTCTCTCAGACTGTTTCCTGTCGTTCGTCTAACACATTTCACCTCAGTAGAGGTTTATGTTTCTTATTGTTCTTGCATCTTGGGTGCTGGACTGGCATTGGTAGAACAATGTTGAGATGAAGATTGTATTGTACAGTGCTCTTATTGCCTCTAGAGTTATTTCCTTCTTGGACAATAGTGGTGTTAGCTGGCCAATGATTTGACAAGCTTTGATGCATATCGAGTTTCTCTGCATTTTGTGAATTGTCGTTTGTCACTAAACTTCCTATGTATTTACATTCCTCTACTTGTTTTAGTTGCCTGCCTTCTATAGTTATGTTGACGTTCTGTTTATCTTTGGCGACATCCATGACTTCTTTTTTGTTGATGTTAATTTTCATGTAGTATTTTATGCCTGTGCTGTTGGGTTTATTAAAGTGTACTTGCAGGTCTTCTTTATTCCATGCATTAGTGTCTTATCGTCTGTAAATAAAAGCTCGTTGAACTCCTTTGTCTCTGATGGGTGGGTTAACTTGCATATGTAGTCTATGAATATAATAAACAGTAGGGGGAATAGTACGCAAGTAGTTATATTATGACTTTTCACCTACGATCCAGGAGTTGAGCTATATACAAAATAATTTCGTGCAATAGAAAGAAATATAAGAATTAATTATGTTTCAGGAGCAGCCGTTGTCTGGTGGAAAGAATGTTAACAGACTTCATTGTTGTAGTAAGATGACGTAGGTTGTTGAGTTATAAAATTAGTCCAGGGTATTAAACGACCACCTAATGTCCACTCATCGATAGTAGATGTGAAGTGGGTATGGCCCACATATTAGTGGGTAGTACAACACTGATAACAACAATTAAACATCAATAACAACAATTAAACATCGATAACAACAATTAATGAAAACATAAGAGAGAATGGATAGGTACGTGACTTTTATTTGACACATATCAATGGCAACGAATAAAATAAAGAAAAAGGAGTACAAAAGAATCAATATGGTAATAGTACTAGATATCTAGGGGAGATGTCGTGAAACCGTCATCGTGTACCAGTCGCTTGATGCAGAAATAGGTTAGACAATTTCTGTGTTGTGTGTAAATGTAGATTGCTCCCTTGTGTGCTTTAAAACCAACATTTTTACCGCCACTAGATTCTTTTTATTAAGAATGTCAAGAAAAGGTTGTCTAATGTATTGTGATGTTTGCTAAGCCCTTTAGTACTAATTTGTTATTAGTCGCCGAAACAATGGTAGGTTTAACTACAAAGGGAAATCATACCAGCTCCTTCATACTCAAGCTTAAATAATCCCGGTGTTCTCTTATCGAATAACATTCTCTTTCGGCACCTCTTAAAATCAGTAGAAAAAGTGCCCAGGGACCAAACAAAATCTGGGCGATTGATATCGCAGATTTCTGAGGGGAACCAACGGTTGTACTCGTTATAAAAAGTGTGGCGCATGTCGTTTTTAATAACTGCGTCAAGATTGGTAGAGCTGAGGGCCAAATATAGACTATCTGTTTTCATCTCACAAAGTTGGAAATCGGACCTTACAATAAATGTATCTAGAAAATCATAATAAAACTGCAGCATTCTTAGTTTTGAGCACTGGTACACGAAATGACCTATTTGTAGGGGAAGGTACCAAACTGTCATCTTTTTATAACATTTCTACCTCGTACAGGTCGTCGTTTATTTGAGTCATATTTTTTTTAAAAGGACTATTGAAACAAGATGTCGTGTCAGTCCCTCGCATGTACCTGACGTCCGCGTGATTTTTCTTATTGGTCAAAGTCTTCCTGTACGCAGCATTTCCAAGCAGTTTCATCGTCTCCCCCGTAATACATAACTTGTTATCTATATCAGACTGTCTGCGGGCGTCCGAAACACTGTCTCCAAAACGTTTAAAACAAGCCGCTGGTTGATATTCTATAACCTGGTAGATGTTAGTTACCTCTAGACCATGATCTAAATACCATTTTAAGAGGGGGTAGCCAAAATATTTTTTTTCGCCGCGGTAATTACTTATAAGGGTTCGCCGTGAACTACTCAATAATTTATTCTCCTCGGCGTATATTTTCTTCAAAATACAAATATGGGCTCTACCCACGTGTACGTTTTTAAATATGGGGGTCAATTCGCTAAAATAGTCCTTGAGAGAGTCGGGGACGCTGATAGCTCATTCACCAGACCAAACAACGTTTCGTCTTTAACAGATTTAAGAATGTGACAGTCAGTCATGTGATATCCAGAACGGGTAAACGAACGTGTGATTCGGGGGAACGTTTCGGTCAGAAACCTATTGATGGTTCAATCTGTTCTCTTGAGGCGCTGCCACTGACGTTCCCAAAACTCAACTACTTCAACTCCAACGTCGTTGGTAAAATATTCGCTAATTTCCAACGTCTTTCTGTATAACTCTGTCAATGGATTGTTATTAACAGGGTTAACACCTTTTTATAGTGAGGGAACAGACATGATCAAGAAACAGACAACCGTGGAACTGGTAGACGGTTAGTGTCGACCTATCCCAGCCGTCCACGCTGATCTTTCGAAGACCCAAAGCCATTTCTCGGCCATTGAAATGGGTCTGTAATTGAACATTTTTCCGATGAACCTCCCAAGTCAACCACTTTCTACTGTGGATGACATATTTGTTCTTCGTATGGGGTCTGAAACGGTCTTCAGGTCCTCTGAATGTACGAAAATCTTAAGGCAATTTCTGCGTGAGAGACTACAAGTACAAGACGTTAGCGTCATGACCCTTAATGCTCTCTACGATTTTTTCACCATCTACCTTTTAGCTCCCAGTGGAGCATAGGTCTTCAACAAACACTTTCCAAGTCGTTCTGTTTTTTGCAATTATTTTAAGATCATTCCATGTCTTCCCCATCATCTTCATCTCTGCTTCAATCTGTCTTCTCCAAGAATTCCTTGGTCTTCCTCTTTGTCTTTTCCCCTGGGGATTCCAAAAAGGGCCTGTTGTGTAATACTCTCAGTTGGCTTCCGTAGTGTGTGTCCTATCCATCGCCATCGTCTTCGCTGTATTTCTTTATCCACTGGTATTTGACCGGTACATTTCCATAATTCCACGTTAGTGACTTTGTCCTGCCATTTCCATCCCTTTATTCTGCGCAAGCATCCCTTAATGAAAGTCTGTAACTTCGTGATTGTCAATTTTGTTATTCTCCATGTTTCACAGCCATATAATAGAGCCGACATAACATTGGAGTTGAAAATTTTTATTTTTGTATTTAGCCTAATTTCTTTGGATTTCCATATGTTTCCCAGTGCAATGAAAGCTCCTCTTGCTTTTGATATCCTTTTTTTGGTATCATTTTCTGTTCCTCCCTCTTTATCTATATTACTGCCCAGATATATATAAGATTGTACGTCTAGTAGAGGTATTTCTCCTAGTTTTATTTGGTTATTGCCAACTGCATTAATTCTCATAATGTTGGTCTTATCTCTATTAATCTTTAGTCCTAGCTGTTGTGATCTCTCATCTAATATACTCATTTTATCTTGCATCTGTTGGTGGCTGTGTGATAGGAGAGCTATGTCATCAGCAAAGTCTAAATCATCAAGTTGTTTGGTCAGTGACCACTGGATCCCATTTCTGTTGTTTTGAGTTATTTTCATAATCCAATCATTGGCCAGTAGAAAGAGAAATGGAGACAGGAGGCATCCTTGCCTTACTCCTGTTCTTATTTCAAATGCTTCTGTAAGCTGTCCTTCATGCACCACACTACATTTTGTTCCTTCATACATTGTTTTTATCAGGTTAATAAACTTTATGGGGATTCCATAATGACTCAGCAACTTCCAAAGCATTCTTCTGTCTAAACTATCAAATGCCTTTTCGTAATCTATGAATCCAATATAAAGTGGGGATTTTAGTTCTAAACTTTGTTCAACTATTATACGTAGAGTAGTTATTTGATCAGCACATGATCTGTTCTTCCTAAAACCTGCTTGTTCATCTCTCAAGTGTTTCTCTATTCTTTTTTTTTTCTTGTTTCTTTTAGTCTCTCCAGAATGATTCTGCCTAATATTTTTCCTGGCACTGATAGTAGCATAATTCCCCTATAATTTGTGCACTCCTGTAAACTTCCTTTCTTTGGTAGTTTGATCATATAACCTTCTCTCCAGTCTTTAGGTATTTCTTCCCTCTCCAAAATTTTATCCAATAGATCATGTAACATCTTGGTAGAGGTGATAATATCTGCTTTGATGGCTTCCGAAGGAATTTCATCTGGTCCTGTGGCTTTACCATCTTTTAATAGTTTGATGACTTTCATTATTTCTTCTTTGCTTGGTTTTCCGCAGTTAACGTGTAACTCTTCTTCTGCTGGTAGAATATATGGAGGATTATTTGAGCCGGGTCTGTTCAAAAGTTCTTCAAAGTGCTCTTTCCATCTCTCCATTTGTTCCCTTATATTACTAAGCAGATTTCCTTTCTTATCTTTGATAAAGGCGTTGATATGTTTGTATTTTCCACCTAATTTCTTTGTGCTGTTGTACAGTTCTTTCATATTCCCTTTATTTGCTGCTTCTTCTGCCTCTTTAGCTAATTCGTCTATATATTTCCTCTTATCCCTTTTAATGCATCTTCTCACTTCTTTGTTCACCTCTGTGTAAGCTTCCTGTATCTTGGCTTTATTACTTCTTGTTTTGCTTTTATTTATGTCTGCTTTCTTGTTTTTTCTTTCTTTAATTTTATCCAGGGTCTCTGTTGTCATCCATGCCTTATTCTAGCGTTCTCTTTTCCCCAGTGTTTCTTCGCATGTCTCTTTCCATATATTTTTTACCTGTTTCCAATGATCTTCTATATTTATTGTATTTTCTAGTTGTTGGAGGACTTGGTATTTGTTTGATATTGTGACTGCGAATTTATCTTTAATTCCTTGTTCTTTAAGAAACCCTACATTGAAATACTTTCTGCCCTTATTCGTTGTAGTATACCTTTTTAATTTAATTTTAAGTTTGGCTAACAGAAGATGGTGATCAGAAGCTATATCTGCCCCTCTATATACTTTTATATCCTGTAAGGATGACTTAAACTTATTATTAATACATATGTGATCAATTTGCTTTTCCGTTCTATGATCTGGTGACACCCATGTAGCTTTGTGTTTTCTTTTATGTTGGAATATTGTTCCTCCTAGGCTCATTTGATTAAGGGCGCAGAAATTCACACATATCTCTCCATTCTCGTTTATATCTCCAAGTCCATGTTTTCCCATAATCTCTTCGAAGCCTCTGTTGTCTGATCCTACCTTAGCATTTAGGTCTCCCATCAAGATTATAATATCCTTGGCTCGTCTTGTATCCATCTGACATTGTAGCTGTTTATAAAAATAATCTTTAACTGAGTCATCTTTATCGTTGGTTGGTGCATAGCATTGTATAATGTGTAATTTTATTTTGTTTTTGGTTGTTCTAAATGTTGCTCTCACCAGTCTTGGTCCCACTGCCTCCCATTCTATTAGTGTCTTCTGTGCATTCTTTGATAGCATTATAGCTACCCCTTCGCTATGTTGTGCTCCTGGTTCTTGGTGTCCTGATGATAAAATCATTTTCCCTGTATTCAATTTTATTCTCTCCGCTCCCAGCCGTCTTGTTTCACACATTCCCAGAATATCTATCTTGTAGTTGGTCATTTATGCTGCCACTTGTGCCGCTTTTCCCTGTTCGTTAAGGGTACGAACATTCCAGGTGCCAATTCTGGATGATTTCCTGGTAGACAAAGGGTGGGTCGGCAACCCGGACTCCTTATGGCTTTCTCCGGATTGGGTCATACGTCTCTTCTCTTTCCTGGTTGACGGAATAACTTTATCTTTCTTTGACTTGTTCATGTTTGTGAAGTTTTTTCGGCTCATTTTTTACAGTATGGGATAGCCAGTCCCATGCCCAACCCTCCTTTCTCGCCTCTTACGAACATGCCTGGTAGGGTACAGCGCCGCTATTCTTTACTCCCCTTTCGGGCCCCAGCAGCGCACGGGCGACGATTTTTTCATGATTATATCTAATAAACGTTTGCCCCTTCTCGTGGTGGCGATGAAAGAGTATGCTCGTACGACCCACAATATTATCTCTCAAGGTATTGCGCAGCTGCTTCTCTCGCCTGGAACATAAGGAAAAGAACACACTGGAGGGAAGGGTTTTAAATAAATATTTTAAAGTTACTCCTGGGACAGAAACGGCGCCCTTACACACGTCTACACCCAATCGTGCGTAACAATCAATTTGCTTCTCTAATGCTAGTAGGAAATGCCTGACATCCCTATCATTATGCCAAACAAGAAAATCCTTGAGAGTGCACATGAGTATGGTATTGTCAACCCATATCTTTTCACAATGCTCGTAATCTGCGTCCAAAATATTGCATTTTTTATGCGTCGAAAACAAAGCTTCATGCGGGGGAAGAGAGGTTTCGTCCCACTCTTTTAGAGTCGTAATATATTCGTAACAAAAGACACCCTTTCTTTCCCTAATATTGTAGGATTTCAAATACTTTGAATAAGAGAATCCGGGAGCTAAAAAATGTACTACGTCTAAAAATTGTAATTGACTCGTACCAATGCATATAAAATTGTTGTTTCGCTTTACCATAATTTTAAAAAGGTTCACTCGTCGTCTTTTTTATGTTCCGCGTAGTCCTGTTCTATTGGTTCGTCATCCTCAACGAATAATAAATGGCTTGCCAGGTAAGGTTTTATGACATTTATGTCGTATTTACCCAAATTGAACCCGAACAGAGGCAGTTCCCTCAAATACGAATCTAGTCGGGTATAAGAATCGTCATCACAGGTACTTAGTTTTGTAAACACAGCGTGGAATAGGTCGTGCAAAATGGCGTACGCTGCATCCGATGTGGTATTCAAATGCCGTATCATTCGACGAACCAAGTCCTGTGAATCGCCAGATGTGATAAAACAAACATGTTCTTCAAACCCGAGTACGTTAGATGCCACCGAGCATGACAACGGTATGTGTTTGGATGTAAAATTTGTGGTACTAGTTAATGCTGATAAGTCACTACTATCAAAGTAGCATTCACAATCATAAGCTGCTCGAAAAGGGTATATGAAATTAGTGGGAATCTAGATACCGTGAGAGGCCACCCTTTTCCCAAATGGTTGGAGCTGGAGTGTAGTCTCCACCCTGTAAACATTTATTTTTATTTTTTCCTCGTTACATGTCTTTTCGTGCTTTGTCAAGCGGCGTAAACTTTTCCATAATTTCCCACATTTAGGAAGGCTAAAAGAATGAGACGTCGCGTCAATGTCAGATATATACATAAAAATGTCTTTATAATACAACAACCGTAAGGTGTCGGTAGAACAATTACTACCTCTGAGTTTTGGCGTGAGAGCGTCTTTGTCGTCAAAATAAAAAATGTATATTTTTATAATAAAACATTGTTCTAGTTCTGGAACCTGTCACATCCTCAAGTCCATCACCAATACCTTTATATAACTGCCACGACTTATAGAGAACTCTAACCGGTTTGCGTAATGAGTCCCAATCGAATTGTAATGTGTATTTTGCTCTGTTGTTGCTAATGTGTGGTGGGATATCATTTAAACAACACCCAATCGGATATTTGTGAACGCGAAAGAGATAGTACTGGGAGAAAACAGCAATAATAAGATATAACAAGGAGAACTCTACACCCATGGACATAAAAAGAGGAGGAAGACAAGGAGGCAACCTATCACCAAGCTTGTTCAATTTATACACTGAGCAAATCTTTAAAAAAACATCTCAAAGATACCAGACCTAACCATTAATGGAAAGATAATCAATAACCTGAGATATGCTGATGATACTGTTCTACTAGCAGAAAATCCTAAAAACCTACAACAATTGCTTAATGTGATAAACATAACAAGCAAAAAATATGGACTAGAAATGAATATCAAAAGACTAAAACTATGATCATAAACAAAGAAAATTCTCAAGACCTACAATTAAATATCACAATTGAGGGAATACATCTGGAGACAGTCCAGAGTTACAACTACCTGGGACATACTATAACCAATGATGGAAAATGCAAAACTGAAATTTAAAAAAGAATAGGTATGGCAAAAAGTAATTTTAATGCCATGAAAAATATACTAACATCAAAACAAATAACACCAGGGCTGAAACTAAGAATAGCAAAATGTTACATCTTCTCAATATTCCTGTATGGTCATGGACATTAGACAAGGAAACATAACATAAAATTGAAGCCTTTGAAATGTGGATTTATAGAAGAATAGGTAGAATTGGATGGAAACAAAAGATAACAAACGATAAAGTTTTAAAACAACTGAAAATAAAAGATAACTACTAAATACAATTAAGACAAGACAAATGAAATTTTTGGGCCATGTTAAAAGACACAACAGCATAATAAATTAATTTTGGAAGGAAAAATACAAGCTAAAAGAGGCAGACCAAGACTAACATGGACGAGTAAACAAGATGGACAAGCAATCTATGACAGCCTGCACCATCAAAACAAGAAACAGAGTAGAATGGCGATCCATGGTAGCCAACCTTCATTGCAAAGAAGGCACACGATGATGATGATGATGAAAGAGATAGAAAGATGTGCTGGGAATTGATTCTACGTAATATTTCGTGTGTGGGCGATGATGTTGGGCGTAATTCAGGAGATCGTCTAGGTTCAACTGAGCTACAAATTTCTCTAAATCTGCTCTGATGTTAATAAGTGTAGGTGTGTCTAGAACACAGACGTTGTTGTAGCTGGCGTGGAAGAATTTTAAACCTTTTGTCTTCCTGTGTCGCAAGACAGAGTGATAGGAATAGATGATTTTGAAACGCAATGTCTGTTTTTCAAATATGTCCCCGAGGAGATCACCCCAGTTTGGTTTGTGCGCTCAATCAGGAGGATGGAAAATGTATAGATGGATACATGTTTAAGTTCACGTGCGTCTTGATGGTTCTCCAATTCTCAATGTATATTAGTCTGACATAATATGGAAGAATATCTAAAGCATCCACTTTAGCGGGAAGTCTCGCTCCTTTTGTAAAACTGCTGGTCTTGTCGCTCGAAGTTTCAGGTCTTTTTGCGTGATGAAGAACAAGAAGTAGAGGGAGTCTGTATACATGCTGATGATGCAGGTAGGGTCGTCGATGAATGCAACTGTCGCATGTGGGTCTTTATATTGTCTGTCCCTGAAAATTATTTACCACACACACCACAGATATGTTGATTCCATGTGTGCTACTTCCTTGTGCCTTTATAGATTACCGATTCTATTAAAACTATATTAGATAATGCATCGACACTCGCAACTGCAGGTGCCATCAGGGTGAGTGGTATTGATACAGGTAGTGATGCTGCTTGGCTGGTTTCTATATGTTTTTTTCAGAATGTTGGCTCGTGTAAAATGTGCACCCGCATACGGAGTACCTATGAGAGAGGTTTCTATGAACAATCTCAACGTGTCTAGTTGGCAGGCTGAGCCTTGAGAATACACGCCCACATGTAGGACACTCGTATCGTTGACCAGCCATCACTTTCTTTTCGACTACCTTTGCAAATGATAAAATTGAGGAATGAAAGAGGTGAGAAACTTATTAACTGGACAAGAACAAACAATATAATGATAGGAAAAACCTGGTTTAAGCAACATCCAGAAGTCTGTGGACACGGAAAAGCCCAGGAGACAAAGCACATAAATAAATTGATAACACAATGATAAGCAATAGATTTACAAACAGTCTTGTGTGTGTGTGAAAACTAGACCAGGGGCAAATTGTAATAGTGACCATGTGCCAGTTGTGGGATAGCATAGGGTATTATTAAAAAACAACAAAACGTGCCTCAGTTAAAATCAAGTTAAACTTAGATTTACTAAAATCAGACAAGAAGCTGCAAGACAAATATAAAATAACAATTCAGAGCCGGTACAATGCAATAGAGAAGATACAAAGCATTGATGACAAGTGAGAAATGCTAAAAAAATATATGTAACAAACATCAAAAGAGTTCATAACACCAGTGATTCAAGAAGGAAATGTATCACAGATTATTTGAAGGTAATGGATACAAGTAGAAGAAATAAAGAAAATAAAGATGAGTATAAGAGATCAAATAAATAAATTGTATTAAATGCAACGAAGCAAATGAAACATGGCTAAAAGAGATATGCAAAGAGATTAAAAATACATAAAAAAGCAGATGCTAAAGCTATATACAAATGAATTGAAGAATTAAGAGGAAGAAAAACGCAATAAAAAACTGGATGTTTAAGATCAAAGGAAGGAGAACTATTGACTGATCAAGAAAGCATAAGAGAACGATGGACTAGAATAAATTAAAGATCTTTATTATGATAAACGAACAGAAATAAATACTTAGGATAATGGAGAAGGGCTAGAAATATTTAGAGAAGAAGTGGAATACGCCTTGCGCATTATGAAAGCAGGAAAAACTCCTGGACCAGATAATTTAACTAAAGAAGAGATTGAAGCCATGGATGATTTTTGAATAGAAATAATAACAAAAAAATTGAATGATCTCTACAACACCGGATATATACCAAACGACCTGCTCAAATCAATATTCATAACCCAACCAGAGAAATCGGGTGCGATTGAAGGCGATTATCATCGCACAATAAGCCTTATGAGTCATATGACTAAGATATTACTAAGAATTATCATGTGAAGAGTGCGAAACAAAATCAGTCCAGAAATTAGGGATGAACAGTGTTATTTTGTTAGAGATAAAGGAACCAGCAATGTCATATATATCAAAAGATCTTTAGTAGAAAGAGCCATAGAGGTTAAAACAGATCTATACATATGTTTCATAGATTATACCAAGGTATTTGACAAAGTAAATACTACCAGTGTGTAAGCACCAAGAAATAACCAAAATGTTAGAAAGCATAAACGTAGACATCAAAGATCTAAGTATAATAAAGACATGTACTGGCAACAATTAGCGGCCATAAAAACTGGAAACCAATGTTGGGAATGTATCAACAAATAAAACAGGGTGTTAGAAAAGGTTGTCTGCTGTCATCACATTTGTATTAATATTTATAGTGAGATTATTTTAAGATCCATAAGGGGCATGCTTGAAATAACAATTGGAGGTCATAAGATCAATAATCTAATGTATGCTGATGATACAGTTTTATTCGCTAAGAGTGACAATGAGTTGCAAGAAACACTAGACATTTTTAGTGAAAGAAAGCAAAAATAAAGGAATCAGTCTTACTAACAAAAAGACAGAGATAATTGTAACAACAAAGAAAAAGACATCACTTCAGTGCAAAATAAGGACAAGTGGAACAATATTAAAACAGGTAAATTAATGTAAATATTTGGAAACGTTGTTAACTCAGACAGAAGATGTGTAAAGAAGTGAGATGCAGAAAGGCTCAGGCAAAAGCAGCGTAAAAAAAAATAAAGATACTATGCATTCCTATTTTGACAATCGAAACAAGAAAAAGAGTTCTTAAATAATACGTAGATCTAGTCTTAACATATGGATGCGAGTCATGCCAATAGGACAACAGACAAGAAAATCACTGGAGTCTGTAGAAATGTGGTTTTACAGAAGAATGTTGAGAATACCATGGACTCCTAAGAAGAGTAATGGAGATGTTCTCGGAGAGGTCAAAGTAAAAAGAGTGCTAATTTCCAATATTAATAAGAAACAATCATCAATTTTTGGCCATGTGATGAGAAGAGAACAACTGGAGTATATTGTAACAACTGGAAAAATTGAGGGACGATGAGATAGAGGGAGGCAAAGAGAAAAAAAACAGACAGCTTAAGAGAATTGCTTGGCAGAAGGTCAACAACAGAAATGATAAATAGCTGTAGAGATCGAAATTTGTGGAGAGACATGATCACTTACGACAACAGGCCAGGTGCTTGATGATGATTATCTATATGTATATATATATATATATATATATATATATATATATATATATATATATATATATATATATATATATATACATACACACACACATTTTAAATTTAAATAGATCTTGTGACGTGTCAAAATAATAACAATACCTTACAACGGCGAGATGAAACACGACATAAAATAAAATATGACAACGCGTGAGTTTTTTTTTTTTTTTGGTTGATGGTTTATAATACACCGAAAATAAGACATCCGTGTTGATAACAATCAATCTTAGCGACATTTACAGGTACAAGTGGTCCGCTTTAAATAAACGCGTATGAAATTCTTATATCTCGACATTAGCAGTCTTGTACATGTTTTGTATTTTATTTCACGCAAATGTCAAAACTCGGCGGTTGAAAACGTAACCTCCGGGAAATATGAACCGAAATAACCGTCACGTAGATTGCTAGCCATCCATGACCAATGTGTCAATTGGTTTGGTCCTCGAAGCGCGTCTGCCGATGGCGTTTTCAGATTCGTAGCCTGCACTCTTTCATATTCTGCTTTCACCTCACCGGCCATAACTACCAAGTCTTCAAAAGCGCGTCGGTTTATCGTGATGCCGGTTTTGGTGGGAAATTTCTTAGTCGAACCCCCGAAAAATCTACGAATGTGTATTAAAATTGTTCCGTTATAGATGAAACAGAAATGGCTTGGTCACCGTCGACTAAAGGTTTAATAAACTCACCCTGACGAATTGTGTACTTGATGCTAGTAGCAGAAGACATTGCAAAACTTGACTGGTATAGAAAACACAAAACTCCGACGAATGGAATGAGAAATGCAAGCTCAGTTCGATTTAAAAACACCACTAATCAGAAATTATTTTTAGAAGCTGATGTCATTGATATTTTTAACCGCTGATGTCATTCCTATATTTAAACACTGACGTCATTGTTCTAGACATTTAAAATTTAGCGCCAAACGATTTGGTGCGAGTAAGCGATGAACGATTCTATCGCTTATATGTTGTCTGGTGGATGAGCTAAACGGCATTAAGACCCTTTGCATTGATCCTCCTCGAGTCTTAATTAGCAGAAAATATGCAACAGAGTACAGTCTACACGCGTTACTGTACAGGACTTGTAACTGGCGCGATTTGTGCATGAGAGGTCTGTTCGAATTCCTCTCGATAAAGTCGATGTTCCCAGTATGCCTGGGAAAAAAACACGTAACTGTCGAAATACTCAAACTACCACATAGCGTTGTAGTGAAGGGCGATCCAGTGAGATTTGGGTTTCCAACTTGGATCGGTATTGATCACGATGGCTGCGGATTTAGTAGGATCGATATACCGGGTAGATCGCGAGCCACTACACCAAGAATGGAATAACGCCTCACAAAAATGTTAAACATAAGTACGTTCAGAATATCCATCGTGTTCATTGTCGACGTGTTTACGCTGTGTAATCTGTAAGAATCTGTCTTGTTTTAGAGATCTTTAGCACGGAATTCAGTTCTGTGTAAACTAGGACCTGTATAGGATTACGCGTGACCGTTGCAAATTTGAGCTCAATGGCGATGGGCCCTAATTTTGCTAGCTCTAATTGTAGTCCGTCTAGGAGACTAGGGCTGAGATCGAATGCAAAAAGTGTGTAGGCGTTCTTGAAGTCGTTATAAGCTACTCCGTTACCAGCGTCTGCTCCCCCAAGACCCATCGCGAGCATGGACTTGAAGTAGGCGTGAGCATACTGACCGCAGTCAAATTCAGCAGAATTTACCCCAAAAATGTACCCCTGGGTTTACCCCAAATACTATGACCGGCGACCGTGACGTTCAAATAGGTAAGACCAAAGTTTTTTTTTTAAATTGAAGGGGTCAGTGTCGTAACATCCGTTAAATGCAGCCGAGTCCAGTAAGCCGAAGACTAGTTGGGTTGGTGTTTAGGTCAGAAAAAGATTGTATTGGGAATGAGATAACATGCCTTTTGGAATGGCAAATGTTTTAATCAAAACTCTCTTCATGGGGTATCTCGCATTGCCTTGTAAGAGAGTTTTTTCGTGAACCAGCGAGATGGCTGGATTAACTGCGTCTTTCCTCACCAACAAGGTGGCGTAAGTGATGACACTTTTATAACCGACTGTTTTGTGGTGAACTATGATGTTAAAAACGTACTTGAGAGGGTCAACTTAATTTTCACGTCAAACCAGTTTAGCATGTAACGCTCCTGAGCAAAAAAATATCAGAGTGAAGTCGACCTATCATAGACAGCTCATGGCTACCTCGGGCCAGATTTTGCCGCACTTTTAGGCCCACATTCGAGTCCCCTTGAGTGTCATCCGCGTGTTTGGGAGTATCGCTATAGAAGAGTGCACTTGTGAGATAACTTTTCTTAGACACCTTGCTATAGTTGAGAGTGGCTTCTAGGTATGCTCGAAAAGGATATGTGTTTTCAGAAGCTGAAATCAAATTACCGTTGAGAGAAACGTCGATTTGCGAGATTGGATTGTGCAGATTGGTATCAGCCGGTAAATTTTCACCGTTGGACATCGTAATTTTTGCTCTCATATGCAGATACGTGATGGAAAAATCTATGTATTCGTCCGAATTTCCGCCCATGGAAAATTCTATAGGGGCACCAGATGCCACAGATGCCAAGGGTGCATCTTCGACGAATTGTCCAGAATCAAGAGATTTCTAAGTCAGTGGAACGCTAAACAAATCTAGTCCAGAATGGAAACACTCTCAAGACTTGGGGTGCAGTAGAGTCATATTGCTTTACCGAATATGTCCGGATGCTTTTTTCTCATAGACCTCTTGCGCGCGGAATGAGAGTGAGCGCGTCGTTTCGCCGTTTTTATTCTTTATCACCAACGAGCATCCCAGGTGGCGCTGGCCGTCTTTTTCTTCTTCTACCGCTTCCGGTTTGTTGGCCTGTGTTACCACCGGCCAGATGATCGATGGCTCCCTGAATTAAACGCTCACCGGATTCATTGACTCTTTCTTTAAATGCCTCTGCAATGTTTCTTCTCGACATCGCGTCTTGTGCGACTTGTAGTCCTGTACCGACACCTTCTCTGAGTAAAGCCTTACCGCCGGATTTTAACCACGGTAAAATTGCTATTCCGATGCCTCCGGAAAAAAAAAACTACCGAAACCGCGCTCTCGCTGAGTCCTACCTCCGACAAATACCGGGAGACAGTGGCCGGCTTGATTATAGCAACACTCTTCGTATAGTTTAGCATATCGATGAAGTGGCGTGTGTCTCACAATGATTGCAGCACGAAGTGCTTCCGCGCTCTGAAATATAACGTCACTACCGACGTTCTCGTTGAAAATTGGATCGCAACTCCCCTGTCGTTAGTTAAAAGAATTTCTAACCTGTCGAGCGAAATCCTGCTCAGTGGACATAGTGCAGTTTGTTGTAGATGCGAAATATGGAAGTGGTAGTTTTTTCTAAAGTAGGAACTGTCCTCAGTAAGGATACTAGGAGATCCCCGACAATTCTGGGTGACACGAGATCGCAATAGACGTAAACGTTTCTAGTTTACGCTTCCAAATTTATTTATTTTCGCGCTATGCAGTGCCACGATAGCGTCTATCACGTAACTCGATCATCTATGTCCTCCAAGATGTGGGAAAAGCACAGGATTTCAGCAAACACAGATCCAAGTCACTTCTTTGGATGATGGAAATGGCAGTTAATATGGGCAAAACCAGAAATGAGAAACTTAAAGGCCGTGTAAGAAGACTTATCAACCAACATAAAACTGGAGTCGTCAGTTGCTGGACGTTGCAGGAATCGCTGAGGAGGGGATCTGAGCACCTATGGACATGTTCGAAGTGCAATGACGATGACACGCAAATAGCTCAATAACTCAATAGTGACTCTATGCGAAACTTAAGATACTTTTCAAATCGTTGTTTATGGTAATCGAGGCTCCTTGTTCAACGTCCTTAAAGTTGGCCTTATTTTCATTTCTTTTGTACAGAAATCTCATTTTTACGCCTGGTGTTTTTTTTTAAATCAGCTTACTTAAAGCATCGTTAAAGTTATCCGCTGTCTTGTATAAACCTGGCTCCATTTCCATTGTTAAAGCTGTGTTATCAGAGGTTTTGTCTCCGTTGTTCAAGTTTTCGTAACGTATCCAGATATCACCGGGTAAGACGTTGAAATAAGTGTTTCGTAATTGTATCTCGACCAAACCGACTTCGTAGTTTGCATTCAGTTCGATAGTTTGAGGGAATTTCACGAAGAAGTTCCCCGGACTATTTTCAGGATAAATTTGCGTCGACGTGTTGCTGGGGTCTGTGATGTAAAAATTCATGTTCTCTAGAGGCTTGTCTCGAGTTTGGTGTTAGGCATCATGAATTCCAGACAACTACTGAGGAGCGCGATACACATTTTTCCGTCATGACCCTCATCATTTCCTTCCGTCAGATTAAATAAAGCCACGCTGATTACGGCATATATAATGATCATTTGGCAGAGAAAAACAATTTCTATTCGCGACAGTAGTTTACTGAAAACAGGCCATAGTGAGGCTCTGCTTTCGTGACTGTTCCTTTCTTCATTATTCTTTCCCTCTCTTTCAGCTACCGTACTTGAAAAGTTTGCATGTGTATTCCCCCTCCATTTCGTGAAGCTCTGTATCTGGTTATTTGGTCGCTCAAAATCCAACTGTTGTATGATGAGTTGTAACCGTACCACTTGACTAAGTACTCTTATTTTCCACCAACTTTCCTCTCTTCTAAGATGTTTTCTTTCGATACATACGTTTGTCTCCCACTTTCTGAAGCACATCTGTATAAAGCGAACCTTACAAGTCTTCACCAGAATCATCTTTCACAACGTAGGTTACCGGGTTTTTGTTTACACGACTGATTGTAAACAGTTCTTCTGTCCAAGATGGTGTATAACCCTTTTTGAAATTAGCTCTGGCTTGAACTATCACAACTCGATCATCTTTTTTATAATGTTTATTGATCGCCACCGAATGACTATACTCTCTCTGACAGAGGCAGCTTATTATACAATGTGTTCCAGACTTGTTCTTGATTGGCCGAGTTTACATGAACCGGTGCCATTTTAATACTCCTTTGGTACTAATTATTGTGGTTCGGAGTACGGCGGAAAACGTGTCTACATATCTTAATTTCTTAGTTTTCGTAAAAAATCTTCCCATTTTCTCCTTTAACGTGCGGTAAACCGCTCCACGACGGCTGCCTTTATATCCTCGTTCTCCGCAGTGAAGAAATGAACTCCATTTTCTTCGAGAAACTTTAGTAAAGTTTTGTTGACGAATTCGGATCCTTTGTCTGTCTGAATATTTATCGGTTTGCGCGAGGCAAATATTTCACTCACTGCCTCTACTAGATGTTTTGCAATTTTCGACCGTATCGGAACTGACCACGCATACATCGAAAATACATCGATTTACGTAGCGAGATACGAGTACCCATCGTTCTTTCTTCTTCTTTTCTCTTTTCCACTGATACCAAAAAGGTGTCGTGATTTATATCATTTGTCGATTTTGTGCTGCTCGAATTGTCTGAATTAGTGATTTTCCTTTGTTGTTACATGTCTCTGTCACTGCATCTATCCATCTTCTTCTGGGTCTTCCTCTTGGTCTTTTTCCATGCATTCTTGAGAAAAACGCCCTTGATGGGGATTGGTACGGGTTTATTCTGACCAGGTGGCCAAACCATTTAAGTTGTTGTTGTTCTATATATTCTTGGCAGGGTTCCTACTATTTTTCTTATGGTTTCGTTTGGTATTCTATCTCTTCTTGTGTTGTTTGTTACTTTTCTCAAGCAACGCATCACACATGTATTGATCTTTCTTAAATGTGATTTACAAAGGGTCCATGTTTGACTTTCATAGCACAAAGTTGGTGTGAAGATGCTATTTATCATTTGTTGTTTAGCTGGCATAGAAATGTTTGGATGTCTTAGCAATGGTGAAAGCTGGTATGTGACAGCATTTGCTTTTTGTATTCTCATGTCAATTTCTCTGTCTAGTTTTCCATCTTCTGTGAACATTGTGCCTAAATACTTGAATTCCTCTACTTGTTTTATTTCTTTGTCCTTGATCTTGATGTTTAATGGCTGTCTTAATTTGCTTATTCTTATAGCCTCTGTTTTTGTTGTGTTAATTTTCATACTATAGTTTGTGCAGCTTTTATCTAGAGATGTTAAATGCTGTTGTAGCAGGTTTTCATCCTCATATATTAGGCATTGGTCATCTGCGAAGATTAGCTCGTTGAAGTTGGAGTTTTCTACCTCTATATCATTATTTGATTTGTCCTTATTGGTGGTTGTTTCCGATTTATTTTGTCCATATATATGATGAAGAGGAGTGGTGAGAGGACACATCACTTGTTTTTGACTTTCGGTGTGTGACTGTGCTGGCAACACGACACAATTTTCGATGGGAGTCAAATTTAAGTTATAAGTGAATTTCAATGCCCGTAGAAAATGAAATTCAAGCGTTCTTGTGCTATTTCAAATGGATTTATACCCATCGTTGTTTCTTCTTAATTGTCTCAGAACGATCAGATCAGCCTGGAACTGATGGTTCATACCACCCACGATGATGGGTCGTCTCTTAAATTTTCTAACAACGTTTTTGTGTAGAGTATAAGAATCCTGTCGACTCAGACTACGCTGTAAACCATCCACACCCCCGTAGGCACCTGGTCGTTTCGGATCGTAGTAACGGCTTCTTAACATCTTATCTACTCCTTTGGCCATGTCTCCCAGTTTGGTTTTGGAATCTTACTTTTCTTTTCCTGAGTCTATACGTGCCCGCAGATTCTTTGTGAACGACGACTTTCGTTTTCGGTCTAGGCGCGCTTCCCGTTGACTGAGGACTTCTTTCGTCGACTTCGTCTTTAAGTACCGCGGTTGGTGATGGCGTCGTAACCGAGTCGGAGGGTTAAGAGGATGGTGGTTTCTGTTTAATGTCCAGTACGCCTAGAGGTTTGCGTCTGTACTGATGGTGATGTTTCAGATACCGCTGCAATGTCTGCTGATACAGTCTGACTTTGTCGCGTGGTAACATGTCTTCTCTTTCCAGGACTTGTTGCATTTGGGTATCTAGATCTCATTGGCTGTCTTTTAGTAACTCGGGTTGCATTTACGACGCTTTCTTGTGATTTACAGACTCTAGCAGTCGAGGATCTATCAAAATCATCTTCTTGGCCATCATTCACACTTCCTGGATACTGGATACAGCTCAGGATACCCAGAACTGGTTTAATCAAAGCGCCGAAAAATCCACTTTTTTGCTGAATCTTTTTTTTCTTTTTCAATGTTGTCTTTTTTTCCGGCGAGAATCCTCAGGTCGTGTTTATGGCGCCGCAATTGTCTCTTCTGAGCCGGTGTGAGCCGAACGTTACCTTTTAACAGGTTGTGACAGCATTCGCACAAATTCTTTTGAGATCAGGAGACGCTGTTTTCATCACGGCCTTTACCGCTGATGGTTTAGCTGAGCACAGAAAACGCAACATCTCATCGTGTCTTTTCACCGACTCGCCCATGTTCCTTACTTTGGGACGTAGACTACATAATGTTCTTTAAAAAAGATATTGGTGCGGAGTCTTAGATGATCTGGCGTTTCTTGTCGAAGGTCAAATACTAAATACCCGTGTGGAGCCGATGTCGCGTCTTTAAAACTTTCTTGCTCGTACACCACGCGACCTGGGTACATTTGTTTGGCCAGATTCGTAATCTGAGATCAGTCTCTTGTGTTTTTAAACAGAACTATGTAATGACTGTTGAGACTTATCGTTCGCTGTTCATTTTTTCACTACAGAGATTCTGTACTATATACATGACGCTCAGGTTCCGATGGTGACTTCCCTTGGTAAATAGTTTCGTGACCCTATCGTCAGTTGCGTCCATCAGATCGTCTATGACCGCCAGACGTCTCATATCTCTTCGCCATTGCTCCATGTCGAGGAGCCCTTCGTTAAACTGAACACTCTTCATCGTTTCGTACATCGGTTGCCACTCACCATAACAGTAAATTATTTCCTCAGGCGCGGGACTGACCATTTCTGACACGTGTTCGAGAAATTTTTTTAACAAACACACTTTTTCCGCATCCTGTCGGCCCTGCGACTAACGCCGTAAACGGATGTTTCCATAACTAGTAATGATTACGTTGTTTCGTTTGTCTCTGTATTTATGTTACATTTCCCAATAGTACAAAGAGAAAATAAGAAAGACAAGAAAAAAATTGTACTCGGTTGAACGTTTACACTGAAATGGTATTTATAAAATAACTGGTTTAGTATAAAAACCGTTTTATAATTACGCATATTTTGGTATAAACTACGTCTAACTAGGACAACAATTAACCGTTTCGCCTTCTTTTTGTCTTTCCGCGTTGCCAATAATCACCGAACTATAAAAGGTATTAGAGTATGGTGGCTTTTATCATACAGTAATAACACAGTTTTAGTCACGTAGCAAACTAGCGTGGATAATCTATAAGCATACAGTTGTACACACATACACACACACACATACACTCACAAACGGACGGAGAGAGATAGAGAAAAAAAAGAGAGAGACAAATACACTTTAGTTCCGAATCCGGCACATCGAAGAGAGAAAATAACTTATTATATAACAAACCATATCTTGTTTGGTGTCTTTTCGCGTGTTTCCAGATGAAGGATTTAAAAATAAATAACGTATATTGTTTTTTTTTTAAATTAGTAGTAAAATAATTGTTAATTATGTCCTGCATTTGTTTTAAAGTTCAGGTTTTAGTCCACACAGAATAAACGCGCCGGCGATCACACGCCACGCGAGAGAGGTATTATATTACCTGCGCCAGGTTGGTGCTTATCGAACAAAAGGCTTCCTTTACAGCGATTCTCTGGAGAGGAACATTCAGTCTTCTGCAACGTTATCTTGTTTACCGGTTCGCATTCGTGCGTTTAGTGTCAATTAGTTACAACCGAGCTGTATAGTCGCCTTATTGTTTTTTAAAAGAAACGAAAAATTAAACTTATAAATATCGTAAAATTATCTTTACAACGACTCCATACTCGACTGTATATGAATAAGAAATAATCTAACCATCACTTTCATGTTTTCTTCTATCTGAAAATAATTCCAGGTTTTAAAATGATTATTGAGATGAGGAAAAAGAAAACTGTGACTTAACCCTAAATTCGGTTTCTTCGTCTTTAACCTTGCCATGATAGACTGTATAGGATGTAGCGTTTTTAAGGTGTACACTATACGAACAGCCGGTCATTTTACATTAGAGTACGAAGTGCAGCCTTTGTTAGCATATTTAGTAAGATACTGTAGTGGGAACTATTTTACACATGAGCGATGCATTGCACATTTATGCAATTATCAACCTAAGACATCCGACATTGTTTCTATGCGCTGTTATTAAAATACCGTCGCTCAAATATTATTACCTATAATATTCATCATACTACCACTATATGGCAGACCTCTTAGTTATACAGCAATTATGCATCACTTATAATAATAACATTAACGGTTATTTACGAATATCATATAAGTATAGATGTTTCTGGAGTTCACCTTTTGAGGCCGATTCTTTTATTGGTTGGGGTATTTGGAGATTGGCTTGTACAAAAAGGGTGGTTGGGAACAATTTATAGACTTCTCGAGCCAAAAGGATACGATACTGTGGAGTCTTATTTCGTAACAGTTTTTGCTCTGTGACCATTAAGAGATTTACCGAACATGTTCCTATATGTTATGTAATTCATTTGTACGTTTCCACTAAAACAACTATGATAATAAACACACTTTGTTATGTATTTTAAGCAATATTTCCGCTTACCTGTATTCTTATAATGTTGGTGTTTTAAGGTCTGCATCTCCTTGCTTCTCTGACGGTGTTTCAGTGTTACAGTATCTGCTGTTAGATTTACAGTTCTGGTAGTATACCAGAAATGAGGCTCTGCTGCAAGATTTACAGATCTGGACACGTAGCAATTGCTATATATTCAGGTGTTACTGTTGGTTTTTCCTGGCTGGCTACCTTGTGACAAATGACCTATGTTAGTCGAATGAATATATTAAATCGTGTACTCAACTTTTTTTAGATCACGCCCAGCTGGGAACAGTTAATCGATCCGTGCTCGTGTACAATTGAGTGGGAGATTTTGAACTGCCAGTTCATCGTGTCAGAGAGAATAACCAATAAATCCTTGAATACGGTCTTTTTTCGTTACTATTGATTCTTGACCATTTAAGGATATAATAAAGTATAAAAAAGAAGATAGTGTATACATTTTTTTATGATAACCTTCTTCCTCATTTATGGACAGCGTGCTTCCGGTGATTTTGTTGGTGTGGCTATAGAGTTTTAGCGGGAAAAATAACCCCGCGCTTATTAACCGTTTTATTTCTGGCGGGAGAATGTGTCCATTACTCATTAACCAATCTACTCATTAATTTGGGGCGGGGGGATTATTAGGTGGTCATCTAACAACCTGGACTAATTCTCTACCTCAACAATCTACGTCACCTTACGACTACTATGACGTCTGCTAACATTCTTTACACCAGGCAACGGCTGCTCCTGAAACATGATTATTTCTTATATTTCTTTGTAATGCACCAAATCAATTTTGTTATAGCTCAACTCCTGGATCGTAGGTGAAATTTCATAATATAACTAGTTACGCACCCCTGTCTTACATCTGATCTAACTTCGAAGTGGTCCGTGTGGTCTGCTGCCGTCCTGACTGTGCAGCTGCTATAGAGACTTTTAATTAGGTTAGTTAGATGTTGGCTTGTAGCGGGGAGAACTTTGAGACGTTAAGAGCGAGAGATGTTTGCTTGATTATTTCTGAGCGAGTCTTTGAGGATCTTTGAACAGATCGTCAGCTGGTTGTTGTTTATTCGATCAGCTGTTAGCTTGAGATCATGTTAGTGTGACCTTCTCTGGAATGCTGTGGTTCGGGTTTGTAATCAGGACACATACACATCCCCGGACTATTTGATTCTTATTAGCTTGACCCTTGCTCGGTCTGGTAGTACTTCTGGTTCATTAAGATGACCGTTGCGTTGTTTATTCGATCAGCTGTTGTCTGTGGCGTTCCTGCCCCAGGCGTTAGGCTCGTGTTTGTAATCGGTCACATACACATCCCCGGACTATTTGATTCTTATTAGCTTGACCCTTGCTCGGTCTGGTAGTACTTCTGGTTCATTAAGATGACCGTTGCGTTGTGTTCCGCGACAACTCTATTGGTGGACTGGTTCGTGACACTTAGGCTAGATAATGAAACTGTATAACACAGAACAACACCTTTTGATGGTAAGTTAGCTGGCTTTTATTCATGCCACTTCAAAATCTCGTTACATATGTAATGTCAGGGCTACACTTGCATCACACTCTAGGCACTAAATTAAATTGAGACGCTGCCATCGAGCGCCTCACTTATGCTAATTACTATATATCGGTCTATTCTGTCGTCTGCCTGTTGATCATGATAGGTCTTGACCATTCTACTCACAACTACGCTATATCACTGCTAACTCTATTAGTTGGTGTAAGCCTCTCTATGGCTCGACTGGCTCCTAAGAAGCGTGTGTGCCGTATGAATAACTTCTCTCAATCTGACTAATAATCAATGACTAACCATCCTGACTAACCTCCCTATCTTATGTGTCTTCCCTTAAATTCGGCTTTTGTCAGCCAATGAAAATCTCTTTCCTCCCACGCACATCCGGACACCTACTAAAAGGCATGCCCCTAATAATTTGCACGTGAATTCGATTTATTTGTACACCCCCGCGTCTGTCTGTCTGTCTGGTTCCCTTGACATTGTTCTACTTTTGGACCTGGCCTCTGTTTATTTAATTCTCTCCTTTTCCACCTACGCATCTCTTTGTTCGTTCATTTCTTAAAGATGGCCTTGATACTCCGCACGTGTTTCTCCTGACCCATCCTCTCTATTGTGTCTTCTTCTTTATGTGTTTTTCCTTGACCTATCTTTACCCATTTTGTCTCGCCTATTCGCCCCCTCATTTCTAGATCGTTGTTTCTGACCTGTCCCCTATTTTCTCCTTTCTCCTTCACTCTCTCTATTCTTTTCTTCCTCCTCGTCTACATAGCCTCCACTATTCTTTAGTCATTGCAACTTCTAATGACTAACCCTACTCCATCAATTCCTATTTTACATTTTATGCCCGTCACGTAAATTATTGTCGTCAGCCCTCTCCAGAGGTTCTGATAAGGCCTCTACAGAACCCCTGGGGATTGCTCTCCCCCTCTGTCACTGACTGTTTTTTACTTACCCTTCCCCCTATCTATAGTACATTATTTACATACATTGACCTTTTGCAATGTTTCTGTATCTGCTTGCACGATACTTTTCTAGTGTAGTTTGTCCTACCTGGACTGGCTCAGTTCTGGCCCTACACTTTCTTAACTCCTGGCGTCTCTTCTATTTCTCTTAACATTGCCCTCAGCAATGACTAATATCTCCTTATTTCTCCTACCATTGCCCTCAGCAATGTCTCTTATATCTCCTCATTTCTCCTACCATTGCCCTCAGCAATGTCTTATTATTGTTGCATTTCATAATTCACATTATTGCTAGTTCCACATAACGCCTATGTAGTGCATTCATGGATTGATAATCCCGCCTCTACAATTTCTGTGTCTTTCTTCACCTAAGACACTTTGACGCTTCTCCTCTACTATTTTCATTTACTCAAATACAATTCTCTACTATTTACATTTACTTCAATACAACAATTCTCTACTATTTACATTTAATTATATACACCATTTTTGGCCATTTCTCCTCCTTTTCTTGTGTCTCTAGTAGCCTATCCATTTCGGATTTATTCTCAGCTACCTTTATTTTTTTCATCCACCCATCTGGGTGTTTATTTCCTTCTGTACTGAGTATACTCTTTAATTATCTCTTCCTCTTACTATCTTCTTAGGTCAACTGTCCTTTTTGGATTACTCAGTTACCTCTTATTTTAACCCATCCGGGTTTTCAGTTTTCTCTTGTTCTTATCTCTATTTCTTCTATTCAATTGAGTCTTCCCCTTTCGGGTTTTTCTCCTCTTATTATTTGGTTTTACCCATTTCGGGTTCTCTCTTCTCTCTTATTATTTCATGTACCCATTTCGGGTTCTCTCTTCTGTCTTATTATTTCTTGTACCCATTTCGGGTTCTCTCTTCTCTCTAATTATTTCATGTACCCATTTCGGGTTCTCTCTTCTCTCTTATTATTTCATGTACCCATTTCGGGTTCTCTCTTATTATTTCATGTACCCATTTCGGGTTTCCTCCTCGCAATACTTTGTTTGACCCATTTCGGGTTCTCTCTTTTCTCTCTCTCTTCTTGAGTCTTATTTATTTAGTCTTACCCCTTTCGGGTTTTTTTTTCTTCTTTCTACTAGTTGTATCTATGATAACTTTGAAAACTTCTATTTTCTTCTCTACTCCTATAATTACCATGTTGACTATACCTATCATTCCTTTGATCCCTTTTCCTTTCTTTTCTAAAGTCATAAACACCAGGTTGTACCTCGTATCTATCCTCTTCCTCAGCATTTATCTTCTGTTGGTGATCTATGTATCTCTGTAACTCACCCCTCTCTTTCGCATATGATGCATCATTCAATATTCTTTCCTCTTGCTTTCTTTGCCTTCTAGCAAATTCATCTTTCGCCTCCTGTGACACATTTTTCTCTACTAATCTTGTTATGTCGGCTGGGGTTAATACCCAAGAACCATCCTTTGTTTCTGTATTTTCTGTGTCTTCTGTTTTCTTTTCTCTCTTCTTGCCCATTGCGGCTATTGCTTCTAATCTATGTGTTCTATCTAATCTATGCCTTGCACTTGGCAACAAATCTTTGTCTATGCTATTACTGTCTTCATCTTCACTACTTACTATTTTCTTCATTGTGGCTATTGCTTCTAATCTATTTGTTCTATCTAATCTATGCCTTGCACTTAATATTTTCCTCTTACTATTTGGCGTTTGCATTTGAATCACGTCTTTTTCTTTATTACTCACTGTTAATACTCTTTCATTACTAATGTCTACCTGTATTCCTCTATCTTTTATGTTTGTTTGTTTGTCCGTCACTGTTCCCCTATTTCTTGTTCCCTTCTCAACCATCTGTGTAGCACTATCTGTGCGCTCCGTTATTTCCGTTTGTGTGTACTTTTCTTCTTTCACCACTTCCTGATATCTGTCATTGTCACTGCCTACCCCAGTATCCACGTAACTTTTCCTACTCTTAACCTCTAACCCCGTCTGGTTGTCTCTCTCTTGCCTCCTAATATTCTTATTTATTTGGATTCCATACAACCTATCGTTTGGTTTGTCATAGGGTGTATATTTTCTTTCTCTCCTTTTAGTTATCCCATATGGTTTAAATACCTCAACCTTTACTATATCATTTGTCATTCTATGGTCATGGTTTAAAATATTATTTACTATAGTGCTATTTTTATACAATATTATTGCTCTATTTCTGTTGTCTGCTCTCTTAATAAATGTATAATACATTATTTCTCCAAATGTTTCAAAATATTTTCTAACTTGTCCATCTGTACTGCCTTCCTTTAATCTGACTACTATTTTGCAACTATACGTTTTCTTGTGCTGTAACTGACATTGTCTAGCTATGTGTCCTACTCTATTACAGTTATAGCATCTTCTATTTTCTTGTACCCAATTTACTTTGTGAGCGCTAGCGACTCTCCTGTATCTCTGTCTTGTATGATCAATCCCCATTGGATATTCCTGTCTCATCTGCACCTCTTCTCTTTTCTCCTGTCTTTCTCCTTCAAATTTTTGTCTAATATTTTCTTCTTCTATTGCCACATTCCTCACTTGTGCCAGTGTTGCTAAATTTCTCCTTGCTAGTTGCATTTTCACTTGTTCTACTAACTCCAATACATTATCACCACATTCTTGCACTGATTTTTGTTGCAGCTGGTGTGTCGACTTAAGATTCCTTATTGCTTGCTGTGACTGCTGTGGATCTTTGTACCTTGCGTATCTTTGTGTTAGATACAACTTAAACTCTTCCCAAGTTTCATCTTTCATCTCATTTATTCTTCTTCTTATGTTGCTAGCCACTCTGCCTTGACTAGTTAACAACGCTAGTTCTTTCAACTCCGTTTGACTTATTTTATTACTGCTCTGCCATTTTTCAATGTCATTTATCCATGTTTCAATTTGCTCTTCTTTTCCAGTAAATGTTGGTATTCGTTTTACTACTTCTTATGTCTGTATTCCTTCTAACCTTTGTACTGCTTCAGCCAACTTATTGATCGTTTGTGATACATAGTCTTCTTTACTTACTTCCATTTTTGTATTCTAATCTCAGGTTTACTTAGTCACTTTATTGATTTTACTATTTGGTCACTCTATTAATTTTCTTGTCTCCCTTGGAGTCTTCTATAATTATATTTCTTATCTCGAAATTATTTCCACATTGACTGTGTACACTTTCAAAGTGTCATTAATACTTTCGTCCTTCAATACACTTATTTATTTTATATTTTATATTACACGTGTCCTTGATCAGAGTCCCTAGCTCACTCTACCTCCCTTCCTGTACAACCAGCCCCCAATCCTACACTATTAGGCCTCAATTGCCTTCGCTAAAAAAATGTTTATCAAGGACACGTCTAATATTTACACTGTTTGCCTTGTTTCCGTTCACACAATTTTAATACCAACAATTCATCTACTTAATTAAATTTCATATAAAATTACTTTTTCCTAACTATCCTGTGGAGACAAAAACATTTATCTTGTGATATTCCACTCTACACTCTCTCTAAATAATCCTAATTTAATTACTTCACAACTTAATTAATAACTAAATTGTTCCACACAGTTCCTTAAAAAATGAAATGTTCTCCTGGAATTCTTAATTATTCATTTGATATTAACTGTTTCTAAAATGTCTTTAAATGTTCTACTTCCTTGAATCTGAATTACACGTTTATGTTTCACAGTTCTATATTGAATGTCTCACCTTTATTTGAGGTTTCCCTGGTTGCTTTGTTGTTGATTCTCGTCGACCGGCTTGTTTCTCTCCTGTTGATGGTCTTTGCGTTGCCTGGTCTGGTTTCTGACTCGTGGTTTTGTTAGAATTTATGGACTGTTGTTGTTCATTTCGTATCAATTGCTTCTCGTCTGCGTTGAATTTGTGTAGACATCCCCACTTTGGTTAACTGCGACTAAGCTTCGTTTGAATCGTTTGCGCGGGCTTGCTTCTTTTGATAGTTTCGTTGATTTCTCCTGTCTGTTGATTTGATTTCACTGGTCGTGTGAGTCGATTTGATTTCACTGCTCCTTCCGTTCTGACTGTGGTTTACGATACTTGTTTTTGTTATCTGCTCTTTCTACTGTTGTTTGTTGTCTATTACTGTCTTGTGTTTTTACAGTTTCTTGACTTTATCTAGCTTCTAGCGCCTGGTCACGCTCCAATGTATCCGGTTGTCGTCTTTATTTGCGAGTCTTTCCTCCCACGCACATCCGGACACCTACTAAAAGGCATGCCCCTAATATTTTGCACGTGAATTCGATTTATTTGTACACCCCCGCGTCTGTCTGTCTGTCTGGTTCCCTTGACATTGTTCTACTTTTGGACCTGGCCTCTGTTTATTTAATTCTCTCCTTTTCCACCTACGCATCTCTTTGTTCGTTCATTTCTTAAAGATGGCCTTGATACTCCGCACGTGTTTCTCCTGACCCATCCTCCCTATTGTGTCTTCTTCTTTATGTGTTTTTCCTTGACCTATCTTTACCCATTTTGTCTCGCCTATTCGCCCCCTCATTTCTAGATCGTTGTTTCTGACCTGTCCCCTATTTTCTCCTTTCTCCTTCACTCTCTCTATTCTTTTCTTCCTCCTCGTCTACAGGCTTACTCCGTATGTTGTTAGTATCTCCCAAAGTTGTTCTGTATTTACTCTGTGGAATGCTTTTTCCTGGTCAATGAAAGCTATGTAGAAGTTTTGATTGTGTTCTGTCGTATTTTTCTAGAAGCTGTTTTAAGGTGAATAGAGCGTCAGTACTGTTTTTTTTTTCAGAACCCCATTTGAGAATCTCTTACTGGTCTCAGCATTTTTACCTCGATTTTGGCGTATAACTTTCCTACATGGTTGAAAAGAGATATACCTCTATATTGATTGCAGTCTATGTTACTACCTTTCTTTTTCCATATCAGCGAATGACGGCTGAATAAAATGTGACCACCTCCCAGCAGAGCTTCTGTAAACAACTTGTCAGTCTAGTCAAGCTGAAGGGTACAGGGGAAAAATGCATGCACACTGGTACTCGAAGATGCTTTACGGAAGTTGGATGCATTAAGTCGAAGACGTTGATATGGCATCATCATCATCATCATGTGCCATACCGGTTGACGTAGGTGATCATGTCCCTCCACAATCTTCTATCTACAGTGCATTGTATCAGTTCTGTTGTTGACTGTTTTCCATGCTATGACACCAAGCTATCCAGTATTTTCTCTCTTTGTCGTCCGCGATCTCTCTTTCCTTGTATTTTGTCAGTTGTAACCAAGTATTTTAACTTTCCTCTTCTCATGATGTGACCGAAAAATGTTGATTGCCTCTTTCTGATGTTTTTTAGGAGCTCCCTTTTTGTGTTGGCCTCTTTGAGAACTTCCTCATTGGTCTTTTTAGCTGTCCAGGAAATTTTCAACATTCTTCTGAGAAATCCCATCTCTGTGGCCTCTAATCGTCTTTTCATTTGTTTGTCTACTGTCCATGATTCGCTTCCACAGGTCAGAATTGGTTCTATATAGCACCGATGAACTCGTTGTTGATATGGCAGCTATGTGTAAATCACATTATAGCGTATCTACGTCCACTAAACGCTTGTGCTAGGGCGGAAGAGTAGTTATCGAGCAAAGACATTCAGACAACAATACTATTTAAAATTAGTCCACATAAATATAGTTATATATATATATATATATATTACTATATTACATACCCTGCATATTCTATCAAGCAAACTGAGAACTTATAGCCGCAATTCGAAGCTTCACAGATATATCCACGACAGCAACCCCCTCCTCCAAAATTCTTGATCTTGAGTGAGAAGTAAGCGTCGCTGACAATCAACTAAAAAACAAAAGAAAGAAACAAGAGCTATATTTTGAACTTGATTGCAATAATAAACAGCCTATTTTCTTTAGAGGCTTCAAGAGAAAAAAAAAAAAAAACTTGAAAATATTGTGATATTAGGCAACATTTTAGAGGGAGTGAGAAAAACAGAAACAGAGATAGCTAATGCTAGATTTAACAGTCAGACTTGCCAAGAGATCAATGTTAAAACAGAAAAGAAACACCCGGCACAGAAGTACGTGCGTGACATAGTTGTCTTCTCCCATAAATAAAGCACCCGAGGGAATAATTAAGCTTCGTGGTCCACGACTACAACACATATTTAATGGTTTGGGGGTGGTGAGGGGAGGGGGGGGGGTATCCGCAATAAATGAAGGTTTGAGAACCGCTGTTCTAGACTATAAAAACTTGCTGTGCTCCTTCGCCCTACTTTTATTGCTTTTACTGGCCCTCTCTTAGTGTTTAGTCGTATGTTGCGTTTTGTTGCGTGTTACAATAAGCTGCAACAACAGCCCATTTCGGCCAACGGCGTACGACTTGAATGAATATAGAAATGCTAGAAAACACATACAATGGGAAACATTAGAAAGTATAACAGAAGGAGAGACTGCAAACTTTTAATTGCCCTGTCTCTGAAAGGCAAATGAAGAAGAAAAAGAAGAAGAAGAAGAAATAATCAACTTCAGCGAGGCATTGTTTTGGTACTGGTCTGTTTCTCCTATCTTCACTCGCTACTCGTTTGGCCAGACAAGTCTGTTATCAGAACCATCATTGGAAGATCACATTTGTCAATAGTTCTGGTTCAGTGATAGTGATGCCAACAGAGAACTATGAATATGCCTGGCAGTTCAAAGAACTAAAGCTCAGGATGAATACCGCTGAGCAGATATAATGCAAAATGTAAACATTCAAAATATAACTGAAATACTAACAAGCTTTCTCAAATTTGCTCTGGAAATCTTGCAGGTGTACGACGTTCGTGCACTGTACTAAAAACATCATTGATGATAAGAAGAGATCTGTGTACTGATCTACATCTTCAAAGTACCTACAAAGATAACGATACAAATAATAAAAAAAACTGTGGAGCTATTGCAGATTTTCTTTGAACCAATCACTTCAGAATTCATAGATATGAAAGTCGATATCTATTCATTTATCGTGGTCTAAGTACAGATTTCTATATCTTTACAGTTATCTGTCAATTCTAAGTTAATTTCTTACTAAACCATTCTTTTATCCTTGCATCTTGTCTCTCGTTCTCGTGTATAATTTTTTTTTAATGATAAAGTACGAAGAATCGCAAAAATCTCACAGGAAAACAGTTCAAGAAAGTTGCTAAAAAATTATAATAGATATGCAGCACATGAAAGATTAGCACAGCGCACTCCACACATAGGACAATACATGTTACTACGCGTTCTTTGCCTTCTGAGTGTAGTGATTGATTGCAACAGAGCCCTAAGTTTACTTGGAATTTTAGACTTGCTATTTGAGACTTTAGAGTTAATACTTCTAAGAGATATTTTAAATATACATGTGAGGGTTTTGTCTATCCTAAAAAAATTTCTGAGCAAATCTTTAACAACATCAATGAGATGCCAGGCCTTAACATTAATGGGATGATAATCAATAACCTAAGATATGCTGATGATACTGTTCTACTAGCAGAAAATCCTAAAGATCTACAACAATTACTTAATGTTATAAACATGACAAGCAAAAAATATGGACTAGATATGAATATAACAAAGACTAAAACTATGTTCATAAATAAAGAAAATTCTCAAGACCTACAATTAAATATCAAAGTTGAAGGAATACATCTAGGGACAGTCCAGAGCTACAACTACCTGGGACTTACTATAACCAGTGATGGAAAATGTAAAACTAAAATAAATAAAAGAATAGGAATGGCAAAAAGTAATTTCAATGTCATGAAAAATATACTAACATCAAAACAAATAACACCAGGGCTGAAACTAAGAATAGCAAAATGTTACATCTTCTCAATATTCCTGTATGGTGCAGAAACATGGACATTAGACAAGAAAACAGAACATAAAATTGAAGCCTTTGAATTGTGGATTTATAGAAGAATAGGTAGAATTGGATGGAAAGAAAAGAAAACAAACGAAGAAGTTTTAAAACAACTAAAAATGAAAAAAAAAGAACTACTAAACACAATTAGAGCAAGACAAATGACATTTTTTGGTCATGTTAAAAGACACAACAGTCTAATAAAAGTAATATTAGAAGGGAAAGTACAAGGTAAAAGGGGCAGAGGCAGACCAAGACTAACATGGACGAGTAACATCAAAAGATGGACAAGTCAGCCTATGGCAATCTGCAGCATCAAAGCAAGAGACAGAATGGAATGGCGCTCCATGGTAGCCAACCTTCGATGCGGAGAGGGCACTCAATGATGATGATGATGTCTATCCTGCAACCGATAATTTGTAGATGATGAAAACTTGAGAACCCATTTCATGACCTAAACAAATTATGACCTAAGGATCATCGAAATATGCATTCATTCACGACCAAAAATAAACATGAGATTAAAAAAAAATAGACCTAAATATGACATAAATTAATTACTCGTATGATATTAAAAATTACGTCAACGTATCTGCTAAGACGTTTACATCATTTGCGTCAGGCTCTGTTCTCATGTTCTTGCTTTCTTGATGAGCAATTTCTACGACAGCGCAACTCTTTGACTTTAATGTTTTTTTTTTTTTATTCAATTGGTGGACACATTTATTAACCCTCGGCATCAGTTATTACCATCACACCAAAGGAGTGTCCAACTGTTTTGTCTCCACTTAAAACAGTGAAACAGCTTGCAATAATATTAATGTTTTAAGTTTTACTTCAGAACAAACTTTCATAATGGTACTATCACACATGTGAGCTGCTGCTCGGTGCAGTGTCGGTAATTTGACTACAAGTCTCTTTTATTGATCTTCAAGCGTTTATCCTGGTAAAAGGTAAATAAACTTAAAGTTGTTTTTTTTTATACAATTTTAACATCTAAATATTTATGTTGAATGCCGTTGTCTGAGTTACACACACGTTGTATAATATTCTGGCAAATTTACGTGTTTCTTGCCAATAAAATCTACAGAGCCAACATTTTTACGATTAATAAAGGTTATATAAATGAAATTGTACTTAATATGACGACAAATAGGACCAAATGTAACTCAACAATGTATTTGTGCACCAAATTTGGTCAAAATGTGACATGAACCTAAATTATGGTCAAAATATGCATTTACATGACCCAAAAACATAGCGTCAGAATGTTTCAAAGACATGAAACGTGATGAAATTAACATGGATGTTTTTAAAAATATGTAATAAAAAATATGGCATGTCATAAAATTCCAAGCCCTATTGATCACCATACATTATTTTCTTCAAGTTTGTGTGTAAAATGTCCTCATCTCAATGAATCTCTTCAGCGTCTAGTACTTCACCCTCACATTAACATTTGAGCAATAGCGGAGACAGCTAATATAATCATGACACCTCAAGTCTTGTATGCACAATTATTGGTTACCTTATGTTAAACGTGTTACCAGGCTACTCATCATTCAAGTGCTGAGAGAAATATATTCGTAACTTGTGAGAATCGAGAGTATACCTCAAATGTCAGCACACTACATCCAGATATATATGATTCTAATTGCTTTTAAAATTGTTGTCAAACATTTTCTTAAATGGTGACAAAACAGAACCTTTCAGGGTAGTTTGAATGGACTCTGGCTGTGATAGTTTTTTTTTTTTTAAGCTCATCTAGTAGATTAGATTTTGTTGAAACTTGAGACGGGAGGCAACTACAGAATCAAACACCTTGAATCAGAAACAATATAAATTGTAATGGATGATTAATTTATTGCCACTGTATTGTAGTCTTCAAATACAAGTGTCAGTCAAATTGTGTTTGACATCATAGTGATCTCAGTGTCAAATAACAACGCAGGAGAAATTAAAATCCCTAACCGCTGAAATGAGATAAATTGACCATCACAGAATTCGTAATGTAACGGTTAGAGACAATATAAGAAATTATTAAATATGGTAATGATTGAGGGTAAAAATAATGTCAGTTTCATCCAAAGGCAAACTAAATTATTTGGAAATATAGCACAGTTACTGGCAAATACTATTCCACAACAGGCATTGACAACCAGATATAACACCAGCTATATATATATATATATATATATATATATATATATATATATATATGTATATATATATATATATATATATTCCCTCTGTCCTCTTATATATTTTAATATATATATAATTAGTGCTTTACGGTCTAACATCATCATCATCATCATAAATTAACAAGCCTGCTGGCTTAGGTGATCATGTCTCTCCAGAACTTTCGAGCACGACAATTATTTATCATTTTTGTTGTTGACCTTCTCCCAAGCAATTCCCACAAGCTGTCTAGTATCTTTTCTCTTTGCTTCCCTCTATCTCTTCGTTCCTCAATTTTCCCAGTTTTTACAATATATTCCACCTGTTCTCCACACGGCCACAAAATTATGATTTTTTCTTCCTAATATTGGAAATTAGCTCTCTTTTTGTTTTGGCCTATTTCAGAACGTTTCATTACTCTTCTTAAGTGTCCATGGTGTTCTCAACATTCTTCTGTAAAACCACATTTCTACAGCCTTCAGTTATTTTCTTGTCTGTTGTCCTATTGTCCATGATTCGCATCCATATGTTAAAAATGGTTTTACATAGCATTAAAAACTCTTTTACTTGTTTCTATTTTCAATAAGGGATTGCATAGTATCTTCCTCATTTTTTGGAAAGCTGCTTTTGCCTGAGCCATTCTGCCTCTCACCTCGGTTGTGCACCTGCCATCTGAGGTTAACATTGTTCCCAGATATTTACATTCATTTACCTGTTTTAATATTTTTCCACATGTTTTTATTTTGCACTGAGGTAAAGTCTTTTTCTTTGTTGTTACCATTACCTCTGTCTTTTTGCTATTAAGGCTAAGTCTTTTATCTTTGCTTTCTTTCACTATAATGACCAACATTTCTTGTAACTCATTTTCACTCTTAGCGATTAAGACTGTATCATCAGCATACCTTAGATTATTTATATTATGACCTCCGATTGTTATTCCAGGCATGCCCCTTATGGTTCTTAAAATAATCTCATTATAAATTTAAAAAACAAATCTGGTGACAGCACACAACTTTGCCTAACACCCTGTTTTATTTGTTGAAACATTCCCAATTGGTTTCCAGTTCTTATGGCCGCTGTTTGTTGCCAGTGCATGTTCTTTATTATTCTTAGATCTTTTGCTGTCTATTTTTATGGTTTTTAAAATTTGTATTATCTCTTGGTGCTTTACTTTGTCAAATGCTTTGGTATAATCTATGAAACATAGGTATAGATCTGTTTTCACCTCTATGGATCTTTCTACTAAAGATCTTATGACGTATATGGCATTGCTTGTTCCTTTATCTCTAACAAAACCATTCTCTTCATCACTAATTTCTGGACAGATTTTGTTTCGCACTTTTCATATAATGATTTTTAATAATATCTTAGTCATGTGACTCATAAGGATTATTGTGCGATGATCATCGCATTCAATCGCACCAAATTTCATTGGTAGGGCTATGAATATTGATTTAAACAGGTCGTCTGGTGTATATACGGTGTTGTAGATATCATTCAATATTTTTTTATTATTTCTATTTCAAAATCACCCATGGCTTTAATCTCTGCTTTATTTATATTAACAAATCCAGGAGCTTTTCCTGGTTTCATATTACGCAATGCGGCTTCTACTTCTTCTTTGAGTATTTCTGGTCCTTCACCATTATCCTTAATATTTACTTATGTTCGTTCATCATTATAAAGATCTTTAATGTATTCTTTAATATTTATGCTCCATGTTTATGATTAATAATTATGATCCATTAAGATATTTAATGTATTCATAGCAAAATGTTACATCGTCTCAATATTTCTATATAGTGCAGAAACATGGACATTAGACAAGAAACCAGAAGAGAGAAATGAATTCTTTGATATTTGGATTTATAGAAGAATAGGTAAATTGGGTTGATGGAAAAGAAAACAAACGATGAAGTCTTAAAACAACTAAAAATGAAAAGAGAACTACGTAGCACAATTCAAACAAGACAAATGCGATTTTTGGGCCATGTTAAAAGATACAACAGCCTATTACAAGTAATCCTGGAGGGGAAAATACAAGGCAAAAGAGGCAGAGACAGACCAAAACTAACATGGACTAGTAACATCAAAAGATAAACAAACCAGCCTATGACAACCTGCACCATCAAAGCAAGAGACAGAACAGAATGGCTATCCAAGGTAGCCAATCTTCGTTGCGGAGAAGGCACTCGATGATGATGATGGATGTATTCTGCCCATCGTTGTCAAATACTTTCTTGTTAAATGAACAGTTCTCCTTCCTTTGATCTTAAACATCCAGATTTTGATTGCGTTTTTTTCCTGTTAATTCTTCAATTTCTTTGTATATAGCTTTAACATCTCATTTTTGCTGCATTCTATCTCTTTACATCTCTGTTTTAGCCAAGCTTCTTTTGCTTCATTGTATTTTATTACAATTTCTTTATTTAATCTCTTATACTCAACTTTATTTTCTTTATTTCTTCTTGTATCCATTAGCTGCAAAATGTCATCTGTCATCCATTTCTTTCTTGAATTTGTTCTCACTGGTGGTATGAACTCTTTTGATGTTTATTACATTGATTCTTTTAGCATTTCCCACTGTTCATCAATGCTTTGTATCTTCTCTGTGGCATTGTACCGGTTCTGAATTGTGATTTTATATTTGTCTTGCTACTTCTTGTCTGATTTGAGTAAATCTAAATTTAACTTGATGTTAACTGAGGCTGGTTTTGTTGCTTTTAATTTTACTGTAAGCTTTCCCATAACTGGTGCATGATCACTATTGCAATCTGCCCCTGGTCTAGTTTTCACACACATTGAACTGTTTCTAAATCTATTGCTTATCATTATGTTATTACGGTCTAACACCACCACAAAATGTTACACATTCAGAAGGACATCTAGGTACCCCGTTAATGGGAGGGACAACGCGCGTCGGAATGAAGGAGTGGTATTGATGATAAATGATAAAGGACAGCCTTACAATCCGACACCGACAGACACTTCGGTCCCCAAGCTCCACCACACCCTCACCCCCTTTTCCTCCCCCCCCCTCCAAAAAAAATAAATAAAATAAAATAAATAAATCGGAGTGACACCTCCGGACACGGTAAGGGGAGGTGATCGGTAAGGGGAAGAACAATGCCATTTAAATGGGACATTAAGTGGGCGGATTTGTAGGGGAGTGTTCGAGTTGTAAAAAAAAAGTAAATTACCCCCGTCACGCCAAGTGGTGTATAGGGAATATGGTGTTAGTGACCATAAATTTTATAGACCTTCGGCACATGGTTTTTCCGGTAATGTGGTCGGTATTACGCCCGTGCCGCTTTACTTTCCCAGAAACAAATCCGGTATCCATTTAAGTCTGGGTAAACCCGGATGCCGTCGGTTGGGATCGAACCCTACCCCTTGTACTTTGTAGTCCAGTTTACTAAAGACTGAGCTATAGCGGCTCCGTGTTCGAGTTGTAGTGGCCGATAAAGGGACGGAACCGGTGGCTTAGCGATAATACGATGCCCAACCATAGCTGACAGACTGATTGCATTGTATTAAACTTTTAATGAATTTTAATGGATTTCAAGGGGTAGAATGTTATTGGAGAGGTGTTGGAGTTGTAGGGGTGGAAGAGTTGGCTATGTGGTAAAAGGTGACAGTTAACCGAAGCTGACCGATTGACTTTTTTGTATTTTAATGACTTGTTAATAGATTCATAGCTATTTTATGAGCTGACTGTGAGGGGATGGGTGGGTGTGGTAAAGATAGATAAGATGTAAAAAGAATCTCTCTCTCTCTCTCTCTCTCTCTCTCTCTCTCTCTCTCTCTCTCTCTCTATCAGGACTCAATCAGAGTAGGATTCCAGACTCTCACATGAAGTCAGCTGTCAGGTTAAGTGTGTTGATGGCCCCCACAGACGGAACATCACATTTAGAATCTGCCAGATCCACTCTGATTGAACACCCGTTAAAAAAGTTGCACTGTGTTCTGCGCCAGTGGTCCAGTGCATCCGATTTTAGCCAGCATTTTATTCAGGTTTGCTTTCCTTAGCCTTTGATTGTCCCCAATCTTGAAATAAGAATAATAATGTAACAAAACTTTTTGTTGAAAAAAAAGATGAAGGTAGGTGTTGTAGCTGAAAAATGACATTTTTGAGTACCGGGTTGTCTTCCCTCTTCGATCCCTGCTTGCTTGGCCAGACTAGACAGGTTAGTCTGTTACTAGAGGCACCACGGAGAGGTGGGGCAGGGTCTGGATGATACTGGTTCACCTATCCTGGCGCAAGCCATCAGCTGTGGGTCGCTGACAACATCCAGCTCTGGTGCTGGTAGGCGCGCCTTCGCCTCCAGCAACAGATATAAAGATATAGGAAAGAAAGAAAATAACGTGAAAGTAACGATCTGTTGGAGGTTTATTTCTTTTCACACCAATAAAACAAATTGTAATTATATTACATATAATATTACATATACAAAGCAATTATATATTATTAATATATTTGAAAATAACAAAGTGAAGAGAAGCGATGACCCGTGTCATACAGCGCAGAAACAAACAACGATAGAACCGATACATTTATCCTAACAATAAGGGAGGGAGGGGCAGTGGGAGTCCAGGGTTAGGATAGATAAAGGAGAAAATAATTCTAGACCGTGTTTTTTTTTTTTGTAGATCGCTGCTCAATGTTTATAACCTCTCTAACTGAGATGCAATGGGTTAGATGAATGACAGGAAACAACCTGTGAGATAAGATCAGAAATGAAGAACTGAGAAAAAAGCTAGAAATATTACCCGCTATCGAATATATAAAAAAATATGCAGATAAAATAGTTTGGCCACGTGACAAATAGTAGTGATCAAAACACAACACAACGAGCCCTCAATAAACGCTGCGAGAATACCAGACCCAAGAGCCTACCACGAAAAAGATGGCTCGATGAAATATTAGAGGTACTATGAAACATAACAGCAGCAGAGGCAAACAGAAAAACAAAAAACCCCAAATTATATCTCCCCTCGACGCTGAAAGGGAATTGAGAAAGGAAAGAGGAGGAAGAAGCTGCTGCTCAATGTTAAGGCAACACTAAGTTGACAACACCGATGATAAGGAATTTTCTTTTGTAAGTATGTATTAGCCAATCTTTTCAATGTTTTCATACTTTCACTTTGACACTATATTGGACAAAAAAATATATGCTTGCTGGCGTCCAATTTTCATAGTTGTGTGGTCCTGAAAAGGACCGTTTGTTGAACTAATTTAAGGTAATATAGGGGCCAACATTGTGGGGGCTATATACTTTCATTCTGAATCAGACGAGTCTAAAAGATTAATAACTGTTTGGGGTTGAACATTCCACAAACCATCCTTTTTCCAATATTCCTCTTCCTGTTTTAAGACGTGGTCTTCACATTTAGCCAAATAATCTTTGTCTATATTTAATAAAGCGAGATTAGCAAGAGTCTTTACATCGCATATTTTGAATGTTGTATTTTCATCTGCCACTTGTCCTTTTAATTTTGCCCAGATTAGTTCTATTGGATTTAAATGAGCATGGTAAGGTGGCAGCCTCAAACGTATATGACCGTGTTCTTGGATAATCTTATCTATTTGAAAAATATTTGTCCTTTGTTTTTTGCTTTACTAGAGATAGTAATTCAGGTTTTAAGTACATGTTATTAAATTGTATGTGTTCCTTTGTGAGCCATATCTTAATAGCATCTTTTGTACTGGATGACGTCGGGACTTGATCTTCAAGTGCAACAATGTTGTGGTACGCTGCATTGTCCATTATTAGGCAAGATAATTCTAGTGATCTAGTGATGGGAGAACAGAATTTTCAATCCAATGTCGAAATATGTGACCATTCATCTCAGAGTGATAATCCCGATTGTCTATGGATTTTGAAAGAAAAATGAGCTCTGCATTCTGTATTAGTCCGTGTTGTCGACTACCTGCATGAGCAATTATAAAGCGCTGTCCTTTGCTGCTAGGTATTAATCTCTTAATCTTTCCATATGATGACTGTCATTCCCTTTGGTTAGTGTGGTGAGCATTGATCCATGTTTCATCCAAGTACACAATATCATAACCTTGCCTGCGCACCTCTTTTACTTCACGTAAGTACTTGCTTCTCATGACTACTATATGTGGCTTCTCACAGATGATGTTTCGTCCATTGGAATACTTTCTGAATGTAAAGCCTGCAGCTCTCACATTCCTCCATAATGTAGACTTTGATATTTCGTTCGTTCGTTCGCTTTTGTCAGCTTTGACCTCTGACGAAGTCCCACCCACTCAATTTTGTGGGACTGAATTTTGCGTGTAAAGTCTGTTTTATCCCATTACAGGATGCCCCTCGCCTTGCAGGCAGATTTACTCCGACTTCAGAGGTACTAATTTTGTAGGGAAATAGTAAAACCCAGGTGTCCTCGCCAGGGTACGAACCCCGGCTGTTGCCGTGGTAAGCCAACCGCCTATCGATTGCGCTAACCGGACACCCTTTGATATTTCAATACTGTTGTTCTTTTTCAGCGATACTTTTAATTTTCTTATTGTAACAGTTTCATTCATACCCAACATTTAGAGAATTTCACTACTAATAAGTGCACTGTCGAAATTATCCAACATTTTTGCTCTTCCTTGTGATTTTGTATATTTTGAACATTGACGGTCACGTGCTTGAATCCAGCGATTAAATGACCGTTTAGATAAATCCAAAATGTGTCTTGTCCTATTCTCATGGTTTTCTAAAGAATGAAATAATCTTCCTCGTTTAGCCTCTTTGCAAAAATAGCCATACATTTTTATTGCGATGTTTTGTAAACTGCAGAATTTCATTTTAAGACTCATGATAAATGTTATCGTTCCACGTCTTCGCCGCTGAATAAACGGAAATGTAACACACAATGCCTCGTGTTTTTTACAAGTGTCTAATTGTGTCAGAAAACCCACGTTGAAAGCGTGAAAACACGTCAATTTGACCGTGTATGGATTTTTACTCGCTATTTTTAACTTAAAATACTGTAACCATTAAGTTTTGACTACATCGATGGGTCGTTATAAATTCATATAAATCAAATAAGCAACAATAATAACCAAATTTTTTTAAATGAAATTAATTCCCTGTTGGGTTCTAATCATTATAACTTTACATGTAAATTTTTAGCAACTTACAAAAAGCGGTTAAAAAGCTATCGATTTTAAAAGTTGGGCAGGAGTTATGAAACGGACTATAGTGAGAAAGTGTATTTCTATAGAATCTCCAAGAGCTGGATGTACCCATACTATAGTAATTTATATGATGTTACATAGAATGACGGCCAATGTACGAGACTAAGAAGGGTGCAAGATTTATCGATGGCCTACCTGACATGGGTAAAATTGGGCAAGGGAATAAGAGAAGGCTTGTCATCCTCGACGATTTAATGTCCTGGGATAGGGAGACCAATTTATTCAAGAAAAGTAGTTATCACAAAAATATAAGCGTGACATAAATAGTTCAAAACCTAGTTGGGAAAAATAAGGAGCATCGCGCTACAAGTCTCAATACCCACTATATAACGCTTTTACAGAACTGAAGAGTTCGTAGTAAATTTATCAATCTCGCCAAACAGATGTGTCTCGACCTAGTGACGTCCCTAAAAAAAAAAAAAAGTTAAAGACACAACTGCGTCCCCTCACTATTATATTTGGTGGAGACTCGACATGAAGCACTGGATTGTCTGAGGTTGAGAACAAAATTATTCCCAGGAGAGAGATAAAGCGACTTCGTGTAAACGTAAAAAAGGAAAATCAGTGTGGCAGACTCACTTAGGCCACAAAGGTGAAATGTTGAGATTCATGCGTTCGGCTACTCTGATGTGTCTAAGAGCCGTATTAAAAACGCCTACTCACGAGTTCATTCACTTTGCGGGACTTTTATCATAAAATATAAAAAGGTAATTCAAGCACCACACAAGTAGTATAGCAGGGTGCAACTGGTTAGTATTTGACCCGTAAATTAACAAAGATATATAGTGTGGTGCGCAGCGCACCACATGTACATGAGAGACGGGGAGTTAACCATGCCATTTCGTGTCGGGATGTTGACCTCTAGTCCCGGTGACCCCGGAAGTGACCTGTTTATGTCTGGTGTATGCTGACTTTGGAATTCTTGATATACTTGAGCGATAATGATAGGTTATCTCAAGTGGGTGTTGATTTCTCGTGTAGGCGCGGAGCGCATAAAGCGTGCGGTGCAAGGGGGGGGGGGTGGGGAGTTAACCATGAACGCTCGTAGTCGGGATATTGACCGCTAGGCCAGGTGCTCCGCATTTTAAAAATTCCGAATTATTTAAAAAAAAAACAGTCTCCATCGGATTTCAAACACGGGTCTACGGCGTGCCAGGCCAGACACTTACCACTATGCTACAGGCGATCACAGAATTAGAGGCTGAATGAGACAGGTGAGTCGTGACGCTTTTGTTGGTGCTCGACAGCTATCTAGTGGTAGAGAAAGATTGACCCGCATTTAGGCGCTAAATTAACAAAGATATATAGGGCGGCGCGCATAACGCGTGCGGCGCAGGGGGGAGTTAACCGTGACATTTCGTGTCGGGATGCCTGGTGACCTCTCGTTGACCTCTCAACCGCTCGGCGCCATGGTCGGGGTGAGCTCTCGCAGTGGGGAACCTGTTATGATCAAAGACCCTATTTCTCTGTGAAATTTCTCACTTGGGTAGCTTAAGCTGGTCTAGCCGTCTAACAGAGAGACAGTAAATTAATGTACTTTTGATATTCTATTACTGTTGTGTTTTTTGTAGTGGTTGTAGTAATAGTAGTAGTTAAAGTCGTTATTGAAGTTGTACAACTAGTGTGACTTGTATTTTGTAGATTTATAACAGACAAGTGGGGGCTATGCCCTTTTTTCATGTATAGTAGAGAGACGGTAGAGTCTTATAGTTATTTTTATGCATGACAACTTTAATGTATCTATAAAATTCATTTTGAAATTAATGGAAACATACAACTTACTCAGGGCTTGGCCAACTAACAGCAACGGCCTTGCTAATATATTTAACCCGTGGAAACATCAGCATCATGAGACTTATTAATGTCCAAATTGACCGCTTGTTCATAACACGGATACGACAGCGATGATGACTTTAACGGGTACACAATCAAAGATCCCGTGGGTTTTGTTTTAGTCGATGACAACTTTTGAAATAGTAGCTGACAACTTTTGTATTAGCAGATGACAGCTTTCAATGACTGTTTACATGCTATGTCATTGTAGCAGTCATGTATGTCATGTCGATGTAGTAGACACGTATGTCATGTCATTGTAACAGTCATGTCAATGTAACAGTCATTTCGTTGTAATAGTCATCTCGTTGTAACAGTCACGTATGTCATGTCGTTTTATCAGACACGTATGTTATGTCGTTGTGACAGACATGTCGTTGTATCAGTCATGTCGATGTAGTAGACACATATGTCATGTCATTGTAACAGTCATGTCAATGTAACAGTCATGTCAATGTAACAGTCATTTCGTTGTAATAGGCATCTCGTTGTAACAGTCACGTATGTCATGTCGTTTTATCAGAGACGTATGGTTTGTCGTTGTAACAGACATGTTGTTGTATCAGTCATGTCGATGTAGTAGACACGTATGTCATGTCATTGTAACAGTCATGTCAATGTAACAGTCATATCAATGTAACAGTCATTTCGTTGTAATAGTCATCTCGTTGTAACAGTCACGTATGTCATGTCGGTCTATCAGACACGTATGGTATGTCGTTGTAACAGACATGTCGTTGTATCAGTTATGTCGATGTAGTAGACACGTATGTCATGTCATTGTAACAGTCATGTCAATGTAACAGTCATGTCAATGTAACAGTCATTTCGTTGTAATAGTCATCTCGTTGTAACAGTCACAGATGTCATGCCGTTTTATCAGACGCGTATGGTATGTCGTTGTAACAGACATGTCGTTGTATCAGTCATATCGATGTAGTAGACACGTATGTCATGTCATTGTAACAGTCATGTCAATGTAACAGTCATGTCAATGTAACAGTCATTTCGTTGTAATAGTCATCTCGTTGTAACAGTCACGTATGTCATGTCGTTTTGTCAGAGACGTATGGTATGTCGTTGTAACAGACATGTCGTTGTATCAGTCATATCGATGTAGTAGACACGGATGGCATGTCATTGTAACAGTCATGTCAATGTAACAGTCATATCAATGTAACAGTCATTTCGTTGTAATAGTCATCTCGTTGTAACAGTCGCGTATGTCATGTCGTTTTATCAGACACGTATGGTATGTCGTTGTAACAGACATGTCGTTGTATCAGTCATGTCGATGTAGTAGACACGTATGTCATGTCATTGTAACAGTCATCTCAATGTAACAGTCATGTCAATGTAACAGTCATTTCGTTGTAATAGTCATCTCGTTGTAACAGTCACGTATGTCATGTCGTTTTATCAGAGACGTATGGTATGTCGTTGTAACAGACATGTCGTTGTATCAGTCATGTCGGTGTAGTGGACACGTATGTCATATCATTGTAACAGTCATGTCATTGTAACAGTCATTTCGTTGTAATAGTCATCTCGTTGTAACAGACACGTATGTCATGTCGTTTTATCAGACACGTATGATATGTCGTTGTAACAGACATATCGTTGTATCAGGTATGTCGATGTAGTAGACACGTATGTCATGTCATTGTAACAGGCATGTCAATGTAACAGTCATTTCGTTGTAATAGTCATCTCGTTGTAACAGTCACGTATGTCATGTCGTTTAATCAGAGACGTATGGTATGTCGTTGTAACAGACATGTCGTTGTATCAGTCATGTCGATGTAGTAGACAGGTATGTCATGTCATTGTAACAGTCATGTCAATGTAACAGTCATTTCGTTGTAATAGTCATCTCGTTGTAACAGACACGTATGTCATGTCGTTTTATCAGACACGTATGGTATGTCGTTGTAACAGACATCTCGTTGTATCAGTCATATCGATGTAGTAGACACGGATGGCATGTCATTGTAACAGGCATGTCAATGTAACTGTCATGTCAATGTAACAGTCATTTCGTTGTAATAGTCATCTCGTTGTAACATACACGTATGTCATGTCGTTTTATCAGACACGTATGATATGTCGTTGTAACAGACATGTCGTTGTATCAGGTATGTCGATGTAGTAGACACGTATGTCATGTCATTGTAACAGGCATGTCAATGTAACAGTCATTTCGTTGTAATAGTCATCTCGTTGTAACAGTCACGTATGTCATGTCGTTTAATCAGAGACGTATGGTATGTCGTTGTAACAGACATGTCGTTGTATCAGTCATGTCGATGTAGTAGACAGGTATGTCATGTCATTGTAACAGTCATGTCAATGTAACAGTCATTTCGTTGTAATAGTCATCTCGTTGTAACAGACACGTATGTCATGTCGTTTTATCAGACACGTATGGTATGTCGTTGTAACAGACATCTCGTTGTATCAGTCATATCGATGTAGTAGACACGGATGGCATGTCATTGTAACAGGCATGTCAATGTAACTGTCATGTCAATGTAACAGTCATTTCGTTGTAATAGTCATCTCGTTGTAACTGACACGTATGTCATGTCGTTTTATCAGACACGTATGATATGTCGTTGTAACAGACATGTCGTTGTATCAGGTATGTCGATGTAGAAGACACGTATGTCATGTCATTGTAACAGGCATGTCAATGTAACAGTCATTTCGTTGTAATAGTCATCTCGTTGTAACAGTCACGTATGTCATGTCGTTTAATCAGAGACGTATGGTATGTCGTTGTAACAGACATGTCGTTGTATCAGTCATGTCGATGTAGTAGACAGGTATGTCATGTCATTGTATCAGTCATGTCAATGTAACTGTCATTTCGTTGTAATAGTCATCTCGTTGTAACAGACACGTATGTCATGTCGTTTTATCAGACACTTATGGTATGTCGTTGTAACAGACATCTCGTTGTATCAGTCATATCGATGTAGTAGACACGGATGGCATGTCATTGTAACAGGCATGTCAATGTAACAGTCATGTCAATGTAACAGTCATTTCGTTGTAATAGTCATCTCGTTGTAACAGGCACGTATGTCATGTCGTTTTATCAGACACGTATGGTATGTCATGATGACTATTACAACGAAATGACTGTTACATTGACATGCCTGTTACAATGACATGACATACGTGTCTACTACATCGACATACCTGATACAACGACATGTCTGTTACAACGACATATCATACGTGTCTGATAAAACGACATGACATACGTGTCTGTTACAACGAGATGACTATTACAACGAAATGACTGTTACATTGACATGACTGTTACAATGACATGACTGTTACAATGACATGACTGTTATAATGACATGACATACGTGTCTACTACATCGACATGACTGATACAACGACATGTCTGTTACAACGACATACCATACGTCTCTGATAAAACGACATGACATACGTGCCTGTTACAACGAGATGACTATTACAACGAAATAACTGTTACATTGACATGACTGTTACATTGACATGCCTGTTACAATGACATGCCATCCGTGTCTACTACATCGATATGACTGATACAACGACATGTCTGTTACAACGACATACCATACGTGTCTGATAAAACGACATGACATACGTGTCTGTTACAACGAAATGACTATTACAACGAAATGACTGTTACATTGACAAGACTGTTACAATGACATGACTGTTACAATGACATGACTGTTACAATGACATGACATACGTGTCGACTACATCGACATGACTGATACAACGACATGTCTGTTACAACGACATACCATACGTCTCTGATAAAACGACATGACATACGTGACTTTTATAACGAGATGACTATTACAACGAAATGACTGTTACATTGACATGACTGTTACATTGACATGACTTTTACAATGACATGACATACGTGTCTACTACATCGACATGACTGATACAACAACATGTCTGTTACAACGACATACCATACGTCTCTGATAAAACGACATGACATACGTGACTGTTATAACGAGATGACTATTACAACGAAATGACTGTTACATTGATATGACTGTTACATTGACATGACTGTTACAGTGACATGACATCCGTGTCTACTACATCGATATGACTGATACAACGACATGTCTGTTACAACGACATACCATACGTCTCTGACAAAACGACATGACATACGTGAATGTTACAACGAGATGACTATTACAACGAAATGACTGTGACATTGACATGACTGTTACATTGACATGACTGTTACAATGACATGACATACGTGTCTACTACATCGACATGACTGATACAACAACATGTCTGTTACAACGACATACCACACGTGTCTGATAAAACGACATGACATACGTGACTGTTACAACGAGATGACTATTACAACGACATGACTGTTACATTGACATGACTGTTACATTGAGATGACTGTTACAATGACATGACATACGTGTCTACTAAATCGACATGACTGATACAACAACATGTCTGTTACAACGACATACCATACGTCTCTGATAAAACGACATGACATACGTGATTGTTACAACGAGATGACTATTACAACGAAATGACTGTTACATTGATATGACTGTTACATTGACATGACTGTTACAATGACATGACATACGTGTCTACTACATCGACATGACTGATACAACAACATGTCTGTTACAACGACATACCATACGTCTCTCATAAAACGACATGACATACGTGACTGTTACAACGAGATGACTATTACAACGAAATGACTGTTACATTGACATGACTGTTACATTGACATGACTGTTACAATGACATGACATATGTATCTACTACATCGACATGACTGATACAACGACATGTCTGTTACAACGACATACCATACGTGTCTGATAAAACGACATGACATACGTGACTGTTACAACGAGATGACTATTACAACGAAATGACTGTTACATTGACATGACTGTTACAATGACATGACATACGTGTCTACTACATCGACATGACATACATGACTGCTACAATGACATAGCATGTAAACAGTCAATGAAAGCTGTCATCTGCTAATACAAAAGTTGTCAGCTACTATTTCAAAAGTTGTCATCGACTAAAACAAAACCCACGGGATCTTTGATTGTGTACCCGTTAAAGTCATCATCGCTGTCGTATCCGTGTTATGAACAAGCGGTCAATTTGGACATTAATAAGTCTCATGATGCTGATGTTTCCACGGGTTAAATATATTAGCAAGACCGTTGCTGTTAGTTGGCCAAGCCCTGAGTAAGTTGTATGTTTCCATTAATTTCAAAATGAATTTTATAGATACATTAAAGTTGTCATGCATAAAAATAACTATAAGACTCTACCGTCTCTCTACTATACATAAAAAAAGGGCATAGCCCCCACTTGTCTGTTATAACTCTACAAAATACAAGTCACACTAGTTGTACAACTTCAATAACGACTTTAACTACTACTATTACTACAACCACTACAAAAAACACAACAGTAATAGAATATCAAAAGTACATTAATTTACTGTCTCTCTGTTAGACGGCTAGACCAGCTTAAGTTACCCAAGTGAGAAATTTCACAGAGAAATAGGGTCTTTGATCATAACAGGTTCCCCACTGCGAGAGCTCACCCCGACCATGGCGCCGAGCGGTTGAGAGGTCAACGAGAGGTCACCAGGCGACACGAAATGTCACGGTTAATTCCCCCCTGCGCCGCACGCGTTATGCGCGCCGCCCTATATATCTTTGTTAATTTAGCGCCAAAATAGACCCGTGTTCGAAATCCGATGGAGACTGTTTTTTTTAAATAATTCGGAATTTTTAAAATGCCGTAGTGCCCCTGCACCGCACGCTTTATGCGCTCCGCGCCTACACGAGAAATCAACACCCACTTGAGATAACCTATCGCTCAAGTATATCAAGAATTCCAAAGTCAGCATACACCAGACATAAACAGGTCACTTCCGGGGTCACCGGGACTAGAGGTCAACATCCCGACACGAAATGGCATGGTTAACTCCCCCTGTCTCTCATGTACATGTGTTGCGCTGCGCACCACACTATATATCTTTGTTAATTTACGGGTCAAATACTATACAGTTGGACTCTGCTATACTACTACTCACACATCATCAGAAACAAGAGATACTTCGACACAAGAACAAGCAGGGACTTCTCGCTAAAACAAAAGACGAGTTTTAGGCGGCGGAAGGGGAATCTTCACACCGGTGGTTTCATAGGTGCTCTGTTCCGACCTCTTTTACGCGTTCTCGTAGCGTATTATCTATCTATCTATCTATCTATCTATCTATCTATCTATCTATCTATCTATCTATCTATCTATCTATCTATCTATCTATCTATCTATCTATCTATCTATCTATCTATCTATCTATCTATCTATCTATCTATCTATCTATCTATCTATCTATCTATCTATCTATCTATCTATCTATCTATCTATCTATCTATCTATCTATCTATCTATCTATCTATCTATCTATCTATCTATCTATCTATCTATCTATCTATCTATCTATCTATCTATCTATCTATCTATCTATCTATCTATCTGTCTGTCTGTCTGTCTGCCTGTCTGTCTGTCTGTCTGTCTGCCTGTCTGTCTGTCTGTCCTGCTGTCTGTCTGCCTGCCTCTGTCTGTCTGTCTGTCTGTCTGTGCTGTCTGTCTGTCTGTCTGTCTGTCTGTCTGTCTGTCTGTCTGTCTGTCTATCTATCTATCTATCTATTGGCCTTTCGAGCTGTGGCAGGCCCATACGGCATAGACCCAGATACTCTTTCTCTTAACTTTTATCTTTTATTCTAGCAGTCTCAATGCTTGCAAACATCTTTATTCAATTCTCGCCATTTGTCCATATTATGTGCAATCTACTTTATCTCATAGAGGGAGCCGATTCCTACTGATTTTGCCTCTATGATCAATGTTCTTCTCACTGTCTCTCTGGGTCGGCCTCTATTCCTCTTACTTGTTGTTTCCCACAGGAGGGCTTGCTTTGTTATTCGGTTATTATCTCTTCTCATCTCATGTCCAACATATGACCATCGTTGTTTCTTGATTACTGAAGTTATTAGTGGTTGATTGGCGATTTTTTCTAATTTCCTCGTTTGTTTTGAATTTTTCTTTCGCTATACCAAGTATTTTCCCTTGATATTTATTTTCCAATGCGTTAAACTTTGTTTCTATTGCTCTTGTTGTTTTCCTACTCTCACATGCATACGTAACGGTTGATAGCACGTTTGATTTGAATAGTTTAAGTTTTGTGTTTGTGCTAATTAGTTTTGATTTCCACAACTTTTCAAGGCTTATGAAAGACAGTGCTGCTTTAGCTATTATGATTCTAATTTCTTTACGTGTATGCCCTTCCTGCTCAATGTGACATCAAAGATTGATAAACTGATCGATCTCTTCCACTGGTTTGTTTTCCATGTATATTCTTTCAACATTTGAAATTACGCTTTTCATTACTTCAGACTTTTAATTTTTTAATTCAAGCCCAATTTTGCTGGCTATTGATGATAGTTCATTTGTGTTTTCCTGCATCGTTTTTATCTGACTGCTGATGGGGTCAAAGTCATCAGCAAAGTCGAGGTCCACCAAATGGTCTCCTTGTATCCATTCGATGTCTATGTTACCAGTGCAGCAGTTCTTCATTATGAGGTCTATAACAACTCAAAATAATAAAGGCGATAAAATACATCTTTGTTTAACCCCAGTTTCTATTGGGAAAAATTCGCTCGGTCCTTCCTCTGTACGTGTACTGAACTGCGCATGTCTTTGATAATATTTATGTTTTTTTTTAAAGTAAGCCATTTTGCTTCAGTATTTTTCACAAAGAATCTATATGAATGCTGTCGAATGTTTTTTTTTGTTAAGTCAATGAAGTTAAGTACAAAGAGATATGAGTATATGTGCATATCTATGTTAGTCATGTGTCATATATCTTGATGTTTGTCGGTGTTAGTCATGGCTCGTATCGCTGTGTACATGTCTGTGTTATTCACATCTCATATCTTTGTGTGTGCATGTCTGTGTTAGTCACCTCTAGTGACTCGGGCAGATGGTGCTCGTAAACCTGGGAGGGCCGACCATCTAAGGGCAGAATCCCCCTACAGAAAAGACAATCTGCTGCCTTGCAGGAAGATTGGGGACAATCAAAGGCTAAGGAAAGCAAACCTGAAAAAATGCTAGCTAAAATCGGATGCACTGGGCCACTGGCGCAGAACACAGTGCAACGTATTAACGGGTGTTCAGTCTGGCGGATTCTAAATGTGACGTTCTGTCTGTTCAACACACTTAACCTGACAGCAGATTTCATGTGGGAGTATGGAATCCTACTCTGACTGAGTCCTGATCGCAGAGAGAGAGAGAGAGAGAGAGAGAGAGAGAGATAGAGAGAGAGAGAGAGTACAAAGAGTTTTTGCTTTTCAATGTGTTCTTCCAAAATAAGTCGTAGAATCTTGTCAAGACAGCTTCTTCCTTTTCTAAACCCAACCTGTTCTTCATGCATTACTGTATCTATTAAATTCTTTATTCAATTCATGATGATTTTAATGAATAACTTAGAGGCAACTGACAAAAGGGTCACGCCTCTCCAGTTGTTACAATCTCTGAGATCGCTCTCTTTGGAATCTTAACAATGATTCCCTTTTTCCACTTATGAGGCACCTTCTTTGCTATCCAAATGATGTTGAACATTATCTGGAGATGTATTAAAATATGGCTATCAATGACTTAAGGATCTCATGTAACAGCAGAGGTGAAAATGTGTATCAATGAGGTGAGTGTGTGATGAGGGGCATGTGGGCACTTCACGGGAAGAAAGTGAGGAAGTGAGCTTAGACAGTATGACGGAGTTCCCGTGATTGTTAAGAGGGTTCAGTTAGAAATGGGCAGGAGATGTAAGGGGATTTGTGATTGGTTGGAGGTGAAAGATATAGTCGTAGTACAAGGCTAGGTAGGGGAGATTTCACTCATGCGGACGGCCTGAGAACAGTGTGTCCGGAAGGCGATAGCCGTAATGGCTTACCAACTTCCATAGTGTTTGTGTTAATTAAGTTCGAGCAAGGAGTTTGTCAGTTAGTTCAGTTTTAGTTGAACAATTTTAGTTTTAGATGGTCTGAGAGATTTCACTCAGACGGACGGCTAATGAGTTGATTGCTGGAGAACCTCAATTTTAGATTACGTGGTAGGCAAATGGCTCATGGAGGCCAAGAGGGACTAAGAGTTAGCCCAAAGAGTGTCTAAACATTAGCCTAGAATAGACGTAAGTCTCGTGGTTAAGTCGAGACGACAATGTGTTCAATTAGGGATTAGATTAAGTTTCAGATTAAGCGGAATTTCAGTGTGGACAAATAAGAGTGCGAGAGTTAGTGGAGACAGGGTTGTAGCGAAATGTGCCTACAGGACATTTCGTGTGTGTGAGCAGCCGAGTGCAGTGTAAGTCGACGGTTGGTTATTTTTACCATTGTGTTACTTGACAAGTTACCTGTTAATAAACTCAAGTTCATATTATAAGAGGACATTGTGAACAGTAAATTGTCGTCAGTGTGTGGTTGTAGACGGTGTGGTGATAGTCAGGGTCGCCGAGAAGAATTTGTTCACAGATTACTGCTGAAAATCGGAAAAATCAACGCGAAGTACACCACATAAAGAGATCACGATGGGAAGCTGAGGGCTGTTTTCCTGACCATTTATGAGCTGCCGTCTCAGTCAAGTAGGATGCAGTAGTCAATAAGCAAATCACGAATCAGTGAGCCAACAGTCAGTCCATCAAGTCGGTAAAGTTAACGACTCAGTGAAACAGGCAGAATGGAGAACATTGTCAGAAGGTAATCCGAACGTGTCGCGAAACGTTCGCAGATTTCACAGATATATATTAGCACTAAGTGTGAATTAAACTCTCTTTGTTGTTACGTTGGTGTTACATCAACTCGTTATTGCACGCACAGCTGTTAACTTATCATCGCCATCAATATACATACATATATATATCTATATTAGCACTAAGTGTGAATTAAACGCTCGTTGTTGTTACGTTGGTGTTACATCAACTCGTTATTGCACACACAGCTGTTAACTTATCATCGCCATCAATATACACACATATATATATAATATAACCCACATTATAAGGGAATTTGATAAGTATTGATATAAGACAAGGTAACGTTATTTCAATTGTCCAGTCTATCAATGCATGAGTACATCTCACATATATTTATAGGCCGAGGGCTAGGCGCCAGATTGTCTTATGTCTCCTCCCAGGCAAATGTCCTATACTTTATATTTGTCAAACATTCTTGATCATTTCTATGTTTTCCAATTCTATAATCATGCCATTCTCAGTAACGGGGACCGCGATAGCTCAATGTGTCAGAACTTGGCTACCAATCACACGAGGTAGAGTTCGATCCTGATAGGCGTTATGGAGGTAAGAGTTAGGCCAGCCAGGATCGATAAATCTTGCTAGCACAACAAGTTAGAACCCAGAGTTCATTATAAGAGCGACAGAAGGAAGACGAACGTGAAGAAAAAAGAAGAAGGAAGAAGTTGATCACTCGATCAACTTTTTGCTGCTCTCAATATCGGCATTAACCTAATTTGAAAGAAACAGGCAACCACTTGAACTAGACTCAGAGAGCAGAGATGGGAGAACGTAGCAGAATACAGTGTCATTGATAGAGTTATGCAATGGTTTGTGAGACTCAATGACAGAAAAAAAAAAACATACGATTACTGTAATGCTTAAGAAATTTGAAATTTTTATTTGGAGACCACTCCACGCTGACAACAAAGACATCATCATGTCTGTTAATGTTTCTGATCAAGGTATTCGATTGATGTATTGTTTCCAAGTTCATGTTTCAACTGAATCTAATCTACTAGATGAAATAAAAAAAGAACCATCACAGGCAGACTCCATGTCATTTACCATTAAAATATCCCTTTTTTCTGTCACCATTTAAGAAAATGTTTGTCATTATATAAAAGGCAAGTAACAGTTTTATTATTCTCTCTGACAAAGACATTCATTTTACAGGCTCTAAATGTTGCGCCAATTGTTTTTTTGTGCCCGGTCTACAGCCACTTAAGTATTCTTGGTGCAGGTTCTGTTCTAGATTATCAGTTAAGCTGTTATGAAGATCTCAAGTCAATATCTTTGCTGCAAATATTAACGACCAGGTGCAATCTTCCATGTTCATAGCAGAACTGGCACTTTTCATAACCCTATTTAATGAACTGTGTACAAGACTTTCAACAAATCGCGTAATAAAGTCTACAATAAATCTGTTTTAATAGTGTGTAGAAAGAACTCATGAATAATCTATTCAAAATAATGTATTCTTGTTTTAACAAATCTGTTTATTTATATATAACACATTTTTATTTAACAATTTTGTTAAAATAATGTTTACAAGTCATCAAAGCATCTATTTAATGACACGTTTATTAGTCTTAAACAATACGTTTCTTTTTTTTTTAATTTACGAGATAAATCTTGATAGAACATTCAGGAAAACATAAACAAGCGTTGAGAGTTGATCACCGGATATGCAACTTGTGCTCGAAAATTTGGAAGAATGTGGATTGAAACCACGGTAGTGTCAAATGTTTTCTTTCAACTGGTATGAAATAAATATTATTTCATATAGACACTAACACCTCGAAACGACTGCACTGGACAGCGAACTTTATTCTCTATAAGTCCACCGTTCATCTCGGCATACTCCATAAATTGTATAATGCCTTAACAATAGATAGTTAAATAACAAGTTTTGTTGTGTCCAGTTCTCTGTCCTATCTTGCATTTCAGAGAGAGAATTGGGTAGTTCAATTCTTAGGTTCGCCTCACACGTCATGCACTTACGTGGTGTGGTGTCAGACATTGCACCTGTCCATCTCTTGGAGTGTTTTCCTCTGCCTCTTCTGCTCTTTATCTGGTTGTTACCGCTTGCTGTGGAATGTTACTTGTCAGTATTTGTGATAATTTTTCAAATTATTTAAATTGTCTTTGGATGAAGCTCAAAACTAATGTTACTATCATTTGTTTCCTGATTTCATTATTTCTTATATTGTTTCTTGCTGTTATATTATAAATATTGCTTGAAGTCATTTAATCTCATTTAAGCAGTTATGATCTTTCACTTCTCATGCGCTATTAATGTCATTGGGGGGCACTGATAGCACAAGGTTGGGAGCAAAATTGAGTTTATAATAGAATATTATTGTGTTATAGTATTGCCCTTTTAGTTCTATCGTCAAAGAAAGAAAAAATCAGTGTTATCTGTCTGATGATTTGGGTACAAATAATAATACATAAATATTATTATAATGGGGAACTTCCGAGGCATAATTGGGAATAATAGAACAAAGAAGTATGTGTTTATTAGCACTCGGAAAAATTGACAGACTAAACAACAATAAAAAAAAAACGAAGAACAATACATAGTCCTAACTGGGATCGACCCGTACTCAGTGGCACCATTCCTTGCCACGAGAAGCCGAACGCTTGGCACACTACCACGCAGCCACTAAAAAATATGGCTGACTATTACAGAACGGAAATAAATTGTATAATTTGTACTTTCCTATTAATCAAATTATCTCCCAGTAGGAGCTGAATACTTGTGTTGTAGACACATTTATTGGACGAAACAGCACGAATAGTAGTTCCCAGTGATTATATACTGGGTACAAATAATAATACATAAATATTATTATATGGGGAACTTCCAGAGGCGATAATATGGAATAATAGAACAAAGAAGTATGTGTTAGCAAGTCGGAAAAATGTGAATTGACAGACAAACAACAATAGAAAAAAAAAGAACAATACATGGTCCGAAGTGGGATCGAACCCATACTCAGTGGCACCGCGCCTTGCCACGAGAAGCCACATTACCCCAAAAATCGTGTGCCGAAGGTCTGTAAAATTTATGGTCACTAACACCATATTCCCTATACGCCACATGGCGTGACGGGGGTACTTTACTTTTTTTTTTTTACAATATATTCCAGCTGTTCTCTTCTCATTACATGGCCAAAAAATGATGAATGTTTCTTCCAAATATCGGAAATTAGCTCTCATTTAGCTTTGGCCTCTTTCAGATCGTTTTCGTTACTCTTGTTAGCTGTCCATGGCATTCTCAACATTTTTCTGTGAAATTACATTTCTACAGACTGCAGTGATTTTCTTGTTTGTTGTCCTATTGTCCATGATTGACATTAATATTTGAAGATTGGCTCAATGAAGATTGGCTCTACATAACATTTAAGAACTATTTTTCTTGTTTCTATTGTCAAAAAATAGATTGCATAGTATCTTCCTCATTTTTTGCAATGCTCCTTTGCCTGACCCATTCTGCATCTCACCTCTGTTGTACCTCTTCCGCCTCAGGTTAATAAATTTCCCAAATATTAAAATTCATTTACCTGTTTAAATATTATACCACTCGCCTTTATTTTGCAATGAGGTGGTGTCTTTTTCTTTGCTGTTACCATTACTTCTATCTTTTTGCTATTAAGGCTGAGTCCTCTATTTTTGCTATCTTTCACTATAATGTCTAACATTTCATGTAACTCATTTTCACTAATAGCGATTAAGACTTTATCATCAGCATACCTTAGATTATTTATATTATGACCTCCGATTGTTATTCCAGGTATGCCCCTTATGGATCTTAAACTAATCTCACTATACATATTAAACAAATCTGGTGACAACACACAACTTTGCCTAACACCCTGTTTTATTTGTTGAAACATTCCCAATCGGTTTCCAGTTCTTATGGCCGATGTTTGTTGCCAGTGCATGTTCTTTACTATTCTGAGATCTTTGCTGTCTGCGTTTATGCTATCTGGTTCTTTACTTTGTCAAATGCATTGATATAATCTATGAAACATAGGTATATATATATATATATATATATATATATATATGTATCTGTTTTCATCTCTATGGCTGTAGCTACTAAAGATCTAGTGATGTATATGCCATTGCTCGTTCCTTTACCACTAACAAAACCACAGTGATCATCACTAATGTATTGACTGATTTTGTTTCGCACTCTTCGCATGAAGATTCTTAGTAATATCTTAGTTATGTGATTCATATGGCTTATTGTGCGATGATCATCACATGCAATCCCACCATATTTCTTTGGTAGGGCTTTGAATATTGCAGGTACCTTTCTTTGTTTAGGAGATGAGATATTAATTCGGATGATTCCATTGGCACGGGTGTTTGATCACTTATGAATTTTAATTCGTTTGCAGTGATACCGGGGCCTTCCATAACCATAACCATAAACATAATATATTTTGTCTTTATGTGTCTGCTTTTCCTGAAGACACATCATCTTAACCCGCATATACACAAGAATAATGGGGTTTACATTTACAGGGATATTGCGAAATGAGATACACTGGACTAGGGGAGATATATTCAGATGTACATAAAATAATCTATTCTGGAGGTACTGAACACCAAAGAGGAGTAGGTATCATCTTGGATGCAGAAAGAGCATGAACAGTGAAAGGCTTTAACCCAATATCTGAATGAGTCATTTTAGTGAAATTGAATGGAAAGCCAATAGACATAAATCTTTTACAAGTTTTTGCACCAACAGCAGACAGTCTAGAGGAAACATTTGATACATTTTACGACGGTTTAGACAAGCCACTTCGTGAATGCAAACCACATTATAACACCACAGTTCTAGGTGATCTGAACGCTAAAGTAGGAAAGAAAAGAGTTGAGGATGTAGTTGGTCAGTATGGTTTAGGCGAGAAGAAAGAAGTGACAAACTTATTGACTGGGCAAAAACAGACAACAATGAAGATAGGAAAGACCTGGTTTAAGCAACATCAAAGACGTCTGTGGACACGGAAAAGCCCAGGAGACAACGCACTTAATCAAATTGATTATATAATGATAAGCAATAGATTTTGGGACTTCCGTTTCAAAATGGTGGAACGTTTCATGTTCTCTCGATCGCTGTAGAAAATGCATCTGGGGTTTGATTAATTTCTGCTCTGTTATGTAATTTTCTGTGTTGAAATCAAAATGATGTTCTACTTCGCAAATCTGCCACGGCGAAGTGGACAAATCTGCGCCGTCGAGTACACACAGCAATATGTTTCTTTTTGACAAGTCAAGTATTGTGAAAGCGACCTTCACCGTCTAGTGTTGACATGCGGTTTATGTCAAATTGAGTGCTGTTCAATGGCCGACGTTGGAATTGTTTGACGCAAGTTATTTACAAGCTGAAACGCATTAATATGGACTGCTCCGTCAAGTCGACCGAAGATTTTCCTCCTTGGGGAATTTGCACCGTCATTCGTTCGTTGTGCGCTAATCGTAGGGTCTGTTGTTTGATGTGTGACGAGGATAATTCGACGACTGTGTGTTTATATGTTCGGTTGGAGTCAAGAAAGATGTCCTAACATCATCAAGTGCTATACATTTTTTGTTCTCAATATGACGATCATCATTTTCGGGAGGACGTGAACTTCCGGTATATGGTGGATAGGCGGCAGGAACCATTGAAGGCTATGTCTGAAAAGTGTTCCTTGTTGCAGTTTCATCATATCCCACGTCCGGCGTGTTGCAGGAGCTACTGAGTTAAGTGCTCTGTGCACACCGTGAGCTGTGTCTCATCCGTTTTGATCATGTTTCGATATTCCAATTGTTTACAATGAATGATGATATCGTATGACAGGGAACAGTTGGCTGTGTTCACTTTCTGCGCGGTTTCGCCTTATGTCTTTTGGCGTGTGCTGAGACTGCTATGATGGAGACTACAGTTACCTTTCTTTGTTTGGGAGATGAGTTAGTAATTCGGATGATGCCACTGGCACGGGCAGTTGAGCGATTATGGATTTTAATTCGTTTGTAGTGACACCAAGACCTTCCATAACCAATAGAACCAAGCAATAGATTTAGAAACATTCTGGTGTGTGTGAAAACTAGACCAAGTGCATATTGCAGTAGTGATCATTTACAAGTTGTGGGAAAGCTTATAGTCAAATTAAAAGAAACAAAACGAGCCTAATTTAAAATCAAATAAAATTTAGATTTACATAAATCAGAACCAGTACAGTGCAATAGAGTAGATACATAGCATTGATGAACTGTGGGAAAAGAATCGATGCGACAAACAACAAAGGAGTTCATACCACCATGGAGGTCAAATTCAAGAAAGAACTGGATGACAGATGGCATGTTACTGCTAATGGATATAAGAAGAAGAAAGAAATACAATAAAGATGAGTATAAGAGATTAAATAAAGAAATTGTATTAAAATGCAATGAAGCAAAAGAAGCATGGCTAAAACAGATATGTAAAGAGATTGAAATGCAACAAAAAGGAGACGCCAAAGCTATATACAAACACATTTCAGAATTAACAGGAAGAAAAACGCAATAAAAAATTGGATGTTTAAGATCAAAAGAAGGAGAATTATTGATTGAACAAGAAAGCATAAGGGAACGATGTACAGAATAAAATAAAGATCTTTATAATGATGAACGAGTAGACGTAAATATTAAGGATAATGGAGAAGGACCAGAAATACTCAAAGAAGAAGTGGAAGACGTCTTGCGCAATATGAAAGCAGGAAAAGCTCCTGCATCAGATAATGTAAATAAAGAAGAGATTGAAGTCATGTGTGATTTTGGAATAGAAATAATAACAAAAATATTGAAAGATATCTACAACACCGGATATATACCAGGCGACCTGCTCAATATTCATAACCCTACCAAAGAAATCTGGTGCGATTGAATGCGATGATCATCGCACAATAAGCCTTATGAGTCACATGACTAAGATATTTACTAAGAACCATCATGCGAAGAGTGCGAAACAAAATCAGTCCAGAAATTAGCGATGAACAGTATGATTTTGTTAGAGATAAAGAAACAAGCAACGCCATTTATATCGTGATATCTTTAGTAGAAAGAGCCATAGAGGTGAAAACAGATCTATACCTATGTTTCGTAGATTATACCAAACATTTGACAAAGTAAAGCACCATTTTAGAAAGCATAAACATAGATAGCAAATATCTAAGAATAATATAGAACATGTACTGGCAACAAACTTTGGCCATAAAAAACTGGAAACCAATTGGGAATGTTTCAACAAAGAAAACAGTGTGTTAGGCAAGGTTGTGTGATGTCACGAAATTTGTTTAATATTTTTAGTGAGATTATTTTAAGATCCATAAAGGACATGCCTGGAATAACAATCGGAGGTCATAATATAAATAATCTGAGGTATGCTGACGATACAGTCTTAATCGCTAAGAGTGAAAATGAGTTACATGAAATGTTGGACATTATAGTGAAAGAAAGAAAAAATAAAGAACTCAGCCTTAATAGCAGAAAGACAGAATTAATGGTAACAACAAAGAAAAAGACACCACCTTGGTGCAAAATAAAGACAAGTGGAACAATATGAAAACAGGTAAATGAATTTAAATATTTGGGAATTTTTTTAACCTCGTACGCAAGATGTACAACAGAGTTGATATGAAGGAAAGCTCAGGCAAAAGCAGCTTTCCAAAAAATGAGGAAGATACTATGCAATCCATGTTTGACAATAGAAACAAGAAAAATAGTTCTTAAATGTTATATAGAGCCACTCTTAACATATACTTGTGAATCATGGACAATAGTGCAACAGACAAGAAAACACTGGAGTCTGTAGAAATGAGGTTTTACAGAAGAATGTTGAGAATAATATGGACAGCTAAGAAGAGTAATGAAAACGTTCTGAAAGAGGCTAAAGCAAAAACAGAGTAAATTACCACTATTAGGAAGAAACAATCATCATTTTTTGGCCATGTAATGAGAAGAGAACAGCTGGAATATATTGTAACAACTCGGAAACTTGAGGGATGAAGAGAGAGAGGGAGGCAAAGAGAAAATATACCAGATAGCTTAAGAGAACGGCTTGGCAGAAGGTCAACAACAGAAATGATAAGTAACTGTCGAGATCGAAAACTGTGGAGAGACATGATCACTTACGCCAACATAACCGGTACTTGATGATATATATATATATATATATATATATATATATATATATATAGTGTCAGGGAGACACTGAGAAGAACATTGATGAGAGAGGCAAGAGCAGCAGGAATCGGCTCCATCAATGAGATAGAACTGCTTGCACAGAACAGAGACAGATGGCGAGATTTGATAAAATATCTTTAAAAGAAAACTGCTAGAACAAAAATTCATATAGGAGAAGGTGTATCTTGGTCTACGCCCTATGGGCCGGTTACGGCTCGAAAGGTCAATAGATAGATAGATATATTATATACATATTCGAATTTTATTTTCTGAATGATAATAAATAAAGAGGCAATTAAAATAGATAATTTTAAATGTTTGAGGCTGGTATCCTGTTAGTTTCGGGAAACAACGGACTTTGTGTCTGGAGAGGATCCTATCAGAACCGGTTATTGCAATGTTGTTCTCGTCAAGTGTCGATAGCATGTTTCAATTTGAGTTACGTCAGCATTTATTTCGTGTCTCGAATCACAAATGTCAAAATGCCACCCCTGAATAGTTTTAATGCGGTTAATTGCTGTACTTGATTCTTGTTTACTTTGTCGAGCGCGCTGATGAACACTGAGGTCAAAACGTTCTACTTTATCCTGGGATTCTTTCCCGTAAATATCACGTACAACATGCAGCATACACGTACATTTTATATTATTATAATTTTCGCTTATGGCGACATTGCACGTAGCCATATACTTTTGTCCGTTGACATCTAATATCTTCAATAGCTTATGACCTTTATTGTTCATAAAGAGCGCTCTATTTAGATAACATAGAGGAAATCGCACATTCATAACGGCGACAAGTACTTGAAACTCATTAAATGGTGGACATATATATGAATACAATACGATATGCATGCCACTAGTACAGAGTAGTGTTATAAAAAGAGTAATAAACTGCGTATTTACAAACTGTTGCATAATGTAAAAGCCGCCCCCTTTTATGAGAATCGTGGAAACTACCAGATGCATCATATCGCTAGTGAGAATACCAACGAGTATGTTATATTTGATCAATTTCTTTTATCTCAACATCTTTGAGCTACACCGGAAAATACATTTTTAGATTATTTAAAACATTCATTGCATGTCAATGTGTTTCTCTTTTACATTTTCTTTTTAATCTAGAAGTTTATATATGTATAATTGTTTTTTTCCCAGTTTGAATCATAGATAACTTAATGAACCACATTAATTCGATATAAACAATTGGTGCCTATAGCAAGAAAACACTGAAGTAAACCCAGAGAGCTGAATGGAATACAGCGAAGCATAAATCACATGTATTGACATTCACATTACTGCTTTATCGTCAATTTCTTGGTCTGCTGTTTGTATCCGCCACCGTTATATCTCTAGTAAAGTACCTAGGGACTCAATTTTGCCTCATAATTTGTTTCCCTATTTTTCACACCGGTAGGCACATGCCCAGGTGTTCCTCACCATAAGACAGGTATTCTCCCACTTCAGACACACTCTCTTTTGTTACCATGGAGAGTTTAGACGAGCTGGGTAGATTTTTCCTTTCAATCTTGCTCGAGAATGGGCCATTTTTAGACTACTTTTTTAATTTCCAAATGTCCTTGTTTCTTTAACGTGCGTGTTTCTTTAAATACGGTCTCCTGTATTTCGCCGTTATCCAAAATGTCTAGACATCGAATTTCACTAGCCAGAGATCAGGGCAGGGAACAGCCAAAAAGAAACCACGAATTAGATTTTCGTTTTTTTTTAAATTGAGTCAGTAGTGGGAATCGAACCCTCGACTTTCATGTCTAGAGGCCATGAATTTATCTCTAGACCAATCAACCCGTTTTCTTTTCTTCTTTTATCTTTTTTCTGCATTTTGTCGGTAGGCACCGCAGGCCTCAATGATGTGTTTTCTATCAAGGGTACTTTCTGTGGTTTGGTATAATGTGATATTGCATTGTTTTATTATCTTGTAAATTCCCTCAATCCATCTACTTCTTGTTCTACCTCTATATCTTGGTTGTTCCATCTTGTTGTTATATGCTCTCGACGCTAGTGCTGAGGTGTTCATGCACATAACATTTTTAAAACCACTTTAATCTATGTCTCTCTATTTATTCTATTACATGTAACATGATAATGGTGTTTCTGATTTCATCGTTCTTTACCTGATCTCTTCGTGATTTGTTCACAGCATTTCTGATATGTCTCATCTCGCATGCTGATAGTTATCTTTCTTGAACTATGGTCAGGTAGCCTGTCTCCAACTTAAAAAAAGAGGTAATCACTGGATAAAACTGAGACAAAGAGAAGGAGAGAAATACAAAGTCAGATACATCTGGCTAGGTTATTCAGGTCAGTGTGATCTAACCGTTTGTTGCCTTGGGGGAGGGACTTATTGCAAGAGAGCACGGGTCAGTACTTATATTTACACACACACACACACACACACACACGCACACACACAACACACACACACACACACAACACACAACACACACACACACACACACAAACACACACACACACACACACATATCAGTGGCGTATTCTGGTTTTGGGGTCTGGGTTACCGCTGACATAATAAATACAGACATACATTATATTCAGTTGGCTAACATGAAGTAATATTTGCTAATGACATCACTGCATTTTAAATTACTTACTTATTTATATGTAAACTCTATCCGTCTTGTTTGGGACGAAAATGCATCGATGACTTTGTCATTGAAAACGCTTCTGGGTTGGTTTAGTAGTTTCTGAAGGAATGATTTCTCAATGATCATTATTGTCAAACCAGATAAGCGTTCTTGTGTCTGAGTTGAGCGACAATACGATTTGATTCTCTTGAGAGCAGTAAAAGTTCTTTCTACAGATGCTGATGCGCATAACGGAGCTATAAATAGGTTAGGAAGTTCCGGTAATCATACATAGTTTAACTTTCACTTTGTGACGTTTCTGATTGGCTAGAGCTGAAAATAACCCATGAAACCGCATTCCTCTAGCGGTAGCTTCCTCCCTTATTATTTTCACTGGAATTGTTTAATGTCAAGGTCATTAATTCTAAGTCGGAGAGAAGAGAACTGTGCAGCTGGTTATTAGTGGTTTCATGTACTATACATAGAGAAGTTTCGATATCATACACAAACGTTATAGTGGCCATAGGAAAATCTTGCTTTTATGAATGCAAATCAAAGCAAAATAATAATATTGGCCTACGAAATGTGTAATAGAATATTCGAAAATTTGTTTACGAAAAAAAAATAATTATCATTTCCTTTTGTATTTCGTTAATATGTTCAGGATACCAGCGGTAGTATAGAGAATACGCCACTGATATATATATATATATATATATATATATATATATATATATACATACATATAGGTGGTAAGTATATGGTAACAGCAACGTTTTACAACGAAACAAGTAATTTATTACTAAAATATAAACATTAAAAAAATTTGCTGAACATGCTACAAGGTAATTTAATGTAAAGGTTCCCATTGTTTTTTTCTGATTCAAGCTTCTACTATTTACTTTCAAATTTATCCAAGAAGTCCTAGACTAGACAGGCTTCCAGAGAACCACAGTCATTACGATTTATAGCTTTAAATTCAATGACTTGAATAAAAGCACTTTTACCTTTATATGTACTACTAAATAAGGTTAACATTTAAATTAAAAATGCATGCAGTTTTGATAAACAGCCTTTTGATAAGAGATTTCACAGAAGTCCTCAGCGATGTCACATCTTTGACTTAAAAAAAAAAGATCTGACTGAAAATCATAAATTCTCCTGTTGTAGGTTAGTGATCTGCTGACTCACTTCGGTTTCCACGGGGTTGTTAAACAGTGACAGCTGTAACCTCTGGATATGAACATCTTTGAATCTTGACTGGAATTCTTCTTTACATTACACATTATTTCTTAAAACTCATTAAAATGTGTTTCATTTCCTTCTTCGCGTAACTGCTGGCAAGATGGGAAGTCTGCATATCATTTACTTTTAATGCATTTTCCATGACTATAGGTTTTCTACGAAATCCTTCAATGACCAAAATGCTGAGAAATTGTGTTGTTTTCTGCTATATAGTTTCATATTTAAAGCATTAAGATGAAATGTTAAGTCATTCAGGGAGACTATGTTTGTATAAATGTATTCTCATATGCATTTCATATATTTTCATATTTAAAAAAAGTAATACTAATATTTCTGAGCACAAGAAAATGTTGCAGACAATTTCTAAAACTAATCGATCGCTCTTCACAACGAAGTGAAATGTCCCTATACACAGCTTCCGAACAATCCAAAAATGCAATAAACTTTCTATACCAAGAGTTGTGTTCCCTCATTTTATTAAATTCGCAATATTTATAACTGTATCATAAAGCCACTGATTTTAAAATTGTTTTTTTCCACAAAGTGACTTCAGGTTGATAATGCAATGAGAGAACAAAGAATTTATTCATTTTTTCTCTAACAAAGCTTACTAATCTATTGTATGATCAACCTTACCTCCATTTGTTCCAATGTTAGATCATTATTCAAAACCTCCAAATTGAGAAACTGCACCCATAGAATCGCTAGATATGTTGACTTCACATTGTTGATGACTGCCTCTCGTACTTAACACCGAGAAAAACTATAATACTGAACACTGATTCACTGAAAGAAAACAACTTTTAATTGAAGAATCTGATCCTAAAGAAGTTAGAACTTTCAAGTAAAAAAATCTGTTCCAACTGTTAACGACTGATTAAACTCCTGAAACACTTGATTTAGTTAAGTTTTAACTTTTTTCCCATGGGACCTTTCATAGCTAAGGCTCACTGAGATCTGATGATCGTCAGTTCATTGCTGAAGTTTTCTTGACATCTTCAGAGTCGACCCTTCCCAGTGATTGTATAGCTTTGTTTCAGCGTTTAACATTATGTTTAAAGAAGTCAAACAATTTTCGTTGTCTTTATTAAAGTCGTTAAAATATCGCACCTACACGTACTCCATTCTCTAGTTACTTTAGTTAAGGAGAACCAAAATTCACACCCTCACGAGAATAACGTTTCTCGATGGATCTAAACGGAGATTTTTCTTGTTAAATCTTCGTAAAAGCCTTTTCAGTCTATAGTGTAATGGAAAATATTATCACCTGTTACATTTTATGAAGCAGGGGTCACACTGTTACGCGAATACAATGTGAGTTGTTCCACTGGAATGATGGAATCCGCAGAAAAGATTGACTTTTTTCCTAAAAAACAAATTTCTAAAATACGGCGTTGATTTATCCGCTATTCACAGCTTTACAAAAAATAAACAAAAAAAAATACTGACGTTTCGGCCTGCGGCCTTCTTCAGAATACGGGGACAACGACAATAAACGGTGAGGCACAAATATCTATATACACATGTCAGATGATAAAGTTAGGGAGGGGTGGACGGAGAGATGAGAGATAGGATGGTGAGATGAATAAGAGATGTGTTACAGGTGGAAAGATAAGTGAAGTGTAGAGATATATAAAATCGTAAGTATAGAGAAATGATGAGGAGTTAAAAACTAATGAGTGAAAAGTAAGTTATATATCTCTGAACGTATATTAAAAATGACAGCTGGAGAGCCGGTATGTTTTTCTGTGTTGGAATTCTTCCAAATGAACGGTCCAGGCAGGCCGCATGGTGAAACCGTCACGTGGTATGACCGAGCGCAGTCAAGCGAGATACAGACCAGGAGTCGTGAAATTACAACTGTAGGTGGTAAGTGGGTCAGGGGAGAACAGGGGGAGGGTGGTGATAGACTAGCAGGTTAGACAGCTACGTAAACAATAATCAATGGTACAGGCATTGGCAGTGGTAAACTTTCCGTGCTCAAACAAAGATCTGAGGAAGAGGAGGAAAAAATGTCTGAGTTAAGTGGCATAATATATGGAATGGAAATATAAGTGAAGATAACCCAGGTGGAATTGACTAGCAAATTCTGGTGATAAGGACAAGAGAATAGCTGTAGACAAGTGGCTAATGAGTACCACAGAAATGGTGAACCAAAAGGCAATGTGGTGAACTGGGGAAATAAAGATAAAGAGAGGTGATGTACTAAGAAAGGGTGTGCTAGAAATTGATGAATAGAGAAATATATCCATACAGGAGGGGGAGTTTAAATGTATAGTGAAGGAGAAGTAGTATCCAAGACTTTGGGAGAGTAAAGAAATTATGCACCGGAAGAGGAGATATAGAGAGGAAAAATAAGAAACAGGTATATTAGAAGTGGAAAAGCGGAGAGGTTGTGAGCCAGAAGTAGATAGATAGAGTAGTCTGCAGGGAGTAGAGTAATAGAGAAGTGGTGCGCATGAAGTTAGTACATAGAGAAGTAGAGAAGTTGGGAAATGGTGAAACTGAAGAGAATACAAAGAGAGGTGTTTTATAAGTGGCTGATGAATAGACAGGCGGTGAAGAAGAGGATTGAAAATGGATATTGGGATAAGGGGAGTACTGGATGGGTATACTAGAGAAGTGGTGACTGCAAATGAATAGAGAGGACTAGAAGTAGATAAACAGAGAAGTGGTGTGTTAGACGTAGATATATATAAGTGAGCGGAGAAATCGTGCAGCCAATATAGAGAAGCAGTATTCAAGGAGTATATATAGTAATATGGAAGTGGTGAACTAGAAGGTAGTCAGTAGAGAGGTGGTGTACTAAGATGAATACGACAAGAGAAGGGGTTACTGTAAGTGGATAGGGAGAGAGGGGGTAGGTACACTAGGAGTAGAAAAACAGAGAATATGTGAAATAAGTAGTGGACTATAGAGGTGGGAGGAGTGAATGAGAGGGTGAGGGGTCTTCAGAGGGACAGATATACATTGATGCCACGTGAGGTGAGACAACCCCAACGAACCATCAGGCGATTCTCTATAGTGAATCGACTGTGACTGTCATAGGATCATGATAACAGGCTAGTGACCGCAATGTATCAGCTGTACCACGATGGTCCCTAGTGTTAAAGTGGGCTGCTACGGGGGTGCCTACATCTCGGATAATGTCATATCACGGCATCTAAAACCGATAAGACGCTCAGATTCACCAATGTAGGTCATCTTGCATCGCTTACAAATGATGGCATAAATGATGTTACGCGATATACAAGTGAATCCCACTCTGATCTCGAAAGGACCATTGGGGAAGAGAACCGTATCAGTCTGTAGAACGTGGTCCCAAGTATTGCATAGTCTGCGGTTGCAGCAGATAGTACCCCGATGACTAAGGGGAGGGGGAGCAGGAAAGCGGTCCATAACAAGAAAGTCACGAAGGTTCCGGTTACGCTTAAAGGCCACTAAATGGGGGTTTTGGAAGAGCAGACGGGTAGTAGTGGAGTCAGGTCGAAGAATATGTAAAGTAAAATGAGAACGAATTAGTCGTGCAATCTAAAAACATGATCGCCCTGCAGCACGGCAACATATTTCCGTCGTCCTATGCCAGCTTTTAGACCGCAGTAACACTGAATACGTTACTCACGAAGTCCAATTTTTAGTATTTTGCTTTGTCCCGTTTTATACCAAGTACAATTTCAATGGATTCAACTCTAATGTAATTTACCTGTCTTGTGGCAAGCCTAAAATGATCACCTTTATGTTACATTGTTTACAATATAAAAGAAGTTGTAATGTTTTGAACGTTATCAATCAGCTAATTCATGTGTAAAAGTGGAGAAATGCCTGGCTGCAGTGAAGTATCAAAAACAGCCAATGCAAACTATTATAACAGCAGAAAAGCCGAGAGAATTATGTTGTAAGAACTTTGAATGTGTAGGACTAGTGGTTTTAGTAACACTGATGATACAAGTTGTAGAATGACATGACATGCTTAGTGGCAACGACCAAAAAAAATACTTTTCTTGCAGACAATAAGACCAAAGCATTACAACTGACCTATGTATTAAGGTATCAATGTAAGATATTTGCAGCAAATTATTATTTTTTCTTAGCTTTCTCTTTTTTTTTCAAAAATATTTTCAGTAATTATGAAACGTTATACATTTCCCTTTCATATGATGCTTAATACATGTGACTGGGGCTTGTATTAACTAAAGCGTGACAGATTTAGTGCAAGAAGTATTTTTTCAGAAAAAAAAATTCAAACCCAACGGAAAAAAACCGGTCAAAAACAAAAAATCGTGTGGGATTTTCCCCCTATTGACCTGATTTCTTAAGTTTCATTTTCTCGTTGTTTTCGATTGGATATTTTTTGGTGAGATGTTTCAAGTTGATTGAATTCCGTATATTATTTTTTTATTGGCATGTGAGCTATTCGAGCTGTTCTCATATCGGCTTAAGTTATTTAATTTGTTCTCCCATTTGGTTTATTTATGTTATTTGTTCTCCTATTGGGTTGATTTATGTGTTTTTCTTCCTTCGCTTGCTTATTAATGTATTGCGTTACACTATATGCAAGAACAATAAGAAAACTAACCTCTACTGATATGAAATGTGTTAGACGAATGACAGGAACCAGTCTGAGAAATAAGATCAGAAATGAAGAACTGAGAAAAAAGCTAGGAAAAGCCCCCGCCATAGAATATATAAGGAAACAACAGATACAATGGTTTGGCCACGTGACAAGGCAGAAAGATCAAAACACAACACAACGAGCCTCCAGCAAACGTTGTGAGAACACCAGACCCAAGGGTCGACCACGAAAAGCATGGATCAATGGAATGTTAGGAGCATTAGGAAACATAACAGCAGCAGAGGCGAACAGAAGAGCAAAAGACAGCAAATTATATCTCCCCTCGACGCTGAAAGGCAGATGAGGAAAGAAAGAAGTAGAAGAAGTTACACTATATTGTACACTATTGCAGCACAAATGTTCGAGAATGCTTCCTAAAATTAAGTTTCGTTGACCAGTAGCGTTGTCAGCAGCTGTTTGCATTCAGAGTTGTCCCTCCATATTACTATGAATGATCCCCTCACCATGATTACTTCTCCTCTCCCTATTAATAACCTTACTGTTGCGCATGTTTTGCATTAGGTTTACAAGACATTTTTAAAGTAAAAGAAATCGTGTTATTTGCTAACTCTGTATGTAGGTTAAGATTGTTCTATATCTATTCTGTCGCTTACGGTTTCTTTATATATTTAATAACATGTCTGTTCTGCTCACTCCATTTCTGTTGTTGAAACATGTAAACACAAGAATAACTTACAACTCTTGCTGACAATAAGACCAACGTATCACAAATGACGTAAATATTAAGGTATCGATGTAAGATATTTACAGCAAATTATTTTTGTTTAAATTTAAAATGACAAATCTCAACTTTAGATGTACAGAACATAGAAGGAAGAGACAAGCTTAAAGGCCGATTTTGGAAAAAAAAAGAACATACATTGCACTAAACTCTGAGAATTATTATGAGAGCAGCAAATGAAATCATGTGGATATAAAAAAACAGACTGGTATCAAATGTTATTTATAGTAACAAAAGAAGAAACTTGATAATCATTTAGCAAAATATCAAACGTTACATAAATGACTATGTATGAAACATCATAGCCGTTTAGAAGAAAATGCCGGTCTCCGACGCGGTAGTAGAACCAAGAAAACGGAGAACGGAACAAAACTCCTAATTGTATTTTGTGTAAATTAATGTAATTAAAAAAATAATGTTAAATCACAGGCTAAAAACGTCAATAAACAATGAACAATCGTATGTTGGACATGTATAGAACAAGAATGAGTGTATAGTACTTCATGTTCTTGTAAATAAAACACTCGTCTCTGCGATCTAAACTACATCATCTGGACCTTCAGCCCAACAACTTCAGGATGTAACGGGCCAGTTGATCAAACCAACTAGTCAGGTTTTCAGGCAATCCACGATGAAGAGGAGTAGGATCATGACCAGTTCTGGTTCGTGATCCTGAAGCAAGCGGTCAACTCTTTCATGATCATTAATGCAGTCATGTTTCGCTTTCATCTTTATCTTTCCATTGATCGTACAGCATCAAACATCAGTGGCCTGTATGCTTTATGACAAAATGTAGGGAAAAAACGGAGCTCTATTTTATTTTTTTAATTATGGATGGTGTGTGGCCATCCTTTACAGAGTGCCCAAGTCTGGTCCCATCTGATCATTTTTGTTTCTATTGTTCTCTACCAGGTTGTACTTGGCCTACCTCTTATTTTAAAAGAAAAAAAAAAAACTTTCTGCCAAAGTTGTCAATCTGTGCAAGCGTCTGGTGTTAAAATTCTTCCCAAGGACAGATAATAGAAGGAGAATTATTCAAAATGATTCGGACCTAAAAAAAAACCAAATCACCCATTTCCCATGATGGAATTGCAGTTAGGCCACCGGTAAATCTACTTCACTAAAGTAGGTTAACAATCCTGCTATAAAGTACAGCTAAAGTACGAGACTTGAATCGTCATCTTAGCACTTGAGTTTTCACCAATATGTGTTCGGTCGCTTATCCAGAAGTGTTCGGGGACTTCTAGATATTGTCGCTTCAAGAATCGAAACTCACGATGCGAAGCGGCATTCCTCACCTTCCCAGAGTACTATTACCCTCGTACCCATTTCTGCCATCGGGGTATTGTTTTTTCCAATCACGAGTACAATCCAAAATGCTTCCAGCGGGAATCGAACTGGGTTGTCCGAACGTCGGTAGCCCAGCCAGTCAGGTGGTTTTTTTCCAGCTAGGCTACCAAGGCCCCCAATCCTGCTATAACATGGACAGCATTTATTAATAAACAGTGTTATTAATGGAGATAGCAGCAAGGAAGCTGAGGATAATCTACACGTCAAAGAATGGTGGTACACGGCGCCACGACGGCGAGAGCAGTAAAAAGCATCCTCGGTGACAAGGAACGCAACACGTTCAATCAGTGCAGACATGAACAATCAGTAGACGAGGACTTCGATGGTTGCTGAAACGGGCGGCAGAGAAATGCTGCAGAATGCCACAATTGAGATGAAGCCAGTCCGAACTAAGGACTAAAGACTAATGAAGATAATTTAGCGGAGTAACTCTAGTCGACATCACATTTATAAAACTGGAACCAAACACACTTTTAAGAACAATTCAAGCAATTGTGTAGTGAAAGTTTAATAGTTTGTTAATATTTACATTGTGAATTATACATTGGATCAATTACATGTTGGATATCATTTTTATGAAATGTAAACCCTTAGATTTTGCTTGAAATTAACGTGGTAACAAAAGGTAACTAAGATTATGTTTGGTCAGGTTTGCATTATTCATTTCAAGCGAGACTACTAGCTACAACTTAATTCATTGTGTATTTGCTTAATGACATATATTGTTGGTCGAACTCATAATATTTATTTACATTTCTTTAAAGACAAAAACGCTTGTTTTTGTATGTTCTAGACTTTGAATATTCTCATAAGTAATTGTATACATTTATATTTATTTGTATTTCAAAGGTTTGCACAATTGTTAGCAACATTTCTTCTAAAAGCGATACAATCCCACCTTCCACAAAAGTCGCCAGCTCGTAATTAATTTGAGTTTAGTTGTAAACTGATGATCAATTACTGGAGTAAAGTCTGCATCATCTACATTAGACTCCACATCTTTTGTTATTTTGATAGTTGACTGGAAACAATAAATCTGATGGAGAATTCTTCTTTATCTCCCAATGAATCTCTACACTTTTAACACTTATGTAAACACCTTTGCTCATCTACGATGCAATGTTCTATAAATATGTGTACCCATAAGATAGACAAATTATAACAACACGTGAGTTCCAAGCCATTTCAAGTGCTGTAAGACTGTTCTCTTAAAATCGTTTTGTATGTATTAGTTTCTAATTTCACAGCTAGAATAGGTCCTACAATTTAGAAGTGAATTTGGTCCCCATTTAATAAAACTGTGCAGGATCTTGACTTTTGGACTATCTAAAGCCAAACATCTGAAATAAGAGTGCTGGCTTTATGCTTTCATTAACATTGGTCCCATATCCTTAGTGATCATTGGAGTATTGTTTACATTTAGAGCGAATCAAGTAACTGTGTAGGGAAAGTTTAATATTTTGTTATTTACATTGTGAATTATACATTGGATCAATCAAATGATTGATTTAATTTTGGCGAAATGTAAACCCTAAGATTTTGCTTGCAATTAACGTAGTAACAAATGGTGACTAAAATTATGATTGGTCAGTTTTGCATTATTCATTGCAAGGGAGACTACTAGCTACAACTTAATGTTTGTGTACTTGCTTAATGGCATATGTTGTTGACCCTACTTATAATATTTATTTGCATTACTTTAAAGAGAAATACTCTTGTTTTTGTATGTTTAGGACATTGCTGTTCTCATAACTAATTGTAAAAATGTATATTTATTTGTAACATCATTGCATGTGCAATTATAGTTGGTTTTACTTTATGTTCTTTATAGAGTATAATATGCAGTTTAGTAATGAGCAAAAAATCATGGGGTTGGTGTAAGAACAGTATGTCATGATATTGAATACTTTATAAATTGTAAATACTTTATACATTTTTAATACTTTATCATAAATAATAACACGCCTGTATCATTTATTTATTTAAATGGTAGTGGTTTGAGAGGAAAATCACATGAATATAGTCCTATATCATTTCAATGTCACATGGTTGTATAGTATTGATGTTTGGCCAGATTACTAAATGATATTTGGGGGTCATTTTACTAATCAGTAGTTTCAGATGTTGTTGGGTAGCCTAATAAAACTCAGTATTTGTAGATTTTGGGCCAATTTTCTGTAGCGTATAGCAGTTTCCTATATGAAGCAAGTGAAATCTTATGACATCTTGATTGTAATTTGTGATATAAATGCTAGAGAAGGAAAAAGATAGATATAAGATCATTATAGGAAATCATGGTTTAGGAAAAAGAAATAAAAGAGTAGAAAGTTTAACACAATTGTGTGAAGACAACGGATAATATGTAACACCTACTTTGAGAAAGAGAAAAGGAAACTATGGAAAACCCTGGAGATAAGAAGAGGAATCGAATAGACCACATAATGATAGAAGAGAGGTTCCGTAACATCGTCAAGAAAGTCAAAACCTATCCAGGAGCAGATATTAAATCAGATCACAAACCTGTAATGATTACAATGACAGTTAGACTTAAGAGAAACAAACAAAAGGCTAATTAATCAACAATACCACTAGACATAACAGCTTTAAATCTAAAAGATGTTAAAGATGTTTATAAAATATTAGTAAAGAATGCATATCAGAATCTGCTAGAAAAAGGGATTGAGCATTTCATATGAGAAAATTCAGATGAAAAAGTTGCAACAAAATGGCAATGTATAAAGAAAAGAATGCAAGAAACTTGCCACTTCTTACTCATAAAGAAAAAAGAACAAAAAAAAAACAGAAAAGGATAACTGACACCATCTTAGAAAAAATGAAAGAAATAAGACAAGCGAAGAACACTATGCAATACAGCAAAATTGTTAATGATATACGCAAAATGTGCAAAAAGACAATAGAAGTTTGGCTCAGCTTAAGATTTTTAGAAATTGAAAATTGAAAATGGAAAATAAACAAGATTTAACGGGAATGCACACAGAAATAAATAGAACGACTAGTAACAATAAAAAAAGCACAGAAAGTGAATATATTGGAAACAAAAAAGGTAAAATGCTAACATATAATAAAAAATATAATCAATAGTTTGTAGAAGTATATAACAGAATTATCTTTTGACGAAAGGAAAAACAAACCAATTATAAAATATACGTCAGGTTATAAAATATTAAAATCGTAAGTGGAAAAGTTAAACAAACAATGAAAATGGGAAAAAGCTGCAGGGCCTGGCAACATACAGATAGTGATGATAAAGCACTAGAAGTTTTCGGGTTGGAAGTGATCATATGCATATCCAACAACATATACCCTACATGATACATTCCAAATGAACTAAAAACATTAACTTTCGTTCCATTGCCTAAAAATAATGGTGCAGTTGAAGGCAGTGATTTTATAATAAAAAGCCTAAAAGTTATACAAGAAAGGATTGAGAATAAAATCGATATTGAATTAGACGAACAACAATTTGGATAAGGAAAAACAGTTAGACAAAAAAGCCATATTCTGCATGAGGGTATTAATCGAAAAGTATACATAAGTACACAAGCCAAAATAAACATGCTTCATAGACTACACCAAAGCTTTTGATAGAATGCACCATAAACAACTTATAGACTGCCTGACAGATATATATACATATTGAATATGAATATACTCTGTATAAGAAATTTCTATGATAGTCATTGTCTTGTGCTGAAGTATAGGAGCTAACTGACCTAATAATTCATTTGCCTCGTTGAATAGGTTGTCTATTAATAATTTTTGTCATTTGCCGCGAATGTTGTTCCACTATGTGAAGTCCATTCTACATGCTTTATAATGTATTGTGCTACAGCTTGTTTAATAGCTGCTAAAATGTGTCAAGAGTAAATATTTTGAATATCTAGAATTCATTTCCCGTTTAGCCCCCTCATTAGAGTTAAGTGATGCCATTGGAGCAGGTGGTGTTGTGGGAGCAGCCGACAAGTAATGCCGGTTATGGTCCTCAGTCTTTGATGGCAGGCAGAGGATCTTATGTATAGAGACAGTGGCTGCGATCTCCGACTAGTACAGTCACTGCCAAAATGGAAAGGAATGGCAAACTACCTTCTTATATTGCCTAGTACAATTATGCGAAAACACAACTTAATATCTACAGCTAACGACGTCAATGGGTGCTCAACAGTCACCTCGATCCGTAGAGAGCGTCATGTGCTACAGGTGACGTCCGATAGTCATCAAGCTACTGTATGCAAGATTAAAAATAAAGAGAAGCTACTGTATGCAAGAGCAAAAATAAAGAGATGCTAGCATTAGGAACGTGGAACATTAGATCATTTCATGTTGGCAAACTAGAAAACATGAGCCAAGAAATGAAGAGAATGAAATTGAACATCTTGGGACTATGTGAAATTAGATGGCAAGAAGTAGGATTAGTACAATACAGTGGAAATGTAATTTACTCTGGGTTACCACACACGAAAAAGGAGTACGCATCATGTTAGATATAGAAATAAGCAAAACAGTGAAAAGAATTTGGCCAATATCAGATAGAATTCTGTAAATAAAATTGAGAGATAGACCAATGGATATCAACATAATTCAAGATTATACACCAACATGTAACAGCGAAGAAGAAGACATTGACACATTTTACAACGACCTAGAGTTGACCATAAAACAGTGTAAATATAAAGAAATAACTATTATATTAGGGGATTTCAATGCAAAGGTAGGAGTAACTAAAGTGCAAAATGTGACTTCAGGACATGGCCTTGGAGAATCGAATGACGGAGGGGATAGATTGATATATTGGGCAAAGACACATAAAATTATTATAGATAACACCTGGTTCAAACAACACCCTATGCGACTAGGAACATGGCAAAGCCCAGACAAAACAGTGCACAAACAAATTGCTTTTATACTGGTGCAGAGAAGATTCAGGAATGGACTAACATCTGTTAAAATAAGACCAGAAGCAGATTGTAATAGTGACCATGTACCTGTAGTTGGAAAGATAAGAATAAAACTGTGGAAGACACAGAAATCCTTAAGAAATATAAAAGTAGAACTAGATATGCTTAGAGTGAGAATGCAAAAAGAATGACTAATAATGACAAAAAAGCAGCAGGAAACGGATGTATAGCAAACAAAGAGGGAAGAATGCTAACAGACAACAAAGATATAATCGATAGATGGCAGGAATACATAATAGAATTATTTCATGGCGAAAGGAGCAAACAACCATTTATAAAATGTACATCCAGCTATAAAATCATGAAATCTGAAATAGAAAAAACTATAACAACAATGAAAAAGGGAAAAGCAGCAGGACCTGACAATATACAGATAGAGATGATACAGGCACTAGAAGATTTTGAATTGAAGTGATCACAGACATATGCGATGGCATATACCATACAGGATACATACCAAATGAACTAAAAACATCAACTTTTATTGCATTGCCTAAAAAGAATGGTGCAGTCGAATGCAGCGATTTTAGAACAATAAGCCTAATGAGCCAGGTAACCACAATTTTACTAAAAGTTATACAAGGAAGGATTCAGAATAAAATTAATAATGAATTAGATGAACAGCAATTCGGATTCAGGAAAAACAGTGGGACAAAAGTAGCCATATTCAGCATGAGGACATTGATCGAAAAGTACATAGAAGTAAACACACCAATATATGCCTGCTTCATAGACTACACCAAAGCATTTGATAGAATACACCATAATCAACTTATAGACTGCCTAAAAGATATAAATCTGGATGACACAGACATACGACTGATATGTAATTTGTACTGGGAGCAAACAGCAATAATAAAATATAACAATGAGAACTCTACACCCATTGATATAAAAAGAGGAGTGAGACAAGGATGCATCCTATCACCAAGCTTGTTCAATTTATACAATGAGCAAATCTTTAAAAACATCACTGAGATGCCAGGCCTAAACATTAATGGAAAGATAATCAATAACCTAAGATATGCTGATGATACTGTATTACTAGCGAAAATCCTAAAGATCTACAACAATTGCTTAATGTGATAAACATGGCAAGCAAGAAATATGGACTAGATATGAATATCAAAAAGACTAAAACTATGATCATAAACAAAGAAAATTCTCAAGACCTACAATTAAATATCAAAGTTGAAGGAATACATCTAGAGACAGTTCAGAACTACAACTACCTTGGACATACTATAACCAGCGATGGAAAATGTACAACTAAAATAAATAAAAGAATAGGTATGACAAAAAGTAATTTCAATGCTATGAAAAATATATTAACATCAACACAAATAACAACAGGGCTAAAACTAGGAATAGCAAAATGTTACATCTTCTCAATATTCCTGTATAGTACAGAAACATGGACATTAGACCAGAAAACAGAACAGAAAATTGAGGCCTTTGAAATGTGGATTTACAGAAGAATAGGTAGAATTGGATGGAAAGAAAAGAAAACAAACGAGGAAGTTTTAGGACGACTAAGGGTGAAAAAAGAACTACTAAACACAACTAGAGCAAGACAAATGAAATTTTTTGGTCGTGTTAAAAGACACAACAGTCTAATAAAAGTAATATTAGAGGGGAGAATACAAGGTAAAAGAGACAGAGGCAGACCAAGACTAACATGGACGAGTAATATCAAAAGATGGACAAGTCAGCCTATGACAATCTGCACCATCAAAGCAAGAGACAGAATGGAATGGCGCTCCATGGTAGCCAACCTTCGATGCGGAGAAGGCACCCAATGATGATGATGATGATGCTTAGAGTAGATAGACAGATGAGTGATACGATAGTACAAAATAGATTTCATGCTATTGAGAAAATACAGGGCACAGAGGACAGTGGGAAATGCTCAAACAATAAATTCAACAAACATTAAAAGAAGTAATACCAGTGACTAAAAGAATCAACAAAAAGAAATGTAAGACAGAAGAAATATTAGAACTAATAGACGGAAGACGAAAACATGAGAAAGAACGGACATACACAATATTGCACACAGAGATCCAAAATAAATGCAGAGAAGCTAAGGAAGGATGGTTAAAGCAGAAATGTGAACACATGGAAAAACAACAAAAGATAGACTCACAATTTATGCACAATCAGTTAAATGAATTAACAGGAAGAAAAGAAGTCAAAGTTTCAGGATATGTGAAATCAAAGAAAGGAAATATAATAATAATGGGACAGGAGAAGATAATGGAAAGATGGACAGAATATATCAGTCAACTCTATGATGATGAAAGACCAGAGCTAAACAATTCCAACAAAGACACAGGCCCATCAATAATGCAGAGTCAAGTGGAGGAGGCAATTCAACACATGAAAAGAGGCAAAGCTCCAGGTCCCGACAATATAACAATCGAAGAGACAAATGCATTAGGAGAGCTGGGAGTACCCAGAAGTCATAAGAAATCTACTCAATGACATATATAACACTGGACACATACCCGAAGATCTACTATTGAACTACTACTTGTGCCATCCCGAAGAAGTCAGGCGCCACTGATTTTAAGGGCCATCGCACTATTAGCCGCACGAGCCACATGACGAAAATATTACTAAGAATCATCATGAGACGTGTAAGGAGCAAAATACAACCAGAAATAAGTGAAGAACAATGTGGATTTGTGGAAGCAAATGGCACCAATGATGCAACATACACCTTAAGACAATTGCTAGAAAGAGCCATATAGGTAAAGAAAGATCTATATATGCGCTTTATAGACTACAAAGAAGCATTTGAGAAAGTAAAGCACGTGGAAATAATCAATATGCTGGAGAAATTAAACATTGAAGGCAAGGATCTGCGAATAATAATTTAAAAAAAAAACAGGTACTGGCAACAAACAGCAGGTATACGAATTAGCAACCAAACAGGACAATTCCAATATATAAAACAAGGAGTCAGACAAGGTTGTGTTCTATCGCCGGATTTGTTTTCACTGTACAGCGAAAGTATTATGAGATGAATAGTAGACAAAAAAGAAATTAAATTCAACGGTCACAACATAAATAATTTGTGATATGCGGATGACACAGTCTTAATAGCAGAAACAAAGAATGAACTAAAAGAAATGATAGACATAATAGTAAAAGAAAGCAACAAGAAAGGTCTCAGTCTGAATAGTAAGAAAACAGAAGTAATGGTCATATCAAAGAAACAATCATCACCACCATGCAGCATAAAAATAAACAGGACAAATCTGAAACAAGACTTCGTTTGAAACAGCGTTTCAAATACTTGGGCGCAATAACAACATCAGATGGAGCATGCACCACATAAATAAAAACTTGAATAGCTCAAGCTAAAATAGCATATCAGAAAAAGAAAAATGTCTTAAGCAACAAATCTATGTAAATAGAAGTGAGAAAGAGAGTTCATCGGTGCTATATAGAACCAATTCTGACCTATGGAAGCGAATCATGGACAGTAGACAAACAAATGAAAAGAGGATTAGAGGCCACAGAGATGAGATTACTCAGAAGAATGTTGAAAGTTCCTTGGACAGCTAAATAGATCTGTGAGGAAATTCTCAAAGAGGCCAACACAGAAAGGGAGCTCCTAAACGATCACAAAGAAACGATCAACATTTATCGGGCACATCATGAGAAGAGGAAAGTTGGAGTACTTGGTTAAACCAGGCAAAATACAAGAAAAGAGAGATCGCGGACGACAAAGAGAGAAAATACTAGATAGCTTGGTGTCATGGCATGGAAAATAGTCAACAGCAGGACGATCCAAACCGAGGGCTTCTGGGTTTCAGCCTTAAATAGGTACCATATTTTTTTCTGGGAAACTAAACGGCACGGGCGTAATACTGACCACATTACCCAAAAAATCATGTGCTGAAGGTCTGTAAAATGTATGGTCTCTAACACCATATTCCCCATACGCCACTTGGCGTGACGGGGCTCTTTAGCTGTTTTACTTTTATACACATAACATACAAATGTTGACATGTTTAAATTGACTTAACTAATATAATATGCCTTTAACTTTTCAAAAGTAGTGATATTGTAATATGAATAAAGTTAGGTAATTTGTGTCTTATGTGGCTATGGTATTATATCGTCCACTTGAACCCATAGTTAATTCTGCAGAGTGGCTGGTTCTTCAAAGCTGTTTAGTTCTCCATATAGTTTGTTAAACACTGCTGTAATCTGTTCTTTACATTCTTCTGTAGGCTGAAAGAAAATATCAAGAGCTTTTTTTAATGGCACTACTTTGAGATATTTGTGCTCTCCATGCATTTTTAAAAATGTTTTCTTTATTTCTTGATACTGTATCTCTGCTGCATTCACTCTATACCATATTAAGTTTTGATTGTGAAGTTGTTGTTTTTTTATTTAATGGATGTTTCTACAAACTTCCTAGCTTATCAATTTCCCAACAAAATAGCATAACAAATAGACATGAATGTTAGCTATTGATGAGTACTCTTTTTTCTCTCACTTAAAACAGAAGAACGGTCTGCACATTAAGTTATTTAGCCATACACAGTGGTCTATAGCCATCAAATATCGTCAGAGTTGAAGGCCAAAGGCACATTCTTTGCTAAAACCGTGACCTCTTGGTTACTAGCGCATTATTGATGATTATCACTTTCCTTCATCTTTCTGTTAGACAAAATCTGTCAAAGTCTGTCAGTTATGTTAAGTTGTTTAATCTCTTTCTTTTTTGTCTGCGTTACTTTTCTATTGCCATGATTGATTTTACCCTGTGATATTATCTTTGCAAAGTCTGTTGACTGTAATATGTGACAAACCATTTGGTATTGATTTTCTGGATGATGGTAAGTAGGTCATGGTGGTGACCAACTTCTTAATGTAATTTTTTTTTTTACGGGTAGAGGTACGGATTCATCCATCTATCAAGAAGAGCTCAAGTCATCATAATTCGTCTTACGCAATAGTCTCAACAGAATAAGAAACCAAATGTTCATCAAACTTAAAATAGAAACAATCAACCAATGCCACTGTACCCCGGAAAACACGACAATATGACACGTTCAGTATTGCCCCCAGAACATAGGCCTGAGGAGGACAATGTGGTCCACACCAAAAACCTTGGAAGAAACATTCTCTACGGGGCAAAAATAATCACTGAACTAGACAGTTGCTTTCATATGAGAGTCTGGAGACCTAACCTGAATGAGCCATGATCGCAGAAGAAGACATAGGGTGATGAAAGTGTTGCAGTCCTGTAGTGTATTCCCTGGAATTTGTTAGGCTGCTCAGCATTCACATGATGCAACGTCACTGAGTCCTATCTTACGTGGATGTTCTCTGAGGCAACAATGACCTGTACTGAGTCTGAATATCTTGGTCTGCTCATGTCTACTAAGTTTGTTTAGACTGTTATGTTCTGGCTCATATATTTTCCATGTAATTCATGTTAATATTTTGGACTTTTGTCTAATTTTTCCAGTTCGTCTGGCCTGCAGTTGCCCACGAGCTTGAGGCATATTCCATAATGGGTCTGACAGATCAAGTGTAGACTTGCTTTAGGATCTTTTTGTTTCCTCCCCTGGATGTACCAGCTAGCTTTTTTCATCTCTGGCCGTCTATGGATGGTCTTTCCTTGAATTAGTTTTATTTTGGATTTCCAAGTGAACCTAGCGTCAAGGGTGACTCCCAGAAATGTTGGAGTGTCACATTGAGGTATTGTAAGGTTTCCCATCTTTATTAATGTGCTTTCTTTGTATGTGGAGAGTGAGTAAATTGTGGCTGTAGTTTTCGTGTCGTTTATTTTTAAGCCCCATGTCTTTGTCCAATTTTCTACCTTCTCCACTATTTTTTGGAACAGATATGAGGCTGTGCTGACGTGTTCCATGGCTATCCAGACAGCAAAGTCGTCCGCGTGTAGACAGAAACATTTTAGAGGCAGCATTTTGTAATACCATGTATGTATATTAGTAAGAGTGTGGGTGTTATAACACTTCCCTGAGGGATCACTTCTTGCAATGCGACTGACTTGCTGAGATGATTGTTTGTTTTCACTCTGGTGGTTCTTTATAATAAGTAGTCTTTGATGCAGGAGAAAGTTCTTTTGTGTGACTTCTGCTTGTAGGAATTTCAGCATCGGTCTTTCCTTCCATACCGTGTCAAAGGTAAAGGAGAGGTCAAAGAAAATAGCCATTAATTTATTGTTCTCATGGTAGACGTTTTCTATGTCATGTATGAGATATGACAGTTAGTCTGTATCATGTTTGGGACAAGGCAAAGAGTGAGTTGATTTCCAAGTGCCAGATACGTCTTTTGTTGATCATCTTTTCCATCAGTTTTCCCATACAACTGAGAAAGCTTATGGGTCTGTAGTTCTGGGATCCTTTTTGTCCTTTCCTGGTTTCCAGATGGACCTCCATCTAGGTTGATAGAACTTGTTCTGAGTACCACCTTTGGTTCTGAGAAGAAACTTGTTGGCCATGAGGCCCATGTTTTTGAGGACTTCATTGGTAGTACCGTCTGCTCCTGGAGCCTTTCTTTCCTTTAAGATGAGTATTGCTTTATCTAACTCCTGTAGACTGAACCTTGCTGTCATGTACTTTGCTGGCATTCTTGTACTTGATTGTTCCTGTAGGAATTTGGTTTGAGCTCTTACGTCTTTGATTCTTTCTGATGAAACATGTACGTTGTTTTCTGTATGGTAGGTTTTGGCCGGTAGGTCCACTGCTGCATTGTCGGTAGCAACGTTGGAATCTGAGACAAGCAATATCTTTTTTCATTATGTGCTGTCCCCATCTAAACTTTTCGTTAAGTTCCATAGTTTTTCTGTGTCCTTCTGCAGTTTGAGTTTTGCTGTTTTTTTTCAGGCCTGCTTTCTCTTCTGCTTTTATTTTTTCTCCCTGGTAAAGGTTACCTTTATCTTGTTATGAAGGATGACGTTGTCAACTGTGGGTTTATTTTCCGTGTTTTCCCTGCAGCGGCTGAGCTCAGTGTGAAGTCTTTTAGTTTTGTGGTCCAGAAGGATTAGTAGTCTTTCCTTCTGTCTCTGTGGATGCTTCCTCCTGCTTCAAGAAGAATAATCTCATCGCAAGTGTTTGTTTGGGAGGTTAGGGCTATTTTCCCTATATTTATTTTCTTCAAATCCCAATCGATTTGTGAGATAAAGGGGTTCAAATTTGCTTTCTTATAGTTCCAGAAACGCAACACAAAGAAGATACCACAGCTATATACAAACACATTTAAGAATTAACAGGAAGAAAAAGGCAATACAAAATTGGATGTTTAAGATCAAAAGAAGGAGAATTGTTGATTGAACAAGAATGCATAAGGCAACAATGGATAGAATACATTAAAGATCTTTATTGTGATGAACGAATAGAAGTAAATATTAGGGATAATGGGGAAAGACCAGAAATACTCAAAGAAGAAGTAGAAGATACCTTCGCAATATGAAAACAGGAAAAGCTCTACGACAATACGTGTTATGAGTCACATGACTAAGATATAACTAAGAATCATCATGTGGAGAGTGCGAAACAAAATCAGTCCAGAAATTAGAGATGAACAGTGTGATTTTGTTGGAGATAAATGAACGAGCAATGTCGTATATATCATACGATCTTTAGTAGAAGGAGCCAAAGAGGTGAAAACAGATATATACCTATGTTTCATAGATTATGCCAAATCATTTGACAAAGGAAAGCACAAAGAAATAATGACAATTTTAGAAAGCATGAACGTCGACAGCAAAGATCTAAGAATAATAAAGAACATGTACTGGCAACAAGCGGCGGCCATAAGAAATCAGTTTGAAATGTTTCTATAAATAAAGCAGGGTGCTAGGCAAGGTTGTGTGCTGTCAACAGATTTATTTAATATGTATAGTGAGATTATTTTAAGATAAATAAGATGCATGCCTGTAACAACAATGGGATGTCATAATATAAATAATCTAATGTGATGATAGTCTTAATCGCTAAGAGTGAAAATGAGTTACAAGTGAAGGAAACAATAACAAAGGACTCAGTCTTAATAGCAAAAAGACAGAAGTAATGGTAACAACAAAGAAAAAGACATCAGCACAATGCCATATAAATACCGGTGGAAGAATATTAATACACGTAAATGAATTTAAATATCTGGGAACATTGATAACATGAGATGGTAGATGTACAACAGAGGTGAAATGCAGAATTACTCAGGCAAAAGCAGCATTCCAACAAATGAGGAATATACTGTGCAATCCATTTTTGACAATAGAAACAAGAAAAAGAGTTCTTAAATGTTAGGTGAAGCCAGTCTTAACACATGGGAGTGAATCACGGACAATAAGACAAGAGAAAATATAAGAATTTCTCTAATTTCTGATTTCTTTTGTGATGAAATATGAGTTTCTTGAACACTTTGTGGTGACTGCGTCGCCTGTGCAGCCTTTCAATATTTTTGAATTTCATAGCAACCCTGAGGTAGATCTCAAATATGGTATAGATGACATATGATACATTATTAAACTCAGGATATCAATACCACATTAAGCTCATAGCACTGCATATAGACCAACATTTATTACCTCAGTTTCTTGGAAACATATTGGGTCAAGGAGACACACATTATGATTTGCAGATTCAAACTGAACATCCATATGTGTGAAAGCAATTGTTTGATCTTTACATGAATACAAAATATTACTGAATGACTTGCAGGTTTCAGAAGAATTCTCATCAACTTTTGTTGAATTCCATGACCTGATTTTCCTGTTAAAAAAAAATAAGGTGATTATATATAGAACATCATTTTCTGGGATCCACTATAAACTAGTAGTAGCTTCCTTTTGGAGACCATTTGGAGGACCTCGACTTTGTTGATGACATAGTCCTCATTAGCAGTCAGATAAAAACGATGCAGGAAAACACAAATGAACTATAATCAATAGCCAGCAAAATTGGGCTTGAGATCAATCATGAAAAGACTAAAGTCATGAAAAGCTTAATTCCAACAGATGACAGAATATACATGGAAAATAATCCAGTGGAAGTGATCGACCACTTTATTTATCTTGGAAGTCATATTAATCGGGAAGGTGATACAAGTAAAGAAATTAAAATCAGAATAGATAAAGCAGCAATGTCTTCAGAAGCCTTGAAAATTTGTGGAAATCAAAACTCATCAGCACAAACACAAAACTTAGACTATTCAAATCAAATGTACTATCTACAATTACGTATGTACTTGAGAGCTGGAAAACAATAAGAGACATAGAAACAAAATTGAATGCATTCGTAAATAAATGTCAAAGGAAAATACTTGGTATAGAGTGGAACGAATTCAAAACAAACAAAGAAATTAGAGAAATTGCAAATCAACCATTAATATCTTCAGCGTGAAAGAAAAGGCGATGGTCATATGATGACATGTGATTAGGGGAGACAATAACCGAATAACATAGCAAGCCCTCATGTGGAAAACAACAGGTAAGAGAAAAGAGGCCGACCCAGAAAGACACTGAGAAGAACACTGATCAGAGAGGCAAGAACATCAGGAATCGGCTCACTCAATGAGATAGAGTTGCTTGCACAGAACAGAGACAAATTACGAGATTTGATAAAAGATCTTTACATAGATTGAAAACTGCTAGAATAACAATTTAGATAAGAGAAAGAATATCTGGGTCTATGCCCTATGGCCGGATACGGCTCGAAAGGTCAATAGATAGATAGTTTCAGATTGATAGAATGGAGAGATATTTGTGAATTTCTGCGCCCTTAATCAAGTGAGCCTAGGAGGAACAATATTCCAACATAAAAGAATACATAAAGCTACATGGGTGTCTCTAGATCATAGAACGGAAAATCAAATTGATCACATATGTATTAATAATAAGTTTAAGTCATCCTTGCAGGATGTAAAAGTATATAGAGGGGCAGATGTAGCTTCTGATCATCATCTTCTGATTATAGTCAAACTTAAACTAAAAAGATATACTGCAACGAATAAGGGTAGAAAGTATTTCAATATAGGGTTTCTTACAAAGAATTAAAGATGAATTGGCAATCACAATATCAAATAAATACCAAGTCCTCCAACAACTAGAAAATACAATAAATATAGATAATTGGAGACAGGTAAAAGATATATGGAAAGAGACATGCGAAGAAAAACTAGGGAAAAGAGAACACCAGAATAAGGCATGGATGACAGAAAAGACCCTAGATAAAATTAAAGGAAGAAAGAACAAAAAAGCAGACATAAATAATAGCAAAACAAGAAGTAATAAAGTCGAGGGAACCGCGATAGCTCAGTGGTTAGTGAACTGGACTACCACGGACAAGGGGTAGGGTTCGATCCCAACCGACGGCTTAAGGGTTCACCTTAAATGGGTACAGGATTTTTTTCTGGGAAAGTAAAGCATCACGGGCGTAATACTGACCACATTACACAAACAATCATGGGCTGAAGGTCTGTAAAATATAGGGTCACTAACACCATATTTCCCTATACGCCACTTGGCGTGACGGGGGTACTTTACTTTACTTTCATAGTGATACCTCTGAAAATAGACTATCAGTCCACCCAAATAAGTAAGGATCAAAGATAGAAGGAAAACAGTTACCCAAAAATGCCTTGTAGTAAAGGAACATCCGACTGTAGAATATATTATATATATATATATATATATATATATATATATATATATATATATATATATATATAATAAGAAAAAAAAAACAATGTCATTATGCTTTCATTGACCATTACAGCTGTTCATTAATCTCTCGGAATTCAATATTAAATTAACACCGGTGGCTTCAAATGATTTTCTATTTACTACATTTGTAGAGAGTAAAAATAATATCAGCAAAACCAATCCACACAAATGTGTGTGTGCATTCGTATGTGTGTGTGTGTGTGTGTGTGTGTGCGTGCGCGCGTGTGTGTATGTGTATGTATAGCCATTGACGTTTTAACAGACGGTTGGTTGCAAGCAATCATGACATGTCAATACTTTGGTAAAATATTAGTGTCGTAAACTGGATGCTATTTTTGCTGAACACCTTCTCTCGTGGCTAATCTGCCAAGATTGGATACAGATTCTCCTGCGCCTCTGGTCTTCTGAATTTGATATCAACGCGTCCTTGAACGTTGCCGTACCATTTTTTATTTTTGTTCTCCACGTGCTATGATCTGCAAACAAATCCTACCAGTTTTTTTTTCGCTTATAAAGAATTCTCTCAATGAAGCTCTGCAAACATCCTAATATCTCAGTGCTGGTCTGTGATTTGTCAGTTTAATTAGTGTCACAATTAATAGCTTTGGTGATCAGAATTTTCCACTTCTCTCTAATTAATTTGGTATGATTAACTTGAGAAAAGAAAGTTCATCGGTGCTATATAGAACCATTTCCGACCTATGGAAGAGAATCATGGACAGTAGACAAACAAATGAAAAGACGATTAGAGGCTACAGAGATGGGATTTCTCAGAAAAAAATGTTGAAAAAGTTCCCTGGGTGGCTAAAAAGACCAATGAGGAAGTTCTCAAAGAGACCAACACAAAAAGGCAGCTCCTAAAAAACATCAGAAAGAATCAATAAACATTTTTCAAGCACATAATGAGAAGAGGAAAGTTGGAATACTTTGTTACAACTGGCAAAATAAAAGGAAAGAGAGATCGCGGACGACAAGGAGAGAAAGTACTGGATAGCTTGATGTCATGGCATGAAAAACAGGCAGCAACAGAACTGATACGATGCAATGTAGATAGAAGATTGTGGAAGGACATGATCGCCCACGCCAACTGGTATGGCACATGATGATGATTAACTTATTGTAATCAGATAGATCTGTAAGATATTCCTCTTTTTGTCTTCCTTTTCTTCTAATCATTTGTTCCTAGGATTACTCATTTTCTCAATTTCTCTCCATTCAGAAGATTTCCCAGAAATATTATAATTTTTTTTCATATGATGTTCGTGCTATTTCATCATTCCAACACTTCTTCAAGAACTTTTTTTAACATTTGCATTTCTATCTGTCCTTGACATTGAGGTTCTCTAATGCCCCAACAGAGTTCACAATCTGGACAATCCTTGTCTCTGTATTACTTCTGGTTTAAGCTGCATAGTAAAGTGTTGACAGCTATGATGTGATCAGATGTATAATTACTCTTCCTACAGAGTGAGGCAACATGATCTTTTTGTGCTTTATATTTCATTGAAGAACTTATTTGCACTAAGAGAAATGATGGTTGCGTTGTGAAATGAAATAAACTAAAGTTTAAAATGGCAGACAAACAATCTCTCCTCCCTCCAAATCTCTGGTTGGACTGTAAAGAAATATAGGGAAAAAGGCTGGCATCAATGACAAGAATAGTAATAAGTATAGGCATAACGCACATACAGAATTAAACATTTTTAAAAAAGGCATTTACTGTCTCAGCTACCAAAGTTCATCATAAAATATAAATATAAACGTTTTCGTTTCGAATATTTTATACATCCATTTATAACTTATTAACAGTATTTCTACTGTAATTGTTACAGTAAGCATGCAGCTCAAGATAAATATGTACACTATATGTTCTCACCTGTAATGTCGTAAGACAATCATTACAACAACAACCATAAATAGAGCACACATTGCAAACAACTCAGGATACCAGTTGGGAGTAGCGCCGTTCTGTCAAGTTAGAAAAATACAGTTATAATTCTACATTTCTATTTAAATGTAAATAAAACAAGAGAAGATTCAAAAGTATAAAATACAGCCATAATTAAATGTTTGGTCCAGCTATTACATATCTAGATAGTGACGAGGCGCTGTATGTGGGTTTCTAGTTTTAGTCAAAACTCCCTGTTTTATTATACATTTCTTATTGTTTGATAGACACAAGTAATGGTAGCAACAACGAAAAAAGACATCACCACAAGGCACAATAAAGACAAGTGGAACAATGTTAACAATTGTAAACTAATTTCAATATCAGAGAACACTGTTAATCTTTGATGGGAGATGTAAAACAGAGGCGAGATGCAGAATAGCTCAGGCTAAAGCAGCTTTATAACAAAAATTAGTAAGATAACATGCCATCCAGTTTTGACAATTGAAAGAATAAAAATAGTTCTTAAATGCCATTTTGAACCAGTCTTAGTGTATGGATATGAATCATGAACAATAGAACAAAGAAAAGAAAATCACTGGAGACTGTAGAAATTTGGTTTTTGCAGAAGAATGTTTAGAATAAAATGGGCAGCTAAGAAGATTAATGACAACGTTCTGAAAGAGGCCAAAGCAAAAAAGGAGCTAATTTCCAATATTAAGAAAAAAAATAGTAGTTTTTCTTGTCCGCATAATGAGAAGGGAACAGCTGGAATGTATTGTGACAAATGGGACAGTTGTTTATTGGATAAGGTATGGAAGGAAGGCCTTTTGAAGAAATTATGGAGTAAATAGCAGGATGTACAAATGGGTGAAAGCATAGCTGCATAATAGGAGAGCCATGGCGCAACTGGATGGTCTTAAGAGTAAGAAGGTCTTACTGCGTCAGGGCGTTCCACAGGGAGGGGTACTATCTCCAACACTTTTTCTGATCTACATCAATGATCTAGTTACTGAACTACCACATGGTATCAAAGTGACAATGTATGCAGATGACTTGATAATGTGGTGTACAGAGGAGTATGCAACATTAGCCTCCAATTTGTTGCAAAGAGCTATGAATGCACTGGATTCATGGACAAATAGATGGTGTATAAACATAAATACAAACAAATGCAGTACTACATTTTTCACTCACTCCCCAAAACAAAAATCAGAAGCCTTCTACATAAAAAATGAGCCTGTGAAAGAAGACATACAAGTTACGTATCTCTGAGTTATATTTCATAATAAACTATGTTGGAAACAGGAGATAAATAAGGCAACCCAAAAAGCAAGGAGGAAGTTGGCTATTCTAAGAAAGCTGTGTGGAACCACGTGGGGTGCGAGTGGGAAAATACTCAGTAAAGCTTACCAACAGAGTATAAGCCCATTATATATAGATTACATTACATATATTTAGAATATGGATCTTCCATATAGTGCACACCATCAAACATCACACTTCAAGAGCTGGACAAGGCAAAAAAATCAGACCCTTAGGGTCATCACAGGAGCAATGAAATCAACACAAATATTGGAGATAGAGAAATTGTGGAGGATACCAGCACTGAGAGAACGGAGGGGTACACAGTTGCTGATATAGGCAGAACAATTTTCATACATACCGACACATACATTCGAACGGCTTAAGTGAAGCAGTTTTATCCACCAAGCCAAGCGCATTTGTAGACAAACACCAGACACGCCAAGAGTTAACCACCTGCTGTCCATACCAGAACAGATTCCCTGGACAGAGGAACCAGGATTATCAATACAGATTCGGACATAAGTGAAAGGAATACTTAACAAAGAGGAACAGATTAGTCTACAGCATAAAAGAATAATTGATGATAGTTTCTTGGATAAAAAATATCCACAAGACCTATGGATTCGTGCGTACACAGATGTATCAGCACAGAATGCAGTAAAGAATGGGGGAGCAGGTGCATACATAGAGTACTGAAAATAACACTAGGGATATGAATACAATAGCAACAGAGAAATATTGCCACAATTACGATGCAGAAATCCAAGCAATAAAGCTGGCAATAGAAAAACTGCTGAACAGTATTATCAGCTCACAGCCTGTTGTCTTTTTGACAGATGCAAGATCTGTACTCTTGGCACTACAATCCAGAAAATTGCCACATCTGTAGACCTTATTGACTGAAATCTGCAAGCACCACAGGGTTGCCCTGCAGTGATTCCCATCTCACTGTGGAATATCAGGAAATGAAAAAGCAGATCAGTTGGAAAAAGGAGGTTCAACAGGCACACAACTAGATGCACCAGTTACATACCATCATAAGAAACAGATAATCAAATCAATCAGAAGATAACAAGCCCCAAATCAGGATGCCTTTCATAACATTAGTAGATGTGAAAAAGTTATCATTATACGTCCCAGAAGAAGACACAATCGACTCCGCAGTAACATGTATACAAACTTCAAGATCGGCACCTCAACTACATGTACACGTGGACAGACGCCCCGGAGAGCTGAACAATATAATTTAAGACTGCACTGAATATAGTTGACTGAGGAAAATCCATTGGCACGTAGATACAACACTATAGACAAAACTGTATGGGCCACTACAAGAATTACAAAAGACAGTAACATTTATACAGGAAACGACATTGCAGATATAGACAATACTTCAGGCGAACGAAAGATAGATATTTCACATTTTCAAAGAATATTCACATTTTAAGAGATTATGTGGAATCACGGGATTCACTGTCATTGACTTGTCGATGATACATTTCAAGTTGACAGGTTAGCTTTCTTTACACTCTACACCGATAGCTAAATGTGTCAATGTTGACAAGGAGGAAATGCTGGTATTACTTAACCAAAGATATTTAGATGAGAACAAACTTGACTAAACTATCCATGCATATTTAATCTAGATTCAGTAGATTATGTGGAAGAAATTGAAGTAAAATTTCAAAGGTGTGTGTAACAAACTTCTGTGGAATGCAATGAGCACAGCAAGGCAAGACATACAATAACCCCTGGTTAACTATTGCATCCAAGCACCATCCATGCCATCTTGATTTTGTCATATCACTGGATTAAGGGGAGAATGGACAAGATAGTCAAACTGATATAGCACAGCTCTCACTGACAAAATTTTGCTATAGACTATAACCTGCATGAGAACCCACACATTTATGAAACTTTACTAATTATTCTTCAGTAATGTAGAAGAACACTACGAGCCCTATACGATGTCTGGCGGTGCTGGAAGGATCAAGATCAAGAATATAAATGCATGGAGGGTACAAGTAGGGTAATACATGACAAGATAGGTTAGGTGTTTATTTTATGAACTGACTACAGAAGTATAAGACAAATGCTATTTTTGGGCCATGTTAAAAGACACAACAGCCTACTAAAAGTAATCCTGGAGGGGAAAATACACGGTAAAAGAAGCAGAGGCAGACCAAGACTAACATGGACGAGTAACATCAAAAGATGGACAAACCAGCCTATGACAACCTGCACCATCAAAGCAAGAGACAAAGCGGAATGGCGCTCCATGGTAGCCAACTTCCGTTGCGGAGACGGCACTCGATGATGATGATGACAGAAGTATGCATACAACTCTTATCAATTGAATAACGCCGAGGGCCTATGGGCCTTCCAGAAGTACTATAAGCCCGATTTTTGTACCTAGTAAAACATTTAGCGAATGTTTTGTATCTGTAGTGCTTTCATAATATTGGTTATAGTAAGGTTACCAGTCGTCTCCGGATTCCGGGTCAAGTCCCCAAACCTAGCTTCTTGTCCCCGGAAAAAAATTGTCATACGGATTGTCACCAATTTCTCAAATTGTCTCCGTATCTACCAACATTTTCTGTGTTCATTATTAGTATGGTTTTGGGTCAAAATTAAAATTCCGTGACAATTAAAGTTGCCATTCCTGGTACATACGCCAAGTGTGCATTTGTAGTTTCTTTAGCTGTGCATATCTTACAATCAGAAATTGATCGCTTTCGAAATAAGGGAGTTTTCTTTTTCGCAGCGTGCGTAACTTATGTGAAGCTTGAGAAGTTAGGGAAATTTATTTTTAGAATTTCAAAATGTCGAAGAAACGAAAGTATGCAGTAAGTGATTCCATTTTAAAGGAGTTTCCTTTTCTCAGTCGATGCTTAAAAGAATCAGCTGCTTTTTCTTCTTTCTGTCAAACAACATTTAATGTCGGGAGCGGCGGTAACACGTCTAATATAGAACACATCAGAACAAAACAAAAAACATAAACATGCTTCGATTTGTGCAGTTAACACGAAAGTGTCACTGTTCTTCACAAATGTTAGCCTGTTAAACGTGATTTGATAATTGCATTAATGGATGGAACATTTGCATTTCATACTGTAAAACATTATCAAAGTTTTAAATCTATTCGTTGTACTGTTAGTTTAATAAGGAAGTTTAATAAACCTCAATTTACGTGTTCAAGAACAAAAGTTAAGATTATTGTAAAGTGTGTCTTAGCACATTGAGCTTTTGATGCAGTAATAGAAGAAATTTAAGCTGCTTCTTTTGTAACCAGACTTTTTGATGCTTCAAATCATGGCAGTCTGAAAATAATGCCTATCCTTCTAAGAGTTTAGTTAATTAATTTTCTAACTGAACCGATTGACTTTGTTGAGATGACAAAGGAAACGAGACATTTTCTCACAGGTAACTTTGGAAACAGTAAAACAATTTGGCCTTGAAAATAAAATGGTAGCAATTTCAAGGGATAAGACAAACACAAACTTTGATGGTTTAAAAACAAAAGGAGAAAACAATGTTTTTACCAAAGTGAGAGAACAGATACAAAGTTAAGTTCTTGGTTTAGGATGTACAGCTCACAGGATACACAATTATACACATTTAGCTATTAATTCAATCCCCCTTGATGTTGAAGAAATTGTTGTGAAGGTATTTGACTATTTTCACATATTTACTGTCAAAGTGGAAGGACTTAAGGAGTTCTGTGACTTTGTTGGACAGGAATATATAAAAAGATACTGAGCTACAACAATGTTAGGTGGCTCTCCTTGCTACCAGCAGATAGAAGAATCTGTGAAATGTAGCCTGCACTTAAGTCATTCTTCCTCTCTGGCGAAAAGTTTCCAGTAATGTTAAAGAAGAAACTTTCCTTGCACCCATCCGTGGATTAATTTTGCTCCTGGAACGTTGCGACTTTTTCATGTTGCGATAATACAAATTGAAGGCGATGATGTAAACGCTGTAGAGACTTTTATTATGTTAAGTAGTTTTATAGAAAAATTGAACCGTAGGAAATAAGTTCACTCCATCATCAGTTAAGCAACTTCTGGCATCTTTAGAAGAAAACGGGTCCTAGTCCACAACCGAATTTCTCATTTAGAAGGCCATCACTTAAATGGAGATAATTTGTTTGACGAAATTTATTTCTTGAAGCAGTATGTGACGTCAGAAAGAAAAGTGAAGTGGAATGAAGAAATTGCCTCACTTTGTTCAACATAGGATGACGTTTTTTAAATCTTTGTCTGAAAAAAAAAGATTCCATATCCAGAACTACAGAAGCTCACTGATCTGTCCCTGTGTCTTCCTGAAAGTAATTCTTCAGTAGAGAGAGTGTTCTTTTCAATGAAAACGACGTGGACATCCCAAAAGTATAACATTAGTTTAGTTACTGTTCTAGCCATGTTTGCCATCTTGGCAAACTTTATATGGCCTTGCAAGAAGTTGCCACAAAACAGGGAAGCAGAAAAATACTTGGTGGAGAAAATTCATTCTTTAGAAAAGTACCTGCAGACTGTAGAGGTAAGAAGTGTGTAAATACTGTAGGTAGAATTACATCTTTTATATCATTTATAATATGAGTATTTAAATTGTTTAAAACGTGTATGAAACTATATAACCGAATGACAAACTAACAAAAGGTACATGTGAGAATTAGTTGTTGATATATTTATACCCATCTCCGGAAATTGTGGGGAAAAATCTGGTAACATTAATTATATGATTGTTCATATTTAGTTATTTCAACTGAAGATAATAACATCAAACGTGATACAAGGCAAAGATACATTTGACAATATTTTGTAATTGAACTGAACACATACCTTGAGCCATGTAGAGTAGTTGGACTTTCTTTGTGAGGTGTTGAGAATGACAGAACAGTTTAAATATTCATCAATCTCAGAAGACACCATGTTGAAAATATAAACAGTCTCATGATTAGGCATTAACCTGCCATCTGTTGTCACAACTGGATACATGGGTGTGACCATCTGTCTGTAGAAATCAATACAGGAAACACCCATTGATCTTCATTTTTAACATGTTTATAATCTACACAAGTGGTACAGGAAACAAAATAAAACATTATACAAACTGAATAAAGCAAAAACGTAAGTAAATATTAAAATTTACTCCATCTTCCCTACACACACACGCGCTCCCTCATTCACACCCACACACACACGTACATGTATAAATGCTTAGGTTTGCGCTTTCAAAATGTAAAGTTATTGCTTCAAACACAATCGATTTTTTTCATGTTTTGTTTTGATACAATTTTTTTCCTCATAAATTAAAAAAATTATTTCAATTTCGTGTTTACTTTATGTTGTATTTATCGTTTTGCGTGCGTGCGTGCGTCCACCCGATGACTAAAGTATTCTAGAGTATTCTAGTAGACTATAACATTCCTCTTCGTCATCCGCCCTTAAAAGACACACCCACGTTAAGTGGGTGTGTCTGCTTTGTGTTGTAGTTTGCAGTGTAACTGTGATATTTGCGCCTTTCGGCCCAACACATCCGACTTCAAAACGACATTTTTGAGTACCGGGTTGTCTTCCCTCTTCGATCACTACTCGCTTGGCCAGGCTAGACAGGTCAGTCTGTTACTGGAGGCATCACGGAGAGGTGGATCAGGGTCTGGATGGTTCTGGTTCACCGATCCTGGCGAAAGCCATCAGCCGTGGGTCGCTGACATCTTCCAGCTCTGGTGCTGGGGGGCGCGCCTTCGCCTCCATTTATCGTTTTGAATTTTAATTACCCAGTAGGTTTATGCAGTTTAGGAAGTTCTAATTTAATAAATATCTGGATCATACACAGCAGATCTAAAAGACAAGAAAATAAACTGGTTAGAGATTATATCTTCCTCTTCTTCTACCTTTCAGCTCCCTGTCGAGCACAGGTCTTCAACAAACATTTTCCAAACCGTTCTGTTTCTTGACATTTTTTTAAGATCATTCCATGTCTTCCCCAACATATTTATCTCTGCTTTCATCTGTCTTTTCCAAGAATTCCTTGGTCTTCCTCTTTATCTATTTCCCTGGGTATTCCAAAAAAGTGCCTGTTGTGTAATACTCTCAGTTAGCTTCCGCAGTGTGTGTCCTATCCAGCACCATCGTATTCGCTTTATCTCTTTATCAACATGTATTTGACTGGTACATTTCCATAATTCTGTGTTAATGATTTTGTCCTGCCATTTCCATCCTTTTTTTCTGCGTAATCAACTATTAATGAAAGTCTGTATCTTCATAATAGTCATTTTTGTTGCTCTCCATGTTTCACACCAATATAATAAGACTGACTTAACATTGGAGTTGAACATTTTTATTTTAGTATAGATGAAATAGTGTAGTCAGGGCATTTTCAAAAAAACATAATTGTAAGAAGTGGTGAGAAGTAGTAGAATGAGAGTTTGGCAAAAGTAGAGGTGGGAAGATAACATCAAGAAATGGACGGATCTTAATTTTACAAACTCTCAGAGAACCTCAGAAGCCACAAAAGAGAAAAAGATAAGAGAGAGAGAGAGAGGGAAAGAGAGAGAGAGAGAGAGAGAGAGAGGGAAAGAGAGAGAGAGAGAACGAAATGAAAATCAATGCTTAAACGCATTCATCGCACTCTAACCGCATTGTTTTAAAATATGGGTATAAGTAGAAGCCGCTGTAGACATGTGGTTAGTGAACTGATCTACTGAAGACCTAAATCCTTATCAGGAGACAAATAATAATAAATGAATATTATTATAGAGGGAAACTTCCAAGGCGATAATCAACAAACCATTTCACAGGAAGAGGCGCTCTTTTTCGTGGCAAGGCGCTGTGCCATTGAATACGGGTTCGATCTTGCTTTGTTCCATATATTGTTCTTTGTTTTTTTTTCTGTTGTTGATTATTTGTCATTTTTTCAGAGTGCTGTAAACATACCTCTTCCTCTGAATTGATTCGTAAATCCTAATCAACAACTTCTAGGTTCACCCAGACATAAGTGGACACTGGATTTATTATTTTTTTTTTTTATAAAGAAAGGCGATAATGACATAAAACAATGACTATACTTAAAAAGTTGACAGCAAATTCAAAATCCCCATATGTCATACGTAGAGCGTGATCGGGATCACATAAATACAATAGTGAGTTTTTCTGCTTCTTTGTATTTGCCACTAGCTTTTAAATTTGACCAGTTTTCACGATCTGTTTATAAAATATTAATTTTTACTTTGATGGAGAAGATACTTTATGGAAAGAGAAGAAGTGTAGTGACTTTACACTGTTATTATAGTTCCATAATTTAAAGTTAGCTCATGGATTGAAATATTTCAGTCAACACTTTTATAAAAATCAGTAACTATCTCCCTGACATAGTGAATGAAGAAGGTATTAATAATTAAAGCATTTCTCTGTCACTTGCAGATGTTGATATTTACGAAAGTTGTGTACAAACATTTCACACTTCTAAGATGTAACATATTGGTTCATTTGCAAAGAAAACAACATTTTAGACGAACTCGTAATCAACAAATCTATTTTTATTGTTAAATAAGTTTAGAGCTTATAAGAAGAAGTGGCTGGAAACACGTTGATCATGTACCAAGAATGAATGAATAAATAATTCCCCATCAGGTATTCAAGAGGAAACCATCTGGCAAAAGAAAACAAGGCAGACCAAGAGAATAGCTATACAGAAAAATTACTAGGGGAGTTTCAACCATGGGACTAAGAAACAACCAAGACCTATAAGAACTAACAGCAAATCGTTAATCATGAGGAACTAATACTTCAACCCTAAGTGTTGTCTTCAGCCCGAGAGGAACATAAATGCATAAATGGATGATGTTATAGTTTTACTATTGGACTATACATATAATACTAGATCCCTTGGTGTCTTGGCATGGTAAACAGTCAACACAAGCATTGATACGATGCAGTGTGGATAGAAGATTGTGGAAGGGCATGATCGCCTACGATAACCGATATAGCACATGATGATGAATGATGACAGGACAGCTTAATATTTAAAATGTCATAACATTAAACATTTTTTTTAAATCCCATCAACTGTGTATAATTATCTTCAATCCTTACCCTTTAAAGGACACGTCTGTTCTTGGTCTTTGACTCACTGTTATTCCCTTTCCCTGAAACAACTGGGTATTCATAATTAATTGCCTCAGAACTGCATTACTTTTCTCGTTGTAAGGGTTTTGACATGCCAAGTAAAATGGTGATAATGGATCTGAATAAGAGAGTAAATAATTAATTAATCGACAGCATAATCTTTCAACATACATGAAAAATATTAGCTTATTTTTTTAAAAATATACATTTTGACTATATCATACTGACTTCACTATTATTCGTCACAATCTGTCTGTCTCTCCGTCTCTCTTTCTCTGTCTCTCTCACACACACATATTTTTATATTCTATCTTTTTTATCCTCCACCAATAAGAAGTGCCCTCCAATGTTTTCTCTCTTTTACTGTCTTTTCCATTCATTTTCACGTTTAATTGATCTTTGTGATCTATCCCAAGTGTAGTCTCCGTGGGTTACTAAGTCTTCACTGTTTCCCTTTCTCTGTAGTTCCAGAAATCGTGTAATGTTTGTAATTTGCTTGTGCAAAGTGTGTCCTATACATCACCACTATCTAAAATATGTGTGTGTGGGGAGGGGGGGGGGCTATATATATATATATGATTGGTTTCTCCTCAAATTAAAAATGTACCATCATCATCATCAGGAGGCATGTCCATGGCAGAACGTTGCATTCACTACAGCCAGTATAAAATTATCTCTGTCTCTAAGCCAGATCTCCAGCTTCTGTTGTAACGTTCAAGGTCTCCTTGATGTCTGCGTATCCCAGGAGCCATGCCTTCCATTATTGTTCTTTCAAATCCGCTGTATCTTATGACGTTGCCAATTTATTTTAATTTCCTCTGTAGAACGGATTCATAAGCTAGTTCATTTAAATGTTTAAATCATTTAATGTCTTCGTTACTACATTTCATGACCCAAGGCGAGGTATCTTAATGATTTTTATGTAGCATTTTATTTCGAAAGAATCAAGTTTCTTGTTTGCTATCTGCTATATTGTCCATGATTCACAATAATATTTTTTTATATATCCTCAGTAGTTTTAATTTTAGTGCATAGGTGGTATTGTGCCACGCGTTGTTCATGGCGTGTAATTTTTCTGTTGATATTGCTTAACTTCTTTTGATCTCTTTCTGACAGTCTCCATTGTTAGTTACTACAGATCACAGATATTCATAGTTTGTTATAATTTTAAGTTTTTCATTGTTGATGATGATTTTGGATTGGCCTTTTGTTTTATCTAAGGACATAATCTTAGTTTTCTGTATTTTTAGATATATATTTGGCACTTTGTGTTTATTAACACACTCAATGATGTCTTTTAGTTCTTCTGCACTGTTCGAGAGGAAGTATGTGTTATGAGCGTAACTGACTTCTGGAATTATGTTTTAAAAAAGGTACCATCAAGTAGGGAAAACAAAATCAGGTCTGATTAATGTAATGTTTTTAACTACTCTAGATGTGTATTTTTATATATTTGAATAAAGCATACACTGTAAATATATTCCATATATTAAATATGGGCATTGCAATATAGTATAGGACTAAAATGTACATATTTACTGACATTTATGCTCTAAATACTCTTTTGTAGATTGTAACGAAGCACTTCTGTTAAAGCAAAAAAAAAAAAAAAAACGGCAATGCTTTTTGCAAACTAGAGAAGTTAATTTATATATTCACATATTCTGTTAATTTATAACTTTTTGAAACAATGACATCTAGTGAAAGTTTATTACATTGTTTTATTCGTGTGATGGAAGTAGACAGTAGGCTGCAGATTCGAGAAGAATATCTTGTCCAGCAACAGTTTGAACCAATGTAATCTGATAGTATATTTTGATAATGGGAACAATGAAAACTTTTCGCAAACAATCACAGTTAGAACACAGCAGGAGGCTGACCTTTGGAAATCATGACGCGGGTAGGTTCACAACTCTTAGAGTGTCAAGAAGCTACCGACAGTAGCACTTTCTTAATTGGGGGTCGGGGGTGAGATCATTGAGATTATCGAAATGTCTTCTTTGTTAAGCTACATAACATTTCCACTATTTTAACTTGTCTGTAGAAATGGTGATTGTGTCTATTCAAAGTTTCCTGCTGCAACAGCTAGGCAACATTATAGCACATTATATTGTTACACGTTTTCTTTGCTAAGTACAGGATTATCTCAGAATAGTATAATTTCATAAAATTATCAAGCATTTTAAAATAAAAGAAATGACTTATAAATTATTTGTTGAATGTGTACACAGATAGTGACACACACCCTGCTATTTTTTTTAATTTCAAACATTTTATTTATTGACATCCACAGTTATTATTTGTCAATGTTTGGACCATGCACTTGAATAAAGCTACCCTAAGATCAAGGATCACTGCAAACAAAACACAAAGTCAGACATCAAACAAGTGATGTTGTGAGTAAGAGTACTCTTAGTGAAATTGCAATAAGATATTCTTGTTTACATACGGTTGTAGCAGTTTCACCTCACCTTACTTAAGCTATGATGTTGTGAGTCATTGGTGCACTATCAAAGGTTTCCTATACAGGTTTCTCTGTCACTTCCTGCTCTTTGTGATCAAGCAAATATGAGACTTATCAATTCCTTGATATTGTTTTTTACTACTTCACTCTCTGTCTTTTTTGACATCTTACCATTTTTATAGTGTCTTGACCTCTTTTTGCAGCATTATAGTTTTTGTCAGATCTGACCGTCACTTTACCCTTCAACGCCACAATTATGTATCTTATCTATATCAGCTTTACCATTGCTCAACATGGTATTCTTGTCTATTCTTAACTATTGGTCTTAAGAAACTGCATTGTTCAGTCTGTGCCGTTTTTTTGTTATATTTACCTTTAGTTTTGTATTCAGTATTTGATTTGTTTGACCGTGTTGAAAATATTGTGAATCGGAATGTTGACTTGTTGTGTCTTTGTCTTATCCACATGGCTGTAAAATACATGTTTATATTATATTTTTGTAAAGCCGTTCTTGCCCTTATCCATCACTCCCAATAAATGAGAATCCCATCATGTTATATGTCCATTTATTTCGTCATTGTAGTCACACTTTCATCATAACTGACTGATTGTTTAAAATTATTGTGTTGAACATCTGTATCGATAATGTGAAATGCTCATGTTCTTATTAAAGCATCTGATCATGAAAGATAGCTTTGGATATAAACGAGACTAATTGTCTTGAATGGAATAATACATACACATTTACAACAAAAGAGATACATTTAAAGAAACTAACTGAAATTATACGTACCAATTTCAAGTTCACAATTCTGACCAGCCCAACCTTTAGAACAGACACACACATAGCCAGGATAGGTGTTCATGCACACTCTGTGGGAGGGAGTCCTATTGTTCATACCAGTGAAATTACCTTCTGTAGCATTAGTAACAGATGAGCACAGGGACAAGTCCTCAAGACACTCATTAATGTCCTCATCACACATTCGTCCTGTCCACCCTTCAGCACAGGTGCAGAGATACCCAGGATTTGAATTCTGACATATAATGTGTTCACCTTTTGATTTCTCGATATCACTTGAGTTTTCTCTTGTTCTACAAATATCTGGATACTGTAGGCACTCATTTATATCGTCACTGCACAAATGTCCAGTCCAGTATTCCTGACATTTACAGTTGAATGTACCAATTGTATTAATGCATGTTGCATTATTTCTACAGGGTGACACCTCCACGTCACATTCATTCACATCTTCTTCACATCTTATCCCTTTCCAATTCATGGGACAATCACAGTTAAAGCCACCATGTGTGTTGGTGCAGTTTCCTAAATTATAGCAGTGACCTTTGTCACACTCATTGATGTCTTCCTCACATCTGGTCCCTGTCCATCCTTCTAAACAATCACAGTTAAAGCCACCATGTGTGTTGGTGCAGTTTCCTAAATTATAGCAGTGACCTTTGTCACACTCATTGATGTCTTCCTCACATCTGGTCCCTGTCCATCCTTCCAAACAATCACAGGTAAAGCTGCCAAAGCTGTTGTGGCATGTTGAATTGTTCTCACATTTATTCTGCACATCACATTCATTTACATCTGTCTCACAGAGACTTCCTGTAAACTCAGCTGGACAGGTACACAGGAACCCTTCATTAATATTCTCACAAGTTGCACCATTCTTGCAGGGATCAGATAGGCACTCATTAACATTTTCCTCGCAGGTTCTTCCTTGCCAAAAAGGCGAACATTTACAGTCAAAACTGCCATGAATGTCAGTACAACTAGCTCCGTTTTTACAGATTCCACCTAAGCACTCATTGATGTTTTTCTCACAGTTCACTCCTGTGGAGAGAAGAAAATCTGACATTTTACAATCACAGCAGAAACATAAATAAATATATGCGGAGACGGTACTCAATGATGATGATGAAGATACATGTTGTAAGGCAACACAAAGTCTCTCCATTCAACAAAGAGTTGGTACTTCCTTAACTTAAAGTGCTCTATGTCTGACCATCATTGCAGGTTGTTGTCTGCTCTCTGATTTAGTGAATGAATAGTTATTAACAGTTTCATCATTTCTTTATCATTTATAAATGTTGATATTTATGGCAATTAGTTCCATCCTATGTTTTTACTCTATGGGAGACCTTCTTTCATTCTTCTTCATAAACACCCCTCCCCACCCTTTCTAATGTTTCACTGTTTGGCTCCTTTTGGTCCAGTTAAATCATACATGCCTATTGTCTAATAATCGTATAACCAACCTTTACGTTAATCTTGACCGCCATCTCTGTCTACCATTTTTTATATCTGTGTTATGTTTTATGGTTTCCATTTATTTGTTTAATTTGTATAGTTTGTTTGTTATACCGGATGAAGACTTTTGCCGAAACATCGCAGTTTGTCTTGTCTATTAGTTTTAAGTGGTCTGTACCATGTTATGTTTATTGTTCGTGGATAAGGAATGGAACAAGCACTTTTGCCATACATTTTGATTTAAAATAAATTCACAAACAGGCTAGCTGCATGCTAATGTGCCTATGATAACACTATAATTATTAAATAGAAGAAATCTAACTCAATGCATTATTTAAAATGTTCTAAAGAACTAACTCAATGCATTATTTAAAATGTTCTAAAGAACTAACTCACTGCATTATTTAAAATGTTCTAAAGAACTAACTCAATGCATTTTTTAAAAATGCTTTAAAAGAAATAATAACCAAATTCATTATTTGACATGCTGTAAAAGAACCGGCTCACTGCATCATTTAAACATGTTGTAAAAGAACTAATTCACTGTGTTAGTGTGTTATTTAACATGTTATAAAAGAACTAATTCACTGCATTATTTGACATGTTCTAAAAGAACTAATTCACTGCATTATTTAACATGTTTTCTAAGAACTTTTACTAATTCACTGCATTATTTAACATGTTTTCTAAGAACTAATTCACTGTACTATGTTACTATGTAAACATTTTGTAAAAGATCTGACTCACTGCAATCTAGAACATGTAAATCAATGCATTTTGTAAAAGACTAAAGAAGATTGTGGTTGATGCTGCATCATTTCCATATCAAATCAGTTATCAGAATGAGAAGTACAAGTCTAAAAGAGGGTGATAGTAACACAGTGGTAACGCATTGGCTTGTCGATAAAGTGAGCACAGGTTTGATTGTAGCTTGTTGCACTTTATTTGACCAAGATGAAGAAAGGAGTACGTGACTAAATGTGTCAGATAAAGTAAAAGAGTGCACGGAAAAGCTCAGTCCACTTCCTTTCTAAATGCTGGGCTTAGTTTCTTCCTCCTCGTCTTCTTCTTTTCTTTCCACATTCGCATTTTAGTGTCGAAAAGAGATACAGTTTGTGGTCTTTTGCTCTTCTCTTAGCCTGTGCTGCTGTTATGTACATCATCATCATCAAGTACCGGGCCTAGTGGCGTAGGTGATCATGTCTCTCCACAACTTTCGATCTCCTCAGTTATTTATCATTTCTTCTGTTGACCTTCTGCCAAGCCATTCTCTTAAGTTGTCTGTTAGTTTTTATCTTTGCTTCCCTCTATCTCTTTGCCCCTCTATTTTTCCAGTTGTTACAATATATTCCAGTTGTTCTCTTCTCATACATGGCCAAAAATGATGATTGTTTTTTCCGAATATTGGATATTAGATCTCTTTTTGCTTTGACCTCTTTCAGAACATTTTCATTACTCTTGTTAATTGTACATGGTCTTCTCAACATTCTTCTGTAAAACCACATTTCTACAGACTCCAGTAATTTCCTTGTCTGTTGTCCTATTGTCCATGATTCGCATTCATATGTTAAGACTGACTCTACATAATATTTAAGAACTCCTTTTCTTGTTTCTATTCAAACATGAATTGCATAGTATCTATATGGCCTGAGCCATTCTACATCTCACCTCATTTGTACATCATCCGTCTGAGGTTAACAAAGTTTCCAAATACTTAAATTCATTTACCTGTTTTAATATTGTTGTACTTGTCTTTTTTTTTGCGCTGAGATGATATCTTTTTCTTTGTTGTTACCATTGCCTCTGTCTTTTTGCTATTAATGTTGAGTCCTTTATTTTTGCTTTCTTCCACTATAATGTCCAACATTTCTTGTGTAACTCATTTTCACTCTTACGATTAAGACTGTATCATCAGAATACCTTAGATTATTTGTATTATGACCTCCAATTGTTATTCCAGGCATGCCCCTTATGAATCTTAAAATAATCTCACTATAAATATTAAACAAATCTGGTGACAACACACAATCTTGTCTAACACCCTGTTTTATTTCTTGAAAATTTCCCAATTGGTTTCCAGTTCTTATAGCCACTATTTGTTGTCAGTACATGTTCTTTATTATTCTTAGATCTTTGCTGTCTACATTTATGCTTTCTAAAATTGTGATTATTTCTTGATGCTTTACTTTGTAAAATGCTTTGGTATAATCTATGAACATAGGTATAGATCTGTTTTCACCTCATGGCTATTTTTACTAAAGATCTTATGATATATATGGCATTGCTCGTTCCTTTACCTCCAATAAAACTACACTGTTCTTCGCTAATTTCTGGACTGATTTTGTTTCGCACTCTTCGCATGACGATTCTTAGTAATATCTTAGTCATAAGAATCATCATGCGAAGAGTGCGAAACACAATCAGTTATGTTCATTGTGTTTCTAATATCCATCAATCTATCTCTTTCGTGGTAGGCCCTTGCTCATTTTATGTTTGGCACCTCTGTAGCAGAAGATATTTAGCAGTCATTTTAATGATGCTACTGTTCCAATCATCAGTCCTTAAAGTGTAGCAACTTTTATTTATACATTTATGCTTTTATTTATTATGTATGCAATGTCTGACAATTTACAATAGTTTTTAACAAAATAACTTTAATGTAATGTTTTCTTTAATCCAGATGGTAATTTATTGTTTAAATGCTCATAGGTCTAAGTCATCTGCACAAAAAAAAAAAAAAAAAAAGAATTGCAAATATTTTGGTACATTCTTATTTACAATATAAATAATTATAGAGAATAGAGAATCCTTCAAACAAGATTTTCTTTCACCATAGACATTTTAAGGCAACATAGTATGCATTATTACATTTGGGGCATCTTTCTTTCCTAGAAAAAAAAAATCTCGTACTCTTTTAAGGCTGAGTGAAGCTACAAAACGTCGTTTGGATTCGAACCCCACCTCTTATTCTCAGTAGACTAGGTCACCAGTCTCATTGCCCCATCTCCGTTATAACGTAACCAGAAACAGAATGTTCATGATGCCATGCAGCACTTAATCCTGTTTCTTACGCCCGCGTGGCCACTATGACCCTGACCACGGACAGAGAAGAAAGAATGGAACTACCGCTACCGCACAGCTAACTTTGGAGACTATAAAGTTGACTGTGTTACCGCCACGCTTGTTGTAAAAGACGACTAAGGAAGTTGGTGTTGAGGTCTTCGCTGGTGCTACAGAGTTCGTGCATCCCAGCTGAAGTCACCTTCTAATTTTTTTCTCTAGTGTGTGGAAGGTGTACTTATGCTGGAGAACGTGCTGAGAAGGTGATTTGAGCACTATGAAGTTGTATGTTATACAATGATGATGATATGTAGACTCGACCATAACAATCTACAATTGGTTTGCGATTCTTAAGTGACTACTTTCGTCAAGATCAGTAAACTAGAACTCATAACAATCATACATCACCTACTACAGAAGGTCTGGAAACAGACTGACCGGTTGAGGCAAGCAGGTAACGATCATAGAGAGAATGTAACCTAGAAATGTCAGACTGAAATCGGATGTGTTTGGTCCATAGGGTCAAACATACATGCAGCAGCTTGCTGTATATTTAACGTTCTTTTAAAGACAGAATAAATAAACAGAAGATGAAGAGATATGCAGAATATTAAATAAGTAGTAAGATGAAATCAGCAGACAATAAAAATAAGCATCAGGTTAAGAAATAAGTAGAAGCTAAATTAAGCATAGGTAAAAGTAAGGTAAAGTACGAGACTTGAACCGGCGGAACAAACCCATTATCAGATGTTGAAAGATGGCATGGCGACCGTCCAAAAATGGAAAATAGTGATTGTTCGTGTTGTAAACAAAATATAGAAAAATAGAGGAGAGATCAAGCTGGTACAATCAAAGTATTGCCTACAGTTGAGTAAAGGTATGCTGCTGATTAAATGAATGTCGGGGGTGAGAGGGTCGCCCTCACTTTGCAGTGCTAAGCATAGGTGAAGGTCACACAACTAGAGGGTACACATTTGAAGTGGATACGTTTGTTTTTCACCAGTCATCCTGATCTCAAGGTAGACGAAACAATTATCCAGTCTCATTGGGAACGGATATTAAATTAAAACAAGGACCCGTGTTCAAGTAGAACATGTAAACAATTTATGGCAGCTGACAATCGAAGGATAGGCTTTATGCAGCCATTAGAGGGAACATAAACCACAAATAAATATAAACCATATCCGTTCACGGTACTTTACCGGTTTACTGAAATTGCACGAAAGCTCTCACAGAAACTATAGAACATGCACTGCAATGATATCCTTTTGTGTTATTATATATTGTTGACTTTGGTTTCAGAATCGCCTGATGGAAGTCTATATATGGCTATTATTTGTCTCTAATACGACAGCGGTTATCACACTTTCTGTTACCGCGAGCCCCCTTTAAATAAGTTTTGTACTCGGTTTCTTCTATGTTTTAATTCATTCATTCTCTCTTTCCATTTAGTAATTGAACATCACACTATTATTCAAGCCTTCAGGCACCCTCTGTGACGGCACCGCGGAACCCTGGGATGGGGGTAGGTGGCGGAACACTGTATGAGAAACGCGGTAATAGGGGACTTCTTTCTTCAAAATGCACTGCCAAATCAAACTAAAATCATGAACTTTACTTGGTATCATTTATGTTCAATGTGACCCACAATCTGTAGTTGTGTCTTTAATGTTCTAAAACTGGTTGCCCTTAATCTGTAATAAAGTTAATTATAATCAAAAATAAACACCACAAAGATTCAACAATATAGCACGTGCTTCATACAAAAGTCTGACCTGTAAAACTAACAGGACAGTGACAAAGGAAACCACCAATCAGATCAGTACAATTGGCACCATTTTGACAAGGAGAAGAAAGGCATTCGTTGATAGGAGATTCGCACTTTTCTCCGGTATACCCTGTGTAAAAACAAATGTAACAGATAATGTATGCAATAGAACAATATTTACCGTATGCATGAAAGTCACATCAGTTTGTCGGTTACGTCTGTCCGTTTTTTTCTGTCGCTTACAGCGTCGAGGAGAATTCACACATCTCATGACTAATAAAACGTCATGAATAATTAATATGTTTAAAAAAAACATCTAATAGATAAACAAGTGGATATCACGTTTTATAATCATGCAATCCTGTAGTAGTGCAAATAAATTTTGTTGGTTGATATATTATGTATGACAAGTTGAAATATGTATATAAATTATATAGAAATATCATATCCTATTAATGAAGCAAGTGTGAAGAGAAAATTAATCTCTGAATTTGATCTAAAGCCGCATTGCGATTCAGGATATACGTGTTCTGCGAACAGCTGCAGACTACCTAACCTGACTCTGGCAAAGGTCTTGCCGATGATGATGAGTAAGGAGATGCCTCTGTAGCTGTTCCAGATTTCAGAGCATAGGGTGTATTAGAGCGCTTTTGCGGAATTTTATCAGATCGATAGGGAACCCATCTTGTCCTGGTGCCTTACCGGAGGTCAGGTTATCTATGGCCTATGTTAAGTTCATCTACAGTTCGTTCAATCTCTAACTCTTCCATAGGGGGAAGGCATTGGGTGTCGCCAATGACGTTTGGTGTAAAAGTGTTTTCTATGGATTAAAGAGTGGAATAATGATCCATCCATCTCTCCATCTGTCTGTCTCTTTCGTTACTTTCTCCCCAGTACCGAGTACAAAGAGTGAGGTTAATAAATTTCCTTATACAAATATATATCTATTTTATCAGTATGATGGTTGCATGTAAAAGATCCTACCGTATTTATGCATTCGCTTTGACTACTAGAATCCATGTTCAGATATTCATCGATGTCTTGTTCGAATGCATCTCCTATGAATCCAAAAGGACACTATTTATGAGTTACCAAATCTTTGTAGACGAATTTGTTTGCTTGTAGAATGTTCACGTTTCGCTTCGTTGTCAACAAGTATAAACCACTTGTGTATTTTGCGTTGACAGACTTATGTGGAGGTGCATTAATGTTTGCGATTAGGTAATTCACAGTGAAGGCGAGGTGTGAACATTTATTGTTGAAAACATTTCTTTGTGGGAAGACACTACAGAACACTCAGAAAAAATGCATCTTTCGCGAATGCAAACCAAAAGCAACACATTTAAATGTAGTATCAAATAAAACGATACACAAATAGTAAATATAATTGTTGTACAAACAGTTAAATAAACTTTTAAAAATAAAATCACCGGCAGAGCATTTTTTTGTTTTAACCTTCTGATTACAAGTGTGTTGTACAAGTCTATGGCTTATAGGATCACAGTATTCTGAGCAGGTCGAACCGTAGTAATACTCTCCACAGTAGACTTGGGCTTCAAATTCAAACCTGATTGGAAATGAAAAATAAATGTAAAACATCACGTATGTTGTGAACTAACAAAACTAAAAATTATTTGGAAAGACAAATAAAATAAAATAAATTACTCTATTACAGATATTACCAGTATAATATAACTAAAGATGTATACTGTAACTAAAGAAGAGATTGAAGTCATGGCTGATTTTGGAATGAAAATAAGAACAAAAATATTGGATGATATCTACAAAAGTCGATATATACCAGACGACCTGCTCAAATCAATATTCATAGCCCTACCAAAGAAATCAGGTGCGAGATCATCGCACAATAAACCTTATGAGTCACATTACTAAGATATTACTAAGAATCATCATGTGAAGAGTGCGAAGCAAAATCAGTCCAGATTTTAGTGATGAACAGTGTGGTCTTGTTATAGGTAAAGGAACGAGCAATGCCGTATACATCATAATATCTTTAGCAGAAAGAGTCATGGAGATGAAAACAGATCTATACATATGCTTCATAGATTATACCAAAGCATTTGACAAAGTAAAGCACCAAGAAATAATCAAAATCTGAGATTTTTATTATTTCTTGGTGCTTTACTTTGTCAACATTGTCAAGATTTAAACGTAGACAGCAAAGATCTAAGAATAATAAAGAAGATGTACTGGCAACAAACAGCGGCCACGAGAACTGGAAATCAATTGGGAATGTTTCAAAAAATAAAACAGGGTGTTAGACAAGCTTGCGTGCTGTCACCATATTTATTTAATATGTATAGTGAGATTGTACAAAGAAATTACCACGGTTGTTTTCCGTTGCCTTCCGTGTCTAATTTCTAATAATGTCTAATTTCTTATAACTCAGTAATTAAAACTGTATCATCAGCATTCCTTAAAGTATTTATATTAAGACCACGGACTGTTATTCCAGGCATACCCATTCCCCATCATCATCACTGATTGCCGTCTCCGCATCGAAGGTTGGCTACTATGGAGCGCCATTCCACTCTGTCTCTTGCTTTGATGGTGCAGATTGTCATAGGCTGCCTTGTCCATCTTTTGATGTTACTCGTCCATGTTAGTCTTGGTCTGCCTCTGACTCTTTTACCTTGTATTTTCCCTTCCAATATTACTTTTATTAGGCCGTTGTTTCTTTTAACATGACCCAAATCCTAAAACAATAGTTAGAATTTCTCTCCATGGCTTTCTTTGGAATGTTACGTGATGAGGCTCCAATCTCTTTCACGGTTGTCTGACATATTCGTCTTTCGTGTTCTGAATATGCCTCATGTGTACCACACACTTTGTTGTTTTTGCTTTCTAGGTCGTTGATCATTTCTGATTATTCCGCCTTTTGTTATTATATCTTTATTTTTATTGTATTTGTTATTATATTTGTATTATATGGTATTATATTTGTTATTTTTTGTTATTATTTCAATTCCAAAATCCCCCGTGTCTTCAATCTCTTCTCTTTTTTGTTATATTATCGGGTCCTGGACCATTTCTTGCTTTCATATTGCGCAAGGCGTCCAGTTTTTGAATGCGTCTTTCTGTATATAGCTTTGGCATCTCCTGTTTGTTGCATTTAAATCTCTTTGCATCTCTGTTTTAGCCATGCTTCTTTTGTTTCATTGCATTTTATTAAAATGTCTTTTTTCTCTTCTTGTATCCATCAGCTGTAAAATGTCATCCATTTCCTTCTTGAATTTGGTAGTATGAACTCTTTCGATGTTTGTTGCCTTGATTCTTTTAGCATTTTCCACTGTTCGTCAATGTTTTGTATCTTCTCTACTGCATTGTACCGGTTCTGAATTGTGATGTTATATTTGTCTTGCACCTTCTTGTCTGATTTGAGTAAATCTAAATTTATTTATGTTAAATGAAGCTCGTTTTGCTGCTTTTAATATTGTTCTAAGCTTTCCCACAACTTGTACATGATCACTATTGCAATGTACCCCTGGTCTAGTTTTCACACACACCAGACTGTTTCTAAATCTATTGTTTTTTTCATTATGTAATCAATATGAAGTGAAGAGAAGAAGTGGAAAACGCCTTGCGCAATATGAAAGCAGGCACATATCCTGGACCAGATAATATAACTAAAGAAGAGATTGAAGCCATGTATGATTTTGGAATAGAAATAATAACAAAAATATTGAATGATATCTGCAACAACGGATATATATCAGAGACCTGCTCAAATCAATATTCATAGCCCTACCAAAGAAATCAGGTGCATTTGAATGCGATGATCATCGCACAATACGTCTTTTGAGTCAAATGACTAAGATATTACTAAGAATCATCATGCGAAGAGTGCGAAACAAAATCAGTCCAGAAATTAGCGATGAACGGTGTGGTTTTGTTAGAGATAAAGGAACAAGCAATGCCATTTATATCATAAGATCTTTAGTAGAAAGAGCCATAGAGGTAAAAACAGATCTATACCTAAGTTTCATAGATTACACCAAGGCATTTGACAAAGTAAAGCACCAAGAAATAATCAAAATTTTAGAAAGCATAAACATAGACAGCAAAGATCTAAGAATAATAAAGAACATGTACTGGCAACAAACAGCGGCCGTAAGAACTGGAAACCAATTGGGAATGTTTCAACAAATAAAACAGGCTGTTAGACAAGATTGTGTGCTGTCACCAGATTTGTTTAATATTTATAGTAAGATTATTTTAAGATCCGTAAGGGGCATGCCTGGAATAACAATTGGAGGTAATAATATAAATAATCTAAGGTATGCTGATGATACAGTATTAATCGCTAAGAGTGAAAATGAATTACAAGAAATGTTAGACATTATAGTGAAAGAAAGCAAAAATAAAGGACTCAGCCTTAATAGCAAAAAGACAGAGGTAATGGTAACAACAAAGAAAAAGACATCACCTCAGTGTAAAATAAAGACAAGTGGGACAATATTAAAACAGGTAAATGAATTTAAATATTTGGGAACTTTGTTAACCTCAGATGGAAGATGTACAAAAGAGGTGAGATGCAGAATGGCTCAGGCAAAAGCAGCTTTACAAAAAAAATGAGAAAAATACTATGCAATTCATTTTTGACAATAGAAACAAGAAAAAGAGTTCTTAAATGTTACGTAGAGTCAGTCTTAACATATGGATGCGAGTCATGGACAATAGGACAACAGACAAGAAAATCACTGGAGTCTGTAGAAATGTGGTTTTACAGAAGAACGTGGAATATACCATGGACAGCAAAGAAGAGTAATGCAGAGGTTCTGAGAAAGGTCAAAGCAAAAAGAGAGCTAATTTCCAATGTTAGGAAGAAACAATCATCATTTTTTGGCCATGAAATGAGAAGAGAACGACTTGAATATATATTGTAACAACTGGAAAAATTGAGGGACGAAGAGATAGAGGGAAGCAAAGAGAAAAAATAGCAGACAGCTTAAGAGAATGGCTTGGCAGAAGGTCAACAACAGAAATAGCTGCGGAAATCGAAAGTTGTGGAGAGACATGATCACCTACGCCACTAGGCCCTGTACTTGATGATGATGATGAATCAATATGATTACGTGCGTTATCTGCTTGACGTATTTGATGTTGTTTAAACCAGGTGTTTCCTATCATCAAGTTGCGTGTTCTAGTCCAGTCAATAAGTTTTTCATCTATTTCATTACTCTCGTATAAGCCATAATAACTAACTATTTCCTCAACTCTTTCCTTTCTTACTTTTGCGTTGAGATCCCCTTGAATTATTGTGATTTAATGTGGTTTTCATTTAACGAAGTGCCTTATTTAACTCGTCATAAAATGAATCAACCGTTTCCTCTAGACTGTCTGTTGTTGGTGCATAAACGTGAATGAGATTTATATTTATTGGCTTTCCATTTAATTACACTAAAAGAACGCTGTCAGATATTTCCCAAACGTCTTTTACTGTTCTTGCCCTTTATGCATCCAGGATGATACCTACCCCGCTTTGGTGTTCAGTACCTCCAGAATTGATTAGTTTATGTTCATCAGCTCCCCTGATCCAGTGTATCTCATTTCGGAAAGTCCCAGTAAATGTAAACCCATCTTTTTTCTTTTCCTGTTTAATGTTTTCCAGTTTACCCTTCTGCATGAGTGTTCTCTCATTCCAAGTACCTGTCTTTAGAGTCTGTTGTATCTTTAATTTGCTTACAGTAGCTTCATGACGATCGGATATCACATGTAGCACATGATGTCCCCTACCGAACGAGGGTTTTCCATTGGAATCCGCCTGAACGTTGTTGTCGTGAATTCTTTTATTGTAATGATTCATGATTGCACAAGGAAATTACGACGGTGGTTTTCTGTTGCCTTCCGTCGGTTTGTTTACGGTTGGCTCCGCTAGCCTTTGACTAAACAGTCTCACCCAAAAAGCAGTGGGGTAGTTTTACTTCGGGATACTCTCTCTTAGCCTTTTACTCTCCTGAGCATACCTGCAAGGCAGCAGGGCAGCCGCAAGTTGTACCGTTCACTGCATACAGTATACATCTATTAATCATGTATAAAGTGGGGACTGTAGTTCTAATCTTTGCACAACTATAATACGTAGGTTAGTTATTTGAAAACACATGATCTGTTTTTCCTAAAATACCTGCTTGTTCTTCTCACAAAAGTTTCCTAATAGCCTCTTTTAGCTCCCCCCCCCCCCAAAAAAAAAAAAAAAAAAAAAAATTATTCTGCTTAATATTTTTCCTGCTACTGATAGCAGCATAATTCCCCTATAATTTGTGCATTCCTGTAAACATCCTTTCTTTGATAGTTTTATAATATAACCTTCAATCCAGTCTTTGGGTATTTCTTCCCTCTCCCAAATTGTATCTAGTAGATTATTTAACATCTTGGTAGAGGTGTTAATATTTGCTTTGATGGCTTCTGAATGAATTTCCTGTGGCTTTACAATTTTTTAATAGCTTGATGGTTTTCATTATTTATTCCTTGCTTGATTTTTCACAGTCAACGTGCAACTATTCTTCATTGTTCACCTCTGTGTAAGCTTCCTGTGCCTTGGCTTTAGTGCTTCTCGTTTTACTTTTATTTATGTCTGCTTTCTTATTCTTACTTTCTTTAATTGTATCCATGGTCTCTGCTGTCATCCATGCCTTATTATGGCGTTCTCTTTTCCGCAGGGTTTCTTTGCATGTATCTTCCCACATATTCTTCACCTGTTGCCACTGGTCTTCTATATTTTTTGTTTTTTCTTGTTGTTGGAGGACTTAGTATTTGTGTGATAATGTGACTGCAAATTTATCTTTAATTCCTTCTCCTTAAGAAACCCTACATTGAAATGCTTTCTGCCCTTATGTGTTGTAGTATATCTTTTCAGTTAACTTGTTATAGAGTGCAAACTTAAATTTCGACATACATAATAATGTGATATTGGAATCTCAAAAACGACTCTTTGGAAGTTTGTAAGAGACGTTGGTTTCACTTTTCGAAAATCAGCTATTGGTAGAAATATTGTTTGTGAAAAACTACACCTGATTGCTGCCCGAAGCAAATACCAAAGGCAGATCCGTGAGTGACGAATGGAAGGCTACGATATAGTATATTTGGATAAAACCTGAGTCAATGCTCATCCTATATGTGAGAAAGAATGGTAATCAGACAGAGAAAATAAAATAAGCAATTCCAGCTGCAAAGGACAACGCATTATATTAGTACATGCTGGCAGTAGAGAGAATACACTTATTAATGACGCACAACTTAATTTTCAATCAAAGTCTACACTCGGGAGGGACTACCACACTGACATGAATGGACTCATTTTTAGAGACAGGATTTAAAACACTCTACTCCCCATTCTGAATAGACCTTTATACTTTGTAATAGACAATTCATCATATCATAATGTCGTAGCACTGGAGGACAATGTTCCTAATTCATCAAGCACACAAAATCAAATCTTCACACGGCTTAGAAAAAGAAAATGTTTCCATTCATAACAACCAGTTAAAACCAAAGTTGTTGTAACTAGTTAGACAGACTAAGAAGACACAGTTATATCAAACTGATAAAATAGTTGCAAAGTATAGCCGCGCATCTCTTCTCCTCCCATTTGATCATTCGCACCTGAACCCAGTGGGAGCCGCGATAGCTCAGTGGTTAGTGAACTGGACTACCACGGACAAGGGGTAGGGTTCGATCCCAACCGACGGCTTCCGGGTTCACCCAGCCTTAAATGGGTACTGGATTTTTTCTGGGAAAGTAAAGCAGCACGGGCGTAATACTGTCCACATTACCCCAAAAATCATGTGCTGAAGGTCTGTAAAATATAGGGTCACTAACACCATATTTCCCTATACACCACTTGGCGTGACGGGGGTACTTTACTTTACTTTACCTTAACCCAGTAGAACTTGTGTGGACTAAAGTCAAAGGGCAAGTAGCTGCGCAGAACACGACGATTACAATTTATGATGTTAAAGAATTCTGGAGAAAATGTGGCGACCATGTGCTTTGAGACGAGGAACAGTACTGGACAATCAGATGGATAATTGTTACCTCTTTAGAGTTTATGATTCTGTAAGAGGCATGTGTGACGTGCAGAATTTTGTTGACACTCTTACTATTTACTGACTATGTGTGTTTGATGTTCTGGTCGTTCCATATATTCTTGTTGATGACACGCCTGATTTTTGGCGATTATGTGTGTTTGATACTTTAGTCAAAGTATACCTATCTCTATGACGAAGATATAAAATGACATGAAAATGTGTGCCACTCTTTAACGTGATATGGATACGCCTTTGACTTGCATTGTTAGAAAATTAACGTAATTTACACTAAAGTCTAATGTTTAGAGCACACTTTTTTATATTTTCCTGAAATTATATAACAAAAAATGATTTGTGCAAAACTCAGAATACCTTTGTACTTAAATTTTATAACATCTTAAGGTCGGTTGAAAAACTAACATGCTAACAATGACAGAAATTCTTCAAACTGTTTCTAAGATAATTGATAAACTCTATGGGCACGATTTACAGATGAACTATAATTGTGAGTCTTCCATGTTTTGATTTATAGCGAGCTCAAACAAATCAGACGGATATTCTCTAGCTTCCATTCTGCTTCTATCAACTGTACTCGTCATTATTATCCCTACCCCTTATGTGTTTTCCACCTTCCCTGCCTGAATATGCAATTATTTTGTTGTTATCCACTGATCTATTGTTTGTATCCAGCCATAGTATTTCGCTGACACCCAGTATATCTAGGTGATATCTACCCATCTTCCTTGTTACTTCGACCAATTTTGTTGGTCCGGCCATTTTTCTGATATTCCAGAAACTGATGTTAGGGCAATAAGTTGAAAAAAAAAGTTAGATCCTGTTCTTTACTTCGTCATTTTCATTTAAAAGTTGAGATTTTTGTTTCACTAACAATAGATGTTTTACGATGGCAGCTAGTTAGGCTACCTATCAAACGTCGATAGCAGGATGAAGAAAAACAAATCTCCACTTTAAATCTGAACCGGAAAAAAACAAATGAGTAGGAGAAGGTAAACAACAGCGAGGAACAACACACGTCATATCATCCATAAATTATACGAGCTGGTGCTGTGATACGTAACAATTCACTTTTCTTAGATAGTTAAATAGTTCTCAGACCACATTACCTAAAAACAAAAGCAAATATTGGCAAAGAATATTTAAGGATAAAAAACTAAGTAGCGACAACATTATCTTACCTTGAACGGCTAAACATAGAAAACGATGTCCATGCGCTATTTTTGGTAGGCACAAGGCTGATGTCTAGAGTTTGGTGATCGTTAGGTATACGGTCCTGCCATGGTTCAACGAAATAAACTATGTCTCTGCCGCGCGTAAAGGTACTAACACTAGTAGAAATTGTTATTTGTCCCTAAAGAAACATCAGCAGCGATTATTTAAAAAAAAAAAAAAAAAAAAATTAACATCATTAAGGAAAGATGCAAAAACATATCAACAATAAGGTTGTGAACATTTGTAAAAGTTTTATTTAATTTACACACACACAAACACACATACACGCACACATACACATACATGCACAAATGATCAAAGCACACATTTATTCATTAACTTTCATAATAAGAAATTAATAGCCGTCATTTGACTTACTATAATCTCTATGAAATGAGCAGTTAATGGCCAGTGGTAAGGTCATGAATCGATGACCGCGTGATCTTTCATTATTTCTTTGGAAGGGGGATAGGAGGGATTGCTGCAGACTGTCACTATTACATATATGTATGGATATATATATATATATATATATATATATATATATATATATATATATATATATATATATAGGAGCCTGCCTGAAAATAGCTCGTGGTGAAGTATCGTGTAGGGATAAAGTGTTATTAATAAAGCTCAAAGGTACGATGGTGAAGCAATAATGAATAGATCGGTTAATAAATAACGTATATGATACACTAATGTGGTGTCTGTCTCTCTTGGTCGCTTACAAGTAGACAGTACAACTTGAGTCGAATATCACTACTAAGGATCTTCATTCTGTAATTTTGTCTTAAACAGTGCATCCCAGGTGTGTACGTGTTATCTTAATAGGAACCCGCAAGATATACAATACCATCATAAATCTACATCGTGTCAGTTGTAGGTATGGATCCAACCTGGAAACATCCGTTTACCCCGTTAATCGCATGTCCGACTGGCTGTACAAAAACCGTCTTTGTTAGGAAATGTCTGGAGCATGTGCCAGAGATGATCCGTCCAGCCTGAGGAAGTTGTGTACTGTTATGGTTAAAGGCAACCAATGTACGTGACGATAAAGGGTGTTTTACGAAGGACTTTCCGACAAGAACCGATGGCATGGAGATAGGAGACACCTCCTGGTCATAGGCGATTTGATGTGTGTGAAAGACGATAGGGCCACGCAATTATTTACTAAGGGCAGTCACAACCAGAATCGTGTTATACTTGAGCGTTTTGCATATCGTTCAAAATTTGTTTGGAAAAAAATAAGAAGCAGAGAACAATAAGACACAATAGTCACTATATCGTACTCTTTAAATATAATCGAAATGGATCTCAGATTACTCACTTTACTAAGCAGATGTATCCCGGTGGCATATCATATATTCATGATAGTTTTAATGACGCGACGGCTGCTACTCAAGGGTATTTGTTTTTCGACCTATAAAGGAAACTCCAGATCAGTTAAAACTACGCGCCAATATTTTTCCAAAACATCACCAGGAAGTCTATGTCCCCAAGTATAAACATGGCTGAGTTGGTGAAACGACACTATGAACTGTTGCAATTCACGGGCTGTGCAAAACCAAAGACGGTTAAGGAATCTCCTGATCTCATAAGAACTATGAGCGAATGCTGTTACAACGTGATTTAAGGTAACGTTCGGCTCATACTGGCTCAGACACGACGGTTGAGTCGTTATAAGCACGACTTGTGGATTATCGTTCGAAAAAAGACAACTGTGAAAAGGAGTAAACAAATATTGCAGAAGGGTAAATTCATATTTACATTATTTAAGCAAGTTGTGTATATCTTGAGCGGTATCCTAGGCGCGTAATCTATCCTGTTTTGATATATCCTCGTCTGCTAGAAATTGTAAAGCATAAAATTCAAAGTCCTTATACACAACCCGAGCCACAAAAAGATAGCCTTTGAGATCTGGCTACCCAAATGGTGCAGGTTCTGGAACGAGAAGATATTTTACCATACGACAAGGTCACACAGAATCAGCAAACGCTGCAAGTGAATCTGAAGCGGCTCGGTAAGTACAGACACAGATAACTAGGCGTAGCGGACATCAAGCAGACACGGCAGCCATCATCCCCTCAAACTGCCAATGGCTTTCAAACCCACAAACCGTGCTATTTAAAGATTAAACCAGTGACAAATGTCTTCAGTCAACGCCTAGTGCACCTCGGCCACAAAAGTGTCGGTGACAAAGAGTCTGCGGGCACGCGCAAACTGCGGGCACGCGGACACGACGGAAAAGTTAGATTCCGACACCAAAGTGGAGGCCATGGCCAAAAGAGTGAATAAGATGTCAAGAAAACGTCATTAAGTATTTAGAAAAAAATGTTTTAATATCAGTGAAAGTGCTCAAATCTTAACAAACGGTTGATAACAATGATAAATGTCAATTTTGAATCATTTCTGACAGTAAATAATGTTTTTATTACAATTTAAAAATTGGGGTTTGTTTTGAAATAAATGTTTTAGAACCGCTGTAGAAAAGCGAAATCTCTTTTTTCATTTTTCGCGTGACATAAACGTCATTACTCATAAACCAGTTTTCTTTGTAAAGACGTTTTATTGGGTTATTGGTGAATCTGGTTTTCTCCTACACAAAAGAAATATTTAACATATTTGTTTAAGCATGACTGTGTGAGTTGAAGTGTAATATATAGTACATCGGGCTGAAATAGATTGGGCTTTCTAAAAAATAATCTGGTTAATATTCTGTGTGGAATTAATTTTCTTCATTTGATTTACTATAGTTTCTAGTAAATGTATTCATGAAATGTCATTTGACATGCTGTTGGAAGTGAAAAATTAAGGGCAAACATTTGAGTTACTGTCATCTCTATGAAAAGTAAAATTCATGGCAATCATTTGGTTTACTGTGATCTCTAGGAAGTAAAAATTGATAGTCATCAGGGATGAATTATCATCATTTTACTCTTATTGTAATCTCTATGGAATGTGTATTTTATGGGCATCATTTCACTTATACTGTTATCTCTAGGAAATGAGGAATTTATGGGCATCATTTAAGTTTTTCTAATATCTATGAATTTGAGGAATTAGTTGTCATATTTTACCCACTATCGTCTTAAGTCTTAAGGAAATGAGCGATCACCAGCCATATGTTACTAATGTGATTTATTAGAAATAAAGAGCCAGTGACAACAGAGTTCTTGATTCAAGACGTTAGAGAATATCTGAGTTGAAGGTATTTTAATGATCTCTCATAATAAACAAGTGAAGACGCATCAAAGAAAAAGCCATCATAGGTGAGAAACAAACAGAAATACACAAGAATAGAGTCGCAAATGTGTTCACAAATAAACACCAGAAAAATAAGAGACCAATGGAAAGCCTGAACCAGGATTTGAAGTCGTGCCCATTGACACATCGCCTCTTGCGATTAGAGAGGCCTGAACTTCAACGTTCTGTCAACTCGTTATCCACCATCCCTCATTTTTTCCCCTTCAAAACATAATTTTTGCGTTGTCATAGATGCACACTATCGTCACGTGACAAAAGGTCACGTGTTGCTCAACACAAACATAGCAACTTGTTGCGTGTATTGCTTATACTTGATAATAGAAATTGAGAATATATTTGCGCCATTAAGTTACTTATTAAATCGTTGCTGTAATCCAAAATTCAAATCACGGAACCATGATGCGCAAGAATTACCTCTCAGACTATTATTTGCGCGCCCCCCCCCCCTCACTTTTAAATAACGAGCTAGTGATGTGCTGAAGTCTCGATAGTGAAAAGAGCGGCATCGATGGAACTGGGATCAAAATCTCGATTCGGTTGTCTGTTATTTTCTGTTAATTGTAGTTTGTGGATTTTTTTCAAGGGCTATAACAATACGTGTGTCCTTGTTTATTTCTGAAATTAGACGTGTTAAAAGTGTATTGGAAACTGCTTAAAGACATATAGCAAATCTCGGACACTTCACGTGTTTTAAGTACGAACTAAGTAGCCGACATATTCATGTTAGTTCTGTGCTTTTCTCTGATTTATCATTGCTGAATAGAAATATACCAACGGAGACTTAATGTTTATAGCTTTTGAACTATTTTATTTTTATACACGAATAAATAGGCACAAGACATTTTTGTTCCTTCCCTTTATATTCCAAACACTTAGGCACGAGCATACTCACACATATAGAAACAAAATACATTACTCAGTTACAATTAATTTGAATTATGAAACAGACTTAACTTTTTTTAAAATATAAAATGACAAAATGGCATTGATGAATGGATTATAAATAGAAACTTGAAAGTGTAATATATATATATATATGATGATGGGATCAAGTTTCCAATATCTCCCTATATACTACACATACCTAGGTCTACAACACAGATAGACAGAAACATTCAAACTTAACTTTCTTTAAACTCTGGATATACTTAATGATGACATTTATTCACTCACCGGCCAGGAGTTCAGCTTCCAAACAATGGGGTTATTGAGACCGCCTATTGTTTTCTCTAAAACGTAATTACCTGATCGTACCACCCCTGAATGAACACACTTGCCCCCTATAACGATCCTGGACAAAATTTGCAATAGTAAAATATCAGGTGTACAGAAATGTGAATTTTATGGATGAACCAGTAATGATAAACATAACAGGAAATGTAGGTTAATGCACAAAAGATAATTCTAATTATCGTTATCATAACTGGAAAGTGAAAATCTCCTTGTCCCACAACAAGCAGGCTTTAGACAGTGTTACTCTACCGAAGATCAAGCAACATATCTTTCCCAGGAAATTGAAGATGCGTTTCAAGAAAAGAAACTGGTACTAGCAGCATGGATAGACCTAAAGAAAGCATTTGATAAGGTATGGAAGGAAGGGCTTTTGAAGAAACTGAGAAATTATGGAGTAAATGGCAGGATGTACAAATGGGTCAAAGCATACCTGCATAACAGGAGAGCCAGAGTGCAACTGGATGGTCTTAAGAGTAAGAAGGTCTTATTGCGCCAGGGCGTTCCACAAGGAGGGGTACTATCTCCAACACTTTTTCTGATCTACATCAATGACCTAGTTACTGAACTACCACATGGCATCAAAGTGGCAATGTATGCAGATGACTTGGTAATGTGGTGCACAGAGGAGTATGCAACAGTGGCCTCCAAATTGCTACAAAGAGCTATGAATGCACTGAATTCATGGACAAATAGATGGTGTATCGGCATCAATACAGACAAATGCAGTACTACACTTTTCACACTCTCCCCAAAACAAAAATCGAAGCCTTCTACATAAACAATGAGCCTGTGAAAGAAGACATACAAGCTACATATCTCGGAGTTACATTTGATAACAAACTATCTTGGAAACAGCAGATAAATAAGGCAACCCAAAAAGCAAGGAGGAAATTGGCTATTCTAAGAAAGTTGTGTGGAACCACATGGGGTGCGAGTGGGAAAATACTCAGTAAAGTTTACCAACAGAGTATACGCCCACATTTAGAATATGGATCATCCGCATGGTGCTCAGCATCAAACACCACATTGCAAGAACTGGATAAAGTACAAAACCAGGCACTTAGGGTCATCACAGGAGCAATGAAATCAACACCAATATTGGAGATGGAGAAATTGTGGAGGATATCAGCACTGAGAGAACGGAGAGACACAAAGGTGCTGATACAGGCAGAAAAATTGGTATGCATGCCGAGACATCCAATGAAGGACAGATTCCAAAATCTTGCATTGGGACGACTTAAGAGAAGCAGCTTTATCCACCAAGCCAAGCGTATTAGTAGACAAACACCAGACATGCCAAGAGTTGTTAAACCCCTTCTGCCCATACCAGAACAGACTCCCTGGACAGATGAATCAGGATTATCAGTTCAAATACGGACAGAAGTGAAAGGAATAGTTGACAAAGAGGAACAAAATAGTCTACAGCGAAAAACAATAGCTCTCAGTTTCCTGGATGAAGAATACCCACAAGACCTATGGATTCGTGTGTACACAGATGGATCAGCACAGAATGCAGTAAAGAATGGGGGAGCAGGTGCATATATAGAGTACCCAAATAACACTAGGGATATGAATAAAATAGCAACAGGGAAATATTGTCACAATTATGATGCGGAAATACAAGTAATAAAGTTGGCAATAGAAAAACTGCTGAACAGTAATCTTAGCCTACATCCTGTAGTGTTTTTGACAGATGCACGATCAGTACTCCAGGCACTACAATCCAGAAAATTACCACATCTGCAGACCTTATTGACTGAACTCTGCAAGCACCACAGGGTTGCCCTGCAGTGGATCCCGTCTCACTGTGGAATACCAGGAAATGAGAAAGCAGATCAGTTGGCAAAGGAAGGTTCAACAGGCACACAACTAGATACACCAGTTACATACCATCATAAGAAACAGATAATCAAATCAATCAGAGGACCACAAGCCCCAAATCAGGATGCCTTTCATAATATGAATAGATATGAACAAGTTATCATTATACGCCTAAGAACAGGACACAATCGACTCCATAGTCACATGTATACAAAATTCAAGATCGGCACATCAACTACTTGTACATGTGGACAGGCACCCCAGACTGCTGAACACATACTTCAAGACTGCACTGAATATAGTAGACTGAGGAAAATCCATTGGCCCATAGATACAACACTACAGACAAAACTATATGGGCCACTGCCAGAATTACAAAAGACAGTAAAATTTATACAGGAAACGACATTGCAGATATAGACAATACTTCAGGCGAACGAAAGATAGATAGATAGATAGATCGTTATCATAATTTCATAAGTACGATGAATGCAGGCTCATGAAATAGAGAAATACATTACATTAATTTCTTTGGTTCATTCTTTCCACATATTTTCAAGTGTTATTTTCATAACTCTGTTGTGCGACTTCTTACTCCTGACCAACTTCTTGACGTTTTTCCTAATAGAGACACTCGGGTAACATTCAAATACATGTCTTCGTATCACCAGAGGTCATAATGCATCCGAGTCACTGATACAATCTCGTGCCACCCAGGTTATCGGTGCTAGTTTATCTTTGAGAAAAGCCCTGATAGTCATGTTGGTTCCACAAGACATAATCATATGAATCATCATCATCAAGTGTCGTCTCCGCAACGGACGTTGGCTACCATCGAGCGCCATTCTGCTGTGTCTCTTGCTTTGATGGTGCATGTTGTCATAGGCTGATTTGTCCATCTTTTGATGTTACTCGTCCATGTTAGTCTTGGTCTGCCTCTGCCTCTTTTACCTTAATCATATGAATATATCACACCAATACACAAAGTTTCCTGGTATTTGTCACAACTGAGTGCACGTTCGATGTGTGCTACACCTTTTCATACATTTGTGTTTATGTACGGGCGATGCAAATGATATTCTCTATTTTTTGTTGCATAATCACATTTTGATGATCTCCAGCGGTGTCCGTGTCTGATGTGTTATTGTTCCAAGTTTATATAAAGAGTTCAAGACTGGCTCTACGTGGCACAGAGAATCTCTCTTTCATCAAAATGGGATTGCATTGTTTATAATCCTCTCATCTGGAATGACAATTCTGCCTGAGCTATTCTGCACGCCACGTCAATAGCAGATCTTTCATCTGATGTTCACACCGTTCACAGATAATAGTATTAATGTGCGTTTTGGAACTGGTGCTCATCCCTTAATATTTTGAGAACCACTTTCAAATTTTCGCAGTGGACTGTGTACAACTCTTTCTTTCTCTCTCTCTCTCTCTTTCTCACTCTCTCTCTCTCTCTCTTTCTCTCTATTTCTCTTCCTCTGTCTCTCATTTGTTCATGTACTATATTCTTTCGTCCAACTGATCGGTCCATGTTGCGTTTAACTTCAAATGCAAAATTGCACACGCCATAGTAAAGAGGTTCTTTTGTTCCTTTTTTGATTTGTTATCATCTATTCGTTATGTAATTCCAAGGTTTAATTGGTATATATTTATATTTGCTTAGCTTGTTCATTATTATAGCATAAGAACAGGGGCACACTACGGCGTGAGTTCGTGCAACTTCAGGACAGATCAATATTGAGCGCTTTGACATGGGTGTCCTTTTCAGGGCAAGCCGAGGTTCAAAGGAGTGAAATCGCTTGTAGTATTAGCACTTAGTACACCCCCAGCTCTGGACAATGAGGAGATCATCAAGCGTGATCTTAGTTTCTTGAGGGAAGCAGAAGAAGATGGATGAAGAAAAGCGTGTTTACGCATATCAAGTGATTGATGAGATTGGACAGAAAAGAAAGAGCTGATTGTTCCAGTGTTTTACGAGAGAAGAAAATGCAATCAATCAAAGTATGACATGAACGATCTTTCAGAATACATTTCAATAAATGCTTGTACAGTAGGTTGAGTGGATAACGGGAAGTGCCAACATGAGCTGACAATGAAACCAAATCAGTTAAACTAAATATTACATAGACAGACAGACCGACAAGCAGGCATGCTGATAGACAGATAGGTAGGTCGGTTGATTGGTTAGTACAGATGGGAAGCTTGTAGGTAGGTAGGCAGGTGGGTAGGTAGCTAGCTAGGTAGGATGGTGAATTAATAGGTAGGTAGGTATGTGGGTAGATATATAGGTGATTTTCTCTACTTTTATACGGGGCCTGAGATGTTAGACAGCGCTGGGACTAGGAATTGTTGACTTCTTGCCTCAATATCAGCGAATGACTTCTTCTTCTTTCTCTTTCCTTCCTCAATTGCCTTTCAGCGTCGAGGAGAGATATAATGTGTGGTCTTTTGCTCTTCTGTTCGCTTCTGCTGCTATGTTTCCTAGTGCTTCAAATATTCCCTCAATCCATGTTTTTCGTGGTGAATCCTTCGGTCAACGTTTATTGAAGGCTCGTTGTGTTGTGTTTTGTTCACTCTTCCATGTCACATGGCCAAACCATTTTATCTGCTGTTTCTTTATACATTCAATGGCGGGTACTATTACAAGCTTTTTTCTCAGTTCTTCATTTCTGATCTTGTCTCTCAGACTGTTTCCTGTCGTTCGTCTAACACATTTCACCTCAGTAGAGGTTTATGTTTCTTATTGTTCTTGCATCTTGGGTGCTGGACTGGCATTGGTAGAACAATGTTGAGATGAAGATTGTATTGTACAGTGCTCGTATTGCCTCTAGATTTATTTCCTTCTTGGACAATAGTGGTGTTAGCTGGCCAATGATTTGACAAGCTTTGATGCATCTCGAGTTTCTCTGCATTTTGTGAATTGTCGTTTGTCACTACAATTCCTATGTATTTACATTCCTCTACTTGTTTTAGTTGTCTGCCTTCTATAGTTATGTTGACGTTCTGTTTATATTTGGCGACATCCATGACTTCTTTGTTGTTGATGTTGATTTTCATATAGTATTTTGTGCCTGTGCTGTTGGGTTTATTTAGTGTACTTGCAGGGCTTTTTTCCATGCATTAGTGTCGGATCGTCTGCAAATAAAAGCTCGTTGAACTCCTTTGTCTCTGATGGGTTGGTTAACTTGCATATGTAGTCTATGAATGTAAAAAACATTAGGGGGGAATAGTACGCAAGTAATTATATAATGACTTTTTACCTACGATCCAGGAGTTGAGCTATATGAAAATTAATTTGGTGCAATACAAAGAAATATAAAAGTAAAAAGTAAAGTACCCCCCGTCACGCCAAGTGGCGTATAGGGAAATATGGTGTTAGTGACCCTATATTTTACAGACCTTCAGCACATGATTTTTGGGGTAATGTGGTCGGTATTACGCCCGTGCTGCTTTTACTTTCCCAGAAAAAATCCGGTACCCATTTAAGGCTGGGTGAACCCGGAGCCGTCGGTTGGGATCGAACCCTACCCCTTGTCCGTAGTAGTCCAGTTCACTAACCACTGAGCTATCGCGGCTCCTACTAATTTTTAGGGAATTAGTAAAACCCAGGTGTCCTCGCCAGGATTACGAACCCCGGCTGTTGCCGTGGTAAGCCAACCGCCTATCGATTGCGCTAACTGGACACCCAATACAAAGAAATATACGAATTAATTATGTTTCAGGAGCAGCCGTTGCCTGGTGTAAAGAATGTTAACATATTTCATTGTTGTAGTAAGATGACGTAGGTTGTTGAGTTAGAAAATTAGTCCAGGGTATTAAACGACCACCTAATGTCCACTCATCGATAGTAGATGTGAAGTGGGTATGGCCCACTTATTAGTGGGTAGTCACAACACTGATAACAACAATTACACATCGATAACAACAATTAATAAAAACATAAGAGAGAATGGATAGTTACGTGACTTTTATTTGACACATATCAATGGCAACGAATAAAATAAAGAAAAAGGAGTACAAAAGAATCAATATGGTAATAGTATTAGATATCTAGGGGAGATGTCGTGAAACCGTCATCGTGTACCCGTCCTTGATGCAGAAATAGGTTAGAGAATTTCTGTGTTGTGTATACGTGTAGATTGCTCCCTTGTGTGTTTTAAAACCAACATTTTTACCGCCACTAGATTCTTTTTATTAAGAATGTAAAGAAAAGGTTGTCTAATGTATTGTGATGTTTGCTAAGCCCTTTAGTATTAATTTTTTATTAGTCCCCGAAACAATGATAGGTTTAACTACATTGGGAAATCATACCAGCTCCTTCATACTCAAGCTTAAATAATCCCGGTGTTCTCTTATCGAATAACAATCTCTTTCGGCACCTCTTAAAATCAGTAGAAAAAGTGCCCAGGGACCAAACAAAATCTGGGCGATTGATATCGCAGCGTTCTGAGGGGAACCAATGGTTGTACTCGTTATAAAAAGTGTGGCGCATGTCGTTTTTAATAACTGCGTCAAGATTAGTAGAGCTGAGGGCCAAATATAGACTATCTGTTTCCATCTCACAGAGTTGGAAATCGGACCTTACAATAAATGTATCTAGAAAATCATAATAAAACTGCAGCATTCTTAGTTTTGCGCACTGGTACACGAAATGACCTATTTGTAGGGGAAGGTCCCAAACTGTCTTCTTTTTTTAACATTTCTACCTCGTACAGGTCGTCGTTTATTTGAGTCATATTTTTTAAAAAAGGACTATTGAAGCAAGATGTCGTGTCAGTCCCTCGCATGTACCTGACGTCCGCGTGATTTTTCTTATTGGTCAAAGTCTTCCTGTACGCAGCATTTCCAAGCAGTTTCATCGTCTCCCCGTAATAGAGAAATTGTTATCTATATCACCCTGTCTGCGGGCGTCCGAAACACTGTCTCCAAAACGTTTAAAACAAGCCGCTGGTTGATATTCTATAACCAGGTAGATGTTAGTTACCTCTAGACCATGATCTAAATACCATTTTAAGAGGGGGTAGCCAACATATTTTTTTCGCCGCGGTAATTACTTATAAGGGTTCGCCATGAACTACTCAATAATTTATTCTCCTCGGCGTATATTTTCTTCAAGATAGAAATATCGGCTCTACCCACGTGTACGTTTTTAAAGATGGGGGTCAATTCGCTAAAATAGTCATTGAGAGAGTCGGGGAAGCTGATAGCTCATTCACCAGACCAAACAACGTTTCGTCTTTAACAGATTTAAGAAATTGATAGTCTGTCATGTGATATCAGGAACGGGTAAACGAACGTGTGGTTCGGGGGTACGTTTCGGTCAGAAACCTATTGATGGTTCAATCTGGTCTCATGAGGCGCTGCCACTGACGTTCCCACAACTCAACTACTTCAACTCCAACGTCGTTGGTAAAATATTCGCTAATTTCCAACGTCTTTGTGTATAACTCTGTCAATGGATTGTTATTAACAGTGTTAACACCTTTTTTTAGTGAGGGAACAGACATGATCAAGAAACAGACAACCGTGGAACTGGTAGACGGTCAGAGTCGACTTATCCCAGCCGTCCACGCTGATATTTCGAGGACCCAAAATCATTTCTCGGCCATTTAAATGGGTCTGTAATTGAATGTTTTTCCGATGAACCTCCCAAGTCACCACTTTCTACTGTGGATGACATATTTGTTCTTCGTATGGCGTCTGTAACGGTCTTCTGGTCCTCTGAATGTACGAAAATCTTAAGGCAATTCCTGCGTGAGAGACTACAAGTACAGACGTTAGCGTTATAACCCTTAATGCTCTCTACTATTTTTTCATGATTACATCTAATAAACGTTTGCCACTTCTCGTGTTGGCGATGAAAGAGTATGGTCGTACCACCCACAGTATTATCTATCAAGGTATTGTGCAGCTGCTTCTCTCTCCTGGAACATAAGGAAAAGAAAGCACTGGAGGGAAGGGTTTTAAATAAATATTTTAAAGTTACTCCTGGGACAGAAACGGCGCCCTTACACACGTCTACACCCAAACGTGCGTAACAATAAATTTGCTTCTCTAATGCTAGTAGGAAAGGCCTGACATCCTTATCATTATGCTAAAGAAGAAAATCCTTGAGAGTGCACATGAGTATGGTATTGTCGACCCATATCTTTTCACAATGCTCGTAATCTGCGTCCAAAATATTGTATTTTTTATGCGTCGAAAACAAAGCTTCATGCCGGGATGAGAGGTTTCGTCCCACCCTTTGTTTCCCTAATATTGTAGGATTTTAAATACTTTGATTAAGAGAATCCTGCAGCTAAAAAATGTACTACGTCTAAAAATTGTAATTGACTTGTACCAATGCATATAACATTATTGTTTCGCTTTACCATAATGTTAGAAAGGTTCCCTCGTCGTCTTTTTTATGTTCCACATAGTCCTGTTCTATTGGTTCGTCATCCTCAACGAATAATAAATGGCTTGCCAGGTAAGGTTTTATGACACTTATGTCGTATTTACCCGAATTGAACCCGAACAGAGGCAGTTCCTTCAAATACGAATCTAGTCGGGTATAAGAATCGTCATCACAGGTACTTAGTTTTGTAAACACAGCGTGAAATAGGTCGTGAAAAATGGCGTACGTAACCAAGTCCCGTGAATCGCCAGATGTGATAAAACAACATGTTCTTCAAACCCGAGTACGATAGATGCCACCGAGCATGACAACGGTATGTGTTTGGATGTAAAATTTGTGGTACTAGTTAATGATGATAAGTCACTACTATCAAAGTAGCATTCACAATCATAAGCTGCTCAAAAAGGGTATATGAAATTAGTGGGAATCTCGATACCGTGAGAGGCCAACCTTTCCTAAATGGTTGCAGCTGGAGTGTAGACTCCACCCTGTAAACATTTATTTAAATTTTTTCCTCGTTACATGTCTTTTCGTGCCTTGTCAAGCGGCGTAAACTTTTCCATAATTTCCCACATTTAGGAAAGCTAAAAGAATGAGAAATCGCGTCAATGTCAGATATATACATAACATTGTCTTTATAATACAACCGTAAGCTGTCGGTATAACAATTACTACCTCTGAGTTTTGGCGTGAGAGCGTCTTTGTCGTCAAACTCAAAAATGTCAATTTTTATACTAAAACATTGTTCTAATTCTGGAACCTGTCACATCCTCAAGTCCATCACCAATACCTTTATATAACTGCCACGGCTTATAGAGAACTCTAACCGGTTTGCGTAATGAGTCCCAATCGAATTGTAATGTGTATTTTGCTCTGTTGTTGCTAATGTGTGGTGGGATATCATTTAAATAACACCCAATCGGATATTTGTGAACATGAAAGAGATAGCACTGGGAGCAAACAGCAATAATAAGATATAACAAGGAGAACTCTTCACACATGGACATAAAAAGAGGAGGAAGACAAGGAGGCAAACTTTCACCAAGCTTGTTCAATTTATACACTGAGCAAATCTTTAAAAGACATCTCAGAGATACCAGGCCTAAACATTAATGGAAAGCTAATCAATAACCTGAGATATGCTGATGATACTGATGATATAGGATCGTCAATGAATGCAGCTGTCGCATGTGGGTCTTTATATTGTCTGTTCCTGAAAATTATTTACCACATACACCACAGATATGTTGATTCCATGTATGCTACTTCCTTGTGCCTTTTTAGATTACCGATTCTATTAAAACTATATTAGATAATGCATCGATATTCGCAACTGCAGGTGCCATCAGAGTGAGTGGTATTGATACAGGTAGTGATGCTGCTTGGCTGGTTTCTATATGTTTTTTTCAGAATGTTGGCTCGTGTAAAATGTGCACCCGCATACGGAGCACCTATGAGAGAGGTTTCTATGAACAATCTCAACGTGTCTAGCTGGCAGGCTGAGCCTTGAGGATACACGCCCACATGTAGGACACTCGTATCGTTGACCAGCCATCGCTTTCTTTTCGACTACTTCTGCAAAAGAGAGACAAAAATATAAAAGGAACTAACTAGAATAAGTCAAAACAATACGCTAACGGAGAAGAGCGACGACGTTATAGAGCCAAGGACATTAGGAACCGATTATTTTACAAAAAACCGATAACAATGTTAGAATATCTTTTTTTATTCTTAGAATATCTTTTATCCTTTTATCTCTTAGATATCGTTAAGATACTCTAACCTGTTTTTAAATTTCATATTAATTTAGGTAATGTTTGCGGAAGAGTTGGTGGAAATCCATCATTTGGATGATTTTACAGAGGATAGACGTTTAATATAATATATACTATATGTTTAATATAATAATATATATATACACACATATATATGACATGAGTATAAGAGATCAAATAAATAAATTATATTAAATGCAACGAAGCAAATGAAACATGACTAAAAGAGATATGTAAAGAGACTAAAAATACATCAAAAAGTAGATGCTAAAGCTATATACAAATAAATTGAAGAATTAAGAGGAAGAAAAACGCAATAAAAAACTGGATGTTTAAGATCAAAGAAAGGCGAACAATTGACTGATCAAGATAGCATAAGAGAACGATGGACTAGAATAAATTAAAGATCTTTATAACGATAAACGAACAGAAATAAATACTTAGGATTATGGAGAAGGGCTAGAAATATTTAGAGAAGAAGTGGAATACGCCTTGCGCATTATGAAAACAGGAAAAGCTGCTGGACCAGATAATATAACTAAAGAAGAGATTGAAGCCATGGATGATTTTTGAATAGAAATAATAACAAAAATATTGAATGATCTCTACAACACCGGATATACACCAAACGACCTGCTGAAATCAATATTCTTTGCCCACCCAAAGAAATCGGATGCGATTGAAGGCGATTATCATCGCACAATAAGCCTTATGAGTCATATGACTAAGATATTACTAAGAATTATCACGTGAAGAGTGCGAAACAAAATCAGTCCAGAAATTATCGATGAACAGTGTTGTTTTGTTAGAGATAAAGGAACCAGCAATGTCATATATATCAAAAGATCTTTAGTAGAAAGAGCCATAGAGGTGAAAACAGATCTATACATATGTTTCATAGATTATACCAAGGTATTTGACAAAGTAAATACTACCAGTGTGTAAGCACCAAGAAATAACCAAAATATTAGAAAGCATAAACGTAGACATCAAAGATCTAAGTATAATAAAGACATGTACTGGCAACAATCAGCGGCCATAAGAACTGGAAACCAATTGGGAATGTATCAACAAATAAAACAGGGTGTTACAAAAGGTTGTCTGCTGTCATCACATTTGTATTAATATTTATAGTGAGATTATTTTAAGATCCATAAGGGGCATGCTTGAAATAACAATTGGAGGTCATAATATCAATAATCTAATGTATGCTGATGATACAGTTTTATTCGCTAAGAGTGACAATGAGTTGCAAGAAACACTAGACATTTTAGTGAAAGAAAGCAAAAATAAAGGACTCAGTCTTACTAACAAAAAGACAGAGGTAATGATAACAGCAAAGAAAAAGACATCACTTCAGTGCAAAATAAGGACAAGTGGAACAATATTAAAACAGGTAAATTAATGTAAATATTTGGAAACGTTGTTAACTCAGACAGAAGATGTGTAAAGAAGTGAGATGCAGAAAGGCTCAGGCAAAAGCAGCGTAAAAAAATAAAGAAGATACTATGCATTCCTATTTTGACAATCTAAACAACAAAAAGAGTTCTTGAATATTACGTAGATCCAGTCTTAACATAAATGCGAATCATGCCAATAGGACAACAGACAAGAAAATCACTGGAGTCTGTAGAAATGTGGTTTTACAGAAGAATGTTGAGAATACCATGGACTCCTAAGAAGAGTAATGAAGATGTTCTCGGAGAGGTTAAAGTAAAAAGAGTGCTAATTTCCAATATTAATAAGAAACAATCATCAATTTTTGGTCATGTGATGAGAAGAGAACAAGTGGAATATATTGTAACAACTGGAAAAATTGAGGGACGAGGAGATAGAGGGAGGCAAAGAGAAAAAAAAACAGACAGCTTAAGAGAATGGCTTGGCAGAAGGTCAACAACAGAAATGATAAATAGCTGTAGAGATCGAAAGTTGTGGAGAGACATGGTCACTTACGCCAGCAGGCCAGGTGCTTGATGATGATTATCTATATGTATTTATATATATATATATATATATATATATATATACACACACATTTTAAATAGATCTTGTGACGTGTCAAAATAATAACAATGCCATACAACGGCGAGATGAAACACGACATATAATAAAATATGACAACGCGTGAATTTTTTTTTTTCGTTAATGGTTTATAATTCAACGAAAATAAGACATCCGTGTTGATAAAAATAAATCTTAGCGACCGTTACAGTTACAAGTGGTCCGCTTTAAATAAACGCGTATGAAATTCTTATATCTCGACATTAGCAGTCTTGTACATGTTTTGTATTTTATTTCACGCAAATGTCAAAACTCGGCGGTCGAAGACGTAACCTCCGGGAAATATGAATTGAAATAACCGTCACGAAGATTGCTAGCCATCCATGGCCAATGTGTCAATTGGTTTGGTCCTCGAAGCGCGTCTGCCGGTGGCGTTTTCAGATTCGTGGCTTGCACTCTTTCATATTCTGCTTTCACCTCACCGGCCATAGCTGCCAAATCTTCAAAAGCGCGTCGGTTTATCGTGATGCCGGTTTTGATGGGAAATTTCTTAGTCGAACCCCCGAAAAATCTACGAATGTTTATTAAAATTGTTCCGTTATAGATGAAACAGAAATGGCTTGGTCACCGTCGACTAAAGGTTTAATAAACTCACCCTGACGAATTGTGTACTTGATGCTAGTAGCAGAAGACATTGCAAAACTTGACTGGTATAGAAAACACAAAACTCCGACGAATGGAGTGAGAAATGCAAGCTCAGCTCGATTTAAAAACACCACTTATCAGAAATTATTTTTAGAAGCTGATGTCATTGATATTTTTAACCGCTGATGTCATTCCTATATTTAAACACTGACGTCATTGTTCTAGACATTTAAAATTTAGCGCCAAACGTTTTGATGCGAGTAAGCGATGAACGATTCTATCGCTTATATGTTGCCTGGTGGATGAGGTAAACGGCATTAAGACCCTTTGCATTGATCCTCCTCGAGTCTTAATTAGCAGAAAATATACAACAGAGTACAGTCTACACGCGTTACTGGACAGGTCTTGTAACTGGCGCGATTTGTAGATCAGAGGTCTGTTCGAATTCCCCTCGATAAAGTCGATGTTCTCAGTATGCCTGGGAAAAAACACGTAACTGTCGAAATACTCAAACTACCACATAGCGTTGTAGTGAAGGGCGATCCAGTGAGATTTGGGTTTCCAACTTGGATCGGTATTGATCACGATGGCTGCGGATTTAGTAGGATCGATATACCTGGTAGATCGCGGGCCACTACACCAAGAATGGAATAATGCCTCACAAAAATGTTAAACATAAGTACGTTCAGAATATCCATCGTGTTCATTGTCGACGTGTTTACGCTGTGTAATCTGTAAGAATCTGTCTTGTTTTGGCGATCTTTAGCACGGAATTCAGTTCTGCGTAAACTAGGACCTGTATAGGATTACGCGTGACCGTTGAAAATTTGAGCCCAATGGCGATGGGCCCTAATTTTGCTAGCTCTAATTGTAGTCCGTCTATGAGACTAGGGCTGAGATCGAATGCAAAAAGTGTGTAGGCGTTCTTGAAGTCGTTATAATCTACTCCGTTACCAGCGTCTGTTCCCCCAAGACCCATCGCGAGCATGGACTTGAAGTTGGCGCGAGCATACTGACCGCGTTCAAATTCAGCAGATAGAGGTTTACCCCAAATACTATGACCGTTCAAATAGGTAAGACCAAAGTTTTTTTAAATTGAAGGGGTCAGTGTCGTAACTTCCGTTAAATGCAGCCGAGTCCAGTAAGCCGAGGACTAGTTTGGTTGGTGTTTGGATCAGAAAAATGTTGTATTGGGAATGAGATAACATGCCTTTTGGAATGGCAAATGTTTTAATCAAAACTCTCTTCATGGGGTATCTCGCATTGCCTTGTAAGAGAGCCTTTTCGTGAACCAGCGAGATGGCTGGATTAACTGCGTCTTTCCTCAAAAACAAGGTGGCCCAAGTGATGACACTTTTATAATCGACTGTTTTGTCGTGAACTATGATGTTAAAAAGGAACTTGAGAGGGTCAACTTAATTTTCACGTCAAACCAGTTTAGCATGTAACGCTCCTGAGCAAAAAAATATCAGAGTGAAGTCGACCTATCATAGACAGCTCATGGCTACCTCGGGCCAGATTTTGCCGCACTTTTAGGCCCACATTTGAGTCCCATTGAGTGCCATCCGCGTGTTTGGGAGTATCGCTATAGAAAAGTGCACTTGTGAGATAATTTTTCTTAGACACCTTGCTATGGTTGAGAGTGGATTCTATGTATGCTCGAAAAGGATATGTGTTTTCAGTAGCTGAAATCAAAGTACCGTTAAGAGAAACGTCGATTTGCGAGATTGGATTGTGCAGGTAATAGTTCACGGGGACCACGTTGGTATCAGCCGGTAAATTTTCACCATTGGGCATCGTAATCTTTGCTCTCATTTGCAGATACGTGATGGAAAAATCTATGTATTCGTCCGAATTTCCGCTCATGGAAAATTCTATAGGGGCACCAGATGCCAGATATGTCAAGGGGGCAACTTCGACGAATTGGCCAGAATCAAGAGATGTCTAAGTCAGTGGAACGCTAAACAAATCTACTCCAGAATGGAAACACTCTCAAGACTTGGGGTGCAGTAGAGTCATATTGCTTTACCGAATATGTCCGGATGCTTTGTTCTCATAGACCTCTTGCGCGCGGAATGAGAGTGAGCGCGTCGTTTCGCAGTTTTTATTCTTTATCCCCAACGAGCATCCCAGGTGGCGCTGGCCGTCTTTTTCTTCTTCTACCGCTTCCGGTTTGTTGGCCTGTGTTACCACCGGCCAGATGATCGATGACTCCCTAAATTAAACGCTCACCGGATTGATTGGTTCTTTCTTTAAATGCCTCTGCAATGTTTCTTCCTGACATCGCGTCTTGTGCGACTTGTAGTCCCGTACCGACACATTCTCTGAGTGAAGCCTTACCGCCGGATTTTAGTCACGGTAAAATTGCTATTCCGATGCCTCCGGAAAAAAAAACTCCCAAAACCGCGCTCTCACTGAGTCCTACCTCCGACAAATACCGGGAGACAGTGGCCGGCTTGATTATAGCAACACTCTTCGTATAGTTTAGCATATCGATGAAACGGCGTGTGTCTCACCATTATTGCAGCTCGAAGTGCTTCCGCACTCTGAAATATAACGTCAGTACCGACGTTCTCGTTGAAAAATGGATCGCAACTCCCCTGTCGTTAGTTAAAAGAATTTCTAACCTGTCGAGCGAAAACCTGTTCATGGGGACATAGTGCAGTTTGTTTTAGATGCGAAATATGGAAGTGGTAGTTTTCTCCAAAGTAGGAGCTGTCCTCAGTAAGGATACTAGGAGATCCCCGACAATTCTGAGTGACAGGAGATCGCAATAGACGTAAACGTTTCTAGTTTACGCTTCCAAATGTATTTATTTTCGCGCTATGCAGTGCCACGATAGCGTCTGTCACGTGACTCGATCATCTATGCCCTCCGAGATGTGGGAAGAGCACAGGACTTCGGCAAACAAAGATCCAAGTCATTTCTTCGGATGATGGAAATGGGAGTTAATATGGGCACAACCAGAAATGAGAAACTTAGTCGCCGTGTAAGAAGACTTATCAACCAACATAAAACTGGAGTCGCCAGTTGCTGGACGTTGCAGGAATCGCTGAGGAGTGGGTCTGAGCATCTATGGACATGTTCGGAGTGCAATGATGATGACACGCAAATAGCTCAATAACTCAATAACGTGACTCTATGCGAAACTTAAGATACTTTCAATTCGTTGCTTATGGTAATCGAGGCTCCTTGTTCAACGTCCTTAATGTTGGCCTTATTTTCATTTCTTTTGTACAGAAATATCATATTTACGCCTGGTGTTTTTTTTCAATATCAGCTTACTTAAAGCATCGTTAAAGTTATCCGCTGTCTTGTATAAACCTGGCTCCATTTCCATTGTTAAAGCTGTGTTATCAGAGGTTTTGTCTCCGTTGTTCAAGTTTTCGTAACGGATCCAGATATCACCGGGTAAGACGTTGAAATAAGTGTTTGGAAATTGTATCTCGACCAGACCGACTTCGAAGTTTGCATTCAGTTCGATAGTTTGAGGGAGTTTCACGAAGAAGTTCCCCGGACTATTTTCTAGATAAATTTGCGTCGACGTGTTGCTGGGGTCTGTGATGTAAAAGTTCATCTTCTCTAGCGGCTAGTCTCGAGTTTGGTGTTAGGCATCATGAATTCCAGACAACTACTGAGGAGCGCGATACAAATTTTTCCGTCCTGACCCTCATCATTTCCACCCGTCAGATTAAATAAAGCCGATTACGGCATATATAATGATCATTTGGCAGAGAAAAACAATTTCCATTCGCGACAATAGTTTACTGAAAACAGGCCATAGTGAGGCTCTGCTTTCGTGACTGTTCCTTTCTTCATTATTCTTTCCCTCTCTTTCAGCTACCGTACTTTAAAGTTTGCATGTGTATCTGGTTATTTGGTCGCTCAAAATTCAACTGTTGTATGATGAGTTGCAACCGTACCACTTGACTAAGTACTCTTATTTTCCACCAACTTTCCTCTCTTCTAAGATGTTTTCTTTCGATACATACGTTTGTCTCCCACTTTCTGAAGCACATCTGTATAAAGCGAAACTTACAACTCTTCACCAGAATCATCTTTCACAACGTAGGTTACCGGGTTAGTGTTTTTGTTTACACGACTGATTGTAAACAGTTCTTCTGTCCATGATGGTGTATAACCCTTTTTGAAATTAGCTCTGGCTTGAACTATCACAACTCGATCATCTTTTTTATAATGTTTATTGATCGCCACCGAATGACTATACTCTCTCTGCTCTGACAGAGGCAGCTTATTATACAATGTGTTCCAGACTTGTTCTTGATTGGCCGAGTTTACATGAACCGGTGCCATTTTAATACTCCTGTGGTACTAATTATTGTGGTTCGGAGTACGGCGGAAAACGTGTCTACATATCTTAATTTCTTAGTTTTCGTAAAACATCTCCACATTTTCTCCTTTAACGTGCGGTAAACCGCTCCACGACGGCTTTCTTTATATCATCGTTCTCCGCAGTGAAGAAATGAACTCCATTTTCTTCGAGAAACTTTAGTAAAGTTTTGTTGACGAATTCGGATCCTTTGTCTGTCTGAAGATTTATCGGTTTGCGTTCGGCAAATATTTCACTCACTGCCTCTACTAAATGTTTTGCAATTTTCAACCGTATCGGAACTGACCACGGATACATCGAAAATACATCGATTTACGTGGCGAGTTACGAGTACCCATCGTTCTTTCTTCCTCTTTTCTCTTTTCCATTGATATCAAAAAGGTGTCGTGATTTATATCATTTGTCTGTCTTGTGCTGCTCGAATTGTCTGAATTAGTGATTTTCTTTTGTTGTTACATGTCTCTGTCACTGCATCTATCCATCTTCTTCTGGATCTTCTTCTTGGTCTTTTTCCATACATTCTTGAGAAGAACGCCCTTGATGGTAATTGGTACAGATTCATTCCTACCAGGTGGCCAAACCATTTAAGTTGTTGTTGTTCTATATATTCTTGGCAGGGTTCCTACTATTTTTCTTATGGTTTCGTTTGGTATTCTATCTCTTCTTGTATTGTTTGTTACTTTTCTCAAGCAACGCATCTCACATGTATTGATCTTTCTTAAATGTGATTTAGAAAGGGTCCATGTTTGACTTTCATAGTATAAAGTTGGTATGAAGATGCTATTTATCATTTGTTGTTTAGCTGGCATAGAAATGTTTGGATGTCTTAGCAATGGTGAAAGCTGGTATGTGACAGCATTTGCTTTTTGTATTCTCATGTCAATTTCTCTGTCTAGTTTTCCATCTTCTGTGAACATTGTGCCTAAATACTTGAATTCCTCTACTTGTTTTATTTCTTTATCCTTGATCTTGATGTTTAATGGCTGTCTTAATTTGCTTACTCTTATAGCCTCTGTTTTTGCTGTGTTAATTTTCATACTGTAGTTTGTGCAGCTTTTATCTAGAGATGTTAAATGCTGTTGTAGCAGGTTTTCATCCTCATATATTAGGCATTGGTCATCTGCGAAGAGTAGCTCGTTGATGTTGGAGTTTTCTAATTCTATATTATTTTTTGATTTGTCCTTATTAGTGGTTGTTTCCGATTTATTTTGTCCATATATATGATGAAGAGGAGTGGTGAGAGGACACATCACTTGTTTTTGACTTCCGGTGTGTGACTGTGCTGGCAACACGACACAATTTTCGATGGGAGTCAAATTTAAGTTATAAGTGAATTTCAATGCCCGTAGAAAATGAAATTCAAGCGTTCTTGTGCTATTTCAAATGGATTTATACCCATCGTTGTTTCTTCTTAGTTGTCTCAGAACGATCAGATCTTCCTGGAACAGATGGTTCATACCACCCACGATGATGGGTCGTCTCTTAAATTTTCTAACAACGTTTTTGTGTAGAGTATAAGCATCCTGTCGACTCAGACTACGCTGTAAACCATCCACACCCCCGTAGGCACCTGTTCGTTTCGTATCGTAGTAATGGCTTCTTAACATCGTATCTACTCCTTTGGCCATGTCTCCCAGTTTGGTTTTGGAATCTTAATTTTCTTCTTTTCCTGAGTCTGTACGTGCCCGCAGACTCTTTGTGAACGACGACTTTCGTTTTCGGTCTAGGCGCGCTTCCCGTTGACTAAGAACTTCTTTCGTCGACTTCGTCTTTAAGTACCGCGGTTGGTGATGGTGTCGTAACCGAGTCGGAGGGTTAAGAGGATGGTGGTTCCTGTTTAATGTCCAGTACGCCTAGAGGTTTGCGTCTGTACTGATTGAGACGTTTCAGATACCACTGCAATGTCTGCTGATACAGTCTGGCTTTGTTTCGTGGTAACATATCCTCTCTTTCCTGGACTTGTTGCATTTGGGTATCTAGATCTCATTGGCTGTCTTTTAGTAACTCGGATGGCATTTACGACGCTTTCTTGTGATTTACAGACTCTAGCAGTCGAGGATCTATCAAAATCATCTTCTTGGCCATCATTCACACTTCCTGGATACAGCTCAGGATACCCAGAACTGGTTTAATCAAAGCACCGATAAATCCACTTTTTTGCTGAATCTTTTTTTCGTTTTCAAGGTTGTATTTTTTCCGGCGAGAATCCTCAGGTCGTGTTTATGGCGCCGCAATTGTCTCTTCTGAGCCGGCGTGAGCCGAACGTTACCTTTTAACAGGTTGTGACAGCATTCGCACAAATTCTTTTGAGATCAGGAGACGCTGTTTTCATCACGGCCTTTACCGCTGATGATTTAGCTGAGCACAGAAAACGCAACATTTCATCGTGTCCTTTCACCGACTCGCCCATCTTCCTTACTTTGGGACGTAGACTACCTAATGTTCTTTAAGCAAGATATTGGTGCGTAGTCTTAGATGATCTGGCGTTTCTTGTCGTAGGTCAAATAACAAATACCCGTGTGGAGCCGATGTCGCGTTTTTAAAACTTTCTTGCCCGTACAACACGCGACCTGGGTACATTTGTTTGGCCAGATTCGTAATCTGAGATCAGTCTCTTGGGTTTTTAAACAGAACTATGTAATGCCTGTTGAGACTTATCGTTCGCTGTTCGTTTTTTCACTAAAGAGATTCTGTACTATATTCATGACGCTCAGGTTTCGATGGTGACTTCTCTTGGTAAATAGTTTCGTGACCCTATCGTCAGTTGCGTCCATCAGATCGTCTATGACCGCCAGACGTCTAATATCTCTTCGCCATTGCTCCATGTCGAGGAGCCCTTCGTTAAACTGAACATTCTTCATCGTTTCGTACATCGGTTGCCACTCACCATAACAGTAAATTATTTCCTCAGGCGCGAGACTGACCATTTCTGACACGTGTTCGAGAAATTTTTTTTAACAAACACACTTTCTCCGCATCCTGTCGGCCCTGCGACTAACGCCGTAAACGGATGTTTCCAGATTCGATCCATAACTAGTAATGATTACGTTGTTTCGTTTGTCTCTGTATTTATGTTACATTTCCCAATAGTACAAAGAGAAAATAAGGAAGACAAGAAAAAAATTGTACTCGGTTGAACGTTTACACTGTAATGGTGTTTATAAAATAACTGTTTTAGTATAAAAACCGTTTTATAATTACGCATATTTTGATATAAACGACGTCCAACTAGGACAAAAATTAACCGTTTCGCCTTCTTTTTGTCTTTCCGCGTTGTCAATAATCACCGAACTATAAAAGGTATTAGAGTATGGTGGCTTTTATCATATAGTAATAACATAGTTTTAGTCACATAGCAAACTATCGTGGATAATCTATAAGCATACAGTTGTACACACATACACACGCACATACACTCACAAACGGACGGAGAGAGATAGCGAAAAAAAGAGAGAGAGACAAATACACTTGAGTTCCGAATCCGGCACATCGAAGTGATAAAATAACTTATTATACAACAAACCATATCTTGTTTGGTGTCTTTTCGCGTGTCTCCAGATGAAGGATTTAAAAATAAATAAGGTATATTGTATTTTTTTTTTATTAGTAGTAAAATAATTGTTAATTATGTCCTGCATTTGTTTTAAAGTTCAGGTTTTAGTCCACACAGAATAAACGCGCCGGCGACCACACGCCACACGAGAGAGGTATTATATTACGGGCGCGAGGTTGGTGCTTATGGAACAAAGGGCTTCCTTTACAGCGATTCTCTGGGGAGGAACATTCAGTCTTCTGCAACGTTATCTTGTTTACCGGTTCGCATTCGTGCGTTTAGTGTCAATTAGTTACAACCGAGCTGTATAGTCGTCTTATTGTTTAAAAAAAACAACGAAAAATTAAACATATAAATACTCGTAAAATTATCTTTACAACGACTCCATACTCGACTATATATGAATAAGAAATAATCTAACCATCACTATCATGTTTTCTTCTATCTGAAAATAATTTCCGGTTTAAAAATGATTATTGAGATGAGGAAAAAGAAAACTGTGACTTAACCCTAAAATCGGTTTCTTCGTCTTTCACCTTGCCATGATAGGCTGTATAGGATGTAGCGTTTTTAAGGTGTACACTATACGAACGGCCGGTCAATTTACATTAGAGTACGAAGTGCAGCATTTGTTAGCATATTTAGAAAGACACTGTAGTGGGAACTATTTTAGACATGAGCGATGCATGGCACATTTATGCAATTATCGACCTAAGACATCCGACATTGTTTCTATGCGCTGTTATTAAAATACCGTCGCTCAAATATTATTACCTGTAATATTCATCCTACTACCACTATATGGCAGACCTCTTAGTTATACAGCAATTATGCATCACTTATAATAATAACATTAACGGTTATTTACGAAAATCGTATAAGTATAGAGGTTTTTGGAGTTCACCTTTTGAGGCCGATTCTTTTATTGGTTGGGGTATTTGGAGATTGGCTTGTAAAAAAAGGGTGGTTGGGAACAATTTATAGACTTCTCGAGCCAAAAGGATACGATACTGTGGAGTCTTATTTCGTAACAGCTTTGCTCTGTGACCATTAAGAGATTTACCGAACATGTTCCTATATGTTAGGTAATTCATTTGTATGTTTCCACTAAAACAGCTATGATAATAAACACACAGTGTTATGTATTTTAAGCAATATTTCCGCTTACCTGTATTCTTATAATGTTGGTGTTTTAAGGTCTACTTCTCCTTGCTTCTCTGACGGTGTTTCTGTGTTACAGTATCTGCTGTTAGATTTACAGTTCTGGTAGTATACCATAAATGAGGCTCTGCTGCAAGATTTACAGATCTGAACACGTATCAATTGCTATATATTCAGGTGTTACTGTTGGTTTTTCCTGGCTGGCTACCTTGTGACAAATGGCCTATGTTAGTCGAATGAATATATTAAATCGCGTACTCAACTTTTTTATATCACGCCCAGCTGGGAACAGTTAATCGATCCGTGCTCGTGTACAACTGAGTGGGAGATTTTGAACTGCCGGTTCATCGTGTCAGCGAGAATAACCAATAAATGAAAAAATGACGTCAGGGACGCACCAAAATGGCAGCTTATTTATATTCGAGCTATGGACTAAGCAATGTTTACATTGAACAACACGATATATGATATTGCTGCGAGTTGGCAGATTTTTGAAAATGTTTTCAAGGGTTTGAACATAAATGTTTGTTCACAGTTCGTTAACCTTCGCTGTAGATAAAGTCGTTAATTCGATGGCTTCGTTTCAGACGTTTGGGACGTTGGTAGCTAAGGACCTAACTTGTGCAAACGGATGGCATTGGCAAGGATCATCTTGAATCTATGAAGTGGGCTCATTGTGTGTTTAACTCAAAAGCATATGTGCTTTTTAACCAAAGACCTTTTTTTTCCCCGATGGAAGAATAAACTGTACTATTAGTCCCATAAATGATTCGCTTCCAGAGGTTTATGATGTAAACAAAGCAGTTTTGTCATTGCAAGTGAATAATGTCCACACCTATAATTGGTCAGGATTGTGTAGCAGCAGCAGCTTTATAGCGAACAAAGAAAACATTATAGGATTGTGCTGTTCTGAAACAGCTATGCCATGCGACCCTAGAATTGCCTTTAATGGGATTACTGTGACCACAAACCACTCTCCATGTGTGTGCCACATATTTACACCCCAGAAGGAAATACTGAATATAACAACATCATGTGCCGTCTGTGATATTAATGACCACAGACCAGGAGCCTCCAGTATGATTGATACAACTGTTGCACCAAGCATTTCATCAGCAGAGCCATATCTATGGAATGTTAATCTGACATTGTTCTTGAATGATATCCAAGTTAATGAGACATCAGAATCGTGTGGCGGCAGCTACAAGAAGGGAGCGGAGAACATCAAGTTCTGCTGCTATAAAGGAGACTTGCCTTGCTATCCCAGAATTTCCTTAAATGGGATCACTGTAGTTGAAAACTTCTCCTCTTGTGTAAACTACACATTCACATCTAAGAGTGAATCAGTGAAGGTCACAAAATCATATTCTCTCTGTGGTTTTACTAACTACAGGCCATGTGGCTTATGTTGGATTGGAAATGATAACTTACCACCACTGTGTGTCTATATGTTTGGAACTGGAGTCATCAATGACGGCCTAACATCATCAAGTGCTATGACGATCATCATTTTCGGGAGGACGTGAACTCCCATGGTATATGGTGGATAGGCGGCAGGAACCATTGAAGGCTATGTCTGAAAAGTGTTCCTTCTTGCAGTTTCCTCATATTCCAAGTCCGGCTTGTTGCAGGAGCTACTGAGTTAAGTGCTCTGTGCACACCATGAGCTGTGTGTCTCATCCGTTTTGATCCTGCTTCGATATCCCGCTTGTTTACGATGAATGATGATATCGTATGACGGGGAACAGTTGGCTGTGTTCACTTTCTGCGCGGTTTCGCCTTATGTCTTTTGGCGTGTGCTGAGACTGCTACGATGGGGACTACAGTTACCTTTCTTTGTTTGGGAGATGAATTAGTAATTCGGATGATTCCACTGGCACGGGCGGTTGAGCAATTATGGATTTTAATTCGTTTTCTGTGAAACCGAGGCCTTCCATAACCAATAACCAATAACCAATAAATCCTTGAATACGGTCTTTTTTCGTTACTATTGATTCTTGACCATTTAAGGATATAATAAAGTATAAACAAGAAGATAGTGTATATATTTTTTTTCTGCTAACCTTCTTCATTTATGGACAGCGTGCTTCCGGTGATTTTGTTGGTGTGGCTATAGAGTTTTAGCGGGAAAAATAACCCCGCGCTTATTAACCGTTTTATTTCTAGCGGGAGAATGTGTCAATTACTCATTAACCAATCTACTCATTAATTAGGGGCGGGGGGATTGTTAGGTGGTCATCTAACAACCTGGACTAATTCTCTGCCTCAACAACCTACGTCACCTTACTACTACTATGTCGTCTGCTAACATTCTTTGCACCAGGCAACGGCGACTCCTGAAACATGATTATTTCTTATATTTCTTTGTAATGCACCAAATTAATTTTGTTATAGCTCAACTCCTGGATCGTAGGTGAAATTTCATAATATAACTAGTTACGCACCCCTGTCTTACATCTGATCTAACTTCGAAGTGGTCCGTGTGGTCTGCTGCTGTCCTGACTGTGCAGCTGCTGTAGAGACTTTTAATTAGGTTAGTTAGATGTTGGCTTATTCCGTATGTTGTAAGTATCTCCCAAAGTTGTTATGTATTTACTCTGTGGAATGTTTTTTCCTGGTCAATGAAAGCTATGTAGAAGTTTTGATTGTGTTCTGTCGTATTTTCTAGTAGCTGTTTTAAAGTGAATAGAGCGTCAGTACTCTGTTTTTTTTCAGAACCCCATTTGAGAATCTCTTACTGGTCTCAGCATTTTTACCTCGATTTTGGCGTATAACTTTCCTACATGGTTGAAAAGAGATATACCTCTATATTGATTGCAGTCTATGTTACTACCTTTCTTTTTCCATATCAGCGAATGACGGCTGAATAAAATGTGACCACCTCCCAGCAGAGCTTCTGTAAACATACTTGTCAGTCTAGTCAAGCTGAAGGGCATAGGGGAAAAATGCATGCACACTGGTACTCGAAAATGCTTTACGGAAGTTGGATGCATTAAGTCAAAGACGTTGATATGGCATCATCATCATCATCATGTGCCATACCGGTTGACGTAGGTGATCATGTCCCTCCACAATCTTCTATCTACAGTGCATTGTATCAGTTCTGTCGTTGACTGTTTCCCATGCCATGACACCAAGCTATCAAGTATTTTCTCTCTTTGTCGCCCGCGATCTCGCTTTCCTTTTATTTTGTCAGTTGTAACCAAGTATTTTAACTTTCCTCTTCTCATGATGTGACCGAAAAATGTTGATTGCCTCTTTCTGATGTTTTTTAGGAGCTCCCTTTATGTGTTGGCCTCTTTGAGAACTTCCTCATTGGTCTTTTTAGCTGTCCAGGGAACTTTCAACATTCTTCTGAGAAATCCCATCTCTGTGGCCTCTAATCGTCTTTTCATTTCTTTGTCTACTGTCCATGATTCGCTTCCACAGGTCAGAATTGGTTCTATATAGCACCGATGAACTCGTTGTTGATATGGCAGCTATGTGTAAATCACATTAAAGCGTATCTACGTCCACTAAACGCTTGTGCTAGGGCGGAAGAGTAGTTATCGAGCAAAGACATTCAGACAACAATACTATTTAGAATTAGTCCACATAAATATAGTTTATATATATATATATATTACTATATTACATACCCTGCAGATTCTATCAAGCAAACTGAGAACGTTTGGCCGCATTTCGAAGCTTCACAGAAATATCCACGACAGCAACCCCCTCCTCCAAAATTCTTGATCTTGAGTGAGAAGTAAGCGTCGCTGACAATCAACTAAAAAAACAAAAGAAAGAAAGAAGAGCTATATTTTGAACTTGATTGCAATAATAAACAGCCTATTTTCTTTAGAGGCTTCAAGAGAAAAAAAAATAAAACTTGAAAATATTGTGATAATAGGCAACATTTTAGAGGGAGTGAGAAAAACAGAAACAGAGATAGCTAATGCTAGATTTAACAGTCAGACATGCCAAGAGATCAATGTTAAAACAGAAAAGAAACACCCGGCACAGAAGTACGTGCGTGACATAGTTGTCTTCTCCCATAAATAAAGCACCCGAGGGAATAATTAAGCTTCGTGGTCCACGACTACAGCACATATTTAATGGTTTGGGGGTGGTGAGGGGGGGTATCCGCAATAAATGAAGGTTTGAGAACCGCTGTTCTAGACTATAAAAACTTGCTGTGCTCCTTCGCCCTACTTTTATTGCTTTTACTGGCCCTCTCTTAGTGTTTAGTTGTATGTTGCGTTTTGTTGCGTGTTACAATAAGCTGCAACAGCCCATGTTCGGCCAACGGCGTACGACTTGAATGAATATAGAAATGCTAAAAAACACATACAATGGGAAACATTAGAAAGTATAACAGAAGGAGAGACTGCAAACTTTTAATTGCCCTGACTCTGAAAGGCAAATGAAGAAAGAAGAAAAAAAAAAGAAGAAAGAGGAAGAAGAAGAGGAAGAAAAGAAAGATTAAGAGGAAGAATAGAAGAAGAAAACAAAAGAAGAAATAATAAACTTCAGCGAGGCATTGTTTTGGTACTGGTATGTGTCTCCTATCTTCACTGGCTACTCGTTTGGCCAGACAAGTCTGTTATCAGAACCATCATTGGAAGATTCAGTGATAGTGATGCCAACAGAGAACTATGAATATGCATGGCAGTTCAAAGAACTAAAGTTCAGGATGAATACCGCTGAGCGGATATAATGCAAAATGTAAACATTCAAAATATAACTGAAATACTAACAAGCTTTCTCAAATTTGCCCTGGAAATCTTGCAGGTGTACGACGTTCGTGCACTGTACTAAAAACATCATTGATGATAAGAAGAGATCTGTGTACTGATCTACATCTTCAAAGTACCTACAAAAATAACGATACAAATAATAAAAAAAACTGTGGAGCTATTGCAGATTTTCTTTGAACCAATCACTCCAGAATTCATAGTTATGAAAGTCGATATCTATTCATTTATCGTGGTCTAAGTACAGATTTCTATATCTTTACAGTTATCTGTCAATTCTAAGTTAATTTCTTACTAAACCATACTCTTAATCTTGTATCTTGTCTCTCGTTCTCGAGTATAATTTTTTTTTTTAATGATAAAGTACGAAGAATCGCAAAAATCTCACAGGAAAACAGTTCAAGAAAGTTGCTAAAAAATGATAATAGATATGCAGCACATGAAAGATTAGCACAGCGCACTCCACACATAGGACAATACATGTTACTACGCGTTCTTTGCCTTCTGAGTGTAGTGATTGAATTGGAACAGAGCCCTAAGTTTACTTGGCATTTTAGACTTGCTATTTGAGACTTTAGAGTTAATACTTCTAAGAGATATTTTAAATATACATGTGAGTGTTTTGTCTATCCTAAAAAAATTTCTGAGCAAATCTTTAACAACATCAATGAGATGCCAGGCCTTAACATTAATGGGATGATAATCAATAACCTAAGATATGCTGATGATACTGCTCTACTAGCAGAAAAATCCTAAAGATCTACAACAATTACTTAATGTTATAAACATGCCAAGCAAAAAATATGGACTAGATATGAATATAACAAAGACTAAAACTATGTTCATAAATAAAGAACATTCTCAAGACCTACAATTAAATATCAAAGTTGAAGGAATACATCTAGAGACAGCCCAGAGCTACAACTGCCTGGGACCTACTATAACCAGTGATGGAAAATGTACAACTGAAATAAATAAAAGAATAGGAATGGCAAAAAGTAATTTCAATGTCATGAAAAATATACTAACATCAAAACAAATAACACCAGGGCTGAAACTAAGAATAGCAAAATGTTACATCTTCTCAATATTCCTGTATGGTGCAGAGACATGGACATTAGACCAGAAAACAGAACAGAAAATTGAAGCCTTTGAAATGTGGATTTATAGAAGAATAGGTAGAATTGGATGGAAAGAAAAGAAACCAAACGAAGAAGTCTTAAAACAACTAAAATTGAGAAAAAGAACTACTAAACACAATTAGAGCAAGACAAGTGAAATTTTGTGGTCATGTTAAAAGACACAACAGTCTAATAAAAGTAATATTAGAAGGGAAAATACAAGGTAAAAGGGGCAGAGGCAGACCAAGACTAACATGGACGAGTAACATCAAAAGATGGACAAGTCAGCCTATGGAAATTTGCAGCATCAAAGCAAGAGACAGAATGGAATGGCGCTCCATGGTAGCCAACCTTCGATGCGGAGAGGGCACTCAATGATGATGATGATGTCTATCCTGCAACCGATAATTTGTAGATGATGAAAACTTGAGAACCCATTTCATGACCTAAACAAATTATGACCTAAGAATCATCGAAATATGCATTCATTCACGACCAAAAATAATTTCTACGACAGCGACAAAAAAAAATAGACCTAAATATGACATAAATTAATTACTCGTATGATATTAAAAATTACGTCAACGTATCTGCTAAGACGTTTACATCATTTGCGTCAGGCTCTGCTCTCATGTTCTTGATTTGTTGATGAGTAATTTCTACGACAGCGCAACTCTTTGACTTTAATGTTTTTTTTTTTTTATTCAATTGGTGGACACATTTATTAACCTTCAGCATCAGTAATTACCATCACACCAAAGGAGTGTCCAACTGTTTTGTCTCCACTTAAAACAGTGAAACAGCTTGCAATAATATTAATGTTTTAAGTTTTACTTCAGAACAAACTTTCATAATGGTACTATCACACATGTGAGCTGCTGCTCGGTGCAGTGTCGGTAATTTGACTACAAGTCTCTTTTATTGATCTTCAAGCGTTTATCCTGGTAAAAGATAAATAAACTTAAAGTTGTTTTTTTTAACAATTTTTCCATCTAAATATTTATGTTGAATGCCGTTGTCTGAGTTACACACACGTTGTATTTATTCTGGCAAATTTACGTGTTTCTTGCCAATAAAATCTACAGAGCCAACATTTTTACGATTAATAAAGGTTATATAAATTAAATTGTACTTAATATGACGACAAATAGGACCAAATGTAACCCAACAATGTATTTGTGCACCCAATTTGGTCAAAATGTGACATGAACCTAAATTTGACATGAACCTAAATTATGGTCAAAATATGCATTTACATGACCCAAAAACATAGCGTCAGAATGTTTCAAAGACATGAAACGTGATGAAATTAACACGGATGTTTTTAAAAATATGTAATAAAAAATATGGCATGTCATAAAATTCCAAGCCCTAATGATCACCATACATTATTTTCTTCAAGTTTGTGTGTAAAATGTCCTCATCTCAATGAATCTCTTCATTGTCTAGTACTTCACCCTCACATTAACATTTGAGCAAAAGCGGAGACAGCTAATATAATCATGACACCTCAAGTCTTGTATGCACAATTATTGGTTACCTTATCTTAAACGTGTTACCAGGCTACTCATCATTGAAGTGCTGAGAGAAATATATACGTAACTTGTGAGAATCGAGAGTATACCTCAAATGTCAGCACACTACATCCAGATATATATGATTCTACTTGCTTTTACAATTGTTGGCAAACATTTTCTTAAATGGTGACAAAACAGAACCTTTCAGGGTAGTTTGAATGGACTCACGCCAAAAGTGGAATAACGTGCACCGAAACTGCACCAAAACCGCACGAGAAGTAGTATGTTCGGGTGTGTTCACAGCTACTACTACTACTAGCTTTTTGTTGTTTTTTTGATGGAATTTGATATGTAGGGGTGTCAAAAATTATGTGGGAGGTATGCCTTGAGGTTATATTTCAATTTTTTATCGCTTTCAGGGGCGTAACCCTCAAAAATTTTAAGGGGGGTAACAATTTCAAAAGTGATTTTTAAGTAAATTTTTGGTGTGGGGATGTCTAAAATAAAGTTTTAGGTAAGCCTACGTGCTAAATTAACGATTTTTATCGATTTCAGGGGCGTAACCCTCAAAAATGGTAAGGGGGGGGGGTTACAATTTCAAAAGTTATTTTTAAGTAAATTTTTGGTGTGGGGATGTCTAAAATAAAGTTTTAGGTAAGCCTACGTGTTAAATTTACGATTTTTATCAATTCTATGGGCGTAACCCTCAAAAAATGATAAGGGGTAAAATCCTAAAAGTGGTTTTTAATGTAAATTTTTGCAATGGGGATGACTAAAATAAAGTTTTAGGTAAGCCTATGTGCTAAATTTACGATTTTTATCGATTCCATGGGCGTAACCCTCAAAAATGGTAAGGGGGTAACAATTTCAAAAGTGATTTTTAAGTAAATTTTTGGTGTGGGGATGTCTAAAATAAAGTTTTAGGTAAGCCTACGTGCTAAAATTACGATTTTTTACCGATTTAATGGGCGTAACCCTCAAAAATGATAAGGGGGTAAAATCCTAAAAGTGGTTTTTAATGTAAATTTTTGCAATGGGGATGTCTAAAATAAGTTTGGGGGTATGCCTAGCGTGAAAATTTACGATTTTTACCGATTTCATGGGCGTAACCCTCAAAAATGCTAAGGGGGTAAAATCCTAAAAGTGGTTTTTTATGTAAATTTTTGCAATGGGGATGTCTAAAATAAAGTTTGGGGGTATGCCTAGAGTGAAAATTTACGATTTTTACCGATTTCATGGGCGTAACCCTAAAAAATGCTAAGGGGGTAAAATCCTAAAAGTGGTTTTTTATGTAAATTTTTGCAATGGGGATGTCTAAAATAAAGTTTGGGGGTATGCCTAGAGTGAAAATTTACGATTTTTACCGACTTTATGGGCGTATCCCTAAAAATAGTAAGGGGTAAAAATTTCGAAAGTGAGTTATAAGTGCCTTTTTGCTATGTGGATGTCTAAAATAACGTTTTTTTGGACCTTGAATATAACTTTCTACTCGTTGTGTCTAACTATTATGACTATGTGAGTAGCTTTTTTGGGATTTTTAGGTCGACTTTTTTAGTATGAGCCTAAATTGTTGTGTTCTGGAGGTAAAATGTTAGTGATTTGGCCACTCTTTTTGGATCTTGAATATAACTTCCTGCTCGTTTTATCCAACTATTTAAGACTGTCATGGAACTTCTGGTATTGCATCAGGGGTCAAAACGGGTTCAAGTAACCCGTCACTTGTATTATTTCCTCCCATCATTGACCCGCTAGGTGGATTGTATCAGGGCCGACTCGATTTAAAGTAACCCACGTGTCAGACTCGACAGCACTCCAAGTTGAAAATGAGGTCAGTTATCACGATAACAGTAATATTTTTCTCTGATTAGTTAATCCAGAGGTCAGTCATTTCGTTGGTGGGTGTCCGATAGAAATCCTCTCTTTGATTGGTTAACCTAGATGTTAGTCGAGGGTGGAATAGTGTCGTCCAACTTTATTTACCAGATTAAACTAGTCGGATGTGAGACTTCGTGTTATAAGCGCGCTTGATTCACGGAAGTTTATTTTCATAGTACTGTTCAGTCTAGCGGTCTGTATTGTAGTGGAATATTTTACGGTGTAAGTTGAATTTTTTTTTTCTTCTGTTTTTCTCTTAGGTTTCTGCCCTTGCCTCCTAGGTTTCTGCCCTTGCCTCCTAGGTTTCTGCCCTTGCCTCCTAGGTTTCTGACCTTGCCTCCTAGGTTTCTGTCTTTGCCTCTTAGGTTTCTGCCCTTGCCTCTTAGGTTTCTTCCCTTGCCTCCTAGGTTTCTGCCCTTGCCTCCTAGGTTTCTGACCTTGCCTCTTAGGTTTCTGCCCTTGCCTCTTAGGTTTCTGACCTTGCCTCCTAGGTTTCTGACCTTGCCTCCTAGGTTTTTGACCTTCCCTCCTTGGTTTCTGCCCTTGCCTCCTAGGTTTCTGACCATGCCTCCTAGGTTTCTGTCTTTGCCTCCTAGGTTTCTGTCCTTGCCTCCTAGGTTTCTGCCCTTGCCTCCTAGGTTTCTGACCTTGCCTCCTAGGTTTCTGACCTTGCCTCCTAGGTTTCTGACCTTGCCTCCTAGGTTTCTGACCTTGCCTCCTAGGTTTCTGACCTTCCCTCCTTGGTTTCTGCCCTTCCCTCCTTGGTTTCTGCCCTTGCCTCTTAGGTTTCTGTTCTTGCCTCCTAGGTTTCTGTCCTTGCCTCCTAGGTTTCTGTCCTTGCCTCCTAGGTTTCTGCCCTTGCCTCCTAGGTTTCTGCCCTTGTCTCCTAACTTTTATTTACCAGATTAAACTAGTCGGATGTGAGACTTCGTGTTATAAGCGCGCTTGATTCACGGACGTTTATTTTCATAGTACTGTTCAGTCTAGCGGTCTGTGTTGTTGTGGAATATTTTACGGTGTAAGTTGAATTTTTTTTTTTTCTGTTTTTCTCTTAGCTCATAACGGTGTGATAGGTTATCATTAAAGGAATTTCAGTTGTATTAATGGTGATGTGTATAAAGTACGTATGTTAAGCCTTGTCGAGTGTATTATTCCTTCGTTTTTCATATGTTTATCTTATTGGTTCTTTAAAAAGTAGATATTTCAAGTCTTTTTGTAATTGATATTCAATGTTATTAATGTGTTACGCTGGCGGTAAGGTAAAAATACGAATGAAGGCTGAACGCTAGGAGAGGTAAAGAGATAGAGAGAGAGAGAGAGAGAGAGAGAGAGAGGGGAAGAAAGGTAGAATGGTAGGAGAGAAGTCTAGTAGGGGTTAGAAGAGAGAGAGAGCGAGAGAGAGAGAAGCATATGAGAAAGAAGGCGAGATGCTAGATATAAATGGCGAGAATAATCAAGTGTTACAATAGGATGGACGCTAAAAAAAAAATGAGGGAGGGTGGGGGAGGTAAAGGGAGAGGCGGAGGGTGGACTGATAGGTTAGAAGTCTAAGAGAGGATAGGGGAGAAAGAGAGAGAGAGAGAGAGAGAGAGAAGGAAGGCGAGATGATAGGGATAAATGGAGAGAATGAGTAAGTGTTTCAATGGAGGGAAATCTAGGCTGGAATAGTAGAGAGAGAGAGAGAGAGATAGAGAAATTTAGAGGAGCTAAGTAGAGCTAATGGGTTTAAATGGCGAGAATGAATAAATGTTACAATGGAGGGAAGTCTATGACGGAAGCTAAATGTACGATGGAGAGTGGAATGTTAGGAGAGAGAGAGAGAGAGAGAGAGAGAGAGATGAAAGTTGGCATGGTAGGAGAGACGACTAGGAGTGAGAGAGAAGTCTTGTGAAAGAGAGAGATATCGAGAGAGAGATGGAGAGGGAGAGAGAATGATCGAGAGCGAGAGAGAGAGAGATAGCGAGAGAGAGAGAGAGAGAGATAGCGAACCACTAACACCGAGGAACATATGTACACTACCAGCTTAGACTGACCAACGATCTCTAACTGTTTCACCCTTATGCTTCATGTATGGTACAACGCTAAGCAGACACCCAACTACATAGCTATAAATAAATGTTATCCTTGTACTATATATTTACTCAGTGTACTAAATATTTTTGTAATTTTATATAATACCCACTGTATGTTATACACCTATTGAGATAATAAAAGAATAAAATATATCCTTGTCTTCTGTTTTATATTGATCGTTTTTCATTGATGTTGTATAATCTACTAACCTATCCCTATCGAGCAAGTACATGAAGAACGCCAAAGTCAGCACAAAGCAGAGATAAACAGGTCACTTCCAGGGTCACCGGGACTAGAGGTCAACACACCGCCCGCCGCGTCTCTGACAAGATCTTCACACAAACTCAGACAGGCAACGCAGACATAAACAGGTCACTTCCGGGTCACCGGGACTAGAGGTCAACATCCCGTCACGAGCCGTCATGGTTAACTCCCCTTGATTCTCGTGTACATTTCGCGCGAAATGCGCCTGCTATATAGCTTTGTTAATTTACGCCTAAATGAGAGTGAGATACACCATTGTATACTACTTATGTGATCATTCTCTCCAGAACTTTCGAGCACGACAATTATTTATCATTTTTGTTGTTGACCTTCTCCCAAGCAATTCCCACAAGCTGTCTAGTATCTTTTCTCTTTGCTTCCCTCTATCTCTTCGTTCCTTAATTTTCCCAGTTTTTACAATATATTCCGCCTGTTCTCCACATGGCCACACAATTATGATTTTTTCTTCCTTATATTGGAAATTAGCTCTCTTTTTGTTTTGGCCTATTTCAGAACGTTTCATTACTCTTCTTAAGTGTCCATGGTATTCTCAACATTCTTCTGTAAAACCACATTTCTACAGCCTTCAGTTATTTTCTTGTCTGTTGTCCTATTGCCCATGATTCGCATCCATATGTTAAAAATGGTTGTACATAGCATTTAAGAACTCTTCTTTTCTTGTTTCTATTGTCAATAATGGATTGCATAGTATCTTCCTCATTTTTTGGAAAGCTGCTTTTGCCTGAGCCATTCTGCCTCTCACCTCGGTTGTGCACCTGCCATCTGAGGTTAACATTGTTCCCAGATATTTACATTCATTTACCTGTTTTAATATTTTTCCACATGTTTTTATTTTGCACTGAGGTAAAGTCATTTTCTTTGTTGTTACCATTACCTCTGTCTTTTTGCTATTAAGGCTAAGTCTTTTATCTTTGCTTGCTTTCACTATAATGACCAACATTTCTTGTAACTCATTTTCACTAATAGCGATTAAGACTGTATCATCAGCATACCTTAGATTATTTATATTATGACCTCCGATTGTTATTCCAGGCATGCCCCTTATGGTTCTTAAAATAATCTCATTATAAATTTAAAAAATAAATATGGTGACAGCACACAACTTTGCCTAACACCTTGTTTTATTTGTTGAAACATTCCCAATTGGTTTCCAGTTCTTATGGCCGCTGTTTGTTGCCAGTGCATGTTCTTTATTATTCTTAGATCTTTTGCTGTCTATTTTTATGGTTTTTAAAATTTGTATTATCTCTTGGTGCTTTACTTTGTCCAATGCTTTGGTATAATCTATGAAACATAGGTATAGATCTGTTTTCACCTCTATGGATCTTTCTACTAAAGATCTTATGACGTATATGCTTGTTCCTTTATCTCTAACAAAACCATTCTCTTCATCACTAATTTCTGGACAGATTTTGTTTCGCACTTTTCATATAATGATTTTTAATAATATCTTAGTCATGTGACGGTTGGCTTACCACGGCAACAGCCGGGGTTCGTACCCTGGCGAGGACACCTGGGTTTTACTAATTCCCTAAAAATTAGTGGGAGCCGCGATAGCTCAGTGGTTAGTGAACTGGACTACTACGGACAAGGGGTAGGGTTCGATCCCAACCGACGGCTCCGGGTTCACCCAGCCTTAAATGGGTACCGGATTTTTTCTGGGAAAGTAAAGCAGCACTGGCGTAATACCGACCACATTACCCCAAAAATCATGTGCTGAAGGTCTGTAAAATATAGGGTCACTAACACCATATTTCCCTATACGCCACTTGGCGTGACGGGGGGGGGGGGGGGGGTACTTTACTTACTTTACTTTAGTCATGTGACTCATAAGGATTATTGTGCGATGATTATCGCATTCAATCGCACCAAATTTCATTGGTAGGGCTATGAATATTGATTTAAACAGGTCGTCTGGTGTATATCCGCTGTTGTAGATATCATTCAATATTTTTGTTATTATTTCTATTTCAAAATCACCCATTGCTTTAATCTCTTCTTTATTTATATTAACAAATCCAGGAGCTTTTCCTGGTTTCATATTACGCAATGCGGCTTCTACTTCTTCTTTGAGTATTTCTGGTCCTTCTCCATTATCCTTAATATTTACTTATGTTCGTTCATCATTATAAAGATCTTTAATGTATTCTTTAATATTTATGCTCCATGTTTATGATTAATAATTATGATCCATTAAGATATTTACTGTATTCATAGCAAAATGTTACATCGTCTCAATATTTCTATATAGTGCAGAAACATGGACATTAGACAAGAAACCAGAAGAGAGAAATGAATTCTTTGATATTTGGATATATAGAAGAATAGGTAAATTGGGTGGATGGAAAAGAAAACAAACGATGAAGTCTTAAAACAACTAAAAATGAAAAGAGAACTACGTAGCACAATTCAAACAAGACAAATGCGATTTTTGGGCCATGTTAAAAGATACAACAGCCTATTACAAGTAATCCTGGAGGGGAAAATACAAGGCAAAAGAGGCAGAGACAGACCAAAACTAACATGGACTAGTAACATCAAAAGATGAACAAAACAGCCTATGACAACCTGCACCATCAAAAAAGAGACAGAACAGAATGGCTATCCAAGGTAGCCAATCTTCGTTGCGGAGAAGGCACTCGATGATGATGATGATGGATGTATTCTGCCCATCGTTGTCAAATACTTTCTTGTTAAATGAACAGTTCTCCTTCCTCTGATCTTAAACATCCAGATTTTGATTGCGTTTTTCTTCCTGTTAATTCTTCAATTTCTTTGTATATAGCCTTAACATCTCATTTTTGCTGCATTCTATCTCTTTACATCTCTGTTTTAGCCAAGCTTCTTTTGCTTCATTGTATTTTATTACAATTTCTTTATCTAATCTCTTATACTCAACTTTATTTTCTTTATTTCTTCTTGTATCCATTAGCTGCAAAATGTCATCTGTCATCCATTTCTTTCTTAAATTTGTTCTCACTGGTGGTATGAACTCTTTTGATGTTTATTACATTGATTCTTTTAGCATTTCCACTGTTCATCAATGCTTTGTATCTTCTCTGTTGCATTGTACCGGTTCTGAATTGTGATTTTATATTTGTCTTGCAACTTCTTGTCTGATTTGAGTAAATGTAAATTTAACTTGATGTTAACTGAGGCTGGTTTTGTTGCTTTTAATTTTACTGTAAGCTTTCCCATAACTGGTGCATGATCACTATTGCAATCTGCCCCTGGTCTAGTTTTCACACACATTGAACTGTTTCTAAATCTATTGCTTATCATTATGTTATTACGGTCTAACACCACCACAAAATGTTACACATTCTGAGGGACATCTAGGTACCCCGTTAATGGGAGGGACACCGCGCGTCGGAATGAAGGAGTGGTATTGATGATAAATGATAAAGGACAGCCCTACAATCCGACACCAACAGACACTTCGGTCCCCAAGCTCCACCACACCCTCACCCCCTTTTCCTCCCCCCCCCCAAAAAAAAAATAATAATAAAATAAATAAGTCGGAGTGACACCTCCGGACACGGTAAGGGGAGGTGATCTGTAAGGGGAAGAACAATGCCATTTAAATGGGACATTAAGTGGGCGGATTTGTAGGGAAGTGTTCGAGTTGTAAAAAAAAAATAAAGTACCCCCGTCACGCCAAGTGGTGTATAGGGAATATGGTGTTAGTGACCATAAATTTTACAGACCTTCGGCACATGGTTTTTCGGGTAATGTGGTCGGTATTACGCCCGTGCCGCTTTACTTTCCCAGAAACAAATCCGGTATCCATTTAAGTCTGGGTAAACCCGGATGCCGTCGGTTGGGATCGAACCCTACCCCTTGTACTTTGTAGTCCAGTTTACTAAAGACTGAGCTATAGCGGCTACGTGTTCGAGTTGTAGTGGCCGATAAAGGGACGGAACCGGTGGCTTAGCGATAATACGATGCCCAACCATAGCTGACAGACTGATTGCATTGTATTAAACTTTTAATGAATTTTAATGGATTTCAAGGGGTTGAATGTTATTGGAGAGGTGTTGGAGTTGTAGGGGTGGAAGAGTTGGCTATATGGTAAAAGGTGACAGTTAACCGAAGCTGACCGATTGACTTTTTTGTATATTAATGACTTGTTAATAGATTCATAGCTATTTTAGGAGCTGACTGTGAGGGGATGGGTGGGTGTGGTAAAGATAGATAAGATGTAAAAAGAATCTCTCTCTCTCTCTCTCTCTCTCTCTCTCTCTCTCTCTCTCCTATCAGGACTCAATCAGAGTAGGATTCCAGACTCTCACATGAAGTCAGCTGTCAGGTTAAGTGTGTTGATGGCCCCCACAGACGGAACATCACATTTAGAATCTGCCAGATCCACTCTGATTGAAAAAGTTGCACTGTGTTCTGCGCCAGTGGTCCAGTGCATCCGATTTTAGCCAGCATTTTATTCAGGTTTGCTTTCCTTAGCCTTTGATTGTCCCCAATCTTGAAATAAGAATAATAATGTAACAAAACTTATTGTTGAAAAAAAAGATGAAGGTAGGTGTTGTAGCTGAAAAATGGCATTTTTGAGTACCGGGTTGTCTTCCCTCTTCGATCCCTGCTTGCTTGGCCAGACTAGACAGGTTAGTCTGTTACTAGAGGCACCACGGAGAGGTGGGGCAGGGTCTGGATGATACTGGTTCACCTATCCTGGCGCAAGCCATCAGCTGTGGGTCGCTGACAACATCCAGCTCTGGTGCTGGTAGGCGCGCCTTCGCCTCCAGCAACAGATATAAAGATATAGGAAAGAAAGAAAATAACGTGAAAGTAACGATCTGTTGGAGGTTTATTTCTTTTCAAACCAATAAAACAAATTCTAATTATATTACATATAATATTACATATACAAAGCAATTATATATTATTAATATATTTGAAAATAACAAAGTGAAGAGAAGCGATGACCCGTGTCATACAGCGCAGAAACAAACAACGATAGAACCGATACATTTATCCTAACAATAAGGGAGGGAGGGGCAGTGGGAGTCCAGGGTTAGGATAGATAAAGGAGAAAATAATTCTAGACCGTGTTTTTTTTTTTTTTTGTAGATCGCTGCTCAATGTTTATAACCTCTCTAACTGAGATGCAATGGGTTAGATGAATGACAGGAAACAGCCTGTGAGATAAGATCAGAAATGAAGAACTGAGAAAAAAGCTAGAAATATTACCCGCTATCGAATATATAAAAAAATATGCAGATAAAATAGTTTGGCCACGTGACAAATAGTAGTGATCAAAACACAACACAACGAGCCCTCAATAAACGCTGCGAGAATACCAGACCCAAGAGCCTACCACGAAAAAGATGGCTCGATGGAATATTAGAGGTACTATGAAACATAACAGCAGCAGAGGCAAACAGAAAAACAAAAAACCCTAAATTATATCTCACCTCGACGCTGAAAGGGAATTGAGAAAGGAAAGAGGAGGAAGAAGCTGCTGCTCAATGTTAAGGCAACACTAAGTTGACAACACCGATGATAAGGAATTTTCTTTTGTAAGTATGTATTAGCCAATCTTTTCAATGTTTTCATACTTTCACTTTGACACTATATTGGACAAAAAAATTTATGCTTGCTTGCGTCCAATTTTCATAGTTGTGTGGTCCTGAAAAGGACCGTTTGTTGAACTAATTTAAGGTAATATAGGGGCCAACATTGTGGGGGCTAAATACTTTCATTCTGAATCAGACGAGTCTAAAAGATTAATAACTGTTTGGGGTTGAACATTCCACAAACCATCCTTTTTCCAATATTCCTCTTCCTGTTTTAAGACGTGGTCTTCACATTTAGCCAAATAATCTTTGTCTATATTTAATAATGCGAGATTAGCAAGAGTCTTTACATCGCATATTTTGAATGTTGTATTTTCATCTGCCACTTGTCCTTTTAATTTTGCCCAGATTAGTTCTATTGGATTTAAATGAGCATGGTAAGGTGGCAGCCTCAAACGTATATGACCGTGTTCTTGGATAATCTTATCTATTTGAAAAATTGTTGTCCTTTGTTTTTGCTTTACTAGAGATAGTAATTCAGGTTTTAAGTACATGTTATTAAATTGTATGTGCTCCTTTGTGAGCCATATCTTAATAGCATCTTTTGTACTGGATGACCTCGGGACTTGATCTTCAAGTGCAACAATGTTGTGGTACGCTGCATTGTCCATTATTAGGCAAGATAATTCTAGTGATCTAGTGATGGGAGAACAGAATTTTCAATCCAATGTCGAAATATGTGACCATTCATCTCAGAGTGATAATCCCGATTGTCTATGGATTTTGAAAGAAAAATGAGCTCTGCATTCTGTATTAGTCCGTGTTGTCGACTACCTTCATGAGCAATTATCAAGCGCTGTCCTTTGCTGCTAGATATTAATCTCTTAATCTTTCCATATGATGACTGTCATTCCCTTTGGTTAGTGTGGTGAGCATTGATCCATGTTTCATCCAAGTACACAATATCATAACCTTTCCTGCGCACCTCTTTTACTTCACGTAAGTACTTGCTTCTCATGACTATTATATGTGGCTTCTCACAGATGATGTTTCGTCCATTGGAATACTTTCTGAATGTAAAGCCTGCAGCTCTCACATTCCTCCATAATGTAGACTTTGATATTTCGTTCGTTCGTTCGCTTTTGTCAGCTTTGACCTCTGACGAAGTCCCACCCACTCAATTTTGTGGGACTGAATTTTGCGTGTAAAGTCTGTTTTATCCCATTACAGGATGCCCCTCGCCTTGCAGGCAGATTTACTCCGACTTCAGAGGTACTAATTTTTTAGGGAAATAGTAAAACCCAGGTGTCCTCGCCAGGGTACGAACCCCGGCTGTTGCCGTGGTAAGCCAACCGCCTATCGATTGCGCTAACCGGACACCCTTTGATATTTCAATACTGTTGTTCTTTTTCAGCGATACTTTTAATTTTCTTATTGTAACAGTTTCATTCATACACAACATTTAGAGAATTTCACTACTAATAAGTGCACTGTCGAAATTATCCAACATTTTTGCTCTTCCTTGTGATTTTGTATATTTTGAACATTGACGGTCACGTGCTTGAATCCAGCGATTAAATGACCGTTTAGATAAATCCAAAATGTGTCTTGTCCTATTCTCATGGTTTTCTAAAGAATGAAATAATCTTCCTCGTTTAGCCTCTTTGCAAAAATAGCCATACATTTTTATTGCGATGTTTTGTAAACTGCAGAATTTCATTTTAAGACTCATGAAAAATGTTATCGTTCCACGTCCTCGCCGCTGAATGAACGGAAATGGAACACACAATGCCTCGTGTTTTTTACAAGTGTCTAATTGTGTCAGAAAACCCACGTTGAAAGCGTGAAAACACGTCAATTTGACCGTGTATGGATTTTTACTCGCTATTTTTAACTTAAAATACTGTAAACATTAAGTTTTGACTACATCGATGGGTCGTTATAAATTTATATAAATCAAATAAGCAACAATAATAACCAAATGTTTTTTTAATGAAATTAATTCCCTGTTGGGTTCTAATCATTATAACTTTACATGTAAATTTTTAGCAACTTACAAAAAGCGGTTAAAAAGCTATCGATTTTAAAAGTTGGGCAGGAGTTATGAAACGGACTATAGTGAGAAAGTGTATTTCTATAGAATCTCCAAGAGCTGGATGTACCCATACTATAGTAAGTTATATGATGTTACATAGAATGACGGCCAATGTACGAGACTAAGAAGGGTGCAAGATTCATCGATGGCCTACCTGACATGGGTAAAATTGGGCAAGGGAATAAGAGAAGGCTTGTCATCCTCGACGATTTAATGTCCTGGATCGATGATAGGGAGACCAATTTATTCAAGAAAAGTAGTTATCACAAAAATATAAGCGTGACATACATAGTTCAAACCCTAGTTGGGAAAAATAAGGAGCATCGCGCTACAAGTCTCAATAACCACTATATAACGCTTTTACAGAACTGCAGAGTTCGTAGTCAATTTATCAATCTCGCCAAACAGATGTGTCTCGACCTAGTGACGTCCCTAAAAAAAAAAAAAAGTTAAAGACACAACTGCGTCCCCTCACTATTATATTTGGTGGAGACTCGACATGAAGCACTGGATTGTCTGAGGTTGAGAACAAAATTATTCCCAGGAGAGAGATAAAGCGACTTCGTGTAAACGTAAAAAAGGGTCATCAATGTGGCAGACTCACTTAGGCCACAAAGGTGAAATGTTGAGATTCATGCGTTCGGCTACTCCGATGTGTCTAAGAGCCGTATTAAAAACGCCTACTCACGAGTTCATTCACTTTGCGGGACTTTTATCATAAAATATAAAAAGGTAATTCAAGCACCACACAAGTAGTATAGCAGGGTGCAACTGGTTAGTATTTGACCCGTAAATTAACAAAGATATATAGTGTGATGCGCAGCGCATGACATGTACATGAGAGACGGGGAGTTAACCATGCCATTTCGTGTCGGGATGTTGACCTCTAGTCCCGGTGACCCCGGAAGTGACCTGTTTATGTCTGGTGTATGCAGACTTTGGAATTCTTGATATACTTGAGCGATAATGATAGGTTATCTCAAGTGGATGTTGATTTCTCGTGTAGGCGCGGAGCGCATAAAGCGTGCGGTGCAGGGGGGGGGGGGAGTTAACCATGAACGCTCGTAGTCGGGATATTGACCGCTAGGACAGGTGCTCCGCATTTTAAAAATTCCGAATTATTTTTAAAAAATCAGTCTCCATCGGATTTCGAACACGGGTCTACGGCGTGCCAGGCCAGACACTTACCACTATGCTACAGGCGATCACAGAATTAGAGGCTGAATGAGACAGGTGAGTCGTGACGCTTTTGTTGGTGCTCGACAGCTATCTAGTGGTAGAGAAAGATTGACCCGCATTTAGGCGCTAAATTAACAAAGATATATACGGCGGCGCGCATAACGCGTGCGGCGCAGGGGGGAGTTAACCGTGACATTTCGTGTCGGGATGCCTGGTGACCTCTCGTTGACCTCTCAACCGCTCGGCGCCATGGTCGGGGTGAGCTCTCGCAGTGGGGAACCTGTTATGATCAAAGACCCTATTTCTCTGTGAAATTTCTCACTTGGGTAACTTAAGCTGGTCTAGCCGTCTAACAGAGAGACAGTAAATTAATGTACTTTTGATATTCTATTACTGTTGTGTTTTTTGTAGTGGTTGTAGTAATAGTAGTAGTTAAAGTCGTTATTGAAGTTGTACAACTAGTGTGACTTGTATTTTGTAGAGTTATAACAGACAAGTGGGGGCTATGCCCTTTTTTCATGTATAGTAGAGAGACGGTAGAGTCTTATAGTTATTTTTATGCATGGCAACTTTAATGAATCTATAAAATTCATTTTGAAATTAATGGAAACATACAACTTACTCAGGGCTTGGCCAACAAACAGCAACGGTCTTGCTAATATATTTAACCCGTGGAAACATCAGCATCATGAGACTTATTAATGTCCAAATTGACCACTTGTTCATAACACGGATACGACAGCGATGATGACTTTAACGGGTACACAATCAAAGATCCCGTGGGTTTTGTTTTAGTCGATGACAACTTTTGAAATAGTAGCTGACAACTTTTGTATTAGCAGATGACAGCTTTCAATGACTGTTTACATGCTATGTCATTGTAGCAGTCATGTATGTCATGTCGATGTAGTAGACACGTATGTCATGTCATTGTAACAGTCATGTCAATGTAACAGTCATTTCGTTGTAATAGTCATCTCGTTGTAACAGTCACGTATGTCATGTCGTTTTATCAGACACGTATGGTATGTCGTTGTAACAGACATGTCGTTGTATCAGTCATGTCGATGTAGTAGACACATATGTCATGTCATTGTAACAGTCATGTCAATGTAACAGTCATGGCAATGTAACAGTCATTTCGTTGTAATAGTCATCTCGTTGTAACAGTCACGTATGTCATGTCGTTTTATCAGAGACGTATGGTATGTCGTTGTAACAGACATGTTGTTGTATCAGTCATGTCGATGTAGTAGACACGTATGTCATGTCATTGTAACAGTCATGTCATTGTAACAGTCATATCAATGTAACAGTCATTTCGTTGTAATAGTCATCTCGTTGTAACAGTCACGTATGTCATGTCGGTCTATCAGACACGTATGGTATGTCGTTGTAACAGACATGTCGTTGTATCAGTTATGTAGATGTAGTAGACACGTATGTCATGTCATTGTAACAGTCATATCAATGTAACAGTCATGTCAATGTAACAGTCATTTCGTTGTAATAGTCATCTCGTTGTAACAGTCACAGATGTCATGTCGTTTTATCAGACGCGTATGGTATGTCGTTGTAACAGACATGTCGTTGTATCAGTCATGTCGATGTAGTAGACACGTATGTCATGTCATTGTAACAGTCATGTCAATGTAACAGTCATGTCAATGTAACAGTCATTTCGTTGTAATAGTCATCTCGTTGTAACAGTCACGTATGTCATGTCGTTTTGTCAGAGACGTATGGTATGTCGTTGTATCAGTCATATCGATGTAGTAGACACGGATGGCATGTCATTGTAACAGTCATGTCAATGTAACAGTCATATCAATGTAACAGTCATTTCGTTGTAATAGTCATCTCGTTGTAACAGTCAGGTATGTCATGTCGTTTTATCAGACACGTATGGTATGTCGTTGTAACAGACATGTCGTTGTATCAGTCATGTCGATGTAGTAGACACGTATGTCATGTCATTGTAACAGTCATGTCAATGTAACAGTCATGTCAATGTAACAGTCATTTCGTTGTAATAGTCATCTCGTTGTAACAGTCACGTATGTCATGTCGTTTTATCAGAGACGTATGGTATGTCGTTGTAACAGACATGTCGTTGTATCAGTCATGTCGATGTAATAGACACGTATGTCATATCATTGTAACAGTCATGTCATTATAACAGTCATTTCGTTGTAATAGTCATCTCGTTGTAACAGACACGTATGCCATGTCGTTTTATCAGACACGTATGATATGTCGTTGTAACAGACATATCGTTGTATCAGGTATGTCGATGTAGTAGACACGTATGTCATGTCATTGTAACAGGCATGTCAATGTAACAGTCATTTCGTTGTAATAGTTATCTCGTTGTAACAGTCACGTATGTCATGTCGTTTAATCAGAGACGTATGGTATGTCGTTGTAACAGACATGTCGTTGTATCAGTCATGTCGATTTAGTAGACAGGTATGTCATGTCATTGTAACAGTCATGTCAATGTAACAGTCATTTCGTTGTAATAGTCATCTCGTTGTAACAGACACGTATGTCATGTCGTTTTATCAGACACGTATGGTATGTCGTTGTAACAGACATCTCGTTGTATCAGTCATATCGATGTAGTAGACACGGATGACATGTCATTGTAACAGGCATGTCAATGTAACAGTCATGTCAATGTAACAGTCATTTCGTTGTAATAGTCATCTCGTTGTAACAGACACGTATGTCATGTCGTTTTATCAGACACGTATGATATGTCGTTGTAACAGACATGTCGTTGTATCAGGTATGTCGATGTAGTAGACACGTATGTCATGTCATTGTAACAGGCATGTCAATGTAACAGTCATTTCGTAGTAATAGTCATCTCGTTGTAACAGTCACGTATGTCATGTCGTTTAATCAGAGACGTATGGTATGTCGTTGTAACAGACATGTCGTTGTATCAGTCATGTCGATGTAGTAGACAGGTATGTCATGTCATTGTACCAGTCATGTCAATGTAACAGTCATTTCGTTGTAATAGTCATCTCGTTGTAACAGACACGTATGTCATGTCGTTTTATCAGACACTTATGGTATGTCGTTGTAATAGACATCTCGTTGTATCAGTCATATCGATGTAGTAGACACGGATGGCATGTCATTGTAACAGGCATGTCAATGTAACAGTCATGTAAATGTAACAGTCATTTCGTTGTAATAGTCATCTCGTTGTAACAGACACGTATGTCATGTCGTTTTATCAGACACGTATGGTATGTCGTTGTAACAGACATGACATACATGTCTATTACAACGAGATGACTATTACAACGAAATGACTGTTACATTGACATGACTGTTACAATGACATGACTGTTACAATGACATGACTGTTACAATGACATGACATACGTGTCTACTACATCGACATGACTGATACAACGACATGTCTGTTACAACGACATACCATACGTTTCTGATAAAACGACATGACATACGTGACTGTTACAACGAGATGACTATTACAACGAAATGACTGTTACATTGACATGACTGTTACATTGACATGACTTTTACAATGACATGACATACGTGTCTACTACATCGACATGACTGATACAACAACATGTCTGTTACAACGACATACCATACGTCTCTGATAAAACGACATGACATACGTGACTGTTATAACGAGATGACTATTACAACGAAATGACTGTTACATTGATATGACTGTTACATTGACATGACTGTTACAATGACATGTCATCCGTGTCTACTACACCGATATGACTGATACAACGACATGTCTGTTACAACGACATACCATATGTCTCTGACAAAACGACATGACATACGTGACTGTTACAACGAGATGACTATTACTACGAAATGACTGTTACATTGACATGACTGTTACATTGACATGACTGTTACAATGACATGACATACGTGTCTACTACATCGACATGACTGATACAACAACATGTCTGTTACAACGACATACCATACGTCTCTGATAAAACGACATGACATACGTGACTGTTACAACGAGATGACTATTACAACGAAATGACTGTTACATTGATATGACTGTTACATTGACATGACTCTTACAATGACATGACATACGTGTCTACTACATCGACATGACTGATACAACAACATGTCTGTTACAACGACATACCATACGTCTCTCATAAAACGACATGACATACGTGACTGTTACAACGAGATGCCTATTACAACGAAATGACTGTTACATTGACATGACTGTTACATTGACATGACTGTTACAATGACATGACATATGTGTCTACTACATCGACATGACTGATACAACGACATGTCTGTTACAACGACATACCATACGTGTCTGATAAAACGACATGACATACGTGACTGTTACAAAGAGATGACTATTACAACGAAATGACTGTTACATTGACATGACTGTTACAATGACATGACATACGTGTCTACTACATCGACATGACATACATGACTGCTACAATGACATAGCATGTAAACAGTCAATGAAAGCTGTCATCTGCTAATACAAAAGTTGTCAGCTACTATTTCAAAAGTTGTCATCGACTAAAACAAAACCCACGGGATCTTTGATTGTGTACCTGTTAAAGTCATCATCGCTGTCGTATCCGTGTTATGAACAAGCGGTCAATGTGGACATTAATAAGTCTCATGATGCTGATGTTTCCACGGGTTAAATATATTAGCAAGACCGTTGCTGTTAGTTGGCCAAGCCCTGAGTAAGTTGTATATTTCCATTAATTTCAAAATGAATTTTATAGATACATTAAAGTTGTCATGCATAAAAATAACTATAAGACTCTACCGTCTCTCTACTATACATGAAAAAAAGGGCATAGCCCCCACTTGTCTGTTATAAATCTACAAAATACAAGTCACACTAGTTGTACAACTTCAATAACGACTTTAACTACTACTATTACTACAACCACTACAAAAAACACAACAGTAATAGAATATCAAAAGTACATTAATTTACTGTCTCTCTGTTAGACGGCCAGACCAGCTTAAGTTACCCAAGTGAGAAATTTCACAGAGAAATAGGGTCTTTGATCATAACAGGTTCCCCACTGCGAGAGCTCACCCCGACCATGGCGCCGAGCGGTTGAGAGGTCAACGAGAGGTCACCAGGCATCCCGACACGAAATGTCACGGTTAACTCCCCCCTGCGCCGCACGCGTTATGCGCGCCGCCCTATATATCTTTGTTAATTTAGCGCCTAAATGCGGGTCAATCTTTCTCTACCACTAGATAGCTGTCGAGCACCAACAAAAGCGTCACGACTCACCTGTCTCATTCAGCCTCTAATTCTGTGATCGCCTGTAGCATAGTGGTAAGTGTCTGGCCTGGCACGCCGGAGACCCGTGTTCGAAATCTGATGGAGACTGTTTTTTTTAAATAATTCGGAATTTTTAAAATGCCGTAGTGCCCCTGCACCGCACGCTTTATGCGCGCCGCGCCTACACGAGAAATCAACACCCTCTTGAGATAACCTATCATTATCGCTCAAGTATATCAAGATTTCCAAAGTCAGCATACACCAGACATAAACAGGTCACTTCCGGGGTCACCGGGACTAGAGGTCAACATCCCGACACGAAATGGCATGGTTAACTCCCCCTGTCTCTCATGTACATGTGGTGCGCTGCGCACCACACTATATATCTTTGTTAATTTACGGGTCAAATACTAACCAGTTGGACCCTGCTATACTACTACTCACACATCATCAGAAACAAGAGATACTTCGACACAAGAACAAGCAGGGACTTCTCGCTAAAACAAAAGACGAGTTTTAGGCGGCGGAAGGGGAATCTTCATAGCGGTGGTTTCATAGGTGCTCTGTTCCGACCTCTTTTACGCGTTCTCGTAGCGTATTATCTATCTATCTATCTATCTATCTATCTATCTATCTATCTATCTATCTATCTATCTATCTATCTATCTATCTATCTATCTATCTATCTATCTATCTATCTATCTATCTATCTATCTATCTATCTATCTATCTATCTATCTATCTATCTATCTATCTATCTATCTATCTATCTATCTATCTATCTATCTATCTATCTATCTATCTATCTATCTATCTATCTATCTATCTATCTATCTATCTATCTATCTATCTGTCTGTCTGTGTCTGTCTGTCTGTCCTGCCTGCCTGCCTGCCTGCCTGCCTGCCTGCCTATCTGTCTGTCTGTCTGTCTGTCTGTCTGTCTGTCTGTCTGTCTGTCTGTCTGTCTGTCTGTCTGTCTGTCTGTCTGTCTGTCTATCTATCTATCTATCTATTGGCCTTTCGAGCTGTGGCAGGCCCATACGGCATAGACCCAGATACTCTTTCTCTTAACTTTTATCTTTTATTCTAGCAGTCTCAATGCTTGCAAACATCTTTATTCAATTCTCGCCATTTGTCCATATTATGTGCAAGCTACTTTATCTCATAGAGGGAGCCGATTCCTACTGATTTTGCCTCTATGATCAATGTTCTTCTCACTGTCTCTCTGGGTCGGCCTCTATTCCTCATTACTTGTTGTTTCCCACAGGAGGGCTTGCTTTGTTATTCGGTTATTATCTCTTCTCATCTCATGTCCAACATATGACCATCGTTGTTTCTTGATTACTGAAGTTATTAGTGGTTGATTGGCGATTTTTTCTAATTTCCTCGTTTGTTTTGAATTTTTCTTTCGCTATACCAAGTATTTTCCCTTGATATTTATTTTCCAATGCGTTAAACTTTGTTTCTATTGCTCTTGTTGTTTTCCTACTCTCACATGCATACGTAACGGTTGATAGCACGTTTGACTTGAATAGTTTAAGTTTTGTGTTTGTGCTAATTAGTTTTGATTTCCACAACTTTTCAAGGCTTATGAAAGACAGTGCTGCTTTAGCTATTATGATTCTAATTTCTTTACGTGTATGCCCTTCCTGCTCAATGTGACATCAAAGATTGATAAACTGATCGATCTCTTCCACTGGTTTGTTTTCCATGTATATTCTTTCAACATTTGAAATTACGCTTTTCGTTACTTCAGACTTTTCATTTTTTAATTCAAGCCCAATTTTGCTGGCTATTGATGATAGTTCATTTGTGTTTTCCTGCATCGTTTTTATCTGACTGCTGATGGGGTCAAAGTCATCAGCAAAGTCGAGGTCCACCAAATGGTCTCCTTGTATCCATTCGATGTCTATGTTACCAGTGCAGCAGTTCTTCATTTTGAGGTCTATAACAACTCCAAATAATAAAGGCGATAAAATACATCTTTGTTTAACCCCAGTTTCTATTGGGAAAAATTCGCTCGGTCCTTCCTCTGTACGTGTACTGAACTGCGCATGTCTTTGATAATATTTATGTTTTTTTTTTAAAGTAAGCCATTTTGCTTCAGTATTTTTCACAAAGAATCTATATGAATGCTGTCGAATGTTTTTTTTTGTTAAGTCAATGAAGTTAAGTACAAAGAGATATGAGTATATGTGCATATCTATGTTAGTCATGTGTCATATATCTTGATGTTTGTCGGTGTTAGTCATGGCTCGTATCGCTGTGTACATGTCTGTGTTATTCACATCTCATATCTTTGTGTGTGTATGTCTGTGTTAGTCACCTCTAGTGACTCGGGCAGATGGTGCTCGTAAACCTGGGAGGGCCGACCATCTAAGGGCAGAATCCCCCTACAGAAAAGACAATCTGCTGCCTTGCTGGAAGATTGGGGACAATCAAAGGCTAAGGAAAGCAAACCTGAAAAAATGCTAGCTAAAATCGGATGCACTGGGCCACTGGCGCAGAACACAGTGCAACGTATTAACGGGTGTTCAGTCAGAGTGGATCTGGCGGATTCTAAATGTGACGTTCTGTCTGTTCAACACACTTAACCTGACAGCAGATTTCATGTGGGAGTATGGAATCCTACTCTGACTGAGTCCTGATCGCAGAGAGAGAGAGAGAGAGAGAGAGAGAGAGAGAGAGAGAGAGAGAGAGAGAGAGTACAAAGAGTTTTTGCTTTTCAATGTGTTCTTCCAAAATAAGTCGTAGAATCTTGTCAAGACAGCTTCTTCCTTTTCTAAACCCAACCTGTTCTTCATGCATTACTGTATCTATTAAATTCTTTATTCAATTCATGATGATTTTAATGAATAACTTAGAGGCAACTGACAAAAGGGTCACGCCTCTCCAGTTGTTACAATCTCTGAGATCGCTCTCTTTGGAATCTTAACAATGATTCCCTTTTTCCACTTATGAGGCACCTTCTTTGCTATCCAAATGATGTTGAACATTATCTGGAGATGTATTAAAATATGGCTATCGATGACTTAAGGATCTCATGTAACAGCAGAGGTGAAAATGTGTAACAATGAGGTGAGTGTGTGATGAGGGGCATGTGGGCACTTCACGGGAAGAAAGTGAGGAAGTGAGCTTAAACAGTATGACGGAGTTCCCGTGATTGTTAAGAGGGTTCAGTTAGAAATGGGCAGGAGATGTAAGGGGATTTGTGATTGGTTGGAGGTGAAAGATATAGTCGTAGTACAAGGCTAGGTAGGGGAGATTTCACTCATGCGGACGGCCTGAGAACAGTGTGTCCGGAAGGCGATAGCCATAATGGCTTACCAACTTCCATAGTGTTTGTGTTAATTAAGTTCGAGCAAGGAGTTTGTCAGTTAGTTCAGTTTTAGTTGAACAATTTTAGTTTTAGATGGTCTGAGAGATTTCACTCAGACGGACGGCTGATGAGTTGATTGCTGGAGAACCTCAATTTTAGATTACGTGGTAGGCCAGTGGCTCATGGAGGCCAAGAGGGACTAAGAGTTAGCCCAAAGAGTGTCTAAACATTAGCATAGAATAGACGTAAGTCTCGTGGTTAAGTCGAGACGACAATGTGTTCAATTAGGGATTAGATTAAGTTTCAGATTAAGCGGAATTTCAGTGTGGACAAATAAGAGTGCGAGAGTTAGTGGAGACAGGTTTGTAGCGAAATGTGCCTACAGGACATTTCGTGTGTGTGAGCAGCCGAGTGCAGTGTAAGTCGACGGTTGGTTATTTTTACCATTGTGTTACTTGACAAGTTACCTGTTAATAAACTCAAGTTCATATTATAAGAGGACATTGTGAACAGTAAATTGTCGTCAGTGTGTGGTTGTAGACGGTGTGGTGATAGGCAGGGTCGCCGAGAAGAATTTGTTCACAGATTACTGCTGAAAATCGGAAAAATCACGCGAAGTACACCACATAAAGAGATCACGATGGGAAGCTGAGGGCTGTTTTCCTGACCATTTATGAGCTGCCGTCTCAGTCATGTAGGATGCAGTAGTCAATAAGCAAATCACGAATCAGTGAGCCAACAGTCAGTCCATCAAGTCGGTAAAGTTAACGACTCAGTGAAACAGGCAGAATGGAGAACATTGTCAGAAGGTAATCCGAACGTGTCGCGAAACGTTCGCAGATTTCACAGATATATATTAGCACTAAGTGTGAATTAAACGCTCTTTGTTGTTACGTTGGTGTTACATCAACTCGTTATTGCACACACAGCTGTTAACTTATCATCGCCATCAATATACATACATATATATATATATATATATATATATATATATATATATAACTAACAACCCACATTATAAGGGAATTTGATAAGTATTGATATAAGACAAGGTAACGTTATTTCAATTGTCCAGTCTATCAATGCATGAGTACATCTCACATATATTTATAGGCCGAGGGCTAGGCGCCAGATTGTCTTATGTCTCCTCCCAGGCAAATGTCCTATACTTTATATTTGTCAAACATTCTTGATCATTTCTCTGTTTTCCAATTCTATAATCATGCCATTCTCAGTAACGGGGACCGCGATAGCTCAATGTGTCAGAACTTGGCTACCAATCACAAGAGGTAGAGTTCGATCCTGATAGGCGTTATGGAGGTAAGAGTTAGGCCAGCCAGGATCGATAAATCTTGCTAGCACAACAAGTTAGAACCCAGAGTTCATTATAAGAGCGACAGAAGGAAGACGAACGTGAAGAAAAAAGAAGAAGGAAGAAGTTGATCACTCGATCAACTTTTTGCTGCTCTCAATATCGGCATTAACCTAATTTGAAAGAAACAGGCCACCACTTGAACTAGACTCAGAGAGCAGAGATGGGAGAACGTAGCAGAATACAGTGTCATTGATAGAGTTATGCAATGGTTTGTGAGACTCAATGACAGAAAAAAAAACATACGATTACTGTAATGCTTAAGAAATTTGAAATTTTTATTTGGAGACCACTCCACGCTGACAACAAAGACATCATCATGTCTGTTAATGTTTCTGATCAAGGTATTCGATTGATGTATTGTTTCCAAGTTCATGTTTCAACTGAATCTAATCTACTAGATGAAATAAAAAAAGAACCATCACAGGCAGACTCCATGTCATTTACCATTAAAATATCCCTTTTTTCTGTCACCATTTAAGAAAATGTTTGTCATTATATAAAAGGCAAGTAACAGTTTTATTATTCTCTCTGACAAAGACATTCATTTTACAGGCTCTAAATGTTGCGCCAATTGTTTTTTTGTGCCCGGTCTACAGCCACTTAAGTATTCTTGGTGCAGGTTCTGTTCTAGATTATCAGTTAAGCTGTTATGAAGATCTCAAGTCAATATCTTTGCTGCAAATAGTAACGACCAGGTGCAATCTTCCATGTTCATAGCAGAACTGGCACTTTTCATAACCCTATTTAATGAACTGTGTACAAGACTTTCAACAAATCGCGTAATAAAGTCTACAATAAATCTGTTTTAATAGTGTGTAGAAAGAACTCATGAATAATCTATTCAAAATAATGTATTCTTGTTTTAACAAATCTGTTTATTTATATATAACACATTTTTATTTAACAATTTTGTTAAAATAATGTTTACAAGTCATCAAAGCATCTATTTAATGACACGTTTATTAGTCTTAAACAATACGTTTCTTTTTTTTTTAATTTACGAGATAAATCTTGATAGAACATTCAGGAAAACATAAACAAGCGTTGAGAGTTGATCACCGGATATGCAACTTGTGCTCGAAAATTTGGAAGAATGTGGATTGAAACCACGGTAGTGTCAAATGTTTTCTTTCAACTGGTATGAAATAAATATTATTTCATATAGACACTAACACCTCGAAACGACTGCACTGGACAGCGAACTTTATTCTCTGTAAGTCCACCGTTCATCTCGGCATACTCCATACATTGTATAATGCCTTAACAATAGATAGTTAAATAACAAGTTTTGTTGTGTCCAGTTCTCTGTCCTATCTTGCATTTCAGAGAGAGAATTGGGTAGTTCAATTCTTAGGTTCGCCTCACACGTCATGCACTTACGTGGTGTGGTGTCAGACATTGCACCTGTCCATCTCTTGGAGTGTCTTCCTCTGCCTCTTCTGCTCTTTATCTGGTTGTTACCGCTTGCTGTGGAATGTTACTTGTCAGTATTTGTGATAATTTTTCAAATTATTTAAATTGTCTTTGGATGAAGCTCAAAACTAATGTTACTATCATTTGTTTCCTGATTTCATTATTTCTTATATTGTTTCTTGCTGTTATATTATAAATATTGCTTGAAGTCATTTAATCTCATTTAAGCAGTTATGATCTTTCACTTCTCATGCGCTATTAATGTCATTGGGGGGCACTGATAGCACAAGGTTGGGAGAAAAATTGAGTTTATAATAGAATATTATTGTGTTATAGTATTGCCCTTTTAGTTCTATCGTCAAAGAAAGAAAAAATCAGTGTTATCTGTCTGATTATTTGATTTGCTTAGTTATATTTAATTTCAAATCTCTCATTAACATCTACAATATTTTCCTGGCATTTTAATTCGTTTCCTTGTTTCAACCTTTTGTTTTCAATGTTAACCTGCTATGTTTCATTTTTCTGCTAATGGTCATAACTTGTCTTTTCTATGTTGTTCTTCTTATATGTTTTTTTATATTCTTTTTCCGATTCATTAAGATGTTATAATTCATTTTGTGAATTTGTTATTATAACCCGGTCGTCCGTAAAGAGAAGGTCACTTAAGGCGTTGGTTCTCTATGGGTTTTTGTATGTTTTCTATAATCGTAATGAATAACAGAAGTGAAAGTTTACGTCCTTGACTGATTTCCGTCAAGCTGTAAATGGCTTTGATTGGCCAACATTGACTCTAACTTTGACCGGAACGTTGTTCGACTTTTGTTTAGTTTCTGATCTACGTAAAGCTGTTACCATTCCACTTTTTCCTTCTTTTTCAAATTATTATCTTCATCTTTACAACAGCTTAGCATTTGTATGCATCTTGATGCCTTTACCCTACAGTCACGCTTACTACCATTTTTTTAAAAATATGGCTATGATAGTAATATTTATTTTTCAATTTTTGGATGTTTCTATTATAAACATATTGAAAGAAATATGCAAAAGTCATGAATAAAACTAAACAACAACAATTTCTTTCGTGTCCCGATAACTTCTCAAATTACGTCCAATTTTCGTGGCTTCCTTTATATCTGCTCACAATTCCCTCGAAATTATGTTCACAACTTATGATATAAAACAAGATAGAGAGAGAGATAATGATCATGCAAAAACATAATCAAAAGAATAAATGATTTTTCCCATTGAAGATGCTTTGTAGTACACCAGGTAACCTTTCCTAAAACGAACAATATAAAACAAACTATAAAAAAAAAAAAGGTACGCAACAGACATAGTTTTGAATAAAAATGTTTTTCATTTATTTAAATACATAATTATTGCAGCTAAACTACTAACCTGAATGACGCCAGATAGGCACAAACAAAAGATTACACATCTGAACATGGTGGCTGTCTTCACTGACAGTCAGACCCATTAACAAGATGTTCCTCTCCCTGGGATAACGAAGAGACTGTGTCAACAGTTGGGGATCAAGCGCATATATTATGTGAATATATATATGTCAACTAGCCATTATTAAGTGGAAATAATTTTTTTTTATGTCTTTTGTTTCCTAGGGGAGTATTTCAAGTGGCATGGATATGAATGCGTTTATGTGAATGTATCTGCTTGTGTTATTATCATCATCATCATCAAGTACCATGCCTGCTGGCGTAGGGGATCATGTCTCTCCACAACTTTATATCTCGGCAATCATTTATAATTTCCAATGTTTACCTTCTGCCAAGCCATTCTTTTTAGCTGTCTGGTATCTTTTCTCTTTGCTTCCCTCTCTATCTCGTCATCTCTCAAGTTTCCCAGGTGTTACAATATATTCCAGGGAGCCGCGATAGCTCAGAGGTTAGTGAACTGGACTACAAAGGACAAGGGGTAGGGTTCGATCCCAACCGACGGCTTCCATGTTAACCCAGCCTTTAATGGGTACCGGATTTTTTTCTGGGAAAGTGAAGCTGCATGAGCGTAATACCGACCACATTACCCCAAAAATCGTGTGCCGAAGGTCTGTAAAATTTATGGTCACTAACACCATATTCCCTATACGCCACATGGCGTGACGGGGGTACTTTACTTTTTTTTTTTTACAATATATTCCAGCTGTTCTCTTCTCATTACATGGCCAAAAAATGATGAATGTTTCTTCCAAATATCGGAAATTAGCTCTCATTTAGCTTTGGCCTCTTTCAGATCGTTTTCGTTACTCTTGTTAGCTGTCCATGGCATTCTCAACATTTTTCTGTGAAATTACATTTCTACAGACTGCAGTGATTTTCTTGTTTGTTGTCCTATTGTCCATGATTGACATTAATATTTGAAGATTGGCTCAATGAAGATTGGCTCTACATAACATTTAAGAACTATTTTTCTTGTTTCTATTGTCAAAAAATAGATTGCATAGTATCTTCCTCATTTTTTGCAATGCTCCTTTGCCTGACCCATTCTGCATCTCACCTCTGTTGTACCTCTTCCGCCTCAGGTTAATAAATTTCCCAAATATTAAAATTCATTTACCTGTTTAAATATTATACCACTCGCCTTTATTTTGCACTGAGGTGGTGTCTTTTTCTTTGCTGTTACCATTACTTCTATCTTTTTGCTATTAAGGCTGAGTCCTCTATTTTTGCTATCTTTCACTATAATGTCTAACATTTCATGTAACTCATTTTCACTAATAGCGATTAAGACTTTATCATCAGCATACCTTAGATTATTTATATTATGACCTCCGATTGTTATTCCAGGTATGCCCCTTATGGATCTTAAACTAATCTCACTATACATATTAAACAAATCTGGTGACAACACACAACTTTGCCTAACACCCTGTTTTATTTGTTGAAACATTCCCAATCGGTTTCCAGTTCTTATGGCCGATGTTTGTTGCCAGTGCATGTTCTTTACTATTCTGAGATCTTTGCTGTCTGCGTTTATGCTATCTGGTTCTGTACTTTGTCAAATGCATTGATATAATCTATGAAACATAGGTATATATATATATATATATATATATATATATATGTATCTGTTTTCATCTCTATGGCTGTAGCTACTAAAGATCTAGTGATGTATATGCCATTGCTCGTTCCTTTACCACTAACAAAACCACAGTGATCATCACTAATGTATTGACTGATTTTGTTTCGCACTCTTCGCATGAAGATTCTTAGTAATATCTTAGTTATGTGATTCATATGGCTTATTGTGCGATGATCATCACATGCAATCCCACCATATTTCTTTGGTAGGGCTTTGAATATTGCAGGTACCTTTCTTTGTTTAGGAGATGAGATATTAATTCGGATGATTCCATTGGCACGGGTGTTTGATCACTTATGAATTTTAATTCGTTTGCAGTGATACCGGGGCCTTCCATAACCATAACCATAAACATAATATATTTTGTCTTTATGTGTCTGCTTTTCCTGAAGACACATCATCTTAACCCGCATATACACAAGAATAATGGGGTTTACATTTACAGGGATATTGCGAAATGAGATACACTGGACTAGGGGAGATATATTCAGATGTACATAAAATAATCTATTCTGGAGGTACTGAACACCAAAGAGGAGTAGGTATCATCTTGGATGCAGAAAGAGCATGAACAGTGAAAGGCTTTAACCCAATATCTGAATGAGTCATTTTAGTGAAATTGAATGGAAAGCCAATAGACATAAATCTTTTACAAGTTTTTGCACCAACAGCAGACAGTCTAGAGGAAACATTTGATACATTTTACGACGGTTTAGACAAGCCACTTCGTGAATGCAAACCACATTATAACACCACAGTTCTAGGTGATCTGAACGCTAAAGTAGGAAAGAAAAGAGTTGAGGAAGTAGTTGGTCAGTATGGTTTAGGCGAGAAGAAAGAAGTGACAAACTTATTGACTGGGCAAAAACAGACAACAATGATGATAGGAAAGACCTGGTTTAAGCAACATCAAAGACGTCTGTGGACACGGAAAAGCCCAGGAGACAACGCACTTAATCAAATTGATTATATAATGATAAGCAATAGATTTTGGGACTTCCGTTTCAAAATGGTGGAACGTTTCATGTTCTCTCGATCGCTGTAGAAAATGCATCTGGGGTTTGATTAATTTCTGCTCTGTTATGTAATTTTCTGTGTTGAAATCAAAATGATGTTCTACTTCGCAAATCTGCCACGGCGAAGTGGACAAATCTGCGCCGCCGAGTACACACAGCAATATGTTTCTTTTTGACAAGTCAAGTATTGTGAAAGCGACCTTCACCGTCTAGTGTTGACATGCGGTTTATGTCAAATTGAGTGCTGTTCAATGGCCGACGTTGGAATTGTTTGACGCAAGTTATTTACAAGCTGAAACGCATTAATATGGACTGCTCCGTCAAGTCGACCGAAGATTTTCCTCCTTGGGGAATTTGCACCGTCATTCGTTCGTTGTGCGCTAATCGTAGGGTCTGTTGTTTGATGTGTGACGAGGATAATTCGACGACTGTGTGTTTATATGTTCGGTTGGAGTCAAGAAAGATGTCCTAACATCATCAAGTGCTATACATTTTTTGTTCTCAATATGACGATCATCATTTTCGGGAGGACGTGAACTTCCGGTATATGGTGGATAGGCGGCAGGAACCATTGAAGGCTATGTCTGAAAAGTGTTCCTTGTTGCAGTTTCATCATATCCCACGTACGGCGTGTTGCAGGAGCTACTGAGTTAAGTGCTCTGTGCACACCGTGAGCTGTGTCTCATCCGTTTTGATCATGTTTCGATATTCCAATTGTTTACAATGAATGATGATATCGTATGACAGGGAACAGTTGGCTGTGTTCACTTTCTGCGCGGTTTCGCCTTATGTCTTTTGGCGTGTGCTGAGACTGCTATGATGGAGACTACAGTTACCTTTCTTTGTTTGGGAGATGAGTTAGTAATTCGGATGATGCCACTGGCACGGGCAGTTGAGCGATTATGGATTTTAATTCGTTTGTAGTGACACCAAGACCTTCCATAACCAATAGAACCAAGCAATAGATTTAGAAACATTCTGGTGTGTGTGAAAACTAGACCAAGTGCATATTGCAGTAGTGATCATTTACAAGTTGTGGGAAAGCTTATAGTCAAATTAAAAGAAACAAAACGAGCCTAATTTAAAATCAAATAAAATTTAGATTTACATAAATCAGAACCAGTACAGTGCAATAGAGTAGATACATAGCATTGATGAACTGTGGGAAAAGAATCGATGCGACAAACAACAAAGGAGTTCATACCACCATGGAGGTCAAATTCAAGAAAGAACTGGATGACAGATGGCATGTTACTGCTAATGGATATAAGAAGAAGAAAGAAATACAATAAAGATGAGTATAAGAGATTAAATAAAGAAATTGTATTAAAATGCAATGAAGCAAAAGAAGCATGGCTAAAACAGATATGTAAAGAGATTGAAATGCAACAAAAAGGAGACGCCAAAGCTATATACAAACACATTTAAGAATTAACAGGAAGAAAAACGCAATAAAAAATTGGATGTTTAAGATCAAAAGAAGGAGAATTATTGATTGAACAAGAAAGCATAAGGGAACGATGTACAGAATAAAATAAAGATCTTTATAATGATGAACGAGTAGACGTAAATATTAAGGATAATGGAGAAGGACCAGAAATACTCAAAGAAGAAGTGGAAGACGCCTTGCGCAATATGAAAGCAGGAAAAGCTCCTGCATCAGATAATGTAAATAAAGAAGAGATTGAAGTCATGTGTGATTTTGGAATAGAAATAATAACAAAAATATTGAAAGATATCTACAACACCGGATATATACCAGGCGACCTGCTCAATATTCATAACCCTACCAAAGAAATCTGGTGCGATTGAATGCGATGATCATCGCACAATAAGCCTTATGAGTCACATGACTAAGATATTTACTAAGAACCATCATGCGAAGAGTGCGAAACAAAATCAGTCCAGAAATTAGCGATGAACAGTATGATTTTGTTAGAGATAAAGAAACAAGCAACGCCATTTATATCGTGATATCTTTAGTAGAAAGAGCCATAGAGGTGAAAACAGATCTATACCTATGTTTCGTAGATTATACCAAACATTTGACAAAGTAATGCACCATTTTAGAAAGCATAAACATAGATAGCAAATATCTAAGAATAATATAGAACATGTACTGGCAACAAACTTTGGCCATAAAAAACTGGAAACCAATTGGGAATGTTTCAACAAAGAAAACAGTGTGTTAGGCAAGGTTGTGTGATGTCACGAAATTTGTTTAATATTTTTAGTGAGATTATTTTAAGATCCATAAAGGACATGCCTGGAATAACAATCGGAGGTCATAATATAAATAATCTGAGGTATGCTGACGATACAGTCTTAATCGCTAAGAGTGAAAATGAGTTACATGAAATGTTGGACATTATAGTGAAAGAAAGAAAAAAATAAAGAACTCAGCCTTAATAGCAGAAAGACAGAATTAATGGTAACAACAAAGAAAAAGACACCACCTTGGTGCAAAATAAAGACAAGTGGAACAATATGAAAACAGGTAAATGAATTTAAATATTTGGGAATTTTTTTAACCTCGTACGCAAGATGTACAACAGAGTTGATATGAAGGAAAGCTCAGGCAAAAGCAGCTTTCCAAAAAATGAGGAAGATACTATGCAATCCATGTTTGACAATAGAAACAAGAAAAATAGTTCTTAAATGTTATATAGAGCCACTCTTAACATATACTTGTGAATCATGGACAATAGTGCAACAGACAAGAAAACACTGGAGTCTGTAGAAATGAGGTTTTACAGAAGAATGTTGAGAATAATATGGACAGCTAAGAAGAGTAATGAAAACGTTCTGAAAGAGGCTAAAGCAAAAACAGAGTAAATTACCACTATTAGGAAGAAACAATCATCATTTTTTGGCCATGTAATGAGAAGAGAACAGCTGGAATATATTGTAACAACTCGGAAACTTGAGGGATGAAGAGATAGAGAGGGAGGCAAAGAGAAAATATACCAGATAGCTTAAGAGAACGGCTTGGCAGAAGGTCAACAACAGAAATGATAAGTAACTGTCGAGATCGAAAACTGTGGAGAGACATGATCACTTACGCCAACATAACCGGTACTTGATGATATATATATATATATATATATATATATATATATATATTATATACATATTCGAATTTTATTTTCTGAATGATAATAAATAAAGAGGCAATTAAAATAGATAATTTTAAATGTTTGAGGCTGGTATCCTGTTAGTTTCGGGAAACAACGGACTTAGTGTCTGGAGAGGATCCTATCAGAACCGGTTATTGCAATGTTGTTCTCGTCAAGTGTCGATAGCATGTTTCAATTTGAGTTACGTCAGCATTTATTTCGTGTCTCGAATCACAAATGTCAAAATGCCACCCCTGAATAGTTTTAATGCGGTTAATTGCTGTACTTGATTCTTGTTTACTTTGTCGAGCGCGCTGATGAACACTGAGGTCAAAACGTTCTACTTTATCCTGGGATTCTTTCCCGTAAATATCACGTACAACATGCAGCATACACGTACATTTTATATTATTATAATTTTCGCTTATGGCGACATAGCACGTAGCCATATACTTTTGTCCGTTGACATCTAATATCTTCAATAGCTTATGACCTTTATTGTTCATAAAGAGCGCTCTATTTAGATAACATAGAGGAAATCGCACATTCATAACGGCGACAAGTACTTGAAACTCATTAAATGGTGGACATATATATGAATACAATACGATATGCATGCCACTAGTACAGAGTAGTGTTATAAAAAGAGTAATAAACTGCGTATTTACAAACTGTTGCATAATGTAAAAGCCGCCCCCTTTTATGAGAATCGTGGAAACTACCAGATGCATCATATCGCTAGTGAGAATACCAACGAGTATGTTATATTTGATCAATTTCTTTTATCTCAACATCTTTGAGCTACACCGGAAAATACATTTTTAGATTATTTAAAACATTCATTGCATGTCAATGTGTTTCTCTTTTACATTTTCTTTTTAATCTAGAAGTTTATATATGTATAATTGTTTTTTTCCCAGTTTGAATCATAGATAACTTAATGAACCACATTAATTCGATATAAACAATTGGTGCCTATAGCAACAAAACACTGAAGTAAACCCAGAGAGCTGAATGGAATACAGCGAAGCATAAATCACATGTATTGACATTCACATTACTGCTTTATCGTCAATTTCTTGGTCTGCTGCTTGTATCCGCCACCGTTATATCTCTAGTAAAGTACCTAGGGACTCAATTTTGCCTCATAATTTGTTTCCCTATTTTTCACACCGGTAGGCACATGCCCAGGTGTTCCTCACCATAAGACAGGTATTCTCCCACTTCAGACACACTCTCTTTTGTTACCATGGAGAGTTTAGACGAGCTGGGTAGATTTTTCCTTTCTATCTTGCTCGAGAATGGGCCATTTTTAGACTACTTTTTAAATTTCCAAATGTCCTTGTTTCTTTAACGTGCGGGGAATGTCTCCTGTATTTCGCCGTTATCCAAAATGTCTAGACATCGAATTTCACTAGCCAGAGATCAGGGCAGGGAACAGCCAAAAAGAAACCACGAATTAGATTTTCGTTTTTTTAAATTGAGTCAGTAGTGGGAATCAAACCCTCGACTTTCATGTCTAGAGGTCATGAATTTATCTCTAGACCAATCAACCCGTTTTCTTTTCTTCTTTTATCTTTTTTCTGCATTTTGTCGGTAGGCACCGCAGGCCTCAATGATGTGTTTTCTATCAAGGGTACTTTCTGTGGTTTGGTATAATGTGATATTGTATTGTTTTATTATCTTGTAAATTCCCTCAATCCATCTACTTCTTGTTCTACCTCTATATCTTGGTTGTTCCATCTTGTTGTTATATGCTCTCGACGCTAGTGCTGAGGTGTTCATGCACATAAATTTTTTTAAACCACTTTAATCTATGTCTCTCTATGTATTCTATTACATGTAACATGATAATGGTGTTTCTGATTTCATCGTTCTTTACCTGATCTCTTCGTGATTTGTTCACAGCATTTCTGATGTGTCTCATCTCAGGTAGCCTGTCTCCAACTTAAAACAAAGAGGTAATCACTGGATAAAACTGAGACAAAGAGAAGGAGAGAAAGACAAAGTCATATACATCTGGCTAGGTTATTCAGGTCAGTGTGATCTAACCGTTTGTTGCCTTGGGGGAGGGACTTATTGCAAGAGAGCACGGGTCAGTACTTATATTTACACACACACACGCACGCACGCACGCACGCACGCACGCACCCACCCACACACACACACACACACACTCACACACACACACACACATATATCAGTGGCGTATTCTGGTTTTGGGGTCTGGGTTACCGCTGACATAATAAATACAGACATACATTATATTCAGTTGGCTAACATGAAGTAATATTTGCTAATGACATCACTGCATTTTAAATTACTTACTTATTTATATGTAAACTCTATCCGTCTTGTTTGGGACGAAAATGCATCGATGACTTTGTCATTGAAAACGCTTCTGGGTTGGTTTAGTAGTTTCTGAAGGAATGATTTCTCAATGATCATTATTGTCAAACCAGACAGATAAGCGTTCTTGTGTCTGAGTTGAGCGACAATACGATTTGATTCTCTTGAGAGCAGTAAAAGTTCTTTCTACAGATGCTGATGCGCATAACGGAGTTATAAATAGGTTAGGAAGTTCCGGTAATCATACATAGTTTAACTTCCACTTTGTGACGTTTCTGATTGGCTAGAGCTGAAAATAACCCATGAAACCGCATTCCTCTAGCGGTAGCTTCCTCCCTTATTATTTTCACTGGAATTGTTTAATGTCAAGGTCATTAATTCTAAGTCTGAGAGAAGAGAACTGTGCAGCTGGTTATTAGTGGTTTCATGTACTATACAAAGAGAAGTTTCGATATCATACACAAACGTTATAGTGGCCAAAGGAAAATCTTGCTTTTATGAATGCAAATCAAAGCAAAATAATAATATTGGCATACGAAATGTGTAATAGAATATTCGAAAATTTGTTTACGAAAAAAAAATAATTATCATTTCCTTTTGTATTACGTTAATATGTTCAGGATACCAGCGGTAGTATAGAGAATACGCCACTTATATATATATATATATATATATATATATATATATATATACATACATATATAGAAACATACATATAGGTGGTAAGTATATGGTAACAGCAACGTTTTACAACGAAACAAGTAATTTATTACTAAAATATAAACATTAAAAAAATTTGCTGAACATGCTACAAAGTAATTTAATGTAAAGGTTCCCATTGTTTTTTCCGATTCAAGCTTCTACTATTTACTTTCAAATTTATCCAAGAAGTCCTAGACTAGACAGGCTTCCAGAGAACCACAGTCATTACGATTTATAGCTTTAAATTCAATGACTTGAATAAAAGCACTTTTACATTTATATGTACTACTAAATAAGGTTAACATTTAAATTAAAAATGCATGCAGTTTTGATAAACAGCCTTTTGATAAGAGATTTCACAGAACTCCTCAGCGATGTCACATCTTTGACTTAAAAAAAAAGATCTGACTGAAAATCATAAATTCTCCATTTGTAGGTTAGTGATCTGCTGACTCACTTCGGTTTCCACGGGGTTGTTAAACAGGGACAGCTGTAACCTCTGGATATGAACATCTTTGAATCTTGACTGGAATTCTTCTTTACATCACACATTATTTCTTAAAACTCATTAAAATGTGTTTCATTTCCTTCTTCGCGTAACTGCTGGCAAGATGGGAAGTCTGCATATCATTTACTTTTAATGCATTTTCCATGACTATAGGTTTTCTACGAAATCCTCCAATGACCAAAATGCTGAGAAATTGTGTTGTTTTCTGCTATATAGTTTCATATTTAAAGCATTAAGATGAAATGTTAAGTCATTCAGGGAGACTATGTTTGTATAAATGTATTCTCATATGCATTTCATATATTTTCATATTTAAAAAAAGTAATAGTAATATTTCTGAGCACAAGAAAATGTTGCAGACAATTTCTAAAACTAATCGATCGCTCTTCACAACGAAGTGAAATGTCCCCATACACAGCTTCCGAACAATCCAAAAATGCAATAAACTTTCTATACCAAGAGTTGTGTTCCCTCATTTGATTAAATTCGCAATATTTATAACTGTATCATAAAGCCACTGATTTTAAAATTGTTTTTTCCACAAAGTGACTTCAGGTTGATAATGCAATGAGAGAACAAAGAATTTATTCATTTTTTCTCTAACAAAGCTTACTAATCCATTGTATGATCAACCTTACCTCCATTTGTTCCAATGTTAGATCATTATTCAAAACCTCCAAATTGAGAAACTGCACCCATAGAATCGCTAGATATGTTGACTTCACATTGTTGATGACTGCCTCTCGTACTTAACACCGAGAAAAAACTATAATACTGAACACTGATTCACTGAAAGAAAACAACTTTTAATTGAAGAATCTGATCCTAAAGAAGTTAGAACTTTCAAGTAAAAAAATCTGTTCCAACTGTTAACGACTGATTAAACTCCTGAAACACTTGATTTAGTTAAGTTTTAACTTTTTTCCCATGGGACCTTTCATAGCTAAGGCTCACTGAGATCTGATGATCGTCAGTTCATTGCTGAAGTTTTCTTGACATCTTCAGAGTCGACCCTTCCCAGTGATTGTATAGCTTTGTTTCAGCGTTTAACATTATGTTTAAAGAAGTCAAACAATTTTCGTTGTCTTTATTAAAGTCGTTAAAATATCGCACCTACACGTACTCCATTCTCTAGTTACTTTAGTTAAGGAGAACCAAAATTCACACCCTCACGAGAATAACGTTTCTCGATGGATCTAAACGGAGATTTTTCTTGTTAAATCTTCGTAAAAGCCTTTTCAGTCTATAGTGTAATGGAAAATATTATCACCTGTTACATTTTATGAAGCAGGGGTCACACTGTTACGCGAATACAATGTGAGTTGTTCCACTGGAATGATGGAATCCGCAGAAAAGATTGACTTTTTTCCTAAAACCAACAATTTCTAAAATACGGCGTTGATTTATCCGCTTTTCACAGCTTTACAATAAATAAACAAAAAAAAATACTGACGCTTCGGCCTGCGGCCTTCTTCAGAATACGGGGACAACGACAATAAACGGTGAGGCACAAATATCTATATACACATGTCAGATGATAAAGTTAGGGAGGGGTGGACGGAGAGATGAGAGATAGGATGGTGAGATGAATAAGAGATGTGTTACAGGTGGAAAGATAAGTGAAGTGTAGAGATATATAAAATCGTAAGTATAGAGAAATGATGAGGAGTTAAAAACTAATGAGTGAAAAGTAAGTTATATATCTCTGAACGTATATTAAAAATGACAGCTGGAGAGCCGGTATGTTTTTCTGTGTTGGAATTCTTCCAAATGAACGGTCCAGGCAGGCCGCATGGTGAAACCGTCACGTGGTATGACCGAGCGCAGTCAAGCGAGATACAGACCAGGAGTCGTGAAATTACAACTGTAGGTGGTAAGTGGGTCAGGGGAGAACAGGGGGAGGGTGGTGATAGACTAGCAGGTTAGACAGCTACGTAAACAATAATCAATGGTACAGGCATTGGCAGTGGTAAACTTTCCGTGCTCAAACAAAGATCTGAGGAAGAGGAGGAAAAAATGTCTGAGTTAAGTGGCATAATATATGGAATGGAAATATAAGTGAAGATAACCCAGGTGGAATTGACTAGCAAATTCTGGTGATAAGGACAAGAGAATAGCTGTAGACAAGTGGCTAATGAGTACCACAGAAATGGTGAACCAAAAGGCAATGTGGTGAACTGGGGAAATAAAGATAAAGAGAGGTGATGTACTAAGAAAGGGTGTGCTAGAAATTGATGAATAGAGAAATATATCCATACAGGAGGGGGAGTTTAAATGTATAGTGAAGGAGAAGTAGTATCCAAGACTTTGGGAGAGTAAAGAAATTATGCACCGGAAGAGGAGATATAGAGAGGAAAAATAAGAAACAGGTATATTAGAAGTGGAAATGCGGAGAGGTTGTGAGCCAGAAGTAGATAGATAGAGTAGTCTGCAGGGAGTAGAGTAATAGAGAAGTGGTGCGCATGAAGTTAGTACATAGAGAAGTAGAGAAGTTGGGAAATGGTGAAACTGAAGAGAATACAAAGAGAGGTGTTTTATAAGTGGCTGATGAATAGACAGGCGGTGAAGAAGAGGATTGAAAATGGATATTGGGATAAGGGGAGTACTGGATGGGTATACTAGAGAAGTGGTGACTGCAAATGAATAGAGAGGGGAGGAGTGGACTAGAAGTAGATAAACAGAGAAGTGGTGTGTTAGACGTAGATATATATAAGTGAGCGGAGAAATCGTGCAGCCAATATAGAGAAGCAGTATTCAAGGAGTATATATAGTAATATGGAAGTGGTGAACTAGAAGGTAGTCAGTAGAGAGGTGGTGTACTAAGATGAATACGACAAGAGAAGGGGTTACTGTAAGTGGATAGGGAGAGAGGGGGTAGGTACACTAGGAGTAGAAAAACAGAGAATATGTGAAATAAGTAGTGGACTATAGAGGTGGGAGGAGTGAATGAGAGGGTGAGGGGTCTTCAGAGGGACAGATATACATTGATGCCACGTGAGGTGAGACAACCCCAACGAACCATCAGGCGATTCTCTATAGTGAATCGACTGTGACTGTCATAGGATCATGATAACAGGCTAGTGACCGCAATGTATCAGCTGTACCACGATGGTCCCTAGTGTTAAAGTGGGCTGCTACGGGGGTGCCTACATCTCGGATAATGTCATATCACGGCATCTAAAACCGATAAGACGCTCAGATTCACCAATGTAGGTCATCTTGCATCGCTTGCAAATGATGGCATAAATGATGTTACGCGATATACAAGTGAATCCCACTCTGATCTCGAAAGGACCATTGGGGAAGAGAACCGTATCAGTCTGTAGAACGTGGTCACAAGTATTGCATAGTCTGCGGTTGCAGCAGATAGTACCCCGATGACTAAGGGGAGGGGGAGCAGGAAAGCGGTCCATAACAAGAAAGTCACGAAGGTTCCGGTTACGCTTAAAGGCCACTAAATGGGGGTTTTGGAAGAGCAGACGGGTAGTAGTGGAGTCAGGTCGAAGAATATGTAAAGTAAAATGAGAACGAATTAGTCGTGCAATCTAAAAACATGATCGCCCTGCAGCACGGCAACATATTTCCGTCGTCCTATGCCAGCTTTTAGACCGCAGTAACACTGAATACGTTACTCACGAAGTCCAATTTTTAGTCTTTTGCTTTGTCCCGTTTTATACCAAGTACAATTTCAATGGATTCAACTCTAATGTAATTTACCTGTCTTGTGGCAAGCCTAAAATGATCACCTTTATGTTACATTGTTTACAATATAAAAGAAGTTGTAATGTTTTGAACGTTATCAATCAGCTAATTCATGTGTAAAAGTGGAGAAATGCCTGGCTGCAGTGAAGTATCAAAAACAGCCAATGCAAACTATTATAACAGCAGAAAAGCCGAGAGAATTATGTTGTAAGAACTTTGAATGTGTAGGACTAGTGGTTTTAGTAACACTGATGATACAAGTTGTAGAATGACATGACATGCTTAGTGGCAACGACCAAAAAAAATACTTTTCTTGCAGACAATAAGACCAAAGCATTACAACTGACCTATGTATTAAGGTATCAATGTAAGATATTTGCAGCAAATTATTATTTTTTCTTAGCTTTCTCTTTTTTTTCAAAAATATTTTCAGTAATTATGAAACGTTATACATTTCCCTTTCATATGATGCTTAATACATGTGACTGGGGCTTGTATTAACTAAAGCGTGACAGATTTAGTGCAAGAAGTATTTTTTCAGAAAAAAAAATTCAAACCCAACGGAAAAAAACCGGTCAAAAACAAAAAATCGTGTGGGATTTTCCCCCTATTGACCTGATTTCTTAAGTTTCATTTTCTCGTTGTTTTCGATTGGATATTTTTTGGTGAGATGTTTCAAGTTGATTGAATTCCGTATATTATTTTTTTATTGGCATGTGAGCTATTCGAGCTGTTCTCATATCGGCTTAAGTTATTTAATTTGTTCTCCCATTTGGTTTATTTATGTTATTTGTTCTCCTATTGGGTTGATTTATGTGTTTTTCTTCCTTCGCTTGCTTATTAATGTATTGCGTTACACTATATGCAAGAACAATAAGAAAACTAACCTCTACTGATATGAAATGTGTTAGACGAATGACAGGAACCAGTCTGAGAAATAAGATCAGAAATGAAGAACTGAGAAAAAAGCTAGGAAAAGCCCCCGCCATAGAATATATAAGGAAACAACAGATACAATGGTTTGGCCACGTGACAAGGCAGAAAGATCAAAACACAACACAACGAGCCTCCAGCAAACGTTGTGAGAACACCAGACCCAAGGGTCGACCACGAAAAGCATGGATCAATGGAATGTTAGGAGCATTAGGAAACATAACAGCAGCAGAGGCGAACAGAAGAGCAAAAGACCGCAAATTATATCTCCCCTCGACGCTGAAAGGCAGATGAGGAAAGAAAGAAGTAGAAGAAGTTACACTATATTGTACATATTGCAGCACAAATGTTCGAGAATGCTTCCTAAAATTAAGTTTCGTTGACCAGTAGCGTTGTCAGCAGCTGTTTGCATTCAGAGTTGTCCCTCCATATTACTATGAATGATCCCCTCACCATGATTACTTCTCCTCTCCCTATTAATAACCTTACTGTTGCGCATGTTTTGCATTAGGTTTACAAGACATTTTTAAAATAAAAGAAATCGTGTTATTTGCTAACTCTGTATGTAGGTTAAGATTGTTCTATATCTATTCTGTCGCTTACGGTTTCTTTATATATTTAATAACATGTCTGTTCTGCTCACTCCATTTCTGTTGTTGAAACATGTAAACACAAGAATAACTTACAACTCTTGCTGACAATAAGACCAACGTATCACAAATGACGTAAATATTAAGGTATCGATGTAAGATATTTACAGCAAATTATTTTTGTTTAAATTTAAAATGACAAATCTCAACTTCAGATGTACAGAACATAGAAGGAAGAGACAAGCTTAAAGGCCGATTTTGGAAAAAAAAAGAACAGACATTGCACTAAACTCTGAGAATTATTATGAGAGCAGCAAATGAAATCATGTGGATATAAAAAACAGACTGGTATCAAATGTTATTTATAGTAACAAAAGAAGAAACTTGATAATCATTTAGCAAAATATCAAACGCTACATAAATGACTATGTATGAAACATCATAGCCGTTTAGAAGAAAATGCCGGTCTCCGACGCGGTAGTAGAACCAAGAAAACGGAGAACGGAACAAAACTCCTAATTGTATTTTGTGTAAATTAATGTAATTAAAAAAATAATGTTAAATCACAGGCTAAAAACGTCAATAAACAATGAACAATCGTATGTTGGACATGTATAGAACAAGAATGAGTGTATAGTACTTCATGTTCTTGTAAATAAAACACTCGTCTCTGCGATCTAAACTACATCATCTGGACCTTCAGCCCAACAACTTCAGGATGTAACGGGCCAGTTGATCAAACCAACTAGTCAGGTTTTCAGGCAATCCACGATGAAGAGGAGTAGGATCATGACCAGTTCTGGTTCGTGATCCTGAAGCAAGCGGTCAACTCTTTCATGATCATTAATGCAGTCATGTTTCGCTTTCATCTTTATCTTTCCATTGATCGTACAGCATCAAACATCAGTGGCCTGTATGCTTTATGACAAAATGTAGGGAAAAAACGGAGCTCTATTTTATTTTTTTAATTATGGATGGTGTGTGGCCATCCTTTACAGAGTGCCCAAGTCTGGTCCCATCTGATCATTTTTGTTTCTATTGTTCTCTACCAGGTTGTACTTGGCCTACCTCTTATTTTAAAAGAAAAAAAAAAACTTTCTGCCAAAGTTGTCAATCTGTGCAAGCGTCTGGTGTTAAAATTCTTCCCAAGGACAGATAATAGAAGGAGAATTATTCAAAATGATTCGGACCTAAAAAAAAACCAAATCACCCATTTCCCATTATGTAATTGCAGTTAGACCACCGGTAAATCTACTTCACTAAAGTAGGTTAACAATCCTGCTATAAAGTACAGCTAAAGTACGAGACTTGAATCGTCATCTTAGCACTTGAGTTTTCACCAATATGTGTTCGGTCGCTTATCCAGAAGTGTTCGGGGACTTCTAGATATTGTCGCTTCAAGAATCGAAACTCACGATGCGAAGCGGCATTCCTCACCTTCCCAGAGTACTATTACCCTCGTACCCATTTCTGCCATCGGGGTATTGTTTTTTTCCGAATCGAACTTGGTTGTCCGAACGTCGGTAGCCCAGCCCAGTCAGGTGGTTTTTTTCCAGCTAGGCTACCAAGGCCCCCAATCCTGCTATAACATGGACAGCATTTATTAATAAACAGTGTTATTAATGGAGATAGCAGCAAGGAAGCTGAGGATAATCTACACGTCAAAGAATGGTGGTACACGGCGCCACGACGGCGAGAGCAGTAAAAAGCATCCTCGGTGACAAGGAACGCAACACGTTCAATCAGTGCAGACATGAACAATCAGTAGACGAGGACTTCGATGGTTGCTGAAACGGGCGGCAGAGAAATGCTGCAGAATGCCACAATTGAGATGAAGCCAGTCCGAACTAAGGACTAAAGACTAATGAAGATAATTTAGCGGAGTAACTCTAGTCGACATCACATTTATAAAACTGGAACCAAACACACTTTTAAGAACAATTCAAGCAATTGTGTAGTGAAAGTTTAATAGTTTGTTAATATTTACATTGTGAATTATACATTGGATCAATTACATGTTGGATATCATTTTGATGCAATGTAAACCCTTAGATTTTGCTTGAAATTAACGTGGTAACAAAAGGTAACTAAGATTATGTTTGGTCAGGTTTGCATTATTCATTTCAAGCGAAACTACTAGCTACAACTTAATTCATTGTGTATTTGCTTAATGACATATATTGTTGGTCGAACTCATAATATTTATTTACATTTCTTTAAAGACAAAAACGCTTGTTTTTGTATGTTCTAGACTTTGAATATTCTCATAAGTAATTGTATACATTTATATTTATTTGTTAGATCTATAGCAAAGCAAGCACTTTTATTAGTGTAAATCTAAAGAAATAACTATTATATTAGGGGATTTCAATGCAAAGGTAGGAGTAACTAAAGTGCAAAATGTGACTTCAGGACATGGCCTTGGAGAGTCGAATGACGGAGGGGATAGATTGATATATTGGGCAAAGACACATACAATTATTATAGATAACACCTGGTTCAAACAACACCATATGCGACTAGGAACATGGCAAAGCCCAGACAAAACAGTGCACAAACAAATTGCTTTTATACTGGTGCAGAGAAGATTCAGGAATGGACTAACATATGTTAAAATAAGACCAGAAGCAGATTGTAATAGTGACCATGTACCAGTAGTTGGAAAGATAAGAATAAAACTGTGGAAGACACAGAAATCCTTAAGAAATATAAAAGTAGAACTAGATATGCTTAGAGTGAGAATGCAAAAAGAATGACTAATAATGACAAAAAAGCAGCAGGAAACGGATGTATAGCAAACAAAGAGGGAAGAATGCTAACAGACAACAAAGATATAATCGATAGATGGCAGGAATATATAACAGAATTATTTCATGACGAAAGGGACAAAAAACCATTTATAAAATGTACATCCAGCTACAAAATCCTGAAATCTGAAGTAGAAAAAACTATAACAACAATGAAAAAGGGAAAAGCAGCAGGACCTGACAATATACAGATAGAGATGATACAGGCACTAGAAGATTTTGAATTGAAGTGATCACAGACATATGCGATGACATATACCATACAGGATACATACCAAATGAACTAAAAACATCAACTTTTATTGCATTGCCTAAAAAGAATGGTGCAGTCGAATGCAGCGATTTTAGAACAATAAGCCTAATGAGCCAGGTAACCAAAATTTTACTAAAAGTTATACAAGGAAGGATTCAGAATAAAATTAATAATGAATTAGATGAACAGCAATTCGGATTCAGGAAAAATAGTGGGACAAAAGAAGCCATATTCAGCATGAGGACATTGATCGAAAAGTACATAGAAGTAGACACACCAATATATGCCTGCTTCATAGACTACACCAAAGCATTTGATAGAATACACCATAATCAACTTATAGACTGCCTAAAAGATATAAATCTGGATGACACAGACATACGACTGATATGTAATTTGTACTGGGAGCAAACAGCAATAATAAAATATAACAATGAGAACTCTACACCCATTGATATAAAAAGAGGAGTGAGACAAGGATGCATCCTATCACCAAGCTTGTTCAATTTATACAATGAGCAAATCTTTAAAAACATCACTGAGATGCCAGGCCTAAACATTCTATTGACCTTTCGAGCCGTAACCGGCCCATAGGGCGTAGACCAAGATACACCTTCTCCTATATGAATTTTTGTTCTAGCAGTTTTCTTTTAAAGATATTTTATCAAATCTCGCCATCTGTCTCTGTTCTGTGCAAGCAGTTCTATCTCATTGAGGGAGCCGATTCCTGCTGCTCTTGCCTCTCTCATCAATGTTCTTCTCAGTGTCTCCCTGGGTCTTCCTCTTTTTCTTTTATCTGTTGTTTCCCATATGAGGGCTTGCTTTGCTATTCGATTATTATCTCTTCTCATCACATGTCCAACGTATGACCATCGTCTTTTCTTTATTACTGAAGATATTAGTGGTTGATTGGCGATTTCTCTAATTTCCTCGTTTGTTTTGAATTCGTTCCATTCTATACCAAGTATTTTCCTTAGACATTTATTTTCGAATGCGTTCAACTTTGTTTCTATATCTCTTGTTGTTTTCCAGCTTTCACACGCATACGTAAGGGTTGATAGTACATTTGATTTGAATAGCCTAAACATTAATGGGAAGATAATCAATAACCTAAGATATGCTGATGATACTGTATTACTAGCGAAAATCCTAAAGATCTACAACAATTGCTTAATGTGATAAACATGGCAAGCAAGAAATATGGACTAGATATGAATATCAAAAAGACTAAAACTATGATCATAAACAAAGAAAATTCAAAAGACCTACAATTAAATATCAAAGTTGAAGGAATACATCTAGAGACAGTTCAGAACTACAACTACCTTGGACATACTATAACCAGCGATGGAAAATGTACAACTGAAATAAATAAAAGAATAGGTATGACAAAAAGTAATTTCAATGTCATGAAAAATATATTAACATCAACACAAATAACAACAGGGCTAAAACTAGGAATAGCAAAATGTTACATCTTCTCAATATTCCTGTATAGTACAGAAACATGGACATTAGACCAGAAAACAGAACAGAAAATTGAGGCCTTTGAAATGTGGATTTACAGAAGAATAGGTAGAATTGGATGGAAAGAAAAGAAAACAAACGAGGAAGTTTTAGGACGACTAAGGGTGAAAAAAGAACTACTAAACACAATTAGAGCAATAGAAATGAAATTTTTTGGTCATGTTAAAAGACACAACAGTCTAATAAAAGTAATATTAGAGGGGAAAATACAAGGTAAAAGAGGCAGAGGCAGACCAAGACTGACATGGACGAGTAATATCAAAAGATGGACAAGTCAGCCTATGACAATCTGCACCATCAAAGCAAGAGACAAAATGGAATGGCGCTCCATGGTAGCCAACCTTCGATGCGGAGAAGGCACCCAATGATGATGATGATGATGCTTAGAGCAGATAGACAGATAAGTGATACGATAGTACAAAATAGATTTCATGCTATTGAGAAAATACAGGGCACAGAGGACAGTGGGAAATGCTCAAACAATAAATTCAACAAACATTAAAAGAAGTAATACCAGTGACTAAAAGAATCAACAAAAAGAAATGTAAGACAGAAGAAATATTAGAACTAATAGACGGAAGACGAAAACATGAGAAAGAACGGACATACACAATATTGCACACAGAGATCCAAAATAAATGCAGAGAAGCTAAGGAAGGATGGTTAAAGCAGAAATGTGAACACATTGAAAAACAACAAAAGATAGACTCACAATTTATGCACAATCAGTTAAATGAATTAACAGGAAGAAAAGAAGTCAAAGTTTCAGGATATGTGAAATCAAAGAAAGGAAATATAATAATAATGGAACAGGAGAAGATAATGGAAAGATGGACAGAATATATCAGTCAACTCTATGATGATGAAAGACCAGAGCTAAACAATTCCAGAGTCAAGTGGAGGAGGCAATTCAACACATGAAAAGAGGCAAAGCTCCAGGTCCCGACAATATAACAATCGAAGAGACAAATGCATTATTAGAGCTGGGAGTACCCAGAAGTCATAAGAAATCTACTCAATGACATATATAACACTGGACACATACCCGAAGATCTACTATTGAACTACTACTTGTGCCATCCCGAAGAAGTCAGGCGCCACTGATTTTGAGGGCCATCGCACTATTAGCCGCACGAGCCACATGACGAAAATATTACTAAGAATCATCATGAGACGTGTAAGGAGCAAAATACAACCAGAAATAAGTGAAGAACAATGTGGATTTGTGGAAGCAAATGGCACCAATAATGCAACATACACCTTAAGAACATTGCTAGAAAGAGCCATATAGGTAAAGAAAGATCTATATATGTGCTTTATAGACTACAAAGAAGCATTTGAGAAAGTAAAGCACGTGGAAATAATCAATATGCTGGAGAAATTAAACATTGAAGGCAAGGATCTGCGAATAACAATTTAAAAAAAAAACAGGTACTGGCAACAAACAGCAGGTATACGAATTAGCAACCAAACAGGACAATTCCAATATATAAAACAAGGAGTCAGACAAGGTTGTGTTCTATCGCCGGATTTGTTTTCACTTTACAGCGAAAGTATTATGAGATGAATAGTAGACAAAAAAGAAATTAAATTCAACGGTCACAACATAAATAATTTGTGATATGCGGATGACACAGTCTTAATAGCAGAAGCAAAGAATGAACTAAAAGAAATGATAGACATAATAGTAAAAGAAAGCAACAAGAAAGGTCTCAGTCTGAATAGTAAGAAAACAGAAGTAATGGTCATATCAAAGAAACAATCATCACCACCATGCAGCATAAAAATAAACAGGACAAATCTGAAACAAGACTTCATTTGAAACAGCGTTTCAAATACTTGGGCGCAATAACAACATCAGATGGAGCATGCACCACATAAATAAAAACTTGAATAGCTCAAGCTAAAATAGCATATCAGAAAAAGAAAAATGTCTTAAGCAACAAATCTATGTAAATAGAAGTGAGAAAGAGAGTTCATCGGTGCTATATAGAACCAATTCTGACCTATGGAAGCGAATCATGAACAGTAGACAAACAAATGAAAAGAGGATTAGAGGCCACAGAGATGAGATTTCTCAGAAGAATGTTGAAAGTTCCCTGGACAGCTAAATAGATCTGTTAGGAAATTCTCAAAGAGGCCAACACAGAAAGGGAGCTCCTAAAAGATCACAAAGAAACGATCAACATTTATCGGGCACATCATGAGAAGAGGAAAGTTGGAGTACTTGGTTAAACCAGGCAAAATACAAGGAAAGAGAGATCGCGGACGACAAAGAGAGAAAATACTAGATAGCTTGGTGTCATGGCATGGAAAATAGTCAACAGCAGGACGATCCAAACCGAGGGCTTCTGGGTTTCAGCCTTAAATAGGTACCATATTTTTTTATGGAAACTAAACGGCACGGGCGTAATACTGACCACATTACCCAAAAAATCATGTGCTGAAGGTCTGTAAAATGTATGGTCTCTAACACCATATTCCCCATACGCCACTTGGCGTGACGGGGCTCTTTAGCTGTTTTACTTTTATACACATAACATACAAATGTTGACATGTTTAAATTGACTTAACTAATATAATATGCCTTTAACATTTCAAAAGTAGTGATATTGTAATATGAATAAAGTTAGGTAATTTGTGTCTTATGTGGCTATGGTATTATATCGTCCACTTGAACCCATAGTTAATTCTGCAGAGTGGCTGGTTCTTCAAAGCTGTTTAGTTCTCCATATAGTTTGTTACACACTGGTGTAATCTGTTCTTTACATTCTTCTGTAGGCTGAAAGAAAATATCAAGAGCTTTTTTTAATGGCACTACTTTGAGATATTTGTGCTCTCCATGCATTTTTAAAACTTTTTTCTATATTTCTTGATACTGTATCTCTGCTGCAATCACTCTATACCATATTAAGTTTTGATTGTGAAGTTGTTTTTTTTTTATTTAATGGATGTTTCTACAAACTTTCTAGCTTATCAATTTCCCAACAAAATAGCATAACAAATAGACATGAATGTTAGCTATTGATGAGTACTCTTTTTTCTCTCACTTAAAACAGAAGAACGGTCTGCACATTAAGTTATTTAGCCATACACAGTGGTCTATAGCCATCAAATATCGTCAGAGTTGAAGGCCAAACGCACATTCTTTGCTAAAACCGTGACCTCTGGGGTACTAGCGCAGTATTGATTATTATCACTCTCCTTCATCTTTCTGCTAGACAAAATCTGTCAAAGTCTGTCAGTTATGTTAAGTTGTTTAATCTCTTTCTTTTTTGTCTGCGTTACTTTTCTATTGCCCTGATTGATTTTACCCTGTGATATAATCTTTGCAAAGTCTGTTGATTGTAATATGTGACAAACCATTTGGTATTGATTTTCTGGATGATGGTTAGTAGGTCATGGTGTTGACCAACTTCTTAATGTAATTTTTTTTTTACGGGGAGAGGTACGGATTCATCCATCTATCAAGAAGAGCTCAAGTCATCATAATTCGTCTTAAGCAATAGTCTCACAGAATAAGAAACCACATGTTCATCAAACTTAAAATAGAAACAATCAACCAATGCCACTGTACCCCGGATAACGCGACAATATGACACGTTCAGTATTGCCCCCAGAACATAGGCCTGAGGAGGACAGTGTGGCCCACACCAAAAACCTTGGAAGAAACATTCTCTTCGGGGCAAACGAATCACTGAACTAGACAGTTGCTTTCATATGAGAGTCTGGAGACCTTGCCTGAATGAGCCATGATCGCAGAAGAAGACATAGGGTGATGAAAGTGTTGCAGTCCTGTAGTGTATTCCCTGGAATTTGTTAGGCTGCTCCGCATTCACATGATGCAAAGTCACTGAGTCCTATCTTACGTGGATGTTCTCTGAGGCAACAATGACCTGTACTGAGTCTGAATATCTTGGTCTGCTCATGGCTACTAAGTTTGTTTAGACTGTCATGTTCTGGCTCATATATTTTCCATGTAATTCCCCCCCCACCCACCCCATTCTGTTTTCCTAGCATGCATCAGGATTGTTGTTATTTCTGTGAGTCTCTGGGGTTGGTTACTCTGCTTGTGCGAGTTAAACTACTTTCTTATTTCCAGGAATGCCACAATGTGCAGTTATCCACTGCAGGACTATTTTAATTTTCTGAAAGCGAACATATTTTATTCTTTATTTCTTGGGTGAGTCTTGAGTTTTGCTGTTTTGAACTTAACATTGCTTGTATGACTGACTTTGCATCGGTGAGAATGACCATTTTTTGGACATGGGACCTATTGTGTTTCAAGAGTTTGTATGGCTCTGAGTGCCATTCCCTCTGCTCTAAAATGTGTGCACCTTTCTTTAGCTGGACGAGACTGCGTTTCCACTTTGGTGGGTTATATAGATGCTACTGCCTCCCTTCTTTGATGCTTCAGTTGCGGATATATCTGTGAAAACCCATGTCCATGTATCTTTGTGGTATTTCTCCACGAGTATGATGAATGATAGGGCTCTCGTTTCGGTCTCGGATTGCTCATTTTATTGGGAGACCATTCCTGGAATTATTTTTGTTTTATTTTTATGTTTGGACCATGGTTCAGGTGTTCGCATATATTTTTCCTTGGTTTTAAAGAATGTGAGAGTTGTCTGAAGGTTTCCCTTGTAATATGGTTTGAGCTCTTTTTATATCTCTATTTATTGACCTTTCGATCCGTAGTGGTAGAGGGCATATACCCAGATACTCGTTCTCTTATCTAAATTTTTACTGTAGTAGTTTTCAATCCTTGTAAAGATCTTTTATCAAATCTCGCCATTTGTCTCTGTTCTGTGCAAGCAAATCTATCTCATCGAGGGAGCCGATTCCTGATGTTCTTGCCTCTCTGACCAATGTTCTTCTCAGTGTCTCTCTGGGTCGGCCTCTTTTCTTCTTACCTGTTGTTTCCAACATGAGGGCTTGCTTTGTTATTTGGATATTATCTCTGCTAATCACATGTCCAACATACGACCATTGTCTTTTCTTGATTACTGAAAATAGTAGTAGTTAAATGAAGATTTCTCTAATTTCCTCTTCTTTTGGGGTCTGTTTTTTTCTGTTTTGGAATTTTTGGTGCAGTGGGTGGTCCGGTAACCTTTCATTTTTCATACTGGATGAGAGTTTTACATTTTCTGCTGTGTGCTAGAGGTTCAATATCTGCTGTTTTCCCATTGATGTGATGATAAAGATTTTCATTGCTTTCTTGGTTGTTCTGAGTGCCATATTTTGGACTTTTGTCTAATTTTTCCCACGTTCGTCTGGGCTGCAGTTGCCCACAAGCTTGAGGCATATTCCATAATGGGTCTGACAGATCAAGTGTAGACTTGCTTTAGGATCTTTTTGTTTCCTCCACTGGATGTACCAGCTAGCTTTTTTCATCTCTGGCCGTCTGTGGATGGTCTTTCCTTGAATTATTTTTATTTTGGATTTCCAAGTGAACCTAGCGTCAAGGGTGACTCCCAGAAATGTTGGAGTGTCACATTGAGGTATTGTAAGGTTTCCCAGCTTTATTAATGTGTTTCCTTTGTATGTGGAGAGTGAGTAAATTGTGGCTGTAGTTTTCGTGTCGTTTATTTTTAAGCCCCATGTCTTTGTCCAATTTTCTACCTTCTCCACTATTTTTTGCAGCATTTTGTAATACCATGTATGTATATTAGTAAGAGTGTGGGTGTTATAACACTTCCCTGAGGGATCACTTCTTGTATGTGACTGTCTTGCTGAGATGATTGTTTGTTTTCACTCTGGTGGTTCTTTATAATAAGTAGTCTTTGATGCAGGAGAACATGTTTTGTGTGACTTCTGCTTGTAGGAATTTCAGCATCGGTCTTTCCTTCCATACCGTGTCAAAGGTAAAGGAGAGGTCAAAGAAAATAGCCATTAATTTATTGTTCTCATGGTAGACGTTTTCTATGTCATGTATGAGATATGACAGTTAGCCTGTATCATGTTTGTGACAAGGCAAAGAGTGAGTTGAATTCCAAGTGCCAGATAAGTCTTTTGTTGATCATCTTTTCCATCAGTTTTCCCATACAACTGAGAAGGTTTATGGGTCTGTAGTTTCTGGGATCCTTTTTGTCCTTTCCTGGTTTCCAGATGGACCTCCTTCTAGGTTGATAGAACTTGTTCTGAGTACCACCTTTGGTTCTGAGAAGAAACCTGTTGGCTATGAGGCCCATGTTTTTGAGGACTTCATTGGTAGTACCATCTGCTCCTGGAGCCTTTCTTTCCTTTAAGATGAGTATTGCTTTATCTAACTCCTGTAGACTGAACCTTGCTGTCATGCACTTTGCTGGCATTCTTGTTCTTGATTGTTCCTGTAGGAATTTGGTTTGAGCTCTTACGTCTTTGATTCTTTCTGATGAAACATGTACGTTGTTTTCTGTTTGGTAGGTTTTGGCCGGTAGGTCCACTGCTGCATTGTCGGTAGCAACGTTGGAATCTGAGACAAGCAATGTCTTTTTTCATTCTGTGCTGTCCCCATCTAAAACTTTTCGTTAAGTTCCATAGTTTTTCTGTGTCCTTCTGCAGTTTGAGTTTTGCTGTTTTTTCAGGCCTGCTTTCTCTTCTGCTTTTCTTTTTTCTCCCTGGTAAAGGTTACCTTTATCGTGTTATGAAGGATGACGTCAACTGTGGGTTTATTTTCCGTTTTCTCTCTGCAGCGGCTGAGCTCAGTGTGAAGTCTTTTAGTTTTGTGGTCCAGAAGGATTAGTAGTCTTTCCTTCTGTCTCTGGGGATGCTTCCTCCTGCTTCAAGAAGAATAATCTCATCGCAAGTGTTGGTTTGGGAGGTTAGGGCTATTTTCCCTATATTTATTTTCTTCAAATCCCAATCGATTTGTGAGATAAAGGGGTTCAAATTTGCTTTCTTATAGTTCCAGAAACGCAACACAAAGAAGATACCACAGCTATATACAAACACATTTAAGAATTAACAGGAAGAAAAAGGCAATAAAAAATTGGATGTTTAAGATCAAAAGAAGGAGAATTGTTGATTGAACAAGAAGATCTTTATTGTGATGAACGAATAGAAGTAAATATCAGGGATAATGGGGAAAGACCAGAAATACTCAAAGAAGAAGTAGAAGATATCTTCGCAATATGAAAACAGGAAAAGCTCTACGACAATACGTGTTATGAGTCACATGACTAAGATATAATTAAGAATCATCATGTGGAGAGTGCGAAACAAAATCAGTCCAGAAATTAGAGATGAACAGTGTGGTTTTGTTGGAGATAAATGAACGAGCAATTACGTATATATCATACGATCTTTAGTAGAAGGAGCCATAGAGGTGAAAACAGATATATACCTATGTTTAATAGATTATGCCAAATCATTTGACAAAGGAAAGCACCAAGAAATAATCACAATTTTAGAAAGCATGAACGTCGACAGCAAAGATCTAAGAATAATAAAGAACATGTACTGGCAACAAGCGGCGGCCATAAGAAATCAGTTTGAAATGTTTCTATAAATAAAGCAGGGTGCTAGGCATGGTTGTGTGCTGTCAACAGATTTATTTAATATGTATAGTGAGATTATTTTATGATAAATAAGAGGCATGCCTGTAACAACAATGGGATGTCATAATATAAATAATCTAATGTGATGATAGTCTTAATCGCTAAGAGTGAAAATGAGTTACAAGTGAAGGAAACAATAACAAAGGACTCAGTCTTAATAGCAAAAAGACAGAAGTAATGGTAACAACAAAGAAAAAGACATCAGCACAACGCCATATAAATACCGGTGGAAGAATATTAATACAGGTAAATGAATTTAAATATCTGGGAACATTGATAACATGAGATGGTAGATGTACAACAGAGGTGAAATGCAGAATTACTCAGGCAAAAGCAGCATTCCAACAAATGAGGAATATACTGTGCAATCCATTTTTGACAATAGAAACAAGAAAAAGAGTTCTTAAATGTTAGGTGAAGCCAGTCTTAACACATGGGAGTGAATCACGGACAATAAGACAAGGGAAAATATAAGAATTTCTCTAATTTCTGATTTCTTTTGTGATGAAATATGAGTTTCTTGAACACTTTGTGGTGACTGCGTCGCCTGTGCAGCCTTTCAATATTTTTTAATTTCATAGCAACCCTGAGGTAGATCTCAAATATGGTATACATGACATATGATAAATTATTAAACTCAGGATATCAATACCACATTAAGCTCATAGCACTCAATATAGACCAACATTTATTACCTCAGTTTCTTGGAAACATATTGGGTCAAGGAGACACACATTATGATTTGCAGATTCAAACTGAACATCTATATGGGTGGAAGCAATTGTTTGATTTTTACTTGAATACAAAATATTACTGAATGACTTGCAGGTTTCAGAAGAATTCTCATCAACTTTTGTTGAATTCCATGATCTGATTTTCCTGTTTAAAAAAAAATAAGGTGATTATATATAGAACATCATTTTCTGGGATCCACTATAAACTAGTATTAGTTTCCCTTTGGAAACCATTTGGAGGACCTCGACTTTGCTGATGTCCTCATTAGCAGTCAGATAAAAACGATGCAGGAAAACACAAATGAACTATAATCAATAGCCAGCAAAATTGGGCTTGAGATCAATCATTAAAAGACTAAAGTCATGAAAAGCTTAATTCCAACAGATGACAGAATATACATGGAAAATAATCCAGTGGAAGAGATCGACCACTTTATTTATCTTGGAAGTCATATTGATCGGGAAGGTGATACAAGTAAAGAAATTAAAATCAGAATAGATAAAGCAGCAATGTCTTCAAAAGCCTTGAAAAGTTGTGGAAATCAAAACTCATCAGCACAAACACAAAACTTAGACTATTCAAATCAAATGTACTATCTACAATTACGTAGGTACTTGAGAGCTGGAAAACAATAAGAGACATAGAAACAAAATTGAATGTATTCAAAAATAAATGTCAAAGGAAAATACTTGGTATAGAGTGGAACGAATTCAAAACAAACAAAGAAATTAGAGAAATTGCAAATCAACCATTAATATCTTCAGCGTGAAAGGAAAGGCGATGGTTATATGACGACATGTGATAAGGAGAGACAATAACCGAATAACATAGCAAGCCATCATGTGGAAAACAACAGGTAAGAGAAAAGAGGCCGACCCAGAAAGACACTGAGAAGAACACTGATCAGAGAGGCTAGAACATCAGGAATCGGCTCACTCAATGAGATAGAGTTGCTTGCACAGAACATAGACAAATTGCGAGATTTGATAAAAGATCTTTACAAAGATTGAAAACTGCTAGAATAACAATTTAGATAAGAGAAAGAGTATCTGGGTCTATGCCCTATGGCCGGATACGGCTCGAAAGGTCAATAGATAGATAGATAGTTTCCTTTTGCTAGTCCACAGCATCTAAAAAACTCCACTACACAATAATCTGTCAATCTGTTTTACATTTGAGCTGAAGAAGGCACATCGGGCACTCTAGACTCCCTATGTCTGACGATCTTTACTATGAAGAATCTGATTTCTTGCAGGATCCACATTGTGTCTCTTAAACAGAACATGTCTCTATCCTGGGCGAGCCTCTCTACCCTAGGAAGGAAGCTGCATGCATGCTCCTGCTGCCTATTATCTCAGTGTTTCTTTTAGTGTTTCTATAGGTCGATCTCCTTTTTTATCCTCTGTTCCCTTTTTCTTTTGTCCCCTGTTCCCTTTTTGAGGGGTTAAGGCAAAGAAATGCAAGTGAATGCATAAAAATGCGAAGCTGCAGTAAAGCTGAATGCGAGGAAAAATTAAAAAAAAAAAGAAAAAATGGTATGTTAGAAGCTTTACGTGATTAGTAGACTACACAGATTCGAACGACGTTTCGGCTCAATAGGCCTTCAGCAGGAACAAACAAACAACATACACACACAGATATGTGAATAAATAAAACTAATCCTACATAGCTAACTAGTAATGAAACATCAAATACAAAATTATTTTGATTTATATTTATATTTATATGATGTTTTTTTTATGTACTGAAGTACAGGAGAGGTGATTTTATCATCAGGACACCAGGAACTTGGAGAACATAGTGAAGGGGTAGCTATAATGTTATCAAGGAATGCTCAGAAGACACTAATAGAATGGGAGGCAGTGGGGCCAAGACTAACGAGAGCAACATTTAAAACAACCAAAAACAAAATAAAATTACCCATTATCCAATGCTATGCACCTACCAACGATAAAGATGATTTAGTTAAAGAAGATTTCTATAAACAGCTACAGCGTCAGATGGATGCAAGACGAGCCAAAGATATTATAAACTTGATGGGAGACCTAAATGCTAAAGTAAAAACACAAGTAAGACATCAGAGGCTTCGAAGAGATTATGGGAAAACATGGACTTGGAGATATAAACGAGAATGGAGAGATATTTGTGAATTTCTGCGCCCTTAATCAAGTGAGCCTAGGAGGAACAATATTCCAACATAAAAGAATACATAAAGCTACATGGGTGTCTCTAGATCATAGAACGGAAAATCAAATTGATCACATATGTATTAATAATAAGTTTAAGTCATCCTTGCAGGATGTAAAAGTATATAGAGGGGCAGATGTAGCTTCAGATCATCATCTTCTGATAGTCAAACTTAAACTAAAAAGATATACTGCAACGAATAAGGGTAGAAAATATTTCAATGTAGGGTTTCTTACAAAGAATTAAAGATGAATTGGAAATCACAATATCAAATAAATACCAAGTCCTCCAACAACTAGAAAATACAATAAATATAGATAATTGGAGACAGGTAAAAGATATATGGAAAGAGACATGCGAAGAAAAACTAGGGAAAAGAGAACGCCAGAATAAGGCATGGATGACAGAAGAGACCCTAGATAAAATTAAAGGAAGAAAGAAAAAAAAAGCAGACATAAATAATAGCAAAACAAGAAGTAATAAAGTCGAGGGAGCCGCGATAGCTCAGTGGTTAGTGAACTGGACTACCACGGACAAGGGATAGGGTTCGATCCCAACCGACGGCTCCGGGTTCACCCAGCCTTAAATGGGTACCGGATTTTTTTCTGGGAAAGTAAAGCAGCACGGGCGTAATACCGACCTCATTACCCCAAAAATCATGTGCTGAAGGTCTGTAAAATACAGGGTCACTAACACCATATTTCCCTATACGCCACTTGGCGTGACGGGGGTACTTTACTTTCACTGTTATACCTCTGAAAATAGACTATCAGTCCACCCAAATAAGTAAGGATCAAAGATAGAAGGAAAACAGTTACCCAAAAATGCCTTGTAGTAAAGGAACATCCGACTGTAGAATATAATATAATATATATATATATATATATATATATATATATATATATATATATATATATATATATATATATAGAAAAAACAATGTCATTATGCTTTAATTGACCATCACAGCTGTTCATTAATCTCTCAGAATTCAATATTAAATTAACACCGGTGGCTTCAAATGATTTTCTATTTACTACATTTGTAGAGAGTAAAAATAATATCAGCAAAGCCAATCCACACAAATGTGTGTGTGCATTCGTGTGTGTGTGTGTGTGTGTGTGTGTGTGCGTGCGCGCGTGTGTGTATGTGTATGTATAGCCATTGACGTTTTAACAGACGGTTGGTTGCAAGCAATCATGATATGTCAGTATTTTGGTAAAATATTACTGTCGTATACTGGATGCTATTTTTGCTGAACACCTTCTCTCGTGGCTGATCTGCCAAGATTGGATACAGATTCTCCTGCGCCTCTGGTCTTCTGAATTTGATATCAACGCGTCCTTGAACGTTGCCGTACCATTTTTTTATTTTTGTTCTCCACGTGCTATGATCTGCAAACAAATCCTACCAGTTTTTTTACTTATAAAGAATTCTCTCAATGAAGCTCTGCAAACATCCTAATATCGCAGTGCTGGTCTGTGATTTGTCAGTTTAATTAGTGTCACAATTAATAGCTTTGGTGATCAGAATTGTCCACTTCTCTCTAATTAATTTGGTATGATTAACTTGAGAAAAGAAAGTTCATCGGTGCTATATAGAACCATTTCCGACCTATGGAAGCGAATCATGGACAGTAGACAAACAAATGAAAAGACGATTAGAGGCTACAGAGATGGGATTTCTCAGAAAAAAATGTTGAAAGTTCCCTGGGTGGCTAAAAAGACCAATGAGGAAGTTCTCAAAGAGACCAACACAAAAAGGCAGCTCCTAAAAAACATCAGAAAGAATCAATAAACATTTTTCAAGCACATAATGAGAAGAGGAAAGTTGGAATACTTTGTTACAACTGGCAAAATAAAAGGAAAGAGAGATCGCGGACGACAAGGAGAGAAAGTACTGGATAGCTTGATGCCATGGCATGAAAAACAGGCAGCAACAGAACTGATACGCTGCAATATAGATAGAAGATTGTGGAAGGACATGATCGCCCACGCCAACTGGTATGGCACATGATGATGATTAACTTATTGTAATCAGATAGATCTGTAAGGTATTCCTCTTTTTGTCTTCCTTTTCTTCTAATCATTTGTTCCTAGGATTACTCATTTTCTCAATTTCTCTCCATTCAGAAGATTTCCCAGAAATATTATAATTTTTTTTCATATGATGTTCGTGCTATTTCATCATTTCAACACTTCTTCAAGAACTTTTTTTAACATTTGCATTTCTATCTGTCCTTGACATTGAGGTTCTCTAATGCCCCAACAGAGTTCACAATCTGGACAATCCTTGTCTCTGTATTACTTCTGGTTTAAGCTGCATAGTAAAGTGTTGACAGCTATGCTGTGATCAGATGTATATTACTCTTCCTACAGAGTGAGGCAACGTGATCTTTTTGTGTTTTATATTTCATTGAAGAACTTATTTGCACTAAGAGAAATGATGGTTGCGTTGTGAAATGAAATAAACTAAAATTTAAAATGGCAGACAAACAATCTCTCCTCCCTCCAAATCTCTGATTGGACTGTAAAGAAATATAGAGAAAAAGGCTGGCATCAATGAACAAGAATAGTAATAAATATAGGCATAACGCACATACAGAATTAAACATTTTAAAAAAAGGCATTTACTGTCTCAGCTACCAAAGTTCATCATAAAATATATTAAACATTTTCGTTTCGAATATTTTATACATCCATTTATAACTTATTAACAGTATTTCTACTGTAATTGTTACAGTAAGCATGCAGTTCAAGAAAAATATGTACACTATATGTTCTCACCTGTAATGTAAGACAATCATTACAACACCAACAACTACAAATAGAGCACACATTGCAAACAACTCAGGATACCAGTTGGGAGTAGCACCGTTCTGTTAAATTAGAAAAAATACAGTAAATAATACTACATTTCTATTTAAATTTAAATAAAACAAGAGAAAATTCAAAAGTATAAAATACAGCCATAATTAAATGTTTGGTCCAGCTATTACATATCTAGATAGTGACGAGGCGCTGTATGTGGGTTTCTAGTTGTAGTCAAAACTCCCTGTTTTATTACACATATCCTATTGTTTGATAGACACAAGTAATGGTAGCAACAACGAAAAAAGACATCACCACAAGGCACAATAAAGACAAGTGGAACAATGTTAACAATTGTAAACTAATTTCAATATCAGAGAACAATGTTAATCTTTGATGGGAGATGTAAAACAGAGGCGCGATGCAGAATAGCTCAGGCTAAAGCAGCTTTATAAAAAAAATTAGAAAGATAACATGCCATCCAGTTTTGACAATTGAAAGAATAAAAATATTTCTTAAATGCCATTTTGAACCAGTCTTAGTGTATGGATATGAATCATGAACAATAGAACAAAGAAAAGAAAATCACTGGAGACTGTAGAAATTTGGTTTTTGTAGAAGAATGTTTAGAATAAAATGGGCAGCTAAGAAGATTAATGACAACGTTCTGAAAGAGACCAAAGCAAAAAAAAAAGAGCTAATTTCCAATATTAAGAAGAAAAAAAATAGTCATTTTTCTTGTCCGCGTAATGAGAAGGGAACAGCTGGGATATATTGTGACAAATGGGAAAGTTGTTTATTGGATAAGGTATGGAAGGAAGGCCTTTTGAAGAAATTATGGAGTAAATAGCAGGATGTACAAATGGGTGAAAGCATAGCTGCATAATAGGAGAGCCATGGTGCAATTGGATGGTCTTAAGAGTAAGAAAGTCTTACTGCGCCAGGGCGTTCCACATGAAGGGGTACTATCTCCAACACTTTTTCTGATCTACATCAATGATCTAGTTACTGAACTACCACACGGTATCAAAGTGACAATGTATGCAGATGACTTGGTAATGTGGTGTACTGAGGAGTATGCAACATTAGCCTCCAATTTGTTGCAAAGAGCTATGAATGCACTGGATTCATGGACAAATAGATGGTGTATAAACATAAATACAAACAAATTCAGTACTACACTTTTCACTCACTCCCCAAAACAAAAATCGAAGCCTTCTACATAAAAAAATGAGCCTGTGAAAGAAGACATACAAGTTACGTATCTCTGAGTTATATTTCATAATAAACTATGTTGGAAACGAAGCAGGAGATAAATAAGGCAACCCAAAAAGCAAGGAGGAAGTTGGCTATTCTAAGAAAGCTGTGTGGAACCACGTGGGGTGCGAGTGGGAAAATACTCAGTAAAGTTTACGAACAGAGTATAAGCCCATTATATATAGATTACATTACATATATTTAGAATATGGATCTTCCACATAGTGCACACCATCAAACATCACACTTCAAGAGCTGGACAAGGCAAAAAAATCAGGCCCTTAGGGTCATCACAGGAGCAATGAAATCAACACAAATATTGGAGATGGAGAAATTGTGGAGGATACCAGCACTGAGAGAACGGAGGGGTACAAAGGTGCTGATATAGGCAGAACAATTTTCATACATACCGACACATACAATGAAGGACCGATTCCAAAATCTTGCATTCGGACGGCTTAAGTGAAGCAGTTTTATCCACCAAGCCAAGCACATTTGTAGACAAACACCAGACACGCCAAGAGTTAACCTCCTACTGTCCATACCAGAACAGATTCCCTGGACAGAGGAACCAGGATTATCTATACAGATTCGGACATAATTGAAAGGAATACTTAACAAAGAGGAACAGATTAGTCTACAGCATAAAAGAATAATTGATTATAGTTTCTTGGATGAAAAATATCCACAAGACCTATGGATTCGTGCTTACACAGATGTATCAGCACAGAATGCAGTAAAGAATGGGGGAGCAGGTGCATACATAGAGTACCAAAAATAACACAAGGGATATGAATACAATAGCAACAGAGAAATATTGCCACAATTACGATGCAGAAATCCAAGCAATAAAGCTGGCAATAGAAAAACTGCTGAACAGTATTATCAGCTCACAGCCTGTTGTCGTTTTGACAGATGCAAGATCTGTACTCTTGGCACTACAATCCAGAAAATTGCCACATCTGCAGACCTTATTGACTGAAATCTGCAAGCACCACAGGGTTGCCCCGCAGTGATTCCCATCTCACTGTGGAATATCAGGAAATGAAAAATCAGATCAGTTGGAAAAAGGAAGTTCAACAGACACACAACTAGATACACCAGTTACTCGTACATACCATCATAAGAAACAGATAATCAGATCAGAAGATCACAAGCCCCAAATCAGGATGCCTTTCATAACATTAGTAGATGTGAACAAGTTATCATTATACGCCCCAGAAGAAGACACAATCGGCTCCACAGTAACATGTATACAAACTTCAAGATCGGCACCTCAACTACATGTACATGTGGACAGACGCCCAAGAGAGCTGAACACATAATTTAAGACTGCACTGAATATAGTTCTTCTTCTTCCTCTTTCCTTCCTCATCTGCCTTTCAGCGTCGAGGGGAGATATAATTTGCGGTCTTTTGCTCTTATGTTCGCCTCTGCTGCTGTTATGTTTCCTAGTGCTTCTAATATTCCATCGATCCATCTTTTTCGTGGTCGACCCTTGGGTCTGTTGTTCTCACAACGTTTGTTGAAGGCTCGTTGTGTTGTGTTTTGTTCTTTCTGCCTTGTCACGTGGCCGAACCATTTTATCTGTTGTTTCCTTATATATTCTATGGCTGGGGCTATTCCTAGCTTTTTTCTCAGTTCTACATTTCTGATCTTATCTCTCAGACTGTTTCCTGTCATTCGTCTAACACATTTCATCTCTGTAGAGGTTATTTTTCTTATTGTTCTTGCATCTAGAGTCCAGGTCTGGCATTGATAGCACAACGTTGGAATGAAGATTGTATTGTATAGTGCTCGTTTTGCCTCCAGAGTTATTTCCTTGTTGGACAATAGTGGTGATAACTGTCCGATGATTTGACAAGCTTTGTTGCATCTTGATTCTATCTCTGCTGTTTGGGAATTGTCGTTTGTCATTAGACTTCCTAGGTATTTGAATTCCTCTACTTGTTTTAGTTGTCTGCCTTCTATAGTTATGTTGATGTTCTGTTTATTTTTGGCGACATTCATGACTTCTGTTTTGTTGATGTTGATTTTCATGTTGTATTTTGTTCCTAAGATGTTGAGTTTGTTTAAGTGTTCTTGTAGGTCTTCTATTGTTTCATGTATTAGTGCCTGGTCGTCTGCAAATAGAAGCTCGTTGATCTCCTCTGTCTCTGATGGGTTGGCTAGCTTGCATATATGGTCCATGTATGTAATAAACAGTAGGGGGGATAGTACGCACCCCTGTCTTACACCTGATCTAACTTCGAAGTGGTCTGTGTAGCCTGTTGCTGTTCTGACCCTGCAGCTGCTGTTGGCGTAGAGACTTTTAATAATGTTGGTTAGATGTTGGCTTACTCCGTATGTTGTTAGTATCTCCCACAGTTGTTCTCTGTTTACTCTGTCGAATGCTTTTTCCTGGTCAATGAAGGCTATGTATAAGTTTTGGTTGTGTTCTGTCGTTTTTTTCTGCAAGCTGTTTTAGTGTGAATAGTGCGTCGGTACATCCTCTGTTTTTTCGGAACCCCATTTGAGAATCGCTTAACTGTAGTTCTATTATTGGTCTCAGTCTTTTTTCCAAGATTTTGGCGTATAGCTTTCCTACATGGCTGAGCAGAGATATACCTCTATATTGATTGCAGTCTCTTTTGCTACCTTTCTTTTTCCATATTGGTATGATGATTGCCTGTTGCCAGTCTTCTGGGGCTTGTTGTTGGTGCCATGCTGCATTAAATATTCTGTGCAGCCATTGCATTCCTGTTTCTCCCGCTGCTGCTATTATTTCTATTGGAATGTTATCTATCCCTGGTGCTTTGTTTCTTGGTGCATATTTGATTACTTCTTCTATTTCCTCTTTCATGATGTTGGGTTCAGTATTTGTGAGTTCTAGTGTGGTTTTTGTTGTCTTGTTGGTAGTTGGTATGTTTAACAGGTCTTCAAAATATTCTTTCCATCTCTGTTGCATACATTGGTTGTTTGATATTGGTTGTCCGTCTTTGTCATTTATCAGCTCAGTAGGATCATGGTTTTCTTTTCTCGCTCTTGTGGCTTTTACTGCTTTGTAGAAATCTCTTGTGGCTGTCTTGAAGTCCCTGCTCATGTTTTGTCCGAATTCTGTCCAATTCCTTTGCTTAGCTTCTTTGATCAGCATTTTAACTCTTTTTCGAACTAAGGCATATCTTTCATATTTTTCTTGGTTCTTGTTCTCCCTCCAATTTTTTAACAGTTTCTTCTTTTCTTTAATTGCTTCTCTGATTGTTTCGTTCCACCACGGGGTGCTCTTTTCCCTTCTCTTGTTCTTAGCTTCGTTCCACAAACTGTTTTAGAGATGTTAGTTACTGTTTCCTTAAATTGTTTCCACTCTTCTTCTACTGTGCCTACTTCGTTAGGGAGTTTCTTGAATTCCTCTCTGAGTTTTTCTTCTAGGGTTTTCCTTGTTTCTTGATCGTTTAATTGTTTTATTTGTATTGTCTGTTCTTTTCGCTTCTTTTGTTTGTTTTCGTGTTTTCTCTTAATTTTTGGCTGTCTTAGTGTGATCATAACCATCTTGTGATCCGTGTCGTCTGTAATATTTGGGATTGCTCTACTGTCGGTTACTCTTTTCTTGTTCTCTTTTCTTGTTAGTATAAAATCTATCTGGCTTCTGCATGTTGTGTCATTCCATTTGTACCAGGTGTATACTTGCGACTCTCTGTGTTTGAAGAATGTGTTGGTGATAAATAAAATGTTTTGATTGCATAGTTCCAGCAGTCTGCTTCCGTTTTCGTTTATTTCAGCTGTTTTATCGCCAAAGGGTCCTAAGATGTCACTGTTCTCACTGTTGCGTTTCCCAAGCCTTCCATTAAAATCTCCCATCACTAACATGTCGTAGCTTTCGTCAATCTTGTTAATAATTTCACTCAATGTGTCGTAGAATTCTTCGCTGTCTTTTACATTGTTGTTGCATGGGGCATAGATTTGAATGTAATTTGTTTTTCGGTCGTCTTCTAGCAGTTTAATTGAGATAATTCTTTCTGAATAGTATTTTATTTCTAGAATGTTCTTTGCGTGTTCTGGGTCGATGATAAAACCTACTCCATGTGTTGCTCTTTCTGTGTTGTCGACTCCCGAGAATATTTTCGTGTAGTTCATGTGTGTTTTCTTTATCTGTTGTCCTTTTACTCTGGTGTCCGCTAATCCTAGTATTTTAATTTTCCTTTTTGTCATTTCTTCTATAAGTTCGATTTCTTTATTTTTTATCCCGCATATGTTTATCGTTGCTACTTTGATCTCCATATTCTATGTATTTCTCTGAGCATAAATACAATTATCCCTTACCGACCTGATAAGTCAGTCGTAAGTTAAGGGCTGTTGACTGAGGAAAATCCATTGGCACGTAGATACAACACTATAGACAAAACTGTATTGGCCACTACAAGAATTACAAAAGACAGTAACATTTATACAGGAAACGACATTGCAGATATAGACAATACTTCAGGCGAACGAAAGATAGATATTTCACATTTTCAAAGAAGATTTACATTTTAAGAGATTATGTGGAATCACGGGATTCACTGTCATTGACTTGTCGATGATACATTTCAAGTTGACAGGTTAGCTTTCTCTACACTCTACATCGATAGCTAAATGTGTCAATGTTGACAAGGAGGAAATGCTGGTATTACTTAATCAAGATATTTAGATGAGAACAAACTTGACTAACCTATCCATGCATATTTAATCTAGATTCAGTAGATTATGTGGAAGAAATTGAAGTAAAATTTCAAAGGTGTGTGTAACAAACTTCTGTGGAATGCAATGAGCACAGCAAGGCAAGACAAGAAAACACGTTGTTAACTATTGCATCCAAGCACCATCCATGCCATCTTGATTTTGTCATACCACTAGATTAAGGTGAGAATGGACAAGATAGTCAAACTGATATAGCACAGCTCTCACTTACATAATTTTGCTATAGACTATAATCTGCATGAGAACACACACATTTATGAAACTTTACTCATTATTCTTCAGTAATGTAAACAAACACTACGAGCCCTATACGATGTCTGGCGGTGCTGGAAGGATCAAGATCAAGAATTTAAATGCATGTAGGGTACAGGTAGGGTAATACATGACAAGATAGGTTAGGTGTTTATTTTATGAACTGACTACAGATGTATAAGACAAATGCTATTTTTGGGCCATGTTAAAAGACACAACAGCCTACTAAAAGTAATCCTGGAGGGGAAAATACAAGGTAAAAGAAGCAGAGGCAGACCAAGACTAACATGGACGAGTAACATCAAAAGATGGACAAACCAGCCTATGACAACCTGCACCATCAAAGCAAGAGACAAAGCGGAATGGCGCTCCATGGTAGACAAATTCCGTTGCAGAGACGGCACTCGATGATGATGATGACAGAAGTATGCATACAACTCTTATCAATTGAATAACGCCGAGGGCCTATGGGCCTTCCAGAAGTACTATAAGCCCGATTTTTGTACCTAGTAAAACATTTAGCGAATGTTTTGTATCTGTAGTGCTTTCATAATATTAGTTATAGTAAGGTTACCAGACGTCTCCGGATTCCAGGCCAAGTCCCCGAACCTAGCTTCTTGTCCCCGGAAAAAAATTGTCATACGGATTGTCACCAATTTCTCAAATTGTCTCCGTATCTACCAACATTTTCTGTGTTCATTATTAGTATGGTTTTGGGTCAAAATTAAAATTCCGTGACAATTAAAGTTGCCATTCCTGGTACATACACCAAGTGTGCATTTGTAGTTTCTTTAGCTGCGCATATCTTACAATCAGAAATATTGATCGCTTTCGAAATAAGGGAGTTTTCTTTTTCGCAGCGTGCGTAACTTATGTAAAGCTTGAGAAGTTAGGGAAATTTATTTTTAGAATTTCAAAATGTCGAAGAAACGAAAGTATGCACTAAGTGATTCCATTTTAAAGGAGTTTCCTTTTCTCAGTCGATGCTTAAATGAATCAGCTGCTTTCTCTTCTTTCTGTCAAACAACATTTAGTGTCGGGAGCGGCGATAACACGTCTAATATAGAACACATCAGAACAAAACAAAAAACATAAACATGCTTCGATTTGTGCAGTTAACACGAAAGTGTCACTGTTCTTCACAAATGTTAGCCTGTTAAACGTGATTTTGATAATTGCATTAATGGATGGAACATTTGCATTTCACATTGTGAAACATGATCAAAGTTTTAAATCTATTCGTTGTACTGTTAGTTTAATAAGGAAGTTTAATAAACCTAAATTTACGTGTTCTAGAACAAAAGTTGAGATTATTGTAAAGTGTGTCTTAGCACATTGAGCTTTTGATGCAGTAATAGAAGAAATTTAAGCTGCTTCTTTTGTAACCAGACTTTTTGATGTTTCAAATCATGGCAGTCTGAAAACATTGCCAATCCTTCTAAGAGTTTAGCCAATTAATTTTCTAACTGAACTGATTGACTTTGTTGAGATGACAGAGGAAACGAGACATTTTCTCACAGGTAACTTTGGAAACAGTAAAACAATTTGGCCTTGAAAATAAAAAATTGTAGCAATTTCAAGGGATAAGACAAACACAAACTTTGATGGTTTAAAAAGAAAAGGAGAAAACAATGTTTTTACCAAAGTGAGAGAACAGATACAAAGTTAAGTTCTTGGTTTAGGATGTACAGCTCACAGGATACACAATTATACACATTTAGCTATTAATTCTATCCCCCTTGATGTTGAAGAAATTGTTGTGAAGGTATTTGACTATTTTCACATATTTACTGTCAAAGTGGAAGGACTTAAGGAGTTCTGTGACTTTGTTGGACAGGAATATAAAAAGATACTGAGCTACAACAATGTTAGGTGGCTCTCCTTACTACCAGCAGACAGAATAATCTGTGAAATGTAGCCTGCACTTAAGTCATTCTTCCTCTCTGGCGAAAAGTTTCCAGTAATGTTAAAGAAGAAACTTTCCTTGCACCCAGCCGTGGATTAATTTTGCTCCTGGAACGTTGCAACTTTTTCATGTTGCGATAATACAAATTGAAGGCGATGATGTAAACGCTGCTGAGACTTTTATAATGTTAAGTAGTTTTATAGAAAAATTGAACCGTAGGAAATAAGTTCACTCCATCATCAGTTAAGCAACTTCTGGCATCTTTAGAAGAAAACGGGTCCTAGTCCACAACCGAATTTCTCATTTCGACGGCCATCACTTAAATGGAGATAATTTGTTTGACGAAATTTATTTCTTGAAGCAGTATGTGACGTCAGAAAGAAAAGTGAAGTGGAATGAAGAAATTGCCTCACTTTGTTCAACATAGGGTGACGTTTTTTAAATCTTTGTCTGAAAAAAAAAAGATTCCATATCCAGAACTACAGAAGCTCACTGATCTGTCCCTGTGTCTTCCTGAAAGTAATTCTTCAGTAGAGAGAGTGTTCTTTTCAATGAAAACGACGTGGACATCCCAAAAGTATAACATTAGTTTAGTTACTGTTCTAGCCATGTTTGCCATCTTGGCAAACTTTATATGACCTTGCAAGAATTTGCCACAAAACAGGGATGCAGAAAAATACTTGGTTGAGAAAATTCATTCTTTTAAAAAGTACCTGTAGACTGTAGAGGTAAGAAGTGTGTAAATACCATAGGTAGAATTACATCTTTTATATTATATATAAAATGAGTATTTAAATTGTTTAAAACGTGTATGAAACTATATAACCGAATGACAAACTAACAAACGGTACATGTGAGAATTAGTTGTTGATATATTTATACCCATCTCCGGAAATTGTGGGAAAAAATCTGGTAACATTAAGTTATATGATTGTTCATATTTAGTTATTTCAAATAAAGATAATAACATCAAACGTGATACAAGGCAAAGATACATTTGACAATATTTTGTAATTGAGCTGAACACATACCTTGAGCCATGTAGAGTAGTTGGACTTTCTTTGTGAGGTGTTGAGAACGACAGAACAGTTTAAATATTCATCAATTTCAGAAGACACCATGTTGAAAATATAAACAGTCTCATGATTAGACATCACCCTGCCATCTATTGTCACAACTGGATACATGGGTGTAACCATCTGTCTGTAGAAATCAATACAGGAAACACCCATTGATCTTCATTTTTAACATGTTTATAATCTACACTAGTGGTACAGGAAACAAAATAAAACATTATACAAACTGAATAAAGCAAAAACTGAAGTAAATATTAAAATTTACTCTATCTTCCCTACACACACACGCGCTCCCTCATTCACACACACACACACACACACACACACACACACACACCACACCACACACACACACACACACACACACACACACGCACACGTATATATGCTTAAGTTGCGCTTTCAAAATGTAAAGTTATTGATTCAAACACAATCGATTGAGGGAATTGCTGAGGAGGGGATCTGAGCACCTATGGACATGTTCGGAGTGCAATGATGATGACCCGCAAATAACTCAATAACACAATCGATTTTTTTCATGTTTTGTTTTGATACAATTTTTTTCCTCATAAATTAAAAAAATTATTTCAATTTCGTGTTTACCTTATTTTGTATTTATCGTTTTGCGTGCGTGCGTGCGTCCACCCGATGACTAAAGTATTCTAGAGTATTCTAGTAGACTATAAAATTACTCTTCGTCATCCGTCCTTAAAAGGACGTTAAGTGGGTGTGTCTGCGTTATGTTGTGGTTTGCAGTATAACTGTGATATTTGCGCCTTTCGGCCCAACATATCCGACTTCAGCACGACATTTTTGAGTACCGGGTTGTCTTCCCTCTTCGATCCCTACTAGCTTGGCCAGACTAGACAGGTTAGTCTGTTACTGGAGCCACCACGGAGAGGTGGAGCAGGGTCTGGATGGTTTTGGTTCACCGATCCTGGCGCAAGCCATCAGCAGTGGGTCGCTGACAACATCCAGCTCTGGTGCTGGGGGGGGGGGGCGCTACTTCACCTCCATTTATCGTTTTGAATTTTAATTACCCAGTAGGTTTATGCAGTATAGGAAGTTCTAACTTAATAAATATCTGGATCATTCACAGCAGATCTAAAAGACAAGAAAATAAACTGGTTAGAGATTAATTCTTCTTCCTCTTCTACCTTTCAGCTCCCTGTCGAGCATAGGTCTTCAACAAACACTTTCGAAACCGTTTTGTTTCTTGACATTTCTTTAAGATCATTCCAATGTCTTCCCCAACATCTTTATCTCTGCTTTCATCTGTCTTTTTCAAAAATTCCTTGGTCTTCCTCTTTATCTATTTCCCTGGGGATTCCAAAAAAGTGCTTGTTGTATAATACTCTCAGTTAGCTTCCGCAGTGTGTGTCCTATCCAGCACCATCGTATTCGCTTTATCTCTTTATCAACATGTATTTGACTGGTACATTTCCATAATTCTGTGTTAATGATTTTGTCCTGCCATTTCCATCCTTTTTTTCTGCGTAATCAACCATTAATGAAAGTCCGTATCTTCATAATTGTCATTTTTTTTTGCTCTCCAAGTTTCACAGTCATATAATAAGACTGACTTAACATTGGAGTTGAACATTTTTATTTTAGTATAGATGAAATAGTGTAGTCAGGGCTTGTTCAAAAAAACATAATTGCAAGGAGTGGTGAGAATTAGTAGAATGAGAGGTTGGCAAAAGAAGAGGTGTGAAGATAACATCAAGAAATGGACGGATCTTAATTTTACAAACTCTCAGAGAACCTCGGAAGCCACAGAAGAGAGAAAGATAGATAGATATAGAGAGAGAGAGAGAGAGAGAGAGAGAGAGAGAGAGAGAGAGAGAAAGAACGATATGAAAATCAATGGTTAAACGCATTCATCGCACTATGACCGCATTGTTTTAAAATATGGGTATAAGTAGGAGCTGCTGTAGAGATGTGGTTAGTGAACTGGTCTAATGAAGACCTAATCCTTATCAGGAGACAAATAATAATAAATGAATATTATTATAGAGGGAAACTTCCTAGGCGATAATCAGTGAACCAATTCAGAGGAAGAGGCGCTCTTTTTCGTGGCAAGGCGCTGTGCCATTGAATACGGGTTCGATCCTGCTTTGGTCCATATATTGTTCTTTGTTTTTTTTTCTGTTGTTGATTATTTGTCATTTTTTTCCGAGTGCTGTAAACATACCTCTTCCTCTGAATTGATTCGTAAATCCTAATCAACAACTTCTAGGTTCACCCAGACATAAGTGGGCACTGGATTTATTAATTTTTTTTATAAAGAAAGGCGATAATGACATAAATCAGTGACTATACTTATAAATTTGACAGCTAATTCAAATTCCTCATATGTCATAGAGCGTGATCGGGATCACATAGATACACTAGTGAGTTTTTCTGCTTCTTTGTATTTGCCATTAGCTTTTAAATTTGACCAGTTTTCACGATCTGTTTATAAAATATTAATTTTTACTTTTATGGAGAAGAAACTTTCTGGAAAGAGAAGAAGTGTAGTGACTTTACACTGTTATTATAGTTCCATAATTTAAAGTTAGCTCATGGATTGAAATATTTCAGTCAACACTTTTATAAAAATCAGTAAATGCTTCTCTTACTATAGTCCGTTCAGAATCGTTTGCCGAGATGTTATGATTTATAATTCAAAAAGTTCTTGATGATTTCACATGATTTTTGGCATACGGTGTTAAAATGTCCATGTCACGAGAACATATGTGTTACTCAATGTCTAGCTATAACGGTTTTCTTAAAGCGGCGAATTCCTTTGATCTTTGCCCATGTAACTATTATTTTGACCCTAATCAAAATGTTTTACAGTAATCTAGTGCAACGATGACCCATAGGCGTGTCCATAAAATTTTACTTGGTGGCAAGTATACAAATTTTAAATTATATATAGAACTTTTGTTCGTAGAGTCAATTTGATATAGTTCCATGCTCTTGGTGTGAGTTTCCCAAATGTTGTCGCTGCCTTTCAAATACGTACATTTAGTTCCTCATATAAGGAAAGTGTGGCTGTAATATTGGATCCAAGATAGCTGAACTTCTGTACTGACTCAAGCAGGCTTCCATTCAAAGTAATGGTTGTTGGTTTGCTTATAACATATTTTTGATTGCTTGGGTGGTCTTGAACAATAAACTGTTTAACAAATCAACTAGGAAATTTTGCAAATCAAACTATTTATCTGTAGACTTAATCAGAGTAATGATCATTCAGAATCAGACGAGTCAAATAGGTCTATTACTGCTTTCGGCTGAACAAACAACAAACCATCCTTTTTCCAATATTCCTCTTCTTGTCGTAACACATGATCCTCACATTTTACCCAGTAGTCTTTATTTATATTTGATAGAGCCTGATTTGTAAGTGTCTCAACATCGCATAATTTGAAAGTTTTATTTGTATATGCTACGTGTCCTTTAACTTTTGCCCAAACTAGTTCTATAGGATTTAAGTGTGCATGATATGGAGGTAGTCTCAAACATCTATGGCCATGTTCTTGTATAAATCTTTATAACAATGTTATGCTCAGTAAAATATTTTGCCTTTATATTCATTCTCACATAGACTTGCAGAAGATAATATGGATAGTGCCGCCTCCTTTCTGTAAATATTGAGATTTGCCTCTGAATTATGACTCGAACTCGAGTCTACGGCCGTGATTTTGACGTCACATAATTTCCGGTTTCGGCTAAAATGTCATTTTGTGCTAAACGGGAAATTTCATATGTAACATTTCTTTATACAAATTTATAGTGGAAACATAACTATTTTAGGACGGTGCGCATTCAGCCGTGAAGGTCATGCCTATATGTTAAAGAATCAGCTGTGAGATGTAAGCATCTACATAATCCCGCCGGTGTTTATAATATCGATTAACTTTTTTTTAATATAGGTTAAATAAGGCATCTTTGAAACTGGATCACATTTCTTTGCTAAAAAAATATTTTTATAGCGACATTAGTATTCTAAACCTAACTTCAAAAGATCAATGCAAATGAACAATAAGTTTTTGAAAAAAATAAATTAATGTCTAGGCAAACGAATCTGAACGGACTATAGAAGCGTATCTACATAGTGCTTAATTGTGGGTGTTGTTCGTTATGTGTATTTGCAAACATGAATTCAATTGGTTACAATTAGTGTGGCCGTATTTCTCAATGATTTTGTCAACATGGTACACCTTTTTCTTATTCGTATTCTTCATAAGTTGTAACAATTCGGGTTTTAAATATGTGTCGTCAAATTTGACATTTTCATTCGCAAGCCATGTCCTAATTTGCTCTTTTGTATTATTTGATGCAGTAGGCACTTTGTCCCATCTTGAATTCCCTAAGGAAGTGCTGATATAGTAAAACAGTAACCTTTTGCATAGTTATAAATTTGCATTTCAAACTCATTGTAATTTAGATATAAATGTTGGTATTTAAAGTCAACAAATTGTCTACTGAGTCTTCACAAAATTAATAAAGATACGCCTTCACTTAGGTAATTAATGCCCAGGCCGTGGTGCGTCATGTCGTTCAATAACAATTCAGTTTTGTGCACGGGATTTTCCTGAACTTAGTGTTTCTGCAATAGCCAAACTATTTTACGTGAACGACCGCAACAAATTAATGTAGATATCCTAAAATGGTGTCAAATTCGAACAGGGTGAATTTAATATAGCCTAAAGAAGAAAACTTTTAAACTAGATCAAATTTCTCAGAGCAAAAAATATTTCTATAACGACATCAATATTATAAGATTACATGCAAAAGTTGAAAGCAAAATAACAAACGGTTATCACGTAAAGCTAATTCAAGTGTGGTTATGAATTTCTGAACGGACTATAAGTGGATGAAGATGGTATTAATAGTTAAAGCATTTCTCTGTCACTTGCAGATGTTGATATTTACGAAAGTTGTGTACAAACATTTCACACTTCTAAGATGTAACATATTGGTTCATTTGCAAAGAAAACAACACTTTAGACGAACTCATATTCGACAAATCTATTTTTTTGTTAAATAAGTTTCGAGCTTATAAGAAGAAGGCGCTGGAAACACGTTGATCGTGTACCAAGAATGAATGAATAAAGAATTCCCCATCAGGTATTCAAGAGGAAACCATCTGGCAAAAGAAAACAAGGCAGACCAAGAGAATAGCTATACAGAACAATTACTAGGGGAGTTTCAACCATGGACTAAGAAACAACCAAGACCTACAAGAACTAACATCAAATCGTCAATCATGGAGAACTAATACTTCAACCCTAAGTGTTGTCTTCAGCCCGAGAGGAACATAAATGCATAAATGGATGATGTTATAGTTTTACTATTGGACTATACATATAATACTAGATCCCTCGGTGTCTTGGCATGTTAAACAGTCAACAAAGCATTGATACGATGCAGTGTGGATAGAAGATTGTGGAAGGGCATGATCGCCTACGATAACCGATATTGCTCATGATGATGAATGATGACAGGACAGCTTAATATTTAAAATATCATAACGATTAAAAATATTTTTAAAAATCCCATCAACTGTGTATAATTATCTTCAATACTTACCCTTTAAAGGGCACGTCTGTTCTTGGTCTTTGACTTACTGTTATTCCCTTTCCCTGAAACAACTGGGTATCCATAATTAATTGCCTCAGAACTGCATTGCTTTTCTCGTTGTAAGGGTTTTGACATGCCAAGTAAAATGGTGATAATGGATCTGGATAAGAGAGTAAATAATTGATTAATCGACAGCATAATCTTTCAACATAAATGAAAAATATTAGCTTATTTTTTTAAAAATATACATTTTGACTCTATCATACTGACTTCACTATTATTCGTCATAATCTGTCTGTCTGTGTCTCTCTTTCTATGTCTCTCTCACACACACACATATTTTTATATTCCATATTTTTTATCCTCCACCAATAAGTGACTAAGAAGTCACTTTTGTCAGTTGCCTCAAAGTTATTCTGTAAAATCATCCTAAATAGAATAAAGGATTCAATAGATACAGTAATGCGTGAAGAACAGGCTGGGTTTAGAAAAGGGAGAAGCTGTCTTGACCACATTTTCACTCTACGACTTATATTGGAGGAACACATTGAAAAGCAAAAACCTTTTGTACTTAACTTCATCGACTTCAAAAAAGCATTTTATAGTTTTCATAGAGAATCTTTGTGGAAAATTCTGAAGCAATATGGTTTACCATCAAAAATCATAAATATTATCAAAGACATGTATGATGGTTACACGTGTGCAGTTCGAACAGAAGAAGGACTGAGCGAATGTTTCCCAATAGAAACTGGGATTAAACAAAGATGTATTTTATCGCCCTTGTTATTTGGAATTGTTATGGACTTCATAATGAAGAAATGCTGCACTGGTAATAAAGGCATCGAATGGATACAAGGAGACCATTTGGAGTACCTCGACTTTGCTGATGGCATAGTTCTCATCAGCAGTCAGATAAAAAACGATGCAGGAAAACACAAATGAACTATCATCAATAGCCAGCAAAATTGGGCTTGAGATCAATCATGAAAAGACTAAAGTCATGAAAAGTTTAATTCCAACAGGTGACAAAATATACATGGAAAACAAACCAGTGGAAGAGATCGATCACGTTATCTATCTTGGAAGTCACATTGATCGAGAAGGGGATACGAGTAAAGAAATTAGAATCAGAATGGCTAAAGCAGCAATGTCTTTCAGAAGCCTTGAAAAGTTGTGGAAATCAAAACTCATCAGCACAAACACAAAACTTAGGCTATTCAAATCAAATGTACTATCAACCCTTACGTATGCGTGTGAAAGCTGGAAAACAACAAGAGATATAGAAACAAAGTTGAACGCATTCGAAAATAAATGTCTAAGGAAAATACTTGGTATAGCATGGAACGAATTCAAAACAAACGAGGAAATTAGAGAAATCGCCAATCAACCACTAATATCTTCAGTAATAAAGAAAAAACGATGGTCATACGTTGGACATGTGATGAGAAGAGAAAATAACTGAATAGCAAAGCAAGCCCTCATTTGGGAAACAACAGGTAAAATAAAAAAGAGGAAGACCCAGGGAGACACTGAGAAGAACATTGATGAGAGAGGCAAGAGCAGCAGGAATCGGCTCCCTCAATGAGATAGAACTGCTTGCACAGAACAGAGACAGATGGCGAGATTTGATAAAATATCTTTAAAGAAAACTGCTAGAACAAAAAATTCATATAGGAGAAGGTGTATCTGGGTCTATGCCCTACGGGCCGGTTACGGCTCGAAAGGTCAATAGATAGAATAAGAAGTGCCCTCCAATGTTTTCTCTCTTTTACTGTCTTTTCCATTCATTTTCACGTTTAATTGATCTTTGTGATCTATCCCAAGTGTAGTCTCCGTGGGTTACTAAGTCTTCACTGTTTCCCTTTCTCTGTAGTTCCAGAAATCGTGTAATGTTTGTAATTTGCTTGTGCAAAGTGTGTCCTATACATCACCACTATCTAATGTATATGTGTGTGTGTGTTGGGGGGGGGGGGTGTATATATATATGATTGGTTTCTCCTAAAATTAAAAATGTACCATCATCATCATCATCATCATCAGGAGGCATGTCCATGGCAGAACGTTGCATTCACTACAGCCAGTATAAAATTATCTCTGTCTCTAAGCCAGATTTCCCACTTCTTCTGTTGTAACGTTCAAGGTCTCCTTGATGTCTGCGTATCCCAGGAGCCATGCCTTCCATTATTGTTCTTTCAAACCCGCTGCATCTTATGACGTTGCCAATTTATTTTAATTTCCTCTGTAGAACGGATTCATAAGCTAGTTCATTTAAATGTTTAAATCATTTAATGTCTTCGTTACTACATTTCATGACCCAAGGTATCTTAATGATTTTTATGTAGCATTTTATTTCGAAAGAGTCAATTTTCTTGTTTGCTATCTGCTAGATTGTCCATGATTCACAATCATATTTTTCTACATATCCTCAGTAGTTTTAATTTTACTGCATAGCTGGTAAGTGCCACGCGTTGTTCATGGCGTGTAATTTTTCTGTTGATATTGCTTAACTTCTTTTGATCTATTTCTGACAGTCTCCATTGTTAGTTACTACAGATCACAGATATTCATAGTTTGTTATAATTTTAAGTTTTTCATTGTTGATGATGATTTTGGATTGGCCTTTTGTTTTATCTAAGGACATTATCTTAGTTTTCTGTATTTTTAGATATATATTTGGCACTTTGTGTTTATTAACACACTCAATGATGTCTTTTAGTTCTTCTGCACTGTTCGAGAGGAAGTATGTGTCATCAGCGTAACTGACTTCTGGAATTATGTTTTAAAAAAGGTACCATCAAGTAGGGAAAACAAAATCAGGTCTGATTAATGTAATGTTTTTAACTACTCTAGATGTGTATTTTTATATATTTGAATAAACATGCACTGTAAATATATTCCATATATTAAATATGCGCATTGCAATATAGTATAGGACTAAAATGTACATATTTACTGACATTTATGTTCTAAATACTCTTTTGTAGATTGTAACGAAGCACTTCTGTTAAAGCAAAAAAAAAAAAAAAAAAAAAAAAAAAAAAAAAAAAAAAAAACGGCAATGCTTTTTGCAAACTAGAGAAGTTAATTTATATATTCACATATTCTGTTAATTTATAACTTTTTGAAACAATGACATCTAGTGAAAGTTTATTACATTGTTTTATTCGTGTGATGGGAGTAGACAGTAGGCTGCAGATTCGAGAAGAATATCTTGTCCAGCAACAGTTTGAACCAATGTAATCTGATAGTATATTTTGATAATGGGAACAATGAAAACTTTTCGCAAACAATCACAGTCAGAACACAGCAGGAGGCTGACCTTTGGAAATCATGACGCGGGTAGGTTCACAACTCTTAGAGTGTCAAGAAGCTACCGACAGTAGCACTTTCTTAATTGGGGGTCGGGGGGTGAGATCATTGCGATTATCGAAATGTCTTCTTTGTTAAGCTACATAACATTTCCACTATTTTAACTTGTCTGCAGAAATGGTGATTTTGTCTATTCAAAGTTTCCTGCTGCAATAGCTAGGCAACATTATTGCACTTTATATTGTTACACGTTTTCTTTGCTAAGTACAGGATTATCTCAGAATAGTATAATTTCATAAAGTTATCAAGCATTTTAAAATAAAAGAAATGATTTATAAATTATTTGTTGAATGTGTACACAGATAGTGACACACACCCTGCTATTTTTTTTTAAATTTCAAACGTTTTATTTATTGACATCCACAGTTATTATTTGTCAATGTTTGGACCATGCACTTGAATATAGCTGCTCTAAGATCAAGGATGACTGCAAACAAAACACAGTCAGACATCAAACAAGTGATGTTGTGAGTAAGAGTACTCTTAGTAAAATTGTAATAAGATATACTTGTTTACATAAGGTTGTAGCAGTTTCACCTCACCTTACTTAAGCTATGATGTTGTGAGTCATTGGTGCACTATCAAAGGTTTCCTATACAGGTTTCTCTGTCACTTCCTGCTCTTTGTGATCAAGCAAATATGAGACTTATCAATTCCTTGATATTGTTTTTTACTACTTCACTCTCTGTCTTTCTTGACATCTTACCATTTTTATAGTGTCTTGATCTCTTTTTGCAGCATTATAGTTTTTGTCAGATCTGACCGTCACTTTACCCATCAACGCCACAATTATGTATGTTATCTATATCAGTTTTACCATTGCTCAACATGGTATTCTTGTCTATTCTTAACTATTGGTCTTAAGAAACTGCATTGTTCAGTCTGTGCCGTTTTTTGTTATATTTACCTTTAGTTTTGTATTCGGTATATGATTTGTTTGACCGTGTTGAAAATATTGTGAGTCGAAATGTTGGCTTGTTGTGTCTTTGTCTTATCCACATGGCTGTAAAATACATGTTTATATTATATTTTTGTAAAGCCGTTCTTGCCCTTATCCATCACTCCCAATAAATGAGAATCTCATCATGTTATATCTCATCTCCATTCATTTCTTCTTTGTAGTCATACTTTCATCATAGCTGACTGATTGTTTAAAATTATTGTGTTGAACCTCTGTATCGATAATGTGAAATGCTCATGTTCTTATTAAAGCATTTGATCATGAAAGATAGCTTTGGATATAAACGAAAGTAATTGTCTTGGATGGAATAATACATACACATTTACAACAAAAGAGATACATTCAAAGAAACTAACTGAAATTATACGTACCAATTTCAAGTTCACAATTCTGACCAGCCCAACCTTTAGAACAGATACACACATAGCCAGGATAGGTGTTCATGCACACTCTGTGGGAGGTAGTCCTATTGTCCATACCAGTGAAATTACCTTCTGTAGCATTAGCTACAGATGAGCACAGGGACAAGTCCTCAAGACACTCATTAATGTCCTCATCACACATTCGTCCTGTCCACCCTTCAGCACAGGTGCAGAGATACCCAGGATTTGAATTCTGACATATAATGTGTTCACCTTTTGATTTCTCGATATCACTTGAGTTTTCTCTTGTTCTACAAATATCTGGAAACTGTAGACACTCATTTATATCGTCACTGCACAAATGTCCTGTCCAGTATTCCTGACATTTACAGTTGAATGTACCAATTGTATTAATGCATGTTGCATTATTTCTACAGGGTGACACCTCCACGTCACATTCATTCACATCTTCTTCACATCTTATCCCTTTCCAATTCATGGGACAATCACAGTTAAAGCCACCATGTGTGTTGGTGCAGTTTCCTAAATTATAGCAGTGACCTTTGTCACACTCATTGATGTCTTCCTCACAGTTCACTCCTGTGGAGAGAAGAAAATCTGACATTTTACAGTCACAGCAGAAACATACATAAATATATGGGGGGACGGCACTGAATGATGATGATGAAGATACATGTTGTAAGGCAACACAAAGTCTCTCCATTCAACGAAGAGTTGGAACTTCCTTAACAAAGTGTTCTATGTCTGACCAACATTGCAGGTTGTTGTTTCCTCCCTGACTTAGTGAATGGATAGATATTAACAGTTTTATCATTTCTTTGCCATTTATAAATGTTGATATTTATGGCAATTAGTTCCATCCTATGTTTTTACTCTATGGGAGACCTTCTTTCATTCTTCCTCATGAACACCCCCCTTCTCTCATCCCCACCCTTTCTAATGTTTCACCGTTTGGCTCCTTTTGGTACAGTTAAATTCTACATGCCATATTGTCCAATAATCGTATAACCAACCTTTACGTTAATCCTGACCGCCATCTCTGTCTACCATTTTTTATATCTGTGTTGTGTTTTATGGTTTCCCTTTATTTGTTTAATTTGTATAGTTTGTTTGTTATACCGGATGAAGACTTTTGCCGAAACATCGCAGTTTGTCTTGTCTATTAGTTGTAAGTGGTCTGTACCATGTTATGTTTATTGTTCGTGGATAAGGAATGGAACATGCACTTTTGGCTTTCATTTTGATTTAAAATAAATTCACAAACAGGCTAGCTGCATGCTAATGTGCCTATGATAACACTATAATTATTAAATAGAAGAAATCTAACTCAATGCATTATTTAAAATGTTCTAAAGAACTAACTCAATGCATTATTTAAAATGTTCTAAAGGAACTAACTCACTGCATTATTTAAAATGTTCTAAAGAACTAACTCAATGCATTATTTAAAATACTTTAAAAGAAAAAACCAAATTCATTATTTGACATGCTGTAAAAGAACCGGCTCACTGCATTATTTAATATGTTGTAAAAGATCTAATTCACTGTATTATTTAACATGTTCTAAAAGAACTAATTCACTGTGTTATTTAACATGTTCTAAAAGAACTAATTCACTGCATTATTTGACATGTTCTAAAAGAACTAATTCACTGCAATTTTTAACATGTTTTCTAAGAACTAATTCACTGTACTATGTAAACATTTTGTAAAAGATCTGACTCACTGCAATCTAGAACATGTAAATCAATGCATTTTGTAAAAGACTAAAAAGATTGCGGTTGAGGCTGCATCATTTCCATATCAAATCAGTTATCAGAATGAGAAGTACAAGTCTAAAAGAGGGTGATAGTAACACAGTGGTAACGCATTGGCTTGTCGATAAAGTGAGCACAGGTTTGATTGTAGCTTGTTGCACTTCACTTGACCCAGATGAAGAAAGGAGTACGTGACTAAATGTGTCAGATAAAATAAAAGAGTGCACGGAAAAGCTCAGTTCTCTTCCTAACTAAATGCTGGGCTAAGTTTTTTCTTCCTCGTCTTCTACTTTTCGTTCCACATTCGCATTTTAGTGTCGAAAAGAGATACAGTTTGTGGTCTTTTGCTCTTCTCTTAGCCTGTGCTGCTGTTATGTTCATCATCATCATCATCAAGTACCGGGCCTGCTGGCGTGGGGGATCATGTCTCTCCACAACATTCGATCTCGTCAGTTATTTATCATTTCTTCTGTTGACCTTCTGCCAAGCCATCCTCTTAAGCTGTTTGTTATTTTTTCTCTTTGCTTCCCTCTATCTCTTCGCCCCTCTATTTTTCCAGTTGTTACAATATATTCCAGTTGTTCTCTTCTCATACATGGCCAAAAAATTATGATTGTTTCTTCCTAATATTGGATATTAGCTCTCTTTTTGCTTTGACCTCTTTCAGAATATTTTCATTACTCTTCTTAATTGTCCGTGCTATTCTCAACATTCTTCTGTAAAACCACATTTCTAAAGACTCCAGTAATTTCCTTGTCTGTTGTCCTATTGTCCATGATTCGCATCCATATGTTAAGACTGACTCTATATAATATTTAAGAACTCCTTTTCTTGTTTCTATTGTCAAACATGAATTGCATAGTATCTATATGGCCTAAGCCATTCTGCATCTCACCTCATTTGTACATCATCCGTCTGAGGTTAGCAAAGTTTCAAAATACTTAAATTCGTTTACCTATTTTAATATTGTTCTACTTGTCTTTATTTTTGCGCTGAGATGATATCATTTTCTTTGTTGTTACCATTGCCTCTGTCTTTTTGCTATTAATGTTGAGTCCTTTATTTTTGCTTTCTTTCACTATAATGTCCAACATTACTTGTAACTCATTTTCACTCTTAGCGATTAAGACTGTATTATCATAATAACTTAGATTATTTATATTATGACCTCCAATTGTTATTCCAGGCATGCCCCTTGTGGATCTTAAAATAATCTCACTATAAATATTAAACAAATCTGGTGACAGCGCACAATCTTCTCTAACACCCTGTTTTATTTCTTGAAAATTTACCAATTGGTTTCCAGTTCTTATGGCCACTATTTGTTGTCAGTACATGTTCTATATTATTCTTAGATCTTTGCTGTCTACATTTATGCTTTCTAAAATTGTGATTATTTCTTGATGCTTTACTTTGTAAAATGCTTTGGTATAATCTATGAAACATAGGTATAGATCTGTTTTCACCTCATGGCTCTTTTTACTAAAGATTGTATGATATTTATGACATTGCTCGTTCCTTTACCTCCAATAAAACCACACTGTTCATCGCTAATTTCTGGACTGATTTTGTTTCGCACTCTTCGAATGATGATTCTTAGTAATATCTTAGTCATAAGAATCATCATGCGAAGAGTGCGAAACAAAATCAGTTATGTTCATTGTGTTTCTAATATCCATCAATCTATCTCTTTCGTGGTAGGCCCTTGCACATTTTATGTTTGGCACCTCTGTAGCAGAAGATATTTAGCAGTCATTTTACCGATAATACTGTTCCAATCATTAGTCCTTAAAGTGTAGCAACTTTTATTTATACATTTATGCTTTTATTTATTATGTGTGCAATGTCTGACAATTTACAATAGTTTTTAACAAAATAACTTTAAATGTAATGTTTTCTTTAATCCAGATGGTAATTTATTGTTTAAATGCTCATAGGTCTAAGTCATCTGCAAAAAAAAAAAAAAGAATTGCAAATATTTTGGTACATTCTTATTTACAATATAAATAATTATAGAGAATAGAGAATCCTTCAAACAAGATTTTCTTTCACCATAGACATTTTAGGCAACATAGTATGCATTATTACATTTGGGGCATCTTTCTTTCCTAGAAAAAAAAATCTCGTACTCTTTTAAGGCTGAGTGAAGCTACAAAACGTCGTTTGGATTCGAACCCCACCTCTTATTCTCAGTAGACTAGGTCACCAGTCTCATTGCCCCATCTCCGTTATATCGTAACCAGAAACAGAATGTTCATGATGCCATGAAGCAACTAATCCTGTTTCTTACGCCCGCGTGGCCACTATGACCCTGACCACGGACAGAGAAGAAAGAATGGAACTACCGCTACCGCACAGCTAACTTTGGAGACTATAAAGTTGACTGTGTTACCGCCACGCTTGTTGTAAAAGACGACTAAGGAAGTTGGTGTTGAGGTCTTCGCTGGTGCTACAGAGTTCGTGCATCCCTGCTGAAGTCACCTTCTAATTTTTTTCTCTAGTGTGTGGCAGGTGTACTTTAAGCTGGAGAACGTGTTGAGAAGGTGATTTGAGCACTATGAAGTTGTATGTTATACAATGAAGATGATATGTAGACTCGACCATAACAATCTACAATTGGTTTGCGATTCTTAAGTAACTACTTTCGTCAAGATCAGTGAACTAGAACTCATAACAATCACACATCACCTACTACAGAAGGTCTGGAAACAGACTGACCGGTTGAGGCAAGCAGGTAACGATCATAGAGAGAAGGTAACCTAGAAATGTCAGACTGAAATCGGATGTGTTTGGTCCATAGGGTCAAACATACATGCAGCAACTTGCTGTATATTTAACGTTCTTTTAAAGACAGAATAAATAAACAGAAGATGAAGAGATATGCAGAATATTAAATTAGTAGATGAAATCAGCAGACAATAAAAATAAGCATCAGGTTAAGAAATAAGTAGAAGCTAAATTAAGCATAGGTAAAGGTAAGGTAAAGTACGAGACTTGAACCGGCGGAACAAACCCATTATCAGATGTTGAAAGATGGCATGGCGACCGTCCAAAAAATGGAAAATAGTGATTGATCGTGTTGTAAACAAAATATAGAAAAATAGAGGAGAGATCAAGCTGGTACAATCAAAGTATTGCCTACAGTTGAGTAAAGGTATGCTGCTGATTAAAATGAATGTCGGGGGTGAGAGGGGCGTCCTCACTTGGCAGTGTTGATCATAGGTGAAGGTCACACAACTAGAGGGTACACATTTGAAGTGGATACGTTTGTTTTTCACCAGTCATCCTGACCTCACGGTAGACGAAACAATTATCCAGTCTCATTGGGAACGGATATTAAATTAAAACAAGGACCCGTGTTCAAGTAGAACATGTAAACAATATATGGCAGCTGACAATCGAAGGATAGAATTTATGCAGCCATTAGAGGGAACTTAAACCAAAAATAAGTATAAACCATATCCGTTCACGGTACTTTACCGGTTTACTGAAATTGCACGAAAGCTCTCACAGAAACTATAGAACATTCACTGCAATGATATCCTTTTGTGTTATTATATATTGTTGACTTTGGTTTCAGAATCGCCTGATGGAAGTCTATATATGGCTATTATTTGTCTCTAATAGGACAGCGGTTCTCACACTTTCTGTTACCGCGAGCCCCCTTTAAATAAGTTTTGTACTCGGTTTCTTCTATGTTTTAATTCATTCATTCTCTCTTTCCATTTAGTAAATGAACATCACACTATTATTCAAGCCTTCAGGCACCCTCTGTGACGGCACCGCGGAACCCTGGGATGGGGGTAGATGGCGGAACACTGTATGAGAAACGCGGTAATAGGGGACTTCTTTCTTCAAAATGCACTGCCAAATCAAACTAAAATCATGAACTTTACTTGGTATCATTTATGTTCAATGTGACCCACAATCAGTAGTTGTGTCTTTAATGTTCTAAAACTGGTTGCCTTAATCTGTAATAAAGTTAATTATAATCAAAAATAAACACCACAAAGATTCAACAATATAGCACGTGCTTCATACAAAAGTCTGACCTGTAAAACTAACAGGACAGTGACAAAGGAAACCACCAATCAGATCAGTACAATTGGCACCATTTTGACAAGGAGAAGAAAGGCATTCGTTGATAGGAGATTCGCACTTTTCTCCGGTATACCCTGTGTAAAAACAAATGTAACAGATAAAGTATGCAATAGAACAATATTTACCGTATGCATGAAAGTCACATCTGTTCGTCGATTACGTCTGTCCGTTTTTTTCTGTCGCTTACAGCGTCGAGGAGAATTCACGCATCTCATGACTAATAAAACGTCATGAATAATTAATATGTTTAAAAAAAAACATCTAATAGGTAAACACGTGGATTTTACGTTTTATAATCATGCAATCCTGTAGTAGTGCAAATAAATTTTGTTGGTTGATATATTATGTATGACAAGTTGAAATATGTATATAAATTATATAGAAATATCATATCCTTTTAATGAAGCAAGTGTAAAGAAAAAATTAATCTCTGCATTTGATCTAAAGCCGCATTGCGATTCAGGATATACGCGTTCTGCGAACAGCTGCAGGCTACCTAACCTGACTCTGGCAAAGATCTTGCCGATGATGATGAGTAAGGAGATGCATCTGTAGCTGTTCCAGATTTCAGAGCATGGGGTGTATTAGAGCGCTTTTGCGGAATTTTATCAGATCGATAGGGAACCCATCTTGTCCTGGTGCCTTACCGGAGGTCAGGTTATCTATGGCCTATGCTAAGTTCATCTACAGTTCGTTCAATCTCTAACTCTTCCATAGGGGGAAGGCATTGGGTGTCGCCAATGACGTTTGGTGTAAAAGTGTCTTCTATGGATTAAAGAGTGGAATAATGATCCACCCATCTCTCCATCTGTCTGTCTCTTTCGTTACTTTCTCCCCAGTACCGAGTACAAGGAGTGAGGTTAATAAATTTCCTTATACAAATATATATCTATTTTATCAGTATGATGGTTGCATGTAAAAGATCATATCGTATTTATGCATTCGCTTTGACTACCAGAATCCATGTTCAGATATTCATCGATGTCTTGTTGGAATGCATCTCCTTTGAATCCAAAAGGACACTATTTATGAGTTACCAAATCGTTGTAGACGAATTTGTTTGCTTGTAGAATGTTCACGTTTCGCATCGTTGTCAACAAGTATAAACCACTTGTGTATTTGGTGTTGACAGACTTATGTGGAGGTGCATTAATGTTTGCGATTAGGTAATTCACAGTGAAGGCGAGGTGTGAACATTTATTGTTGAAAACATTTCTTTGTGGGAAGACACTACAGAACACTCAGAAAAAAGGCATCTTTCGCAAACGGAAACCAAAAGCAACACATTTAAATGTAGTATCAAATAAAACGATACACAAATAGTAAATATAATTGTTGTACAAACAGTTAAATAAACTTTTAAAAATAAAATCACCGGCAGAGCATTTTTTTGTTTTAACCTTCTGATTACAAGTGTGTTGTACAAGTCTATGGCTTATAGGATCACAGTATTCTGAGCAGGTCGAACCATAGTAATACTCTCCACAGTAGACTTGGGCTTCAAATTCAAACCTGATTGGAAATGAAAAATAAATATAAAACATCACGTATGTTGTGAACTAACAAAACTAAAAATTATTTGGAAAGACATATCAAATAAAATAAATTACTCTATTACAGATATTACCAGTATAATATAACTAAAGATGTATACTGTAACTAAAGAAGAGATTGAAGTCATGGCTGATTTTGGAATGAAAATAAGAACAAAAATATTGGATGATATCTACAAAATTCAATATATACCAGACGACCTGCTCAAATCAATATTCATAGCCCTACCAAAGAAATCAGGTGCGAGATCATCGCACAATAAACCTTATGAGTCACATTACTAAGATATTACTAAGAATCATCATGTGAAGAGTGCTAAACAAAATCAGTCCAAATTTTAGTGATGAACAGTGTGGTCTTGTTATAGGTAAATGAACGAGCAGTGCCGTATACATCATAATATCTTTAGCAGAAAGAGTCATAGAGATTAAAACAGATCTATACATATGCTTCATAGATTATACCAAAGCATTTGACAAAGTAAAGCACCAAGAAATAATAAAAATCTTAGAAGATTTAAACGTAGACAGCAAAGATCTAAGAATAATAAAAAACATGTACTGGCAACAAACAGCGGCCACGAGACCTGGAAATCAATAGGGAATATTTAAAAAAATAAAACAGGGTGTTAGACAAGCTTGCGTGCTGTCCACCATATTTATTTAATATGTATAGTGAGATTGTACAAAGAAATTACCACGGTTGTTTTCCGTTGCCTTCCGTGTCTAATTTCTAATAATGTCTAATTTCTTATAACTCATGGACACTATTAGTAATTAAGACTGTATCATCAGCATTCCTTAAATTATTTATATTAAGACCACGGATTGTTATTCCAGGCATGCCCATTCCCCATCATCATCACTGATTGCCGTCTCCGCATTGAAGGTTGGCTACTATGGAGCGCCATTCCACTCTGTCTCTTGCTTTGATGGTGCAGATTGTCATAGGCTGCCTTGTCCATCTTTTGATGTTACTCGTCCATGTTAGTCTTGGTCTGCCTCTGACTCTTTTACCTTGTATTTTCCCTTCCAATATTACTTTTATTAGGCCGTTGTTTCTTTTAACATGACCCAAATCCTAAAACTATAGGTAGAATTTCTTTCCATGACTTTCTTTGGAATGTTACGTGATGAGGCTCCAATCTCTTTCACGGTGGTCTGCCATATTCGTCTTTCGTGCTCTGAATATGCCTCATGTGTACCACACACTTTGTTGTTTTTGCTTTCTAGGTCGTTGATCATTTCTGATTATTCCGCCTTTTGTTATTATATCTTTATTTTTATTGTATTTGTTATTATATCTGTATTATATGGTATTATATTTGTTATTTTTTGTTATTATTTCAATTCCAAAATCAAGCGTGTCTTCAATCTCTTCTTTTTTTGTTATATTATCTGGTCCGGGAGCATTTCTTGCTTTCATATAGCGCAAGGCGTCTTCCACTTCTTCTTTGAGTATTTCTGGTCATTCCCCCTTATACTTAATATTTACACCTGTTCGTTCAACATTATAAAGATCTTTAACGTATTCTGTCCATCGTTCTATTATGCTTTGTTGTTCAATCAATAGTTCTTCTTCCTTTGATCTTAAACATCCAGTTTTTGATTGCATCATTTTGTATATAGCTTTGGCATCTCATGTTTGTTGCATTTAAATCTCTTTGCATCTCTGTTTTAGCCATGCTTCTTTTGTTTCATTACATTTTATTAAAAATTTCTTTTTTTTTCTTCTTGTATCCATCAGCTGTAACATGTCATCCATTTTCTTCTTGAATTTGGTAGTATGAACGCTTTCGATGTTTGTTGCCTTGATTCTTTTAGCATTTTCCACTGTTCATCAATGTTTTGTATCTTCTCTATTGCAATGTACCGGTTCTGAATTGTCATGTTATATTTGTCTTGCACCTTCTTGTCTGATTTGAGTAAATCTAAATTTATTTATGTTAAATGAGGCTTGTTTTGCTGCTTTTAATTTTACTCTAAGCTTTCCCACAACTTGTACATGATCACTATTGCAATCCGCCCCTGGTCTAGTTTCCACACACGCCAGACTGTTTCTAAATCTATTGGTTATCATTATGTAATCAATATGATTACGTGCGTTATCTCCTTGGCTTTTCCATGACCACAGACGTATTTGATGTTGTTTAAACCAGGTGTTTCCTATCATCAAGTTGCGTGTTCTAGTCCAGTCAATAAGTTTTTCATCCATTTCATTACTCTCGTATAAGCCATAATAATCAACTATTTCCTCAACTCTTTCGTTTCTTACTTTTTGCGTTGAGATCCTCTTGAACTATAGTGATTTAATGTGGTTTTCATTTAACGAAGTGCCTTATTTAACTCGTCATAAAATGAATCAACTGTTTCTTCTACACTGTCTGCTGTTGGTGCATAAACGTGAATGAGATTTATATTTATTGGCTTTCCATTCAATTTCACTAAAAGGACGCTGTCAGATATTGCCCAAAAGTCTTTCACTGTTCTTGCCCTTTATGCATCCAGGATGATACCTACCCCGCTTTGGTGTTCAGTCCCTCCAGAATTGATTAGTTTATGTTCATCAGCTCCCCTATGATGTCCCTTACCGAACGAGGTTTTTCCATTGGAATCCGCCTGAACGTTGTTGTCGTGAATTCTTTTATTGTAACGATTCATGATTGTACAAGGAAATTATGACGGTGGTTTTCTATTGCCTTCCATCGGTTTGTTTACGGTTGGCTCCACTAGCCTTTGACTAAAAAGTCTCACCCAAAAAGCAGTGGGGTAGTTTTACTTCGGGGTACTCTCTCTTAGCCGTTTACTCTCCTGAGCATACCTGCAAGGCAGCAGGGCAGCAGCAGGTTGTACCGTTTACTGCATACTGTATAAATCTATTAATCATGTATAAAGTGGGGACTGTAGTTCTAATCTTGGCACAACTATAATAGGTAGGTTAGTTATTTGAAAACACATGATCTGTTTTTCCTAAAACACCTGCATGTTCTTCTCTCAAAAGTTTCTTTATAGCCTCTTTTAGTCCACACCCCCCCCACCCCCAATTATTCTGCTTAATATTTTTCCTGGTACTGATAGCAGCATAATTCCCCTATAATTTGTGCATTCCTGTAAACATCCTTTCTTTGATAGTTTGATAATATAACCTTCATTCCAGTCTTTGGGTATTTCTTCCCTCTCCCAAATTGTATCTAGTAGATTATGTAACATCTTGGTAGAGGTGTTAATATTTGCTTTGATGGCTTCTGAATGAATTTCCTGTGGCTTTACCATTTTTTAATAGCTTGATGGTTTTCATTATTTCTTCCTTGCTTGATTTTTCACAGTCAACGTGCAACTATTCTTCATTGTTCACCTCTGTGTAAGCTTCCTGTGCCGTGGCTTTAGTGCTTTTCGTTTTACTTTTATTTATGTCTGCTTTCTTATTCTTACTTTCTTTAATTTTATCCATGGTCTCTGCTGTCATCCATGCCTTATTATGGCGTTCTCTTTTCCGCAGGGTTTCTTCGCATGTATCTTCCCACATATTCTTCACCTGTTGCCACTGGTCTTCTATATCTATTGTATTTTCTTGTTGTTGGAGGACTTAGTATTTGTGTGATACTGTGACTACAAATTTATCTTTAATTCCTTCACCTTAAGAAACCCTACATTGAAATACTTTCTACCCTTATGTGTTGTATTATATCTTTTCATTTAACTTGTTATAGTGTGCAAACTTAAAGTTCGACATACATGATAATGTGATATTGGAATCTCAAAAACGACTCTTTGGAAGTTTGTAAGAGACGTTGGTTTCACTTTTCGAAAATCAGCTATTGGTAGAAATATTGTTTGTGAAAAACGACATCTGATTGCTGCCCGAAGCAAATACCAAATGCAGATTCGTGAGTGACGAATGGAAGGCTACGATATAGTATATTTGGATAAAACCTGAGTCAATGCTCATCCTATATTTGAGAAAGAATGGTAATCAGACAGAGAAAATAAAATAAGCAATTCCAGCTGCAAAGGGCAACGCATTATATTAGTACATACTGGCAGTAGAGAGACTACACTTATTATTGTTATTGAGTTATTTGCGGGTCATCATCATTGCACTCCGAACATGTCCATAGGTGCTCAGATCCCCTCCTCAGCAATTCCCTCAGTGTCCAGCGACTGACGACTCCAGTTCTATGTTGGTTGATAAGTCTTCTTACACGGCCACTAAGTGTCTCATTTCTGGCTGTGCCCAACTTAACTCCCATTTCCATCATCCAAAGAAGTAACGTGGATCTGTGTTTGTCGAAGTCCTGTGCTCTTCCCACATCTCGGAGGGCATTGATGATGTTCGCCCGATCCATTGGTTGCTCGTCCTCAACGACAGCGCAGCCAGCCAACCTGTCCGCCCTTTCATTTCCCCGTACTCCCGCATGTCCAGGGACATAGACAAAGGTGACCTTGCGTATTTTGGATTTCTGCGACGACTCTACCCATTGCATGCGTACAGAGCCCGTCTCCACTTTTTTTTATCATGCTCATCGAATCACTCAGTATACATGCGTGGGTGTATTTATTACTTATTAATGACGCACAACTTAATTTTCAATCAAAGTTTACACTCGGGAGGCACTACCACACTGACATGAATGGACTCATTTTTAGAGACAGGATTTAAAACACTCTACTCCCCATTCTGAATAGACCTTCATACTTTGTAATGGACAATTCATCATATCATAATGTCGTAGCACTGGAGGACAATGTTCCTAATTCATCAAGCACAAAAAATCAAATCTTCACACGGCTTAGAAAAAAAAAATGTTTCCATTCATAACAACCAGTTAAAACCAAAGTTGTTGTAACTAGTTAGACAGACTAAGAAGACAAAGTTATATCAAACTGATAAAATAGTTGCAAAGTATAGCCGCACAACTCTTCTCCTCCCATTTGATCATTCGCACCTTCAACCAGTAGAACTTGTGTGGGCTAAAGTCAAAGGGCAAGTAGCTGCGCAGAACACGACGATTACAATTTATGATGTTAAAGAATTCTGGAGAAAATGTGGCGACCATGTGCTCTGAGAAGAGGGACAGTACTGGGCAATGAGATGGATAATTGTTACCTCTTTAGAGTTTATGATTCTGTAAGAGGCATGTGTGACGTGCAGAATTTTGTTGACACTCTTACTATTTACTGACTATGTGTGTTTGATGTTCTGGTCGTTACATATATTCTTGTTGATGACACGCCTGATTTTTGGCGACTGTGTGTGTTTGATACTTTAGTCAAAGTATACCTATCTCTATGACGAAGATATAAAATGATATGAAAATGTGCGCCCTCTTTAACGTGATATGGATACGCCTTTGACTTGCATTGTTAGAAAATTAACGTAATTTACACTAAAGTCTAATGTTTAGAGCACACTGTTTGATATTATTTAATTATGTAACAAAAAACGATTTGTGCAAAACTCAGAATACCTTTGTACTTAAATTTTATAACATCTTGAGGTCGGTGAAAAACTAACATGTTAACAATGACAGAAATTCATCAAACTGTTTCTAAGATAATTGATAAACTCTGTGGGCACGATTTACAGAATGAACTATAATTGTGAGTCTTCCATGTCTTGATTTATAGCGAGCTCAAACAAATCAGACGGATATTCTCTAGCTCCCATTCTGCTACTATCAACTGTACTCGTCATTATTATCCCTACAGCTTATGTGTTTTCCACCTTCCTTGCCTGAATATGCAATTATTTTGTTGTTATCCACTGACCTATTGTCTGTATCCAGCCATAGTATTTCGCCGATACCCAGTATATCTAGGTGATATCTACCTATCTTCCTTGTCACTTCGACCAATTTTGTTGGTCCGGCCATTTTTCTGATATTCTAGAAACTGATGTTAGGGCAATAAGTTGGAAAAAGTTAGATCCTGTTCATCATTTCATTTAAAAGTCGAGATTTTTGTTTCAATAACAATAGATGTTTTACGATGGCAGCTTGTTAGGCTACATATCAATCGTCGATAGCAGGATGAAGAAAAACAAATCTCCATTTTAAATGTGAACCGGAAAAAAACAAATGAGTAGGAGAATGTAAACAACAGCAAGGAACAACACTCGTCATATCATCCATAAATTATACGAGCTGGTGCTGTGATGCACAAGGGACAACAAATGCAAAGATGGGTTGAACACTACTCTAATCTATACAGTGACGACAGACCAGCAAACACAGCTCTAGCACAATCAATACCCAAATATCCTACAATGTTTGAACTGGATGTTGAGCCTACTATGAACGAACTTGCTGACGCTATAAATGCCCTCTCAAGAGGAAAAGCTGCAGGAAATGACAACATTCCCACAGATGTACTAAAGGACAACCTAAGCGTACTACTTCCACACCTATACAAACTGCTAATTAAATGCTGGAGAAACGGAGAAATACCTCATGATATGAGAAATGCCAAGATTATAACGCTGTACAAGAATAAAGGAGACAGGGGCGACTGCAATAATTACAGAGGCATAAAGGTAAAGGTAAAGTACGAGACTTGAACCGGCGTCTTAGCACGCGAGTTTCCACCCATATGTGCTCGGCCGCCTATTCAGAAATGTTCGGATATTTCTGTATAGTGTCGTCTCAAGCATCGAAACTCAGATGCGAAGCGACATTCCTCACCTTCCCAGGATAATACCCTGGTACCCATTTCTGCCAACGGCTGGGTCGACCGTGGGGGTAATTTTTTTTTAAATTTCCAACCACGAGTACAATTCACACTGAATTACAGAGGCATTTCTCTCCTTAGCACAACAGGCAAAGCTTTTGCTAGAGTCGTACTTAATCGCCTGCATAGACTTGCAGAACGGGTGCTTCCCGAGTCCCAATGCGGTTTCAGACCCGGGAGATCAACCATAGATATGATCTTCACTCTTAGACAACTGCAGGAAAAATGTCGGGAACAAAATATGCCGCTCTATATTGCCTTTGTGGATCTCACAAAGGCATTTGACACAGTAAACAGAGATGGTCTCTACAAGGTGTTAGAAGGCATAGGCTGCCCTCCTAAATTACTTAGGCTGATAATTTCCTTCCATGAAGACATGAATGACAAAGTCCATTGTGATGGGAGTCCATCAGAGAATTTCAAAGTCAACAAAGGAGTGAAACAGGGATGTGTCCTCGCCCCCACCCTTTTTGGTATATTTTTTGCTGCCCTCCTAAATTACACCTTCGAAAACAGCTCAGGAGATATTTACATTCGCACTAGACCAGATGGCTCACTGTTCAACCTAGCACGACTAAGAGCAAAAACCAAAACAAATGTTGCCCTACTTAAAGAATTTTTATTTGCTGACGATGCAGCCCTAGTCGCTCATAGTGAGGCCACCCTACAGTCGCTGATCAACAACCTGGATAAAGCATGCGACCTTTTTTCACTATCAATTAATGTTCAGAAGACAGTAATACTAAATCAAGGTGACTTCAAACCTATATCTATTACTCTAAAAGACTGCCCACTAGAATCAGTACAGAAATTTACATATCTTGGATCCACAGTTACGCAAACCATCTCTCTTGATGAAGAAATAAACTGTCGAATTGGTAAGGCAGCTACGACCTTCGGCAAACTCACAAAAAGGGCATGGAACAACACGAAACTAACTCAAAAGACTAAACTCTTAATATATCAAACTTGTGTGCTTAGCACACTACTATATGGATCCGAAACCTGGACAACATACTCAAACCAGGAAAAAAGACTAAATGTCTTCCACATGCGATGTCTCCGCAAAATAATGCACATCAAATGGCAGGACAAAATAACCAACTTAACTGTCCTGCAACGTGCTAAGACCCTAACAATCATGTCGATGCTCAGAAGTCGAAGGCTAAGATGGCTGGGGCATGTCCAACGGATGGAAGAAAAACGCATTCCTAGGCAAATACTATATGGCGAGCTAAAACACGGAAAACGACAAATCGGCAGACCTAAACTACGATATAGAGATATCTGCAAATCATCTCTGAAAGACTTCTCCATCTGTGAAAACGACTGGCAACATCTGGCAAGTGATCGCACATCATGGAGAGCACGTACAAGGAACGGTATAACAACATTTGAGACTGTTCTAAGACAGGACTTAGAAGAGAAGAGACTCATGAAAAAGGATGGTAAACCCTGTGGACCAGCGAGCCTGACCTGTTCATTATGTGACCGCGTGTGTTTGTCAAACATTGGTAGAATTAGCCACGAGAGAAGCTGTTCGGCAAAAACAATACCTCAAAAAAATACGCAATAGCCTCCACTAGACCGTCTGACAAGACGAAAAGGGCCATATGTATATGTATGATGTGATGCGTAACAATTCACTTTTCTTAGATAGTTAAATAGTTCTCGGACCACATTACCTAAAAACAAAAGCAAATATTGGCAAAGAATATTTAAGGATAAAAAATAAGTAGCGACAACATTATCTTACCTTGAACGGCTAAACATAGAAAACGATGTCCATGCGCTATTTTTGGTAGGCACAAGACTAATATCTAGAGATTGGCGATCGGTAGGTATACCGTCATGCCATAGTTCACCGAAATCAAAGCTGTCTCCGCCGCTCGTAAAGGTACGAACAGTAGTATAAATTTCTATTTGTCCCTAAAGAAACATCAGCAGCGATTATAAAAAAACAAAAACAATTAACATCATTAAGGAAAGATGCAAAACATATCAACAATAAGGTTTTGAACATTCGTAAAAGTTTTATTTAATTTACACACACACACAAACACATAAACACACATACACGCACACATACACATACGTGCACAAAAAATCAAAGCACACATTTATTCATTAACTTTCATAATGAGAAATTAATAGCCGTCATTTGACTTACTATAATCTCTATGAAATGAGCAGTTAATGGCCAGTGGTAAGGTCATGAATCGATGACCGCGTGATCTTTCATTATTTCTTTGGAAGGGGGATAGGAGGGATTGCTGCAGACTGTCACTATTACATATATGTATGGATATATATATATATATATATATATATATATATATATATATATATATATATAGGTGCCTGCCTGAAAATAGCTCGTGGTGAAGTATCGTGTAGGGATATAGTGTTATTAATAAAGCTCAAATGTACGATAGTGAAGCAATAATGAATAGATCGGTTAATAAGTAACGTATATGATACACTAATGTGGTGTCTGTCTCTCTTTGTGGCTTACAAGTAGACAGTACAACTTAAGTCTAATATCACTACTAAGGATCTTTATTCTGTAATTTTGTCTTAAACAGTGCGTCCCAGGTGTGTACGTGTTATCTTATTAGGAACCCGCAAGATATACAATACCATCATAAATCTACATCGTGTCAGTTATAGGTATGGATCCAATCTGGAAACATCCGTTTACCCCGTTAATCGCATGTCCGACTGGCTGTGCAAAAACCGTCTTTGTTAGAAAATGTCTGGAACATGTGTCAGAGATGGTCCGTCCAGCCTGAGGAAGTTGTGTACTGTTATGGTTAAAGGCAAACAATGTACGGGACGATAAAGTGTGTTTTACGAAGGACTTTCCGACATGAACCGATGGTAAGGAGATAGGAGACACCTGCTGTTCATAGGCGATTTGATGAGTGTGAAAGACGATAGGGCCACGCAATTATTTACTAATGGCAGTCACAACCAGAACCATGTTACACTTGAGCGTTTTGCATATCGTTCAAAATTTGTTTGGAAAAAATAAGAAGCAGAGAACAATAAGACACAATGGTCTCTATATCGTACTCTTTAAATATCCTCGAAACGGGTCTCCGATTACTCGCTTTACTAAGCAGATGTATCACGGTGGCATATCATATAGTCAGGATAGTTTTAATGGCGCGACGGCTGCTGCTCAAGGGTATTTGTTATTCGACCTACAAAAGGAAACTCCAGATCAGTTAAAACTACGCGCCAATATTTTTCCAAAACATCACCAGGAAGTCTACGTCCCCAATTAATAAACATGGCTGAGTCGGTGAAAAGACAATATGGACTGTTGCAATTCACGTGCTGTGAAAAACCAGAGGCGGTTAAGGAATCTCCTGATCTCATAAGAATTATGAGCGAATGCTGTTACAACGTGATTTAAGGTAACGTTCGGCTCATACTGGCTCAGACACGACGGTTGAGTCGTTATAAGCACGACTTGTGGATTATCGTTCGAAAAAAGACAACTGTGGAAAGAAGTAAACATATATTGCAGAAGGGTAGATTCATATTTACATTATTTAAGCACGTTGTGTGCATCTTGAGCGGTATCCTCGGCGCGTAATCTATCCTGTTTTGATCTATCCTCGTCGGCTAGAAATTGTAAAGCATAAAATTCAAAGTCCATATATACACAACCCGAGCCACTAAAAGACAATCTTAGAGATCTGTATACCTAAATGGAGCAAGTTCTGGAACGAGAAGATATTTTACCATACGACAAGGTCACACAGCATCAGCAAACGTTGCAAGTGAATCTGAAGCGGCTCGGTAAGTACAGACACAGATAACTAGGCGTAGCGGACATCAAGCAGATACCTCAGCCATCATCCCCTCAAACTGCCAATCGCTTTCAAACCCACAAACCGTGCTATTTAAAGATGAAACTAGTGACAAATGTCTTCAGTCAACACCTAGTGCACCTCGGCCACAAAAGTGCCGGTGACAAAGAGTCTGCGGGCACGCGCAAACTGTGGGCACGCGGACACGACGGAAAAGTTAGATTCCGACACCAAAGTGGAGTCCATGGCCAAAAGAGTGAATAAGATGTCAAGAAAACGTCATTAAGTATTTAGATAAAAAATGGTTTTAATAACAGTGAAACCGCTCAAATCTTAACAAACGGTTGATAACAATGATAAATATCAATTTTGAATCATTTCTGACAGTAAATAATGTTTTTATTACAATTTAAAAATTGGGGTTTGTTTTGAAATAAATGTTTTAGAACCGCTGTAGAAAAGCGAAATCTCTTTTTTTCATTTTTCGCGTGGAATAAACGTCATTACTCATAAACCAGTTTTCTTTGTAAAGACGTTTTATTGGATTATTGGTGAATCTGGTTTTCTCATACACAAAAGAAATGTTTAACATATTTATTTAAGCATGACTGTGTGCGTTGAAGTGTTATCTATAGTACATCCGGCTCAAAAAGATTGGGCTTTCTAAAAAATAATCTGGTTATATTATGTGTGGAATTAATTTTCTTCATTTGATTTATTATAGTTTCTAGTAAATGTATTCATGAAATGTCATTTGACATGCTGTTGGAAGTGAGAAATTAAGGGCAAACATTTGAGTTACTGTCATCTCTATAAAAAGTAAAATTCATGGCAATTATTTTGTTTACTGTGATCTCTAGGAAGTAAAAATTGATAGTCATCAGGAATGAATTATCATCATTTTACTCATATTGTAATCTCTATGGAATGTGTATTTTGTGGGCATCATTTTACTCTTATTGTAATCTCTATGGAATGTGTATCTTATGGGCATCATTTTACTCTTACTGTTATCTCTAGGAAATGAGGAATTTATGGGCATCTTTTAAGTTTTTTTAAATATCTATGAATTTGAGCAATTAGTTGTCATATTTTACCCACTATCGTCTTAAGTCTTAAGGAAATGAGCGATCATCAGCCATATGTTACTAATGTGATTTATTAGAAATAAAGAGGCAGTGACAACACAGTACTTGATTCAAGACGTTAGAGAATATCTGAGTTGAAGGCATTTTAATGATTACTCATAATAAACAAGTGAACACGTATCAAAGAAAAAGCCATCACAGGTGAGAAACAAACAGAAATACACAAGAATAGAGTCGCAAATGTGTTCACAAATAAACACCAGAAAAATAAGAGATCAATGGAAAGCCGGAACCAGGATTCGAAGTCGTGTCCATTGACACATCGCCTCTTGCGATTAGAGAGGCCTGAACTTCAACGTTCTGTCAACTCGTTATCCACCATTCCTCGTTTGTTTCCCCTTCAAAACAAACTTTTCTGAGATGTCATTTATGCACACTTCATCACGTGACAAAAGGTTATTCCTTGCTGTGTATACACAACACAATCATAGCAACTTGTTCCGTGTATGGCTTATACATGATAATATAAATTGATAATATATTTGCGTCATTAAGTTACTTATTAAATCGTTGCTGTAATCCAAAATTCAAAGCACGGAACCATGATGCGCAAGAATTACCTCTCAGACTATTATTTGCGCCCCCCCCCCCTCACTTTTAAATAATGAGCTAGTCATGTGCTGAAGTCTCGATAGTGAAAAGAGTGGTATCGTGGGACCGGGATCAAATTTTCGTTCGGTTGTCTGTTATTTGTAGTTTGTGGATTTTTTTCGAGGGCTATAACAATACGGGTGTCCTTGTTTATTTCTGAAATTAGACGTGTTAAAAGTGTATTGGAAACTGCTTAAAGACATACAGCAAATCTCGGACACTTCACGTGTTTTAAGTACGAACTAAGTAGCCGACATAGTTCATGTTAGTTCTGTGCTTTTCTCTTATTTATCATTGCTGAATAGAAATATACCAACGGAGACTTAATGTTTATAGCTTTTAAACTATTTTATTTTTATACACGAATATATATGCACAAGACATTTTTGTTCTTTATATTCCAAACACTTAGGCACTAGCATACTCAAACATATAGAAACAAATACATTACTCAATTACAATTAATTTGAATTATGAAACAGACTTAACTTTTTTTAAATATATAAAATGACAAAATGGCATCGATGAGTGGATTATAAATAGAAACTTGAAAGTGTAATATATATATATATATGTATGTATATATGATGATGGGATCAAGTTTCCAATAACTCCCTATATACTACACATACCGAAGTCTACAACACAAATAGACAGAAACATTCAAACTTAACTTTCTTTAAACTCTGGATATACTTAATGATGACATTTATTCACTCACCGGCCAGGAGTTCAGCTTCCAAACAATGGGGTTACGGAGACCGCCTATTGTTTTCTCTAAAACGTAATTACCTGATCGTACCGCCTCTGAATAAATACAATCGTCCCCTATGACGATCCTGGACAAAATTTACAATAGTAAAATATCAGGTATACAGAAATGTGAATTTTTATGGATGAACCAGTATTGATAAACGTAACATGAAAATGTAGATAACGCACAACAGATAATTATCATCATCGTTATCATAATTTCATAAATACGATGAATGCAGGCTCATGAAATAGAGAAATGCATTACATTAATCTCTTTTGTTCATTCTTTCCACATATTTTCAAGTGTTATTTTCATAACTCTTTTGTGGGACTTCTTACTCCTGACCAACTTCTTGACGTTTTTCCTAATAGAGACACTCGGGTAACATTCAAATACATGTCTTCGTATCACCAGAGGTCATAATACATCCGAGTCACTGATACAATCTCGTGCCACCCAGGTTATCAGTGCTAGTTTATCCTTGAGAAAAGCCCTGATAGTCATGTTGATTCCACAAGGCATAATCATATGAATCATCATCATCATCGAGTGTCGTCTCCGTAATATATGTTGGCTACCATGGAGCGCCATTCTGCTGTGTCTCTTGCTTTGATGGTGCATGTTGTCATAGGCTGATTTGTCCATCTTTTGATGCTACTCGTCCATGTTAGTCTTGGTCTGCCTCTGCCTCTTTTACCTTAATCATATGAATATATCACACCAATACACAAAGTGTCCTGGTATTTGTCACAACTGAGTGCACGTTCGATGTGTGCGTACACCTTTTCATACATTTGTGTTTATGTACGGGCGATGCAAATGATATTCTCTATTATTTGTTGCATAATCACGTTTTGATGATCTCCAGCAGTGTCCGTGTCAGATGTGTTATTGTTCCAAGTTTATATAAAGAGTTCAAGACTGGCTCTACGTGGCACAGAGAATCTCTCTTTCATCAAAATGGGATTGCATTGTTTATAATCCTCTCATCTGGAATGACAATTCTGCCTAAGCTATTCTGCACGTCACTTCAATAGCAGATCTTTCATCTGATGTTCACACCGTTCACAGATAATTGTATTAATGTGCGTGTTGGAACTGGTGCTCATCCCTTAATATTTTGAGAACCACTTTCAAATTTTCGCAATGGACTGTGTAAAACTCTTTCTTTCTCTCTTTCACTCTATTTCTCTCCCTCTCTCTCTCATTTGTTCATGTACTATATTCTTTCGTCCAACTGATCGGTCCATGTTGCGTTTAACTTCAAACGCACAATTGCACACGCCAAAATAAAGAGGTTCTTTTGTTCCTTTTTTGATTTGTTATCATCATTCGCTATGTAATTCCAAGGTTTAATTGGTATATATTTATATTTGTTTAGCTTGTTCATTTTTATAGTATAAGAACAGGGGCACACTACGGCGTGAGTTCGTGCAACTTTAGGACAGATCAATATTGAGCGCTTTGACATGAGTGTTCTTTTCATGGCAAGCCGAGGTTCAAAGGAGTGAAATCGCTTGTAGTATTAGCACTTAGTACACCCCCAGCTCTGGACAATGAGGAGATCATCAAGCGTGATCTTAGTTTCTTGAGGGAAGCAGAAGAAGATGGATGAGGAAAGGAGTGTTTACGCATATCAAGTGATTGATGAGATTGGACAGAAAAGAAAGAGCTGATTGTTCCAGTCCAGTGTTTTGTGAGAGAAGAAAATGCAATCAATCAAAATATGACATGAACGATCTTTCAGAATACATTTCAATAAATGCTTGTACAGTGGGTTGAGTGGATAACGGGAAGTGCCAACATGAGCTGACAATGAAACCAAATCAGTTAAACTAAATATTACATAGACAGACAGACCAACAAGCAGGCATGCTGATAGACAGATAGGTAGGTAGGTTGATTGGTTAGTACAGATGGGAAGCTTGTAGGTAGGTAGGCAGGTGGGTAGGTAGCTAGCTAGATAGGATGGTGAATTAATAGGTAGGTAGGTATGTGGGTAGATATATAGGTGATTTTCTCTACTTTTATACGGGGCCTGAGATGTCAGACAGCGCTGGGACTAGGACTTGTTGACTTCTTGCCTCAATATCAGCGAATGACTTCTTCTTCTCCTCCTCTTCTTTCCTTCCTCAATTGCCTTTCAGCGTCGAGGGGAGATATATAATGTGTGGTCTTTTGCTCTTCTGTTCGCTTCTGCTACTGTTATGTTTCCTAGTGCTTCAAATATTCCCTCAATCCATGTTTTTCGTGGTGAACCCTTCGGTCTGATATTCTCGCAACGTTTATTGAAGGCTCGTTGTGGGTTGTGTTTTGTTCAATCTTCCTTGTCACGTGGCCAAACCATTTGATCTGCTGTTTCTTTATATATTCAATAGTAAAGTAAAAGTAAAGTACCCCCCGTCACGCCAAGTGGCGTATAGGGAAATATGGTGTTAGTGACCCTATATTTTACAGACCTTCAGCACATGATTTTTGGGGTAATGTGGTCGGTATTACGCCCGTGCTGCTTTTACTTTCCCAGAAAAAATCCGGTACCCATTTAAGGCTGGGTGAACCCGGAGCCGTCGGTTGGGATCGAACCCTACCCCTTGTCCGTAGTAGTCCAGTTCACTAACCACTGAGCTATCGCGGCTCCTACTAATTTTTAGGGAATTAGTAAAACCAAGGTGTCCTCGCCAGGGTACGAACCCCGGCTGTTGCCGTGGTAAGCCAACCGCCTATCGATTGCGCTAACCGGACACCCTTATATATTCAATGGCGGGGACTATTCCCAGCTTTTTTCTCAGATCTTCATTTCTGATCTCATCTCTCAGGCTGTTTCATGTCGTTCGTTTGACACATTTCATCTCAGTAGAGGTTTATGTTTCTTATTGTTCTTGCATCTAGGTTGCTGGACTGGCATTGGTAGAACAATGTTGGGATGAAGATAGTATTGTTCAGTGCTCGTATTGCCTCTAGGGTTATTTTCTCGTTGGACAATAGTGGTGTTAGCTGGCCAATGATTTGACAAGCTTTGATGCATCTCGAGTTTCTCTGCATTTTGTGAATTGTCGTTTGTCACTAAAATTCCTATGTATTTACATTCCTCTACTTGTTTTAGCTGTCTGCCTTCTATAGTTATGTTGACGTTCTGTTTATATTTGGCGACATCCATGACTTCTTTGTTGTTGATGTTGATTTTCATATAGTATTTTGTGCCTGTGCTGTTGGGTTTATTTAGTGTACTTGCAGGGATTTTTTCCATGCATTAGTGTCTGATCGTCTGCAAATAAAAGCTCGTTGAACTCCTTTGTCTCTGATGGGTTGGTTAACTTGCATATGTAGTCTATGAATGTAATAAACAGTAGGAGGAATAGTACGCAAGTAGTTATATTATGTCATTTCACCGACGATCCAGGAGTTGAGCTATATATAAATTAATTTGGTGCAATAGAAAGAAATATAAGAATTAATTATGTTTCAGGAGCAGCCTTTGCCTGGTGGAATGAATGTTAACAGACTTCATAGTTGCAGTAAGATGACGTAGGTTGTTGAGTTAGAGTATTAGTCCAGGGTGTTAGACGACCACCTAATGTCCACTCATCGATAGTAGATGTGAAGTGGGTATGGCCCACCTATTAGTGGGTAGTACAACACTGATAACAACAATTAAACATCGATAACCAACAATTAATGAAAACATAAGAGAGAATGGATAGTTACGTGACTTATTTGACACATATCAAATGCAACGAATACAATAAAGAAAAAGGGGTACAAAAGAATCAATATGGTAATAGTACTAGATATCTAGGGGAGATGTCGTGAAACCGTCATCGTGTACCCGTCGCTTGATGCAGAAATAGGTTAGAGAATTTATGTGCCGTGTGTAAATGTAGATAACTCCCTTGTGTGCTTTAAAACCAACATTTTTACCGTCACTAGATTTTTTTTGATTAAGAATATCACGAAAAGGTTGTCTAATGTATTGTGCTGTTTGCTAAGCCCTTTAGTACAAATTTTTTATTAGTCCCCGAAACAATGGTAGGTTTAACTACATAGGGAAATCATATCAGCCCCATCATACTCAAGCTTAAATAATCCCGGTGTTCTCTTATCGAATAACATTCTCTTTTGGCACCTCTTAAAATCAGTAGAAAAAGTGCCCAGGGACCTAACAAAATCTGGGCGATTGATATCGCAGATTTCTGAGAGGAACCAACGGTTGTACTCGTTATAAAAAGTGTGGCGCATGTCGTTTTTAATAACTGCGTCAAGATTAGTAAAGCTGAGGGCCAAATATAGACTATCCGTTTCCATCTCACAAAGTTGGAAATCGGACCTCACAATAAATTTATCTAGAAAATCATAATAAAACTGCAGCATTCTTAGTTTTGAGGACTGGTACACGAAATGACCTATTTGTAGGGGAAGGTCCCAAACTGTCTTCTTTTTATAACATTTCTACCTCGTACAGGTCGTCGTTTATTTGAGTCATATTTTTTAAAAAAGGACTATTCAAACAAGATATCGTGTCAGTCCCTCGCATGTACCTGACGTCTGGTCAAAGTCTTCAAGTAGGCAGCATTTCCAAGCAGTTTCATCGTCTCCCCGTAATACATAAATTGTTATCTATATCAGCCTGTCTGCGGGCGTCCGAAACACTGTCTCCAAAACGTTTAAAACAAGCCGCTGGTTGATATTCTATAACCTGGTAGATGTTAGTTACCTCTAGACCATGATCTAAATACCATTATACCAAAGAGGGGGGTAGCCAAAATATTTTTTTCGCCGCGGTAATTACTTATAAGGGTTCGCCGTGAACTACTCAATAATTTATTCTGCTCGGCGTATATTTTCATCAAGATACAAATATCGGCTCTACCAACGTGTACGTTTTTTAAAGATGGGGGTCAATTCGCTAAAATAGTCCTTGAGAGAGTCGGGGACGCTAATATCGCAATGACCAGACCAAACAACGTTTCGTCTTTAATAGATTTAAGAATGTGACAGTCAGGTGATATCCAGAACGGGTAAACAAACGTGTGGTTCGGGGGAACGTTTCGGTCAGAAACCTATTGATGGTTCAATATGTTCTCTTGAGGCGCTGCCACTGACGTTCCCACAACTCTACTGTTTTAACTCCAACGTCGTTGGTAAAATATTCGCTAATTTAGAACGTTTTTGTGTATAACTCTGTCTATGGATTGTTATTAACAGGGTTAACACCCTTTTTATTGAGGGGACAGACATGCCCAGGAAACAGACAACCTTGGAACTGGTAGACGGTCAGAGTCGACTTATACCAGCCGTTCACGCTGATCTTACGATTACCCAAAGCCATTTCTCGGCCTTTGAAATGGGTCTGTAATTGAACGTTTTTTCCGATGAACCTCCCAAGTCAACCACTCTCTACTGTGGATGACATATTTGTTCTTCGTATGGGGTCTGAACCCGTCTTCAGGTCCTCTGAATGTTCGAAAATCTCAAAGCTATTCCTGCGTGAGAGACCGAAGTACAAGACGTTAGCGTCATAACCCTTAATGCTCTCTACGATTTTTTCATGATTACATCTAATAAACGTTTGCCCCTTCTCGTGGTGGCGATGAAAGAGTATGCTCGTACCATCCACAATATTATCTCTCAAGGTATTGTGCAGCTGCTTCTCTCTCTTGGAACATAAGGAAAAGAACACACTGGAGGAGAGGGTTTTAAATAAATATTTTAAAGTTACTCCTGGGACAGAAACGGCGTTCTTACATACGTCTACACCCAATCGTGCGTAACAATCAATTTGCTTCTCTAATGCGATTAGGAAAAGCCTGACATCCCTAGCATTATGCCAAACAAGAAAATACATGAGATTGCATATGATTATGGTATTGTCGACCCATATCTTTTTACAATGCTCGTAATCTGCGTCCAAAATATAGCATTTTTTTATGCGTCGAAAACAAAGCTTCATGCGGGGGAAGAGGGGTTTCGTCCCACTCTTTTAGATTCGTAATATATTCGTAACAAAAGACACCCTTTGTTTCCCTAATGTTGTAGGATTTCAAATACTTTGAATAAGAGAATCCTGGAGCTAAAAAATGTACTACATCTAAAAATTGTAACTGACTCGTACCAATGCATATAAACTTGTTGTTTTGCTTTACCATAATTTAAAAAAGATTCCCTCGTCGTCTTTTTTATGTTCCGCGTAGTCCTGTTCTATTGGTTCGTCATCCTCAACGAATAATAAATGGCTTGCCAGGTAAGGTTTTATGACATTTATGTCGTATTTACCCGAACTGAACCCGAACAGAGGCAGTTCCCTCAAATAGGAATCTAGTCGGGTATAAGAATCGTCATCACATGTACTTAGTTTTGTAAACACAGCGAGGAATAGGTCGTGCAAAATGGCGTACGCTGCATCCGATGTGCTATTCAAATGCCGTATCATTCGACTAACCAAGTCCTGCAAATCGCCAGATGTGATAAAACAAACATGTTCTTCAAACCTGAGTACGTTAGAAGCCACCGAGCATGACAACGGTATGTGTTTGGATGTAAAATTTGAGGTACCGTGAGAGGCCACCCTTTCCCAAATGGTTGGAGCTGTAGTGTAGACTCCACCCTAAAAACATTTTTTTATTTGTTCCTAGTTATATGTCTTTTCGTGCCTTGTCAAGCGGCGTAAACTTTTCCATAATTTCCCACATTTAGGAAGACTAAAAGAATGAGACGTCGCGTCAATGTCAGATATATACATAAGATGGTCTTTATAATACAACAACCGTAAGGTGTCGATATAACAATTACTACCTCTGAGTTTTGGCGTGAGAGCGTCTTTGTCGTCAAACTCAAAAATGTTAATTTTTATACTAAAACATTGTTCTAATTCTGGAACCTGTCACATCCTCAAGTCCATCACCAATACCTTTATATAACTGCCACCGCTTATGGAGAACTCTAACCGGTTTGCGTAATGAATCCCAATCGAATTGTAATGTGTATTTTTCTCTGTTGTTGCTAATGTGTGGTGGGATATCATTAAACAACACCCAATCGGATATTTGTGAACGTGAAAGAGATAGCACTGGGGGCAAACAGCAATAATAAGACATAACAAGGAGAACTCTACACCCATGGACATAAAAAGAGGAGGAAGACAAGGAGGCAACCTATCACCAACCTTGTTCAATCTATACACTGAGCAAATCTTTAAAAACATCTCAGAGATACGAGGCCTAAACATTAATGGAAAGATAAGCAATAACCTAAGATATGCTGATGATACTGTTCTACTAGCAGAAAATCCTAAAGACCTACAACAATTGCTTAATGTGATAAACATAACAAGCAAAAAATATGGACTAGAAATGAATATCAAAAAGACTAAAACTATGATCATAAACAAGGAAAATTCTCAAGACCTACAATTAAATATCACAATTGAGGGAATACATCTAGAGACAGTCCAGAGTTAGAACTATCTGGGACATACTATAACCAATGATGGAAAATGCAAAACTGAAATAAACAAAAGAATAGGTATGGCAAAAAGTAATTTTAATGCCATGAAAAATATACTAACAACAAAACAAATATCAGCAGGGCTGAAACTAAGAATTGCAAAATATTACATCTTCTCAATATTCCTGTATGGTGCAGAAACATGGACATTAGACCAGAAAACAGCACAGAAAATTGAAGCCTTTGAGATGTGGATTTATAGAAGAATTGGTAGAATTGGATGGAAACAAAAGATAACAAACGATAAAGTTTTAAAACAACTGAAAATAAAAAGAGAACTACTAAATACAATTAAGACAAGTCAAATGAAATTGTTGATGCATTTTAAATGACACAACAGTCTACTAAAAGTAATATTGCCAACCTTTATTGCGGAGAAGGCACACGATGATGATGATGATGAAAGAGATAGTAAGAAGTACTGGGAATTGATTCTACCTAATATTTCGTGTATGGGCGATGGTGTTGGGCGTAATTCAGGGGATCGTCTAGGTTCAACTGAGCTACACAATTCTCTTAAAATCTGCTCTGATGTTAATAAGGGTAGGTGTGTCTAGAACACAGGCGTTGTTGGAGCTGGCATAGAAGAATTTTAAAGCTTTCGTCTCCCTGTGTCGCAAGACAGAGTGATAGGAATAGATGATTTTGAAACGCAATGTATGTTTTTCAAATATGTCCCCGAAGAGATCACCCCAGTTTGGTTTGTGCGCTCTATCAGGAGGATGGAAAATGTATAGATGGATACATGTTTGTTTAAGTTCACGTGCGTCTTGATGGTTCTCCAATTCTCAGTGTATATTAGTCTGACATCATATGGAAGAATATCTAAAGCATCCACTTTAGCGGGAAGTCTCGCTACTTTTGCAAAACTGCTGGTCTTGTCGCTCGAAGTTTCAGGTCTATTGCGTGATGAAGACCAAGAAGTAGTGGGGGTCTGTATACATGCTGCTGATGCAGGTAGGGTCGTCGATGAATGCAACTGTCGCATGTGAGTCTTTATATTGTCTGTCCCTGAAAATTATTTACCACACACACCGGGTAGATCGTGGGCCACTACACCAAGAATGGAACAACGCCTCACAAAAATGTTAAACATAAGTACGTTGAGAATATCCATCGTGTTCATTGTCGAAGTGTTTACGCTGTGTAATCTGTAAGAATCTGTCTTGTTTTAGAGATCTTTAGCACGGAATTCAGTTCTGCGTAAACTAGGACCTGTATAGGATTACGCGTGACCGTTGCAGATTTGAGCTCAATGGCGATGGGCCCTAATTTTGCTAGCTCCAATTGTAGTCCGTCTAGGAGACAAGGGCTGAGATCGAATGCAAAAAGCGTGTAGGCGTTCTTGACGTCGTTATAATCTACTCCGTTACCAGCGTCTGCTCCACCAAGACCCATCCGTAGCATGGACTTGAAGTAGACGCGGGCATACAGACCGCGGTCAAATTCAGCAGATAGAGGTTTACCCCAAATACTATGACCGGCGACCGTGATGTTCCAATAGGTAAGACCAAAGTTTTTAAAATTGAAGGGGTCAGTGTCGTAACTTCCATTAAATGCAGCCGAGTCCAGTAAGCCGAGGACTAGTTGGGTTGGTATTTAGGTCAAAAAAGGTTGTATTGGGAATGAGATAACATGCCTTTTGGAATTGCAAATGTTTTAATCAAAACTCTCTTCGTGGGGTATCGCGCATTGCCTTGTAAGAGAGCCTTTCCGTAAACCAGCGAGATGGCTGGATTAACTGTGTCTTTCCTCACCAACACGGTGGCGTAAGTGATGACACTTCTATAACCGACTGTTTTGTCGTGAACTATGATGTTAAAAACTTACTTGAGAGGGTCAACTTAATTTTCACTTCAAACCAGTTTAGCATGTAACGCTCCTGAGCTAAAAAATATCAGAGTGAAGTCGACTTATCATAGACAGCTCAAGGCTACCTCTGGCCAGATTTCCCGCATTTTTAGGCCCACATTCGAGTCCCCTTGAGTGTCATCCGCGTGTTTGGGAGTATCGCTATAGAAAAGTGCACTTGTGAGATAACTTTTCTTAGACACCTTGCTATGGTTGAGAGTGGCTTCTAGGTATGCTCAAAAAGGGTAGGTGTTTTCAGAAGCGGAAATCAAAGTACTGTTGAGAGAAACGTCGATTTCCGAGATTGGATTGTGCAGGTAATAGTTCACGGGGGCGACGTTGGTATCAGCCGGTAAATTTTCACCGTTGGACATCGTAATTTTTGCTCTCATATGCAGATACGTGATGGAAAAATATATGTATTCGTCCGAATTTCCGCCCATGGAAAATTCTATAGGAGTACCAGATGCCAGAGATGCCAAGGGTGCATCTTCGACGAATTGGCCAGAATCAAGAGATGTCTAAGTCAGTAGAACGCTAAACAAATCTAGTCCATAATGGAAACACTCTCAAGTCTTGGGGTGCAGTAGAGTCATATTGCTTTACCGAATATGTCCGGATGCTTTGTTCTCATAGACCTCTTGCGCGCGGAATGAGAGTGAGCGCGTCAATTCGCCGTTTTTATTCTTTATCCCCAACGAGCATCCCGGGTGGCGCTGGGCGTCTTTTCCTTCTTCTACCGCTTCCGGTTTGTTGGCCTGTGTTACCACCGGGAAGATGATCGATGGCTCCCTGAATTAAACGCTTACCGGATTCATTGGCTCTTTCTTTAAATGCCTCTGCAATGTTTCTTCCCGACATCGCGTCTTGTGCGACTTGTAGTCACCTACCGACACCTTCTCTGAGTAAAGCCTTACCGCCGGATTTTAGCCACGGTAAAATTGCTATTCCGATGCCTCCGGAAAAAAAAACTACCGAAAACGCTCTCTCGCTGAGTCCTACCTCCGACAAATACCGGGAGACAGTGGCCGGCTTGATTATAGAAACACTCTTCGTATAGTTTAACATATCGATGAAGCGGCGTGTGTCTCACCATTATTGCAGCTCGAAGTGCTTACGCGCTCTGAAATATAACGTCAGTACCGACGTTCTCGTTGAAAAATGGATCGCAACTCCCCTGTTTTTAGTTAAAAGAATTTCTAACCTGTCGAGCGAAAACCTGTTCATGGGGACATAGTGCAGTTTGTTTTAGATGCGAAATATGGAAGTGGTAGTTTTCTACAAAGTAGGAGCTTTCCTCAGTAAGGATACTAGGAGATCCCCGACAATTCTGGGTGACACGAGATCGCAATAGACGTAAACGTTTGTAGTTTACGCTTTCAAATTTATTTATTTTCGCGCTACGCAGTGCCACGATAGCGTCTGTCACGTGACTCGATCATCTATGCTCTCCGAGATGTGGGAAGAGCACAGGACTTCGGCAAACAAAGATCCAAGTCACTTCTTCGGATGATGGAAATGGGAGTTAAGATGGGCACAACCAGAAATGAGAAACTTAGTGGCCGTGACGACTTATCAACCCACATAAAACTGGAGTCGTCAGTTGCTGAACGTTGCAGGAATCGCCGAGGAGGGGATCTGAGCACCTATGGACATGTTCGGAGTGCAATGATGATGACCCGCAAATAGCTCAATAACTCAATATCGTGACTCTATCCGAAACTTAAGATACTTTTCAATTCGTTGCTTATGGTAATCGAGGCTCCTTATTCAACGTCCTTAATGTTTGCCTTATTTTCATTTCTTTTGTACAGAAATCTCATATTTACGCCTGGTGTTTTTCCCAATATCAGCTTACTCAAAGCATCGTTAAAGTTATTCGCTGCCTTGTATAAACCTGGCTCCATTTCCATTGGTAAAGCTGTGTTATCAGAGGTTTTGTCTTCGTTGTTCATGTTTTCGTAACGGATCCTGATATCGCCGGGTAAGACGTTGAAATAAGTGTTTGGAAATTGTATCTCGACCAAACCGACTTCGAAGTTTGCATTCAGTTCGATAGTTTGAGGGAGTTTCACGAAGAAGTTCCCCGGACTATTTTCAGGATAAATTTGCGTCGACGTGTTGCTGGGGTCTGTGATGTAAAAATTCATCTTCTCTAGCGGCTAGTCTCGAGTTTGGTGTTAGGCATCGTGAATTCCAGACAACTACTGAGGAGCGCGATACAAATTTTTCCGTCTGACCCTCATCATTTCCACCAGTCAGATTAAATAAAGCCGATTACGGCATATATAATGATCATTTGGCAGAGAAAAACAATTTCCATTCGCGACAATAGTTTACTGAAAACAGGCCATAGTGAGGCTCTGCTTTCGTGACTGTTCCTTTCTTCATTATTCTTTCGCTCTCTTTCAGCTACCGTACTTGAAAAGTTTGCATGTGTATTCCCCCTCCATTTCGTGAAGCTCTGTATCTGGTTATTTGGTCGCTCAAAATCCAACTGTTGTATGATGAGTTGCAACCGTACCACTTGACTAAGTACTATTATTTTCCTCCAACCTTCCTCTCTTCTAAGATGTTTTCTTTCGATACATACGTTTGTCTCACACTTTCTGAAGCACATCTGTATAAAGCGAAACTTACAACTCTTCACCAGAATCATCTTTCACAACGTAGGTTACCGGGTTAGTGTTTTTGTTTACACGACTGATTGTAAACAGTTCTTCTGTCCAAGATGGTGTATAACCCTTTTTGAAATTAGCTCTGGCTTGAACTATCACAACTCGATCATCTTTTTTATAATGTTTATTGATCGCCACCGAATGACTATACTCTTTCTGACAGAGGCAGCTTATTATACAATGTGTTCCAGACTTGTTCTTGATTGGCCGAGTTTACATGAACCGGTGCCATTTTAATACTCCTGTGGTACTAATTATTGTGATTCGGAGTACGGCGGAAAACGTGTCTACATATCTTAATTTCTTAGTTTTCGTAAAAAATCTCCACATTTTCTCCTTTAACGTGCGGTAAACCGCTCCACGACGGCTTCCTTTATATCATCGTTCTCCGCAGTGAAGAAATGAACTCCATTTTCTTCGAGAAACTTTAGTAAAGTTTTGTTGACGAATTTGGATCCTATGTCTGTCTGAAGATTTATGGGTTTGCGCGAGGCAAATATTTCACTCACTGCCTCTACTAGATGTTTTGCAATTTTCGACCGTATCGGAACTGACCACGCATACATCGAAAATACATCGATTTACGTAGCGAGATACGAGTACCCATCGTTGTTTCTTCAGAATTGTCTCAGAACGATCAGATCAGCCTGGAACTGATGGTTCATACCACCCACGATGATGGGTCGTCTCTTAAATTTTCTAACAACGTTTTTGTGTAGAGTATAAGCATCCTGTCGACCCAGACTACGCTGTAAACCATCCACACCCCCGTAGGCACCTGGTCGTTTCGGATCGTAGTAACGGCTTATTAATATCTTATCTACTCATTTGGCCATGTCTCCCAGTTTAGTTTTGGAATCTTACTTTTCTTCTTTTCCTGAGTCTGTACGTGCCCGCAGATTCTTTGTTAACGACGACTTTCGTTTTCAGTCTAGGCGCGCTTACCGTTGACTGAGGACTTCTTTCGTCGACTTCGTCTTTAAGTACCGCGGTTGGTGATGGTGTCGTAACCGAAACGGAGGGTTAAGAGGATGGTGGTTCCTGTTTAATGTCCAGTACACCTAGAGGTTTGCGTCTGTACTGATGGCGACGTTTCAGATACCGTTGCAATGTCTGCTGATATAGTCTGGCTTTGTCGCGTGGTAACATGTCATCTCTTTCCAGGACTTGTTGCATTTGGGTATCTAGATCTCCTTGGCTGTCTTTTAGTAATTCGGGTGGCATATACGACGCTTTCTTGTGATTTAGAGACTCTAGCAGTCGGGGATCTATCAAAATCATCTTCTTAGCCATCATTTACACTTCCTGGATACAGCTGAGGATACCCAGAACTGGTTTAATCAAAGCGCCGATAAATCCACTTTTTTGCTGAATCTTTTTTTTCTTTTTCAAGGTTGTATTTTTTCCTGCGAGAATCCTCAGGTCGTGTTTATGGCGCCTCAATTGTCTCTTCTGAGCCGGCGTGAGCCGAACGTTACCTTTTAACAGGTTGTGACAGCATTCACACAAATCCTTTTGAGATCAGGAGACGCTGTTTTCATCACCTCCTTTACCGCTGATGGTTTAGCTGAGCACAGAAAACGCAACATCTCATCGTGTCTTTTCACCGACTCGCCCATGTTCCTTACTTTGGGACGTAGACTACCTAATGTTCCTTAAAGAAAGATATTGGTGCGGAGTCTTAGATGATCTGGCGTTTTTTGTCGAAGGTCAAATAACAAATACCTGTGTGGAGCCGATGTCGCGTCTTTAAAACTTTCTTGCCCCTTGCAACACGCGACCTGGGTACATTTGTTTGGCCAGATTCGTAATCTGAGATCCGTCTCTTGGGTTTCTAAACAGAACTATGTAATGACTGTTGAGACTTATCGTTCGCTGTTCGTTTTTTCCCTAAAGAGATTCTGTACTATATACATGACGCTCAGGTTCCGATGGTGACTTCCCTTGGTAAATAGTTTCGTGACCCTATCTTTAGTTGCGTCCATCAAATCGTCTATGACCGCCATACGTTTCATATCTCTTCGCCATTGCTCCATGTCGAGGAGCCCTTCGTAAAACTGAACACACTTCATCGTTTCGTACATCAGTTGCCACTCACCATAACAGTAAATTATTTACTCAGGCGCGGGACTGACCATTTCTGATTAGTGTTCGAGAAATTTTTTTAACAAACACACTTTTTCCGCATCCTGTCGGCCCTGCGACTAACGCCGTAAACGGATGTTTCCAGATTCGATCCATAACTAGTAATGAATACGTTGTTTAGTTTGTCTCTGTATTTATGTTACATTTCCCAATAGTACAAAGCGAAAATAAGAAAGACAAGAAAAAACAATGTACTCCGTTGAACGTTTACACTGTAATGTTAATTATAAAATAATTGTTTTAGTATAAAAACCGTTTTATAATTACGCATATTTTGATATAAACGACGTCTAACTAGGACAACAATTAATCGTTTCGCCTTCTTTTTGTCTTTCCGCGTTGTAAATAATCATCATCATCATCAAGCCTAGTGGCGTAGGTGATCATGTCTCTCCACAACATTCGATCTCGGCCGCTATTTATCATTTCTGTTGCTGACCTTCTGCCAAGCCATTCTCTTAAACAGTCTGTTATTTTTTCTCTTTGCTTCCCTATATCTCTTCGTCCCTCAATTTTTCCAGTTGTTACAATATATTCAAGTTGTTCTCTTCTCATTACAGGACCAAAAAATGATGATTGTCTCTTCCTAACATTGGAAATTAGCTCTTTTTTTTGGTTTGACCTTTCTCAGAACCTCTTCATTGCTCTTCTTAGCTGCCCATGGTATTCTCAACATTCTTCTGTAAAACCACATTTCTACAGACTCCAGTAATTTTCTTGTCTGTTGTCCTATTGTCCATGATTCGCATCCGTATGCAAATCTCTTGGCTCTACTTAACATTTTAGAACTCTTTTTCTTGTTTCTATTGTCAAAAATGGATTGTATAGTATTTTCCTCATTTTTTGGAAAGCTGCTTTTGCATCAGCCATTCTACATCTCACCTCTTTTGTACATCTTCCGTCTGAGGTTAACAAAGTTCCCAAATATTTAAATTCATTTTCCTGTTTTAATAGTGTTCCACTTGTCTTAATTTTGCACTGAGGTGATGTCTTTTCTTTGTTGTTACCATTACCTCTGTCTTTTTGCTTTACTTTGTCAAATGCCTTGGTGTAATCTATGAAACATAGGTATAGATCTGTTTTCACCTATATGGCCTTTTCTACTAAAGATCTTATGATATAAATGGCATTGCTTGTTCCTTTATCTCTAACAAAACCACACTGTTCATCACTAATTTTTGGACTGATTTTGTTTCGCACTCTTCGTATGATGATTCTTAGTAATATCTTAGTCATATGACTAATAAGGCTTATTGTGCGATGATCATCGCATTCAATCGCACCCGATTTCTTTGGCAGGGCTATAAATATTGATTTGAGCATGTCGTCTGGTATATATCCGCTATTGTAGATATCATTCAATATTTTTTTTATTATTTTCTATTCCAAGATAACCCATGGCTTCAATCTCTTCTTTAGTTATATTGTCTGGTCCAGGAGCTTTGCCTGCTTTCATATTGCGCAAGGCATCTTCCACTTCTTCTCTAAGTATTTCTGGTGCTTCTCCATTATCCTTAATATTTACTTCCGTTCGTTCATCATTATAAAGATCCTTAATGTATTCTGTCCATCGTTCCCTTATGTTTTCTTGATCAATCAACAGTTCTCCTTTCTTTGATCTTAAACATGCAGTTTTTGATTGCGTTTTTCTTCCTGTTAATTCCTCATTTTTTTTTTATATAGCTTTAGCATCACATTTTTGTTGCAATTCGATTTCTTTGCATCTCTCTTTTAGCCATGCTTCTTTTGCTTCATTACATTTTACTACAATTTCTTTATTTAACCTCTTATACTCATCTTTATTTACTTTATTTCTTCTTCTTGTATCCATTAGCTGCAAAATATCATCTGTCATCCATTTCTTCCTTGAATTTGTCCTCACTGGTGGTATGAACTCTTTTGATGTTTGTTGCATTGACTCTTTTAGCATTTCCCACTGTTCATCAATGCTTTGTATCTTCTCTATTGCATTGTACCGGTTCTGAATTGTGACTTTATATAGGTCTTGCAGCTTCTTGTCTGATTTTAATAAATATAAATTTAACTTGATGTTAATTGAGGCTCGTTTTGTTCTTTTTAATTTTACTCTAAGCTTTCCCACAACTGGTACATGATCCCTATTGCTATTTGCCCCTGTTCTAGTTTTCACACACATTGAACTGTTTCTAAATCTATTGCTTATCATTATATAATCAATTTGATTACGTGCATTGTCCCCTGGGCTTTCCCATGTCCACAGACGTTTTGGATATTGCTTAAACCAGGTGTTTCCTATCATAATGTTGTGTGTTCTTGCCCATTCAATAAGTTTCTCACCTCTTTCATTCCTCTTAATATAGCCATAATGACCAACTACTTTCTCAACTCTTTCCTTTCTTACTTTTGCGTTAAAATCCCCTAGAACTATGGTGTTTTCAGGTGGTTTGCATTCATGAAGTGCCTCATTTACCTCTTCGTAAAATTTATCAATAGTTTCCTCTAGACTGTCTGCTGTTGGTGCATAAACTTGTATAAGATTTATGTCTATTGGCTTTCCATTCAATTTCACTAAAAGGACTCTGTCAGATATTGGGTAAAAGCCTTTCACTGTTCTTGCGCTTTCTGCATCCAAGATGATACCTACTCCTCTTTGGTGTTCAGTACTTCCAGAATATATTATTCTATGTTTATCAGAATATATCTCCCCTGATCCGGTGTATCTCATTTCGCAAAGTCCCAGTAATTGTAAGCCCATTCTTTTCATTTCTTGTATGACATTTTCTAGTTTACCCTTCTCCATGAGTGTTCTCACATTCCAAGTACCTATCTTTAGAGTTTATTTAATCTTTATTTTGCTTACAGTAGCTTGATGACGATCGGGTATCACCTGTAGCACATGATATCCCCTACCGAAAGAGGGTTTTCCATGGGAACCCCCCTTAACGTTGTTGTCGTTATATCTAATGTTTTGGTGATTCGTAATTATAAAAGAAATTACGACGGTGGTTTTCTGTTGCCTTCCGTCGGTTTGTTTACGGTTGACTCCGCTAGCTTTTGACTAAAAAGTCTCACCCACAAGGCAGTGGAGTTGTTTTACGTCGGGGTACCCTCCCTTAGCCTTTTACTCTCCCGAGCTTACCTGCAAGGCAGCAGGGCAGCCACAGGTTGTACTGTTTGCTGCATACAGTAGCAGGTAAAATTACCCGACCTGACCGGTTGTCAATAATCACCGAACTATAAAAGGTATTAGAGTATGGTGGCTTTTATCATATAGTAATAACATAGTTTTAGTCAGATAGCAAACTAGCGTGAATAATCTATAAGCATACAGTTGTACACACATACACATACACTCACAAACAGACAGAGAGAGAGAAAAAAAGAGAGAGACAAATACACTTTAGTTCCGAATCCGGCACATCGAAGAAAGAAAATAACTTATTATACAACAAACCATATCTTGTTTGGTGTCTTTTCGCGTGTCTCCAGATGAAAGATTTAAAAATAAATAACGTATATTGTATTTTTTTTAAATTAGTAGTAAAATAATTGTTAATTATGTCCTGCATTTGTTTTAAAGTTCAGGTTTTAGTCCACACAGAATAAACGCGCCGGCGACCACATGTCACGCTAGAGAGCTATTATATTACCTGCGCGAGGTTGGTGCTTATCGAACAAAAGGCTTCATTTACAGCGAGTCTCTGGAGAGGAACATTCAGTCTTCTGCAACGTTATCTTGTTTACCGGTTCGCATTCGTGCGTTTAGTGTCAATTAGTTACAACCGAGCTGTATAGTCGCCTTAATGTATTTTTAAAGAAACGAAAAATTAAACATATAAATACTCGTAAAATTATCTTTACAACGACTCCATACTCGACTATATATGAATAAGAAATAATCTAACCATCACTATCGTGATTTGTTCTTTCTGAAAATAATTCCCGGTTTAAAAATGATTATTGAGATGAGGAAAAAGAAAACTGTGACTTAACCTAAAATCGGTTTCTTCGTCTTTCACCTTGCCATGATAAACTGTATAGGATGTAGCGTTTTTAAGGTGTACACTATACGAACGGCCGGTCATTTTACATTAGAGTACGAAGTGCAGCCTTTGTTAGCATATTTAGTAAGACACTGTAGTGGGAACTATTTTACACATGAGGATGCATGGCACATTTATGCAATTATCGGCCTAAGACATCCGACATTGTTTCTATGCGCTGTTATTAAAATACCGTCGCTCAAATATTATTGCCTGTAATATTCATCTTACTACCACTATATGGCAGACCTCTTAGTTATACAGCAATTATGCATCACTTATAATAATATCATTAACGGTTATTTACGAATATCGTTTAAGTATAGATGTTTTTGGATTTCACCTTTTGAGGCCGATTCTTTTATTGGTTGGGGTATTTGGAGATTGGCTTGTAAAAAAAGGGTGGTTGAGAACAATTTATAGACTTCTCGAGCCAAAAGGATACGATACTGTGGAGTCTTATTTCGTAACAGCTTTGCTCTGTGACCATTAAGAGATTTACCGAACATGTTCCTATATGTTATGTAATTCATTTGTATGTTTCCACTAATACAACTATGATAATAAACACACAGTGTTATGTATTTTAAGCAATATTTCAACTTACCTGTATTCTTATAATGTTGGTGTTTTAAGGTCTGCATCTCCTTGCTTCTCTGACGGTGTTTCAGTGTTACAGTATCTGCTGTTAGATTTACAGTTCTGGTAGTATACCACAAATGAGGCTCTGCTGCAAGATTTACAGATCTGGACACGTATCAATTGCTATATATTCAGGTGTTACTGTTGGTTTTTCCTGGCTGGCTACCTTGTGACAAATGACCTATGTTAGTCGAATGAATATATTAAATCGCGTACTCAACTTTTTTAGATCACGCCCAGCTGAGAACAGTTAATCGATCCGTGCTCGTGTACAACTGAGTGGGAGATTTTGATCTGCCGGTTCATCGTGTCAGCGAGAATAACTAATAAATCCTTGAATACGGTCTTTTTTCGTTACTATTGATTCTTGACCATTTAAGGATATAATAAAGTATAAAAAAGAATAACCAATCTACTCATTAATTTGGGGCGGGAGGATTGTCAGGTGGTCATCTAACAACCTGGACTAATTCTCTACCTCAACAACCTACGTCACCTTACGACTACTATGACGTCTGCTAACATTCTTTGCACCAGGCAACGGCTGCTCCTGAAACATGATTATTTCTTATATTTCTTTGTAATGCACCAATTTAATTTTGTTATAGCTCAACTCCTGGATCGTAGGTGAAATTTCATAATATAACTAGTTACGCACCCCTGTCTTACATGTGATCTAGCTTCGAAGTGTTCCGTGTGGTCTGCTGCTGTCCTGACTGTGCAGCTGCTATAGAGACTTTTAATTAGGTTAGTTAGATGTTGGCTTACTCCGTATGTTGTTAGTATCTCCCAAAGTTGTTATGTATTTACTCTGTGGAATGCTTTTTCCTGGTCAATGAAAGCTATGTAGAAGTTTTGATTGTGTTCTGTCGTATTTTTCTAGTAGCTGTTTTAAAGTGAATAGAGCGTCAGTACTCTGTTTTTTTTCAGAACCCCATTTGAGAATCTCTTACTGGTCTCAGCATTTTTACCTCGATTTTGGCGTATAACTTTACTACATGGTTGAAAAGAGATATACCTCTATATTGATTGCAGTCTATGTTACTACCTTTCTTTTTCCATATCAGCGAATGACGGCTGAATAAAATGTGACCACCTCCCAGCAGAGCTTCTGTAAGCATACTTGTCAGTCTAGTCAAGCTGAAGGGCACAGGGGAAAAATGCATGCACACTGGTACTCGAACGTGCTTTACGGAAGTTGGATGCATTAAGTCGAAGACGTTGATATGGCATCATCATCATCATCATGTGCCATACCGGTTGACGTAGGTGATCATGTCCCTCCACAATCTTCTATCTGCAGTGCATTGTATCAGTTCTGTTGTTGACTGTTTTCCATGCCATGACACCAAGCTATCCAGTATTTTCTCTCTTTGTCGCCCCTGATCTCTCTTTCCTTTTATTTTGCCAGTTGTAACCAAGTATTTTAACTTTCGTCTTCTCATGATGTGCCCGAAAAATGTTGATTGCCTCTTTCTGATGTTTTTTAAGAGCCCCCTTTTTGTGTTGGCCTCTTTGAGAACTTCCTCATTGGTCTTTTTAGCTGTCCAGGGAACTTTCAACATTCTTCTGAGAAATCCCATCTCTGTGGCCTCTAATCGTCTTTTCATTTGTTTGTCTATTGTCCATGATTTGCTTCCACAGGCCAGAATTGGTTCTATATAGCACCGATGAACTCGTTGTTGATATGACAGCTATCTGTAAATCACATTATAGCGTATCTACGTCCACTAAACGCTTGTGCTAGGGCGGAAGAGTAGTTATTGAGCAAGGACATTCAGACAACAATACTATTTAAAATTAATAACATAAATAAAGTTATATATATATATATATATATTACATACCCTGCATATTCTATCAAGCAAACTGAGAACTCATGGTCGCAATTCGAAGCTTCACAGAAATGGCCATGACAGCAACTCCATCCTCCAAAATTCTTGATCTTGAGTGATAAGTAAGCGTCGCTGACAATCAACTAAAAACAAAACAAAGAAATAAGAGCTTCTATATTTTGAACTTGATTGCAATAATAAACCGCCTATTTTCTTTAGAAGCTTCAAGAGAAAAAAATAAAACTTGAAAATATTGTGATAATAGGCAACATTTTAGAGGGAGTGAGAAAAACATAAACACAGAGATAGCTAATGCTAGATTTAACAGCCTGACATGCCAAGAGATCGATGTTAAAAAAAGAAAAGGAACACCGGGCACAGAAGTGCGTGCGTGACATAGTTGTCTTCTCCCATAAATAAAGCACTCGAGGGAATAATTAAGCTTCGTGGTCCACGACTACAACACATATTTAATGGTTTGGGGGTGGGGTGGGGGGGGGTCTGCAATAAAGGAAGGTTTGAGAACCTGTTCTAGACTATAAAAACTTGCTGTGCTCCTTCGCCCTACTTTTATTGCTTTTACTCGCCCCTCTTAGTGCTTAGTCGTATGTTGCGTTTTGTTGCGTGTTACAATAAGATGCAATAACAGCCCATTTCGGACAATATCGTACGACTTGAATGAATATAGTAACGCTAGAAAACACATGCAACGGGAAACATTAGAAAGTATAACAGAAGGAGACACTGAAAACTTGTAATTGCCCTGTCTATGAAAGGCAAATGAAGACGCTAAAGAGGAAGATGAAGTGGAGGATATTGAAGAACAAGAAGAAATAATCAACTTCAGCCAGGCATTGTTTTGGTACTGGTCTGTGTCTTCTATCTTCACTCGCTACTCGTTTGGCCAGACAAGTCTGTTATCAAAACCATCATTGGAAGATCAGTTTTGTCAATAGTTCTGGTTAAGTGATAGTGATGCCAAAAGAGAACTATGAATATGCCTGGCAGTTCAAAGAATTAATTTATACCTAAATAAATTTTAATTATATTCTAAATAAATTAATTACTCGTATGATATTAAAAATTACGTCAACGTATCTGCTAAGACGTTTACATCATTTGCGTCAGGCTCTGCTCTCATTTTCTTGATTTGTTGATGAGCAATTTCTACGACAGCGCATCTCTTTGACTGTAATGGTTTTTTTTTTTTTCAATTTGTGGACACATTTATTAACCCTCAGCATCAGTATTTACCATCACACCAAAGGAGTGTCCTACTGTTTTGTCTCCACTTGAAACAGTGAAACAGCTTGCAATAATATTAATGTTTTAAGTTTTACTTCAGAACAAACTTTCATAATGGTACTATCACACATGTGAGCTGCTGCTCGGTGCAGTGTCGGTAATTTGACTACAAGTCTCTTTTATTGATCTTCAAGCGTTTATCCTGGTAAAAGGTAAATCAACTTAAAGTTGTTTTTTTAACAATTTTTCCATATAAATATTTATGTTGAATACCGTTGTCTGAGTTACACACACGTTGTATTTATTCAGGCAAAGTTACGTGTTTCTTACCAATAAAATCTATAGAGCCAACATTTTTACGCTTAATAAAGGTTATATAAATGACACTTTTATTGTACTTAATAAAACGACAAATAGGACCACATGTAACCTAACAATGTATTTGTCCACCAAATTTGGTCAAAATGTGACATGAACCTAAATAATGGTCAAAATATGCATTTATATGACCCAAAAACACAGCGTGAGAATGTTTGAAGGACATGAAACGTGATGAAATTAACATGGATGTTTTTAAAAATATGTAAGGAAAAAATATGGCATGTCATAAAAATGCAAGCCCTAATGATCACAATACATTATCTTCTTCAAGCTTGTGTGTAAAATGTACTCATCTCAATGAATCTCTTCATTGTCTAGTACTTCACCCTCACATTAACATTTGAGCAATAGCGGAAACAGCTAATATAATCATGACACCTCAAGCCTTATATGCACAATTATTGGTTACCTTATGTTAAACTTGTTTCCCAGGCCACTCATCAGAAATATATTTGTAACTTGTGAGAATCAAGAGTATACCTCAAATGTCAGCACACTACATCAGGATATATATGATTCTACTTGCCTTTAAAATTGTTGACAAACATTTTCTTAAACGGTGACAAAACATAAACTTTTCAGGGTACTTTGAATGGACTCTGGCTGTGATAGTTTTTTTTTTTTTTAAAGTTCATCTAGTAAATTATATTTTGTTGAAACTTGAGACGGGAGATAAACACAGAAACAGACACCTTGGCTCAGAAACAACACAAATCGTAATTGATGACAAATAACAACGCAGGGAAAATTAAAATCCATCACCGCTGAAATGAGATAAATTGACCATCAAAGAATTCATTCTAAATGTAACGGTTAGAGACGATATAAGAAATGATTAAATATGGTAATGATTGAGAGTAAAAATAATGTCAGTTTCATCCAAAGACAATACAGTAAATTACATGGAAATATAGCACAGTTACTGGCAAATACTATTCTACAACAAGCATTAACAATCAGATATAACACCAGAAGAGAAGGAGAAAGGCTATCCTAAGATGGAAAAAGTAAATATCTGTGGTCACACAAAGCACTGCGTGAGAAGAGAACCTAAGGATGTAATTACCTAATTTAATAATTAATTATAATAATTTCCTCTCAACGATGACATGTGTATATATATATATATATTCCCTCTGTCCTCTTTTGAGACTACTCATATATATATATCTATATATGTCATATATCTATATATGATATATATATATATCAGAGAATTTCAAAGTCAACAAAGGAGTGAAACAGGGATGTGTCCTCGCCCCCACCTTTTTTGGTATATTTTTTGCTGCCCTCCTAAATTACACCTTCGAAAACAGCTCAGGAGATATTTACATTCGCACTAGACCAGATGGCTCACTGTTCAACCTAGCACGACTAAGAGCAAAAACCAAAACAAATGTTGCCCTACTTAAAGAATTTTTATTTGCTGACGATGCAGCCCTAGTCGCTCATAGTGAGGCCACCCTACAGTCGCTGATCAACAACCTGGATAAAGCATGCGACCTTTTTCACTGTCAATTAATGTTCAGAAGACAGTAATACTAAATCAAGGTGACTTCAAACCTATATCTATTACTCTAAAAGACTGCCCACTAGAATCAGTACAGAAATTTACATATCTTGGATCCACAGTTACGCAAACCATCTCTCTTGATGAAGAAATAAACTGTCGAATTGGTAAGGCAGCTACGACCTTCGGCAAACTCACAAAAAGGGCATGGAACAACACGAAACTAACTCAAAAGACTAAACTCTTAATATATCAAACTTGTGTGCTTAGCACACTACTATATGGATCCGAAACCTGGACAACATACTCAAACCAGGAAAAAAGACTAAATGTCTTCCACATGCGATGTCTCCGCAAAATAATGCACATCAAATGGCAGGACAAAATAACCAACTTAACTGTCCTGCAACGTGCTAAGACCCTAACAATCATGTCGATGCTCAGAAGTCGAAGGCTAAGATGGCTGGGGCAAGTCCAACGGATGGAAGGAAAACGCATTCCTAGGCAAATACTATATGGCGAGCTAAAACACGGAAAACGACAAATCGGCAGACCTAAACTACGATATAGAGATATCTGCAAATCATCTCTGAAAGACTTCTCCATCTGTGAAAACGACTGGCAACATCTGGCAAGTGATCGCACATCATGGAGAGCACGTATAAGGAACGGTATAACAACATTTGAGACTGTTCTAAGACAGGACTTAGAAGAGAAGAGACTCATGAAAAAGGATGGTAAACCCTGTGGACCAGCGAGCCTGACCTGTTCATTATGTGACCGCGTGTGTTTGTCAAACATTGGTAGAATTAGCCACGAGAGAAGCTGTTCGGCAAAAACAATACCTCAAAAAATACGCAATAGCCTCCACTAGACCGTCTGACAAGACGAAAAGGGCCATATATATATATATATATATATATATATATATATATATATATATGTAGTTTTTTACGGTCTAATATCATCATCATCATCATAAAGTATCAACCCTGCTGGCATAGGTGATCATGTCTCTCTACAACTTTCGAGCACGACACTTATTTATCATTTTTGTTGTTGACCTTCTGCCAAGGCATTCCTTCAAGCTGTCTGGTATCTATTCTATTTGCTTCTCTCTATCTCTTCGTCCCTCAATTTTCCCAGTTGTTACAATATATTCCAACTGTTTTCTTCTTATTACATGACCACAAAATGATGATTGTTTCTTCCTAATATTGGAGATTAGCTCTCTTTTTGCTTTGGCCTCTCTCAGAACATTTTCATTGCTCTTCTTAGCTGTCCATGATATCCTCAATATTCTTCTGTAAAACCATATTTCTACAGCCTCCAGTGATTTTCTTGTCTATTGTCGTATTGTCCATGATTCACATCCATATGTTAAAAATGGTTGTACATAGCATTTAAGAACTCTTTTTCTTGTTTCTATTGTCAAAAATGGATTGCATAGTATCTTCCTCATTTTTTAAAAAGTTGCTTTTACCTGAGCCATTCTGCATCTCACCTCGGTTGTACACCTGCCATCTGAGGTCAACATTGTTCCTAGATATTTACATTAATTTACCCGTTTTAATATTGTTCAAAATGTTTTTATTCTGCACTGAGGTGATGTCTATTTCTTTGTTGTTACCATTACTTCTGTCTTTTTTGCTATTAAGACTGAGTCCTTTATTTTGCTTTCTTTCACTATAAAGTCTAACATTGCTTGTAACTCATTTTCACTCTTAGCGATTAAGACTGCATCATCAGCATAACTTAGATTATTTATATATTATGACATCCGATTGTTATTCCAGGCATGCCCCTTATAGTTCTTAAAATAATCTCACTATAAATATTAAACAAATGTGGTGACAGCACACAACTTTGCCCAACGCTATTTTATTTGTTGAAACATTCCCAATTGGTTTCCAGTTCTTATGGCCGCTGTTTGTTGCCAATACATGTTCTTTATTATTCTTAGATCATTTGCTGTCTACATTTATGGTTTCTAAAATTGTTATTATTTCTTGGTGATTTACTTTGTGAAATGCTTTGGTGTAATCTATGAAACCTAGGTATAGATATCTTTTCACCTTTATGGATCTTTCTACTAAAAATCTTATGACGTATATGGCATTGCGTGTTCCTTTATCTCTAACAAAACCACACTGTTCATCACTAATTTATGGACAGATTTTGTTTCGCACTTTTCACATGATGATTGTTAATAATATCTTAGTCATATGACTCATAAGGCTTATTGTGCGATGATCATCGCATTCAATCGCACCAGATTTCTTTGGTAGCGCTATGAATATTGATTTGAACAGGTCTTCCGGTGTTGTAGATATCATTCAATATTTTTGTTATTATTTCTATTTCAAAATCTCCAATGGTTTAATCTCTGCTTTAGTTATATTAACTGGTCCAGAAGCTTTTCCTGCTTTCATATTATGCAACGCGACTTCCACTTCTTCTTTGAGTATTTCTGGTCCTTCTACATTATCCTTAATATTTACTTCTGTTCGTTGATCAATATATATATATATCTTTAATGTATTCTTTAATATTTATGCTCCATGTGTATGCTTAATATTTATGATCCATAAAGATATTTAATGTATTTATTCATAGCAAAATGTTACATCGTCTCAATATTCCTATAAGGTGCAGAAACATGGACATTAGACACGAAAACAGAAGAGAGAAATGAAGCCTTTAAAATTTGGATATATAGAAGAATAGGTAAATTGGATGGAAGGGAAAGAAAACAAACGATGAAGTCTTAAAACAACTAAAAATGAAAAGAGATCTACTTACCACAATTCAAAGAAGACAAATGCGATTTTTGGGCCAAAAAAACACAACAGCCTAAAAAAGTTAAAAGACTCAACAGCCTACTACAAGTAATACTGGAGGGGAAAATACAAGGCAAAAGAGGCAGAGGCAGACCAAAACTAACACGGACGAGTAACATCAAAAGATGGACAAACCAGCCTTTGACAACATGCACCATCAAAGCAAGTGACAGAACAGAATGGCGCTCCTTGGTAGCCAACCTTCGTTGCGGAGAAGGTACCCGATGATGATGAATGTATTCTATCCATCGTTTCCTTATGCTCTCTTTTTCAATCAACAGTTCTCCTACTTTTGGTCTTAAATATCCAGTTTTTGATTGCATTTTTCTTCCTGTTAATTCTTCAATTTGTTTGAATATAGCTTTGGCATCTACTTTTTGTTGCATTTAAATCTCTTTGCATATCTGTTTTAGCTATGCTTCTTCTGCTTCATTGCATTTTATCACAATTTCTTTATTTAATCTCTTATACTCATCTTTATTTTCTTTATTTCTTCTTGTATCCATTAGCTGCAAAATGTCATCTGTTATCTATTTCTTTCTTGAATTTGTTCTCACTGCTGGTATGAACTCTTTTGATGTTTATTGCATTGATTCTTTTAGCCTTTCCCAATGTTCATCAATCCTTTGTATATTCTCTATTGCATTGTACCGGTTCTGAATTATGATGTTATATTTGTCTTGCAACTTCTTGTCTGATTTGAGTAAATCTAAATTTAACTTGATGTTAACTGAGGCTGGTTTTGTTGCTTTTAATTTTACTCTAAGCTTTCCCACAACCGGTACATGATCACTATTGCAATCTGCCCCTGGTCTAGTTTTCACACACATTGAACTTTCTAAATCTATTGCTTATCATTATGTTATTACGGTCTAACACCACCACAAAATGTTACACATTCTGAAGGACATCTAGGTACCCCGTTAATGGGAGGGACACTGCGCGTCGCAATGAAGGAGTGGTATTGATGATAAATGATAAAGGACAGCCCTACAATCCGACGACAGACACTTCGATCCCCACGCTCCTCCCCCCCCCCCCCAAAAAAAAAAAGTAAGTCGGAGTGACACCTCCGGACAAGGTAAGGGGAGGTGATCTGTAAGGGGAGGTACACCTTGGGTTAATGCAAGGGGAGATAATTCGTATTGTTGAAAGTGAAGCAAAACTGACTGCTTGTAAGAATAAAAGGACCAATCCATAGCTGACCGATTGATTGTATTTTATGGCATATTAATGGGGCATTAAGTGGGCAGATTTGTAGGGGAGTGTTTGAGTTGTAAAAAAAACGTAAAGTACCCCCGTCACGCCAAGTGGCGTATAGGGAATATGGTGTTAGTGACAATAAATTTTACAGACCTTCGGTACATGGTTTTTGGGGTAATGTGGTCGGTATTACGCCCGAGCCGCGTTACTTTCGCAGAAAAATGTCCGGTACCTATTTAAGGCTGGGTGGACCTGGCTGCCGTCGGTTGGGATCGAACCCTACCCCTTGTCCTTTGTAGTCCAGTTCACTAACCACTGAGCTATAACGGCTACGTGTTCGAGTTGTAGGGGCTGAAAAAGGGACGGAACCGGTGGCTTAGCGATAAAACGTGGATGTAATAGCCCAACCATAACTGACAGTCTGATTGTATTGTATTAACATTTTAATGAATTTTAATGGATTTCAAGGGGTGGAATGTTATCGGAGTGGTGGTGGAGTTGTAGGGGTGGAAGAGTTGGCTATGTGGTAAAAGGTGACAGTTAACCGAAGCTGACCGATTGATTTTTTGTATTTTAATTACGTGTTAATAGATTCTTAGCTATTTTAGGAGCAGACTGTGAGGGGGTGGGTGGGTGTGGTAAAGATAGAGAAGATGTAGTAAGAATAATAATGTGCCAAAATTGATTGTTGAAAAAAATGAAGGTAGGCGTTGTTGCTGAATCTGCGCAGGTTTTGGCAAAAGCATATTGGAAAAATAAAATGTTTCCCTTGATTATATTGGTGATATAGAAAATATAATGGCAAACTACCTTCTTAAATTGCTTGGACTAATTATGACAAATCAAAACCTTATATTTACAGCTAACGACGTAAATGGGGACTCCACAGCCACCTCGTCCGGTAGGGAGCGTCATGTACTACAGGTGACACCCGATCGTCATCAAGATACTGTATGCAAGACCACAAATAAAGAGACACTAGCAATAGAAACTTGGAGCATTAGATCAGCATCCCAGGTTGGAAAACTAGAAAACATCAGTCAAGAAATGAAGAGAATGAAATTGAACATCTTGGGACTATGTGAAATGAGATGGAAAGGAGCAGGATTATTACAACGCGACAGTGGAAATATAATTTACTCTGTGGGAACCACACACGAAAGAGGAGTAGGCATCATGTTAGACAGAGAAAGAAGCAAAACAGTGAAAGGATTTTGGCCAGTATCAGACATAATTCTGCTAGTAAAACTGAAAGGCAGACCGAAGGGTATCATCATAATTCAAGTTTATGCACCAACAAGTAATAGCGAAGAAGAAGACGTTGACACTTTTTATGAGGAGCTAGAGTCGACCATGGAACAGTGTAAATCCCAAGAAATAATTATTATATTAGGGGATTTCAATGCAAATATAGGAACATCTAAAGTGCAAAATGTGACTGGGGGGCATGGCCTTGGAGAGACGAATGACAGAGGGGATAGATTGATAGATTGGGCAAAAACACATGAAATGATTATAGGTAACACCTGGTTCAAACAACACCCTAGGCGACTATGGACATGGCAAAGCCCAGACAAAAAGGTACACAATCAAATTGATTTTATACTGGTACAGAGAAGATTCAGGAATGGGCTAACATCGGTTAAAACAAGGCCAGGAGCATATTGCAATAGTGACCATTTACCAATAGTTGGAAATATAAGAATAAAACTGCGAAAGCACACAGAGCACAGAAATCACCAAGAAATATAAAATTAGAACTAAATATGCTAAGAGTAGATAAACAGATGAGTGATAAGTACAGCACGATAGTACAGAATAGATATAATGTTATTGAGAAAATACAGGACATCCAGGAGCAGTGGGAAATGCTCAAACAATAGATTCAGCAAACATCAAAAGAAGTAATACCAGTGACTAAAAGAATCAACAAAAAGAAATGGATGACAGAAGAAATATTACAACTAATGGACGAAAGAAGAAAACATAAGAAAGAAGAACGGACATACAAAATATTGCACAAAGAGATGCAAACAAGTGCAGAGAAGCAAAGGAAAGATGGTTAAATTAGAAATGTGGAGAAATGGGAAAAACAACAAAAGAAAGACTCAAAATTTATGCACAATCAGTTAAATAAATTAACAGGAAGAAAATAAGACAAGCTTTCAGGATGTGTGAAATCAAAGGAAGGAAATATAATAATGGGACAGGAGAAGACAATGAAAAGATGGACCGAATATATCAGTCTACTCTATGATGATGAAAGACCAGAATTAAACAATTCAAATGAAGACACAGGACCACCAATAATGCAGTGTGAAGTGGAGGACGCAATTCAACACATGAAAAGAGGCAAAGCTCCAGGTCCTGACAATATAACAATCGAAGAGATAAATGCATTAGGAGAGCTGGGAGTACAAGTCATAACAAAATCACTCAATGACATATATAACACTGGACACATACCCGAAGATCTACTAAAATCTATCTTTGTAGGCATACCGAAGAAGTCAGGCGCCACTGATTGTGAAGACCATCGCACTATTAGTCTCATGAGCCATATGACTAAAATATTACTAAGAATAATCATGAGACGTGTAATGAACAAAATAAAACCAGAATAAGTGAGGAACAATGTGGATTTGTGGAAGGAAAGGGCACCAATAATGCTATATACATCTTACGAACATTGATAGAAAGATCTATATAGGTAAAGAAAGATCTATATATGTGTTTTATAGACTACACGAAAGTATTTGACAAAGTAAAGCATGTGGACATAATCAATATGCTGGAGAAATTAAACATTGATGGCAAGGATCTGCTAATCATAAAAAAACATGTACTGACAACAAACAGCAGCTATACGAATTAACAACCAAACAGGGCAATTCAAATATATAAAACAAGGAGTCAGACAAGGCTGTGTTCTGTCACCGGATTTGTTTTCACTTTACAGCGAATATATTATGAGATCAATAGTAGACAAAAAAAGGAATTGAAGTCAACGGTCACAACATAAATAATTTGCGATATGTGGATGACACAGTCTTAATAGCAGAGACAGAGAATGAACTACAAGAAATGATAGACATAATAGTAAAAGAAAGCAACGAAAAAGGTATCAGTCTGAATAGCAAGAAAACAGAAGTAATGGTTATATCGAAGAAACAATCACCACCATCATGCAGCATAAAAATAAACGAGACAAATCTGAAACAAGTGCAACGTTTCAAATACTTGGGCACAATAATAACATCAGATGGGAGATGCACCACATAAATAAAAAGCAGAATAGCTCAGGCCAAAATGGCATTTCAGAAAATGAAAAATATCTTATGCAACAAATCTATGTCAATCAAAATGAGAAAGAAAGTTCATCGGTGCTATAAAGAAACCAATTCTGACCTATGGAAGCAACTCATGGACAGTAGACAAACAAATGAAAAGACGATTAGAGGCCACAGAGATGGGATTTCTCAGAAGAATGTTGAAAGTTCCCTGGACAGCTAAAAAAACCAATGAGGAAGTTCTCAAAGAGGCTAACACAAAAAGGGAGCTCTTAAAATACATCAGAAAGAAACAATCAATATTTTTCGGGCACATGAGAAGAGGAAAGTTGGAATACTTGGTTACAACTGGCAAAATAAAAGGAAAGAGAGATCGCGGACTACAAAGAGTAAAAATACTGGATGGCTTGGTGTCATGGCATGGAAAACAGTCAACAACAGAACTGATACGATGCACTGTAGATAGAAGATTGTGGAGGGACATGATCACCTACGCCAACCGGTATGGCACATGATGATAGAAAATATTAAAAGTAGTCGAGTTTCTTAGCGGGGTAAAAGGTTTTCATGCTTGATTTGCCACCTCAGAGGTTTTATATAAGAAAAAATATGAAAAAATCGGTAAACTTCATCAGACATAAAATAAAAATATTTCCTTTGATTTATATGGGATACATAGATACCATATGAAAATTGGTCACAAATTGAAGTTCGTGTCTAATAAATGTAGCTGTTGTTATGCCCTTCGGGATGGATTGATTAGGCGTCTTGTAAGTTTTTGTTTTCAAGCACACAGAAACAGATATAAATGTATACGAAAGAAAGAAAATAACGTGAAAAGTAACGATATGTTGGAGGTTTATTTCTTTTCACGCCAATAAAACAAATTGTAATGACATTACATATAATATTACATATACAAAGCAATTATATCCTGGCTGGCTAACTCTTACCTCCGTAACGCCTATCAGGATCGAACTCTATTCTACCTCTTGTGATTGGTAGCTAAGTTCTGACACACTGAGCTATCGCGGTCCTCATTACTTAGAATGACATGATTATAGTATTGCAAAACAGAGAAATGATCAAGAATGTTTGACAAATATAAATTATAGGACATTTGCCTGGGAGGAGACATAAGACAATATGGCGCGTAGCCCTTGGCCTATAAATATATGTGAGATGTACTCATGCATTGATGGACTGACATTTGAAATAACTTTACCTTGTCTTATATCAATATTTATCAAATTCCCTTATAATATGGGTAGTTAGAAATTTGAAATTTTTATTTGAAGATCACTCTACGGTCACAACAAAGATATCATCAATCATAACTGTTATTGTTTCTTATCAATGTATTCGATTGCTGTGTTGTGTCCAGTTTATATTTCAACTGAATCGAATCTGCTAGATGAAATAAAAAAAAAGAACTATCACAGGCAGACTCCATGTCATTTACCATTAAAATATCCCGTTTTTCTGTCACCATTTAAGAAAATATTTGCCATTATATAAAAGGCAAGTAACAGTTTTATTATTCTTTCTGACAAAGACATTCATTTTACAGGCTCTAAATGTTACGCCAATTGTTTTTTGTGCCCGGTCTACAGCCACTTAAGTATTCTTGGTGCAGGTTCTGTTCTAGATTATCAGTTAAGCTGTTATGAAGATCTCAAGTCAATATCTTACTGAAAATATTAATGACCAGGTGCAATCTTCCATTTTCATAGCAGAAATGGCACTTTTTCATAACCCTATTTAATTAACTGTGTACAAGACTTTCAACAAATTGCGTATTAAATTCAACAATAAATCTGTTTTAAAATGTGTAGAAAGAACTCATGAATAATCTATTCAAAATAATGTATTCTTGTTTTAACAAATCTGTTTATTTATATATAACACATTTTTATTTAACAATTTTGTTAACATAGTGTTTACAAGTCATCGAAGCATCTATTTAATGACACGTTCATTAGTCTTTAAAAAATACGTATTTTTTTTTAATTTACGAGATAAATCTTGATAGAACATTCAGGAAACCATAAACAAGCTTTGAGAGTTGATCACCGGATATGCAACTTGTGCTCGAAAATTTGGAAGAATGTGGATTGAAACCACGGTAGTGTCAAATGTTTTCTTTCAACTGGTATGAAATAAATATTATTTCAAATAGACACTAACACCTCGAAACGACTGCACTGGGCAAGCGACCATTATTCTCTGGCCATGTAAGTCCACCCTTCATCTCGGCATACGCCATAAATTGTCTAAATGCCTTAACAATAGATAGTTAAATAACAAGTTTTGTTGTGTCCAGTTCTCTGTCCTATCTTGCATTTCAAAGAGAGAATTGGGTAGTTCACTTCTTAGGTTCGCCTCACACGTCATGCACTTACGTGGTGTGGTGTCAGACATTGCCCCTGTCCATCTCTTGGAGTGTCTTCCTCTGCCTCTTCTGCTCTTTATCTGGTTGTTACCGCTTGCTGTGGAATGTTACTTGTCAGTATTTGTGATAATTTTTCAAACTATTTAAATTGTCTTTGGATGAAAAGTAAAGTAAAGTAACCCCGTTACGCTAGGTGGCGTATAGGGAAATATGGTGTTAGTGACCCTATATTTTACAGACCTTCAGCACATGATTTTTGGGGTAATGTGGTCAGCATTACGCCCGTGCTGATTTACTTTCCCAGAAAAAAATCCGGTACCCATTTAAGGCTGGGTGAACCCGGAAGCCGTCGGTTGGGATCGAACCCTACCCCTTGTCCGTGGTAGTCCAGTTCACTAACCACTGAGCTATCGCGGCTCCCGTCTTTGGATGAAACTCAAAACTAATGTTACTATCATTTGTTTCCTGATTTCATTATTTCTTATATTGTTTCTTACTGTTACATTATAAACATTGCTTGAAGTCATTTAATCTCATTTAAGCAGTTCAGATCTTTCACTTCTCCTACACTGCTAATGTCATTGTGTGGCACTGATAGCACAAGGGTGGGAGAAAAATTGAGTTTATAATAGAATATTATTGTGTTATAGTATGGCTCTTTTAGTTCTATCGTCAAATAAAAAAATTCAGTGTTATCTGTCTGATTATTTGATTTGCTTAGTTGTATTTATTTTGAAATCTCTCATTAACATCTACAATATTTTCTTGCCATTTAAATTCGTTTCCTTGTTTCAGCCTTTTGTTTTCAATGTTAACCTGCCATGTTTAATTTTTCTGCTAATGGTCATAACTTGTCTTTTCTATGTTGTTCTTCTTATATGTTTTTTTAATATTCTTTTTTCGATTCATTAAGATGCTATAATTTATTTTGTGAATTTGTTATTATAACCTGGTCGTCCATAAAGAGAAGGTCACTTAAGACGTTGGTTCTCATGTGTTTTTGTATGTTTTCTATACTCCTAATGAATAACAAAGGTGAACGTTTACGTCCTTGACTGATTTCCGTCAAGCTGTAAATGGCTTTGATTGGCCAATGCTGACTCTAACTTTGGCCGGAACGTTGTTCGACTTTTGTTTTTGTTTCTGATCTACGTAAAGCTGTTACCATTCCACTTTTTCCTTCTTTTTAAATTGTCGTTATTATTTGCATCTTTACAACAGCTTAGCATTTGTATGCATCTTGATGCCCTTACCATACAGTCACGCTTACTACCATTCTTCTTTAATATGGCTATGATAGTAATATTTATGTTTCAATATTTTGATGTCTCTATTATAAACATATTGAAAGAAATATGTCTTGAATAAAACTATACAACAACAATGTCTTTCGTGTCCCGATAACTTGTCCAATTACGTCCAGTTTTCGTGGCTTCCTTTATATCTGCTCACAATTCCCTCAAACTCATGTCCACATCATATGATATAAAACAAGATAGAGAGAGATAATAATCAAGCAAAAACACAATCAAAAGAATAAATTATTTTTTTCCTATTGAAGATGTTTTGTCGTACATGAGGTAACCTTTCCTAAAAAGAACAATATAAAACAAAAAAAACAAAAAAACAAAAAAAAATGTACGCAACAGATGTAGTTTTGAATATAAAAAAAGTATCTCATTCATTTAAATACATAATTATTGCAGCTAAACTACTAACCTGAATGACGCTACATAGGCACAAACAAAAGATCGCACATCTGAACATGGTGGCTGTCTTCATTGAAAGTCAGACACATTAACAACGAAGAGACTGTGTCAACAGTTGGGGATCAAGCGCATATATTATGTAAATATATATATGACAAATAGCCATTGTTAAGTGGAAAGACATTTTTTAAAAATGTCAATTGTTTCTGGGGGAGTATTTCATGTGACAAGCAAGGCTTAAGTGGCTATGAATGCGTTTATGTGAATGTATCTGCTTGTGTCACCATCATCATCATCATCAAGTACCATGCCTGCTGGCGTAGGTGATCATGTCTCTCCACAACTTTATATCTCGGCAATCATTTATAATTTCCGATGTTTACCTTCTGCCATGCCATTCTCTTAAACTGTCTGGTATCTTTTTATCTTTGCTTCCCTCTATCTCTTCGTCCTTCAATTTTCCCAGTTGTTACAATATATTCCAGCTGTTTTCTTCTCATTACATGGCCAAAAAATTATGAATGTTTCTTCCAAATATCGGAAATTAGCTCTCATTTTGCTTTGGCCTCTTTCAGATCGTTTTCTTTACTCTTCTAAGTTGTCCATGGTATTCTCAACTTTCTTCTGTAAAATCATATTTCTACAGACTGCAGTGATTTTTTTGTTTCTTGTCCTATTGTCCATCATTGACATTAATATTTTAAGATTGGCTCTACATAACATTTAAGAACTATTTTTCTTGTTTCTATTGTCAAAAATGGATTGCATAGTATCCTCCTCATTTTTTGCATGAGCCATTCTGCATCTCACATCTGTTGTAGCTCTTCCGCCTGAGGTTAACAAAGTTCCCAAATATTTAAATTAATTTACCTGTTTCAATATTATACCACTTGCCTTTATTTTGCACTGAGGTGGTGTCTTTCTTTTTGTTGTTACCATTAATTCTTCTTTTTGTCATTTTGCTATTAAGGCTATTTTTGCTTTCTTTCACTATAATGTCCAACATTTCATGTAACTCATTTTCACTCATAGCGATTAAGATTGTATCATCAGCATACCTTAGATTATTTATATTATGACCTCCGATTGTTATTCCAGGTATGCCCTTATGGATCTTAAACTAATCTCACTATACATATTAAACAAATCTGGTGACAACACACAACCTTGCCTAACACCCTGTTTTATTTGTTGAAACATTCCCAATTGATTTCCAGTTCTTATGGCCGCTGTTTGTTGCCAGTACATGTTCTTTATTACTCTGAGATCTTTGCTGTCTACGTTTATGCTTTCTAAAATTATGATTATTTCCTGGTGCTTTACTTTGTCAAATGCTTTGGTATAATCTATGAAACATAGGTATATATATATATATATCTGTTTTCATCTCTATGGCTGTTTCTACTAAATTTCTTGTGATATATATGACATTGCTCGTTCCTTTACCACTAACAAAACCACAGTGATCATCACTAATGTCTTGACTGATTTTGTTTCGCACTCATTGCATGATGATTTTTAGCAATATCTTAGTCATGTGATTCATAAGGCTTATTGTGCGATGATCATCGTCTGCAATCCCACCATATTTCTTTGGTAGGGCTATGGGTATTGCAGGCACCTTTCTTTGTTTAGGAGATGAGATATTAAATCGGATGATTCCACTGGCACGGGTGTTGGATCATTTATGAATTTTAATTCGTTTGCAGTGATATCGGGGCCTTCCATAACCATAATCATAAACATAATATATTTTGTCTCCATGTGTCTGTTTTTTTCCTGAAGACACATCATCTTAAACTGCATATACACAAGAACAATGGGGTTTACATTTACAGGGACTTTGCGAAATGAGATACACTGCACCAGTGGCGATATGGCCAGCTCCTTGTCGTGGGGATGGGGCTTAACAGTCACCAGGGACTGAAAACTAAGACTGGCCAGGCCTTCCTACAACCGAGCAAGACCACAGTCTGCCCTAGCAAGTTCAAGTGCTAAAGTCGGAGGCAACCAGCCAAAAGGCGCACAACAATCAGGATGCCACGCACTCAACGCATATGGAAGTATGTCTATAACCGCAAATCGATATGGCACTCGCCCTGTGATGGGCACTCAGGCAGGTGCAGCGCCGGGCCCTCAGCCTCGAAAGGGCCCAACCTCTATTACTGGATGTCCTTCTCAACCGCTCTGTGGAGTCAGGGGGCGAGAGAATAGAGCTACTGGCCAATCCAAAATAAGACCACTCAAAATAATGCACTGGAATGCTGAAGGCATCAACAGCAAAAGAGATGGGTACAGTAAAAAGATAGAATTAGAAAATATCCTGCATGAAGAACAAATAAGCATATGCTGTTTGCAGGAAACCCATCTAAACAACGACATAGCCTTGAAGATTAGGGGATACCAGTGCTACCGATCTGACAGAATAAATAGACAAAAGGGTGGAATACTGACTCTTGTAAGGAACAACATTAATGCATGTCAGATTGAAGTGTATATGGATGGGGCGGAATATCAAATACTGCACCTCAGGACAGGAAATACAGACTTCCATCTACTTAACTACTACTGTCCGAGTGACCGCCCACTAGCACTAGACACAATTATATTAAAAGAAAGAATAATTGTATGTGGAGACTTTAACAGCCACTCACAGAGCTGGGGCTATGAACATATGGACAAGAGAGGTGAAGAGCTTGAAAATTGGCAGGATGACAATGGGCTTATACTATTAAACCAGGCAACAGATCCACCAACATTCTACTCCAGATCATGGCATACCACATCTACACCAGACCTTGCTTTCCATTCACCAGACCTGGATTGGAATATCACACGAATTGTTGGGAAACAACTTGGAGGCAGCGACCACCGACCAGTCTTTTTAGTGGTGCAAAATGAGGCCATCAGGGAGAGCAGCACTCTCTCCAGATGGAATTACAAAAAGGCAGACTGGAAAATGTATCAACACTATACCAGTGTACTGACTAAAGATATAAATACAGACAGAGACATCAACAAAATAGTTGATGAATTCAGTAGACTGATAATACAAGCTGCCAGTGAAACAATACCTAGAGGGGCACGGAAACACTACAAACCATACTGGAGTAGTGAACTAGAGGAACTGCACAATGACATGGAAACATCTCGAAAGCAAGCAGAAAATAACCCTTGCCAAGAACACCACAACAACTACCAGCATGCTAAAGCCAAATTTCAATGGGCTAAACTACAAGCCAGACGGAGAAGCTGGAAAGAGAAAACAGAGTCCTTGAATCTTGAACGAGACACAAGAAAAGTGTGGAAGCTTTTAAATCAGCTGAATGATGAGGGTACACAAAGGAACACCAAAATTACACTGAAGAAGGATGGAAACATTCTAACAGGTAAACATGCAGCAAATTACTTTGCAGACTCCTTTGCAAATGACAATAATATTGAAATTAGCCTAGAAAAACGACAAGAGACCCGTTTAAAACAACAAAATGCAAGACAAGAAGAGACCACACATGAAGTAATGGAAACACCCATTACACAAAGAGAGCTAGAGCTGGCAATATCCAAATTAAAAATGAAAAAGTCACCAGGCAATGATGGAGTGTCCAATGAAATGATTAAGAACTTGGGAACTGCAGCTAAAGCAAAACTACTGCAGATCTACAACATTTGCTGGATCACAGGTAGAGTGCCACAGGCATGGAGAGAAGCAATTATGATACCATTACTAAAGCCAGGAAAAGATGGTTCAATGACATCCAGCTATAGACCAATCAGCCTTACAAGCTGTTTGTGTAAAACAATGGAACGTATAATCAATCTCAGACTGCAGTGGTACCTGGAAAGTGAAAATCTCCTTGTCCCACAACAAGCAGGCTTTAGACAGTGTTACTCTACCGAAGATCAAGCAACCTATCTTTCCCAGGAAATTGAAGATGCGTTTCAAGAAAAGAAACTGGTACTAGCAGCATGGATAGACCTAAAGAAAGCATTTGATAAGGTATGGAAGGAAGGGCTTTTGAAGAAACTGAGAAATTATGGAGTAAATGGCAGGATGTACAAATGGGTCAAAACATACCTGCATAACAGGAGAGCCAGAGTGCAACTGGATGGTCTTAAGAGTAAGAAGGTCTTATTGCGCCAGGGCGTTCCACAAGGAGGGGTACTATCTCCAACACTTTTTCTGATCTACATCAATGACCTAGTTACTGAACTACCACATGGCATCAAAGTGGCAATGTATGCAGATGACTTGGTAATGTGGTGCACAGAGGAGTATGCAACAGTGGCCTCCAAATTGCTACAAAGAGCTATGAATGCACTGAATTCATGGACAAATAGATGGTGTATCAGCATCAATACAGACAAATGCAGTACTACACTTTTCACACTCTCCCCAAAACAAAAAGCAGGAGCCATCTACATAAACAATGAGCCTGTGAAAGAAGACATACAAGCTACATATCTCGGAGTTACATTTGATAACAAACTATCTTGGAAACAGCAGATAAATAAGGCAACCCAAAAAGCAAGGAGAAAATTGGCTATACTAAGAAAGTTGTGTGGAACCACATGGGGTGCGAGTGGGAAAATACTCAGTAAAGTTTACCAACAGAGTATACGCCCACATTTAGAATATGGATCATCCGCATGGTGCTCAGCATCAAACACCACATTGCAAGAACTGGATAAAGTACAATACCAGGCACTTAGGGTCATCACAGGAGCAATGAAATCAACACCAATATTGGAGATGGAGAAATTGTGGAGGATACCAGCACTGAGAGAACGGAGAGACACAAAGGTGCTGATACAGGCAGAAAAATTTGTATGCATGCCGAGACATCCAATGAAGGACAGATTCCAAAATCTTGCATTGGGACGACTTAAGAGAAGCAGCTTTATCCACCAAGCCAAGCGTATTAGTAGACAAACACCAGACATGCCAAGAGTTGTTAAACCCCTTCTGCCCATACCAGAACAGACTCCCTGGACAGATGAATCAGGATTATCAGTTCAAATACGGACAGAAGTGAAAGGAATAGTTGACAAAGAGGAACAAAATAGTCTACAGCGAAAAACAATAGCTCTTAGTTTCCTGGATGAAGAATACCCACAAGACCTATGGATTCGTGTGTACACAGATGGATCAGCACAGAATGCAGTAAAGAATGGGGGAGCAGGTGCATATATAGAGTACCCAAATAACACTAGGGATATGAATAAAATAGCAACAGGGAAATATTGTCACAATTATGATGCAGAAATACAAGCAATAAAGTTGGCAATAGAAAAACTGCTGAACAGTAATCTTAGCCCACAGCCTGTAGTGTTCTTGACAGATGCAAGATCAGTACTCCAGGCACTACAATCCAGAAAATTACCACATCTGCAGACCTTATTGACTGAACTCTGCAAGCACCACAGGGCTGCCCTGCAGTGGATCCCGTCTCACTGTGGAATACCAGGAAATGAGAAAGCAGATCAGTTGGCAAAGGAAGGTTCAACAGGCACACAACTAGATACACCAGTTACATACCATCATAAGAAACAGATAATCAAATCAATCAGAGGACCACAAGCCCCAAATCAGGATGCCTTTCATAATATGAATAGATATGAACAAGTTATCATTATACGCCTAAGAACAGGACACAATCGACTCCATAGTCACATGTATACAAAATTCAAGATCGGCACATCAACTACTTGTACATGTGGACAGGCACCCCAGACTGCTGAACACATACTTCAAGACTGCACTGAATATAGTAGACTGAGGAAAATCCATTGGCCCATAGATACAACACTACAGACAAAACTATATGGGCCACTGCAAGAATTACAAAAGACAGTAAAATTTATACAGGAAACGACATTGCAGATATAGACAATACTTCAGGCGAACGAAAGATAGATAGATAGATTTACCTGTTTCAATATTATACCACTTGCCTTTATTTTGCACTGAGGTGGTGTCTTTCTTTTTGTTGTTACCATTAATTCTTCTTTTTGTCATTTTGCTATTAAGGCTATTTTTGCTTTCTTTCACTATAATGTCCAACATTTCATGTAACTCATTTTCACTCATAGCGATTAAGATTGTATCATCAGCATACCTTAGATTATTTATATTATGACCTCCGATTGTTATTCCAGGTATGCCCCTTATGGATCTTAAACTAATCTCACTATACATATTAAACAAATCTGGTGACAACACACAACCTTGCCTAACACCCTGTTTTATTTGTTGAAACATTCCCAATTGATTTCCAGTTCTTATGGCCGCTGTTTGTTGCCAGTACATGTTCTTTATTACTCTGAGATCTTTGCTGTCTACGTTTATGCTTTCTAAAATTATGATTATTTCCTGGTGCTTTACTTTGTCAAATGCTTTGGTATAATCTATGAAACATAGGTATATATATATATATCTGTTTTCATCTCTATGGCTGTTTCTACTAAATTTCTTGTGATATATATGACATTGCTCGTTCCTTTACCACTAACAAAACCACAGTGATCATCACTAATGTCTTGACTGATTTTGTTTCGCACTCATTGCATGATGATTTTTAGCAATATCTTAGTCATGTGATTCATAAGGCTTATTGTGCGATGATCATCGTCTGCAATCCCACCATATTTCTTTGGTAGGGCTATGGGTATTGCAGGCACCTTTCTTTGTTTAGGAGATGAGATATTAAATCGGATGATTCCACTGGCACGGGTGTTGGATCATTTATGAATTTTAATTCGTTTGCAGTGATATCGGGGCCTTCCATAACCATAATCATAAACATAATATATTTTGTCTCCATGTGTCTGTTTTTTTCCTGAAGACACATCATCTTAAACTGCATATACACAAGAACAATGGGGTTTACATTTACAGGGACTTTGCGAAATGAGATACACTGCACCAGTGGCGATATATTCAGATGAACATAAAATAATCCATTCTGGAGGTACTGAACACCAAAGAGGAGTAGGTATCATCTTGGATGCAGAAAGAGCAAGAACAGTGAAAGGCTTTTACCCAATATCTGAATGAGTCATTTTAGTGAAATTGAATGGAAAGCAAATAGATATAAATATTATACAAGCTTATGCACCAACAGCAGACAGCCTAGAGGAAACAAGTGATAAATTTTACGACGGGTTAAACAAGGCACTTCGTGAATGCCAACCACATTATAACACCACAGTTCTAGGTGATCTTAACGCTAAAGTAGGAAAGAAAAGAGTTGAGGAAGTAGTTGGTCAGTATGGTTTTGGCGAGAAGAATGAAAGAGGTGACAAACTTATTGACTGGGCAAAAACAGACAACATGTTGATAGGAAAGACCTGGTTTGAACAACATCAAAGACGTCTGTGGACACGGAAAAGCCCAGGAGACAACGCACGTAATCAAATTGATTACATAATGATAAGTGATAGATTTAGAAACAGTCTGGTGTGTGTGAAAACTAGACCAAGTGCATATTACAGTAGTGATCATTTACAAGTTGTGGGAAAGCTCAGAGTAAAATTAAAAGAAACAAAACGAGCCTCAGTTAACATGAAATAAAATTTAGATTTACATAAATCAGACAAGAAGTTGCAAGAGAAGTATAAAATCACAATTCATAACCGGTACAGTGCAATAGAGAACATATAAAGCATTGACGAACTGTGGGAAAAGAATCGTTGCAACAAACATCAAAGGAGTTCATACCACCATGGAGGTCACATTCAAGAAAGAAATGGATGACATATGGCATTTGTACTGCTAATGGATATAAGAAGAAGAAAGAAATAAAAGAAATATGAGCATAAGAGATTAAATAAAGAAATTGTATTAAAATGCAATGAAGCAAAAGAAGCATGACTAAAACAGATATGCAAAGAGATTGAAATGCAACAAAAAGGAGACGCCAAAGCTATATACAAACAAAGTGAAGAATTAACAGGAAGAAAAACGCAATAAAAAACTGGATGTTCAAGATCAAAAGTAGGAGAAATGTTGATTGAACAAGAAAGCATAAGGGAACGATGGACATAATACATTAAAGATCTTTATAATGATGAACGAGCAGAAGTAAATATAAAGAATAATGGAGAATGACCAGAAATAGTCAAAGAATAAGTGGAAGACGCCTTGCGAAATATGAAAGCAGGAAAAGCTCCTGCATCAGATAATATAAATAAAGAAGAGATTGAAGTGTGATTTTGGAGTAGAAATAATAACAAAAATATTGAATGATATCTACAACACCGGATATATACCAGGCGACCTGCTCAAATCAATATTCATAACCCTACCAAAGAAATCTGGTGCGATTGAATGCGATGATCATCGCACAATACGCCTTATGAGTCACATAACTAAGATATTTACTAAGAATCATCAAGCGAAGAGTGCGAAACAATATCAGTCCAGAAATTAGCGATGAACAGTGTGGTTTTGTTAGAGATATAGGAACAAGCAATGCCATATACATCATAATATCTTTAGTAGAAAGAGCCATAGAGGTGAAAACAGATCTTTACCTATGTTTCATAGATTATACCAAACATTTGACAAAGTAAAGCACCAAGAAATAATCACAATTTTAGAAAGCATAAACATAGATAGAAAAGATATAATAATAATAAAGAACATGTACTGGCAACAAACTTTGGCCATAAAAAACTGGAAACCAATTGGGAATGTTTCAACAAAGAAAACAGGGTGTTAGGCAAGGTTGTGTGATGTCACCAGATTTTTAAAATAGTTTTAGTGAGATCATTTTAAGTACATAAAGTACATGCCTGGAATAACAATCGGAGGTCATAATATAAATAATCTGAGATATGCTGACGATACAGTATTAATCGCTAAGAGTGAAAATGAGTTACAAGAAATGTTAGGCATTATAGTGAAAGAAAGCAAAAATAAAGGACTCAGCCTTAATAGCAGAAAGACAAAATTAATGGTAACAACAAAGAAAAAAGACACCACCTCAGTGCAAAATAAAGAGAAGTGGAACAATATGAAAACAGGTATATGAATTTAAATATTTGGGAACTTTGTTAACCTCATACGGAAGATGTACAACAGAATTGATATGCAGAATGGCTCAGGCAAAAGCAGCTTTCCATAAAATGAGGAAGTACCATGCAATCCATGTTTGACAATAGAAAAAAAGAAAAATAGTTCTTAAATGTTATATAGAGCCAATCTTAACATATGTTTGTGAATCATGGACTATAGTGCAACAGACAAGAAAATCACTGGAGTCTGTAGAAATGTGGTTTTACAGAAGAATGTTGAGAATACCATGGACAGCTAAGAAGAGTAATGAAAACGTTCTGAAAGAGGCCAATGCAAAAATAGAGAACTGACCACTATTAGAAAGAAACAATCATCATTTATTGGCCATGTAATGAGAAGAGAACAGCTGGAATATATTATAACAACTGGGAAACTTGAGGGATGAAGAGATAGAGAGGGAAGAAAAGAGAAATGATACCAGACAGCTTTAGAGAATGGCTTGGCAGAAGGTCAACAACAGAAATGATAAGTAACTGTCGAGATCGAAAACTGTGGAGAGTCATGATCACTTACTCCAACATACCCGGTACTTGATGATATATATATATATACATATTCGACTTTTATTTTCTAAAAGATAATAAATAAAGAGGCAATTACAATATATATTTTTAAATGTTTGATGGTGGCATCCTGTTAGTGTCGAGAAACAGCGGACTTTGTATCAGGAGAGGATCCTGTCAGAACTGGTTATAGCTACGTCGTTCTCGCCAAGTGTCGATAGCATGTTTCAATTTGAGTTCCGTCAGCATTTATTGCGTCTCTCCAATCACGAATGTCATTTACTGCTTGTACCCCTGAATAGCTTTAATGCGATTAATTGTTGTACTTTATTCTTGTTTACTTTGTCGAGCTCGCTGATGAAGACTGAGGTCAAAACGTTCTGTTTTATCCTGGGTTTCTTTCCCGTAAATATCACGTACAACATGCAGCATACACGTACATTTTATATTATTACAATTTTTCCTTATGGCGACATAGCAAGTAGCCATAGATTTTTGTCCGTTGACATCTAATGGTATCTTCAATAGTTTATGACCTTTATTGTTCATAAAGAGTGCTCTATTTAGATAACATAGAGGAAATCGCACATTCATAACGGCGACAAGTACTTGAAACTCATTAAATGGTGGACGTACACACGAATATAATGCGATGTGTTTGCCACTAGTACAGAGAAGTGTTATAAAAAGAGGAATAAACTGCGTATTTACAAACTGCTGCATAATGTAGGAACCGCCCCCTTTTATGAGAATCGTGGAAACTACCAGATGCATCATATCCCTAGTGAGAATACCAACGTGTATGTTATATTTGATCCATTTCTTTTATCTCAACATCTTTGAACTACACCGGAAAATACATTTTTAGATTATTTAAAACATTCATTGCATGTCAATGTGTTTCTCTTTTACATTTTCTTTTTAATCTAGAAGTTTATATTTGTTTAATTGTTTTTTTCCCCCAGTTTGAATCATAGATAACTTAATGAACCACATTAATTCGATATAAACAATTGGTGTCTATAGCAACAAAACACTGAAGTAAACCCAGAGAGCTGAATGGAATACAACGAAACATAAATCACATGTATTGACATTCACATTACTATTTTATCGTCAATTTCTTGGTCTGCTTGTTTGTATCCGATACCGTTATATCTCTAGTAAAGTACCCAGGGACTCAATTTTGCCTCATAATTTGTTTCCCTATTTTTCCCACCGGTAGGCACATGCCCAGGTGTTCCTCACCATAAGACAGGTATTCTCCCACTTCAGACACACCCTCTTTTGTTACCTTGGAGAGTTTTGATGAGTTGGGTAGATTTTTCCTTTCAATCTTGCTCGAGAATGACCATTTTAAGACTACTTTTTAAATTTCCAAATGTCCTTGTTTCTTTAACGTGCGGGGAATGTCTCCTGTACATTTCACGCATGCTGATAGTTATCTTTCTTGAACTATGGTCAGGTAGCTCGTCTCCAACTTAAAACAAAGAGGTAATCACTGGATAAAACTGAGGCAAAGAGAAGGAGAGAAAGACAAAGTCAGATACATCTGGCTAGGTTATTCAGGTCAGTGTGATCTAACCTTTTGTTGTCGTGGGGGAGGGACTTATTTCAAGAGGGCACGGGACAGTACTTATGTTTACACACACACACACACATATATATATATATATATATATATATATATATATATATATATGTATGTATATATATATATATATATATATATATATATATATATATATATATATATATATATATATATATATCAGTGGCGTATTCTGGTTTTGGGGTCTGGGTTACCGCTGACATAATAAATAAAGACATACATTATATTCAGTTGGTTAGCATAAAGTAATATTTGCTAATGACATCACTGCATTTTAAATTACTTACTTATTTATATATAAACTCTATCCGTCTTGTTTGGGACGAAAATTTATCGATGACTTTGTCATTGAGAACACTGCTGGTTTAGTAGTTTCTGAAGGAATGATTTCTCAATCAACATTGTTGTCAAACCAGATAAGCATTCTTGTGTCTGAGTTGAGCGACAATACGATTTGACTCTCTTGAGAGCAGTAAAAGTTCTTTCTACAGATGCTGATGCGCATAATGTAGTTATAAATAGGTTAGGAAGTTCCGGTAATCAGACATAGTTTCACTTTCACTTTGTGACGTTTCTGATTGGATAGAGCTGAAAATAACCCATGAAACCGCATTCCTCTAGCGGTAGCTTCCTCCCTTATTATTTTCACTGGAATTTTTTAATGTCAAGGTCATTAATTCTAAGTCGGAGAGAAGAGAACTGTGTCGCTGGTTATTAGTGGTTTCATGTACTATATATGGAGAAGTTTCGATTTCACTCACAAACGTTATAGCCGCCCTAGGAAAACCTTGCTTTAATGAATGCATATCAAAGCAAATAAATGATATTGGCCTACGAAATGGGTAATAGAATATTCGAAAATGTGTAATATAATTACGAAAAAAAAATTTAATTTCCTTGTGTATTTCTTTAATATGTTCAGGCTACGTAGAGAATACGCCACTGATATATATATATATATATATATATATATATATATATATATATATATATAATATATATATACAGAAACATACATTTAGGTGGTAAGTATATGGTAATAGCAAAGGTTTACAACCCAACAAGTAATTTATTACTAATCTATAAACATTAAAAACATTTGCTGAACATGCTACAAGGTAATTTAACGTAAAGGTTGCCATTGTTTGTTCCTAAAAAGAGCTTCTACTATTTACTTTCAAGTTTATCCAAGAGGTCCTAGACAGGGATCCAGCGAAGCACAGTCATTACGATTTCTAGCTTTGAATTCAATGACTTGAAAGAAAGCACTTTTATATGTTCTACTAAATAAGGATAACATTTAAATTAAAAATGTATGCAGTTTTGATAAACGGCCTTTTGACAAGAGATTTCATAGAAGTCCTCAGCGATGTCACACTCTTTGACTTCAACAAAAGGATCTGACTGAAAATCATAAATTCTCCCTTTGTAGGTTAGTGATCTGCTGACTCACTTCAGTTTCCACGGGGTTGTTAAACAGTAACCTCTGGATATGAACATCTTTGAATCTTGACTGAAATTGTTCTTTATATCACATATTATTTCTTAAAACTCATTAAAATGTGTTTCATGTCCTTCTTCGTTAAACTGCTGGCAAGATGGCAAGTCCGCTTAACATTTATTTTTAATGCATTTTCCGTGACTATAGGTTTTCTACGAAAATCTTTAATGTTCAAACAGCTGAGAAATTGTGTTGTTTTCTGCTATGTAGTTTCATATTTTAAGCATTAAGATGAAATGTTAAGTCATTCGGGGAGACTATGTTTGTATAAATGTATTCTCATATGCATTTCATATATTTTCATATTTAAGAAAAGTAATACTAATATTCCTGAGCACAAGAAAATGTTGCAAACAATTTCTAGCACTAATCGATTGTTCTTCAGAATGACGTGAAATGTCCCCATAAGCAGCTTCCAAACGATCCAAAAATGCAATAAACTTTTTATGCCTTGAATTTTGTTCACTATTTTTATTTAATTTACAATATTTATAACTGTATCATAAAGCCACTGATTTTTAAATATTTTTCACACAAAGTGACTTCTGGTTGATAATGCAATGAGAGAACAAAGAATTCATTCTTTTTTTTTTAACAAAGCTTACTAATCCATTGTATGATCAACCTTACCTCCATCTGTTCCAATGTCAGATCATTTTTCAAAACCACCAAATTGAGAAACTGCACCCATCGAACCGGCAGATATTTTGACTTCACATTGTTGATGATTGCCTCTCGTACTCAACACCGAGTAAAACTATAATACTGAACACTAATTCACTGAAAGAAAACAACTTTCAATCGAAGAATCTGATCTTAAAGAAGTTAGAACTTTCAAGTAAAAAAATATATTCTAACTGTTAACGACTGTTTAAACTCCTGAAACACTTGATTTAGTTAAGTTTTAACTTTTTTCCCCCGGGACCTCCTATATCTAAGGCTCACTGAGATCTGATGATCGTCAGTCCATTGCTGAAGTTTTCTTGACACTTTCAGAGTCGGCCCTTCCCAGTGATATGACGGAGAGATGAGAGATAGGATAGTGAGATGAATAAAAGATGTGTTACATGTGGGAAGATAGGTGAAGTGTACAGATATATAAAATCGTAAGTATAGAGGAGTTATGAGGAGTTGAAAACTAATGAGTGAAAAGTAAATTATGTATCTATAAACGTATATTAAAAATGACTTAGCTGGAGAGACTGTGCTGTTCTGTGTGGTGGAATTCTGCCAAATGAATGGTCTGGGCAGGCCGCATGGTGAAAACATCAAGTGGTATGACCGAGCGCAGTCAAGCCAGATACAGACCAGGAGTCGTAAAATTACAACAGTAGGTAGTAAGTGGGTCAGGGGAGAAAGGGGGGGGGGATAGACTAGCGTGTTAGACAGCTACGTAAATAACATGCATTGTACAGGCAACACAGAAGTAAACAAACCAATATATGCCTGCTTCATAGACTACACCAAAGCTTTTGATGGAGTACACCACAAACAAATAATAGAATGCCTGAAAGAGATACATCTAGATGACATGGACATACGACTAATATGTAATTTATACTGGGACCAAACGCCAATAATAAAATATAACAAAGAGAACTCTACACCCATTGATTTGAAAAGAGGAGTAATACAAGGCTGCATCCTATCACCAAGTTTGTTAATCTATACACTGAGCAATTTTTTAAAAACATCATAGAGATGTCAGGCCTACAAATTAATGGATAGATAATCAATAATCTAAGATATGCTGATGATACTGTACTACTAGCAGAAAATCCTAAAGATCTGCCACAATTACTTAATGCAATAAACGTGGTATGGTAGAAGGAAAGATTAGGGGAAGGGAGGGATAGAAGGTAAGGTAGGGTAAAGTAGAAGGAAGGTGGGATTAGGGGAGAGGAGGGGTTGGGTAGTAAGTAGTGTTAGGGCTAGTTTTGGTATAGTAGGAGAAAGGGAGGATTATGGGATAGGATGGGTTAGAGAAGGTATGGTAGACTAGGAGGAGGGGGATTATGGGAAAAGGAGGGTTAGGGGAGAAGGTACGGTAGAGTAGGAGAAAGAATGGATTATGGGAGAGGGAGGGTTTGAGGGTAAGGATGGTAGAGTTGCAGGAGGGGGATGTGGAATAGTGAGGGTTAGGGGGTAATGATGGGTAGAGTAGGACAAATGGTCGATTATGGGAGAGGTAGGTTTAGGGGAGATGGTAGGGTAAGTAGTAGGAAGGACCGTTAGGGTAGAGGGGGGATTAGGGGGTAATGTAGGGAATAGTAGGAGGAATTGAGGATTAGAAGGTGTAGGAGAGTGGAGTAGGAGTAAAGAGGTTAGGTTAGAGGGTAAGGAAGGGTAGAGTAGGTGGAAGGGATGGTTGGGGGATAAGGTTATGTAGAGTAAGGGGGAAGGAGGGTTAGGGAGTAAGATATGATAGGGGAAATAGGGTTAGGAAGCAAGGTAGAGTAGGGGGAAGGAGGGTAGGGTGTAAGGTAGAGTAGGTAGGAAGGTAGAGTAAGGTGAGGGAAGGTTAGGAGGTAAGGTAGGGTAGAGTAGGGGAAGGAGGGTTTGGGCGTAAGATAGAGTAGGGGGAAGGAGGGATAGGAGGTAAGGTATGGTTTGGGGTAAGGTAGGGTAGGGGAAAGGAGGGTTAGGCGGTAAGGTAGAGAAGGGGGGAAGGAGGTTTTGGGGGTAAGGTAGAGTAGGGGGACGGAGGGTTAGGTGGTAAGGTAGGGTGGAGTAGGAGAGGGTGGGTTAGGGGGTAAGGTAGGGTAGAGTAGGAGGGAGGGAGGGTTAGGGCGTAAAGTTGGGGTGAGTAGGGCGGAGGGAGAGTTCGGGGGTATGGTACGGTAGACTAGGAGGGAGGGAGGGTTAGGGGGTAAGGTCGGGTAGTGGGAGGGAGGGTTAGGGGGTAAGGATGGTTAGGGTAGGACAAAGGGTGGATTATGGGAGAGGTAGTTTTAGAGGAGAAGGTAGGGTAGAATAGGAGGAATGGTGGATTAGTTGATATAGAAGGGTGTAGAAGGAGTAAAGGTGTGGGTTAGAGGTTAAGGAGGGTAGAGTTGGTGGACGGTAAGATTATGTAGAGTAAGGTAGAAAGGAGTGTTAGGGATAAGGCAGGTTAGAGTAGGGGGAGGGACTGTTAGTGTGTAAGGTAGATTAGGCGGTAAGGTGTGTCAGTGGGTAAGTAGAGTAGTGGGAAAGGGGAGTTAAGGATTAAGGTAGAGAGGGAAGGAGGGTTGGGTAGTAGGGAGGGTTAGTGGGTAAGGTTGGGTAGAGTAGGAGAAAGGGTGAATTATGGGAGAGGGAGGGTTAGGGGAGAAGGTAGGTTAGAGTAGGAGAATGGGTAAATTATGGGAGAGAGAGTGTTAGGAGAGATGGTAAGGTCGAGTAGTAGGAGGGGGGATTATGGAAGACTGAGGGTTAGGGGGATAAAGATAGGTAGAGTAAGGGGAGGGGGAATAGGGGAGACGAAGGGTCAGATGGTAAGGATGGTAGAGTAGGAGGAAATGTGGATTATGGGAGAGGGAGGTTTAGGGGAGAAGGTAGGGTTGAGTAGGAGGAGGGGGAGTTATGGGAGAGGGAGCGTTGGGGGTAAGGTAGGGTAGAGTAGGAGGAATGGAGGATCAGGTGGAGTGTTAGTAAAGGGGGTGGGATAGAGGGTAAGGAATGGTAGAGTAAGTGGAAGGGAGGGGTGGGAGGTAAGGTTGTGTAGAGTAAGAGGGAGGGAGGTTTAGGGGTAAGGTAGTATAGGGGGAATGGTGGGTTAATGGTACGGTAGGTTAGAGTAGGTAGAGCGTGAGTTAGGGGGTAAAGTAGAGTCGGGGTGAAGGAGGAATAGGGAGTAGGGTAAAAGGAGGGTAAGCGGGTAAGGTAGAGTTTGGGGAAAGGAATGTTAGGGGGTAATGTAGATTAGTGGGAAGGACGGTTAAAGGGTAAGGTAGGGTAGGTGGAGGGAGGGTTAGTGGCTAAGGTAGGGTAGAGTATTGGGAACGGGTGTTAGGTTAAGGGAGGTTTAGGGAGTAAGATAGAGATCCCTCCCATTAATCTACCTTACCCCCTAATCCTCCTTCCCTCTGCTTTACCTTACCTCCTAATTTTCCCTCCCCCTACTCTACCTTACCACCTAACCCTCCATTCCCCCGAAACACCTTACCCCGTAATCTTCCCTCCCCCTACTCTACACTACCTTATCTTACAATCCTCCCACCGCTCCACTATAACCTACTTTATACTCTAACCCTATCTCCCATACTATACCTTATCCCCTTAACCTCCATCATCCTACTCTACCCTACCTACCCCCTAACCCTACCTCCCAATACTCTACCCTACCTTAACCCTTAATTGTCCCTCTCCCTACTTTACCCTACCTATTCCCTAACCAACCCTCTCTCTACTATATGCAATCTTACCCTTAACCGTCCTTTCCCCATCCTACCCTACTACCTAACCTTCCGTTCCCACAACACTATTTTACTCCTAACATTTCTTGCCCCCTACTCTACTTTACACGCTAATCCTCTCTCCCCCAACCCTACCGTACCCCTAACCCTTTCTCCACTTACCCTACCTTACCACACAACCACCCATCTACTACTCTATCCTACTACCTTACCGCCAGTGTAACACATTAATAACATTGAATATCAATTACAAAAAGACTTGAAAATATCTACTTTTTAAAGAACCAATAAGATACACATATGAAAAACGAAGGAATAATATACGCGACAAGGCTTAACATACGTACTTTATACACATCACCATTAATACAACTGAAGTTCCTTTAATGATAACCTACCACATCGTTATGAGCTAAGAGAAAAACAGAAAAAAATTCAACTTACACCGTAAAATATTCCACTACAACACAGACCGCTAGACTGAACAGTACTATGAAAATAAACGTCCGTGAATCAAGCACGCTTATAACACAAAGTCTCACATCCGACTAGTTTAATCTGGTGAATAAAAGTTAGGAGACAAGGGCAGAAACCTAGGAGGCAAGGGCAGAAACCTAGGAGGCAAGGACAGAAACCTAGGAGGCAAGGACAGAAACCTAGGAGGCAAGGACAGAAACCTAAGAGGCAAGGGCAGAAACCAAGGAGGGAAGGTCAGAAACCTAGGAGGCAAGGTCAGAAACCTAGGAGGCAAGGTAAGAAACCTAGGAGGCAAGGTCAGAAACCTAGGAGGCAAGGGCAGAAACCTAGGAGGCAAGGACAGAAACCTAGGAGGCATGGTCAGAAACCTAAGAGGCAAGGTCAGAAACCAAGGAGGCAAGGGTAGAAACCTAAGAGGCAAGGGCAGAAACCAAGGAGGGAAGGTCAGAAACCTAGGAGGCAAGGTCAGAAACCTAGGAGGCAAGGTCAGAAACCTAAGAGGCAAGGGCAGAAACCTAAGAGGCAAAGACAGAAACCTAGGAGGCAAGGTCAGAAACCTAGGAGGCAAGGGCAGAAACCTAGGAGGCAAGGGCAGAAACCTAAGAGGCAAGGGCAGAAACCTAAGAGGCAAAGACAGAAACCTAGGAGGCAAGGTCAGAAACCTAGGAGGCAAGGGCAGAAACCTAGGAGGCAAGGGCAGAAACCTAGGAAGCAACGGCTGAAAACAAGGAGGGGAGGTCAGAAATCTAGGAAGCTGTGTACCAGGAGTTCCATGACAGTCATAAATAGTTGGATACAACGAGCAGGAAGTTATATTCAAGGTCCAAAAAGAGTGGCCAAATCACTAACATTTTACCTCCAGAACACAACAATTTAGGCTCATACTAAAAAAGTCGACCTAAAAATCCCAAAAAGCTACTCACATAGTCATAATAGTTAGACACAACGAGTAGAAAGTTATATTCAAGGTCCAAAAACGTTATTTTAGACATCCCCATAGCAAAAATTTACATAAAAAAACCACTTTTAGGATTTTACCCCCTTAGCATTTTTGAGGGTTACGCCCATGAAATCAGTAAAAATCGTAAATTTTCACGCTAGGCATACCCCAAACTTTATTTTAGACATCCCCATACCAAAAATTTACTTAAAAATCACTTTTGAAATTGTTACCCCCCTTAACATTTTTGAGGGTTACGCCCCTGAAATCGATAAAAAATTGAAATATAACCTCAAGGCATACCTCCCACATAATTTTTGACACCCCTACATATCAAACTCCAACAAAAAAACAACAAAAGCTAGTAGTGATAGTGGCGGTGAACATACCCTAACATACTACTTCTCGTGCGGTTTTGGTGCAGTTTCGGTGCATGTGCGTGCACTTTTAGGTTGTGTTCACAGCCACTGTCACTACTAGCTTTTTGATGTTTTTTTGTTGGAGTTTGATATGTAGGGTGTCAAAAATTATGTGGGAGGTATGCCTTGAGGTTATATTTCAATTTTTTATCGATTTCAGGGGCGTAACCCTCAAAAATGTTAAGGGGGGTAACAATTTCAAAAGTGATTTTTAAGTTAATTTTTGGTGTGGTGTTTTCAAAAAAAAATTTTTATCTAAGCCTACGTGCTAAATTTACGATTTTTATCGATTCCATGGGCGTAACCCTCAAAAATGGTAAGGGGGGTAACAATTTCAAAAGTGATTTTTAAGTTAATTTTTGGTGTGGGGATGTCTAAAATAAAGTTTGGGTTATGCCTAGAGTGAATATTTACGATTTTTACCGATTTCATGGCGTAACCCTCAAAAACGGTAAGGGGGTAACAATTTCAAAAGTGATTTTAAAGTTAATTTTTGGTATTGGGGTGTCTAAAATAAAGTTTTAGGTAAGCCTACGTGCTAAATTTACTATTTTTATCGATTTCAGGGCGTAACCCTCAAAAATGCTAAGGGGGTAAAATCATAAAAGTGGTTTTTTATGTAAATTTTTTATGTGGGGATGTCTAAAATAAAGTTTGGGGTATGCATAGAGTGAAAATTTACGATTTTTATCGATTCCATGGTCGTAACCCTAAAAATGGTCAGGGGGGTAACAATTTCAAAAGTGATTTTTAAGTAAATTTTTGGTATGGGGATGTCTAAAATAAAGTTTGGGGGTATGCCTAGCGTGAAAATTTACTATTTTTACCGATTTCATGGGCGTAACCCTAAAAAATGCTAAGGGGGTAAAATCATAAAAGTGGTTTTTTTTAATGTAAATTTTTGCTATGGGCATGTCTAAAATAACGTTTTTTTGGACCTTGAATATAACTTTCTACTCGTTGTGTCTAACTATTATGTTTATGTGAGTAGCTTTTTTGGGATTTTTAGGTCGACTTTTTTAGTATGAGCCTAAATTGTTGTGTTCTGGAGGTAAAATGTTAGTGATTTGGCCACTCTTTTGGACCTTGAATATAACTTCCTGCTCGTTGTATCCAACTATTTATGACTGTCATGGAACTCCTGGTATTGCATCAGGGGTCAAAACGCGTTCAAGTAACCCGTCACTTGTATTATTTCCTCCCACCATTGACCCGCTGGGTGGATTGTATCAGGGCCGACTCGATTTAAAGTAACCAACGCGTCAGACTCGACAGCACTCCAAGTTGAAAATGAGGTCAGTTATCACGATAACAGTAATCTTTTTCTCTGATTAGTTAATCCAGAGGTCAGTCATTTCGTTGGTGGGTGTCCGATAGAAATCCTCTCTCTGATTGGTTAACCTAGATGTTAGTCGAGGGTGGAATAGTGTCGTCCAACTTTATTTACCAGATTAAACTAGTCGGATGTGAGACTTCGTGTTATAAGCGCGCTTGATTCACGGAAGTTTATTTTCATAGTACTGTTCAGTCTAGCGGTCTGTGTTGTAGTGGAATATTTTACGGTGTAAGTTGAATTTTTTTTTCTTCTGTTTTTCTCTTATCTCATAACGATGTGATAGGTTATCATTAAAGGAATTTCAGTTGTATTAATGGTGTGTCCTTTCTGACCTTCCCTCCTTGTTTTCTAACACAGCTTCCTAGATTTCTGACCTCCCCTCCTTGTTTTCAGCCTTTGCTTCCTAGGTTTCTGCCCTTGCCTCCTAGGTTTCTGCCCTTGCCTCCTAGGTTTCTGCCCTTGCCTCCTAGGTTTCTGACCTTGCCTCCTAGGTTTCTGTCTTTGCCTCTTAGGTTTCTGCCCTTGCCTCTTAGGTTTCTGACCTTGCCTCCTAGGTTTCTGACCTTGCCTCCTAGGTTTCTGACCTTGCCTCCTAGGTTTCTGACCTTCCCTCCTTGGTTTCTGCCCTTGCCTCTTAGGTTTCTACCCTTGCCTCCTTGGTTTCTGACCTTGCCTCTTAGGTTTCTGACCATGCCTCCTAGGTTTCTGCCCTTGCTTCCTAGGTTTCTGCTGCCTTGCCTCCTAGGTTTCTGACCTTGCCTCCTAGGTTTCTTACCTTGCCTCCTAGGTTTCTGACCTTGCCTCCTAGGTTTCTGACCTTCCCTCCTTGGTTTCTGCCCTTGCCTCTTAGGTTTCTGTCCTTGCCTCCTAGGTTTCTGTCCTTGCCTCCTAGGTTTCTGTCCTTGCCTCCTAGGTTTCTGCCCTTGCCTCCTAGGTTTCTGCCCTTGCCTC